>OU342620.1:3750000-5000000 GCA_910589645.1 Tinea semifulvella
CTTTGCCTTCCCTAACACCTCATTCATCATCGATAAGAGAGAGAAGTCACCGTGTTCCTGCTGTGCCAATTTTACTTCACAACAGTATCTCTCCAGTTACCCCTGGTCAGTTTTGTTTCTGAAATGAAACAGGGGTAAATGGCAAGTCGCCCTTAGGCGTTTAAAATACCCTACATTCGGTCAATGGATGCAGAAAAAAATATGTATGCTTCGTCCTGTCTTTTATTACTTTTTTTTGTGTAAACAACCTAACTTTTCACTTTTTTTTTTATTATTATTGCTAGTCACTGTTCATTACTATATTTTACTGCCATTTCTGTTTTATTGTCTAAATAATATTAAATATATTTGGCTTGTTGTCCACTATTGATACTTTGTTTATTTGTGAATTTTGAACAATAAATAAATGATTAGTTTGTAATAGACACGCTCTTTTTTTTGTAGGTCGTTTAGTAAACTATATTTTTTATACTATATCGTTCATTAATATTAACAATTTCATTACGGTTTCATTAACTTGACAATTTCTAAAAATTAAGTCACTCTTGCCTTTTTCAATTTGTGTTAAATACTAGTTCCTCCGTCCTCTGACCGTTCATCAGATACAGTTTGTATATTTTGATTCAACAATCTTAAGTTCGAAATTGGGACAACGTGAAATTTTACTAAATTGCAAACCCCAAACGTACCCCTAATACCGTTTTAATTAAGCCCACAGCTCTCATTAAATATTTGACCGAATCTATTCCCTCAGCGTCTAATTTAAGGAACAAGCCATTTCTCCTTTATTAAATCAAAGGGTTTTACGAAATAGATTTAGCGTGAAAGCGAATTTGATACTGATAGAGAAAAAAAGGGGTTTAAAGTAAAAAACGTTTTGGTACCTGAGGATGGTTAAGAAAAAAATAAACCGCTTCTCTTTGAACAGATTAACATCTTACTAGATATCAGAGAAGGTTACGTCAAGTGTAAAGATGATACCATATTCATTGGGTTTCAGACAATTTAACAA
The DNA here is from genome assembly GCA_910589645.1 of Tinea semifulvella. Classification (NCBI taxonomy): domain Eukaryota; kingdom Metazoa; phylum Arthropoda; class Insecta; order Lepidoptera; family Tineidae; genus Tinea; species Tinea semifulvella. Next base: position 3,751,013 of record OU342620.1, read on the forward strand.
CGTACAAATATAGTGCTAAATCTTTGACATGGAACATTAATATAATACGACCTTTTTGGATGGAAAATGGTGGTCCCAAAATTTTCCAATTATTCATAAACATTTCAATACAGAAGATGCAATGCAACGTCGACAATTGTTGTTATCAGATTTACGGATATCTCATTATGTTTATTTGTGTCGTCGTCAGTCGTCAATTTATGATGTCTATCACGTTAAGGCTCTATATTAGTATTAAATTACTTTCTTTTTTAATATACAGGTATGTTTATGGCGGTGGTGGCTCGGTAGGTTTGTAGGATTTAAAGGTAAGAAAGCTTGCCTTTAAATCCTACAAAGGTGAGTTCAAATCCGTGCCTCGGAGAAAACGTTTAGTCATCGGTCCCTGTTCTACTAATTCCAACTTGTGGAATCGTTAACAAAATGTCATTATAAATTGACATCAGACCCTTGCCGACCGTGGCAATTGTAGGCAAAGGCAAGGAGATAGATAGTCTATTGGAGGTTGGCAACATTTTCCCTCTGTTTAGCGAGGCTAATACGTTGGCAGGAGTAGTTAATTGCCAGCCTTTCTGTCTCCATATTTCTTCGTCAGTCGTTTTGACAACTCCTTGGCCAAGTGCTTGGCTGAGGGTCCCCATGGTCCCATCGTCTCGACGTAAAACTAACTTGTAACCTGTACCGAGGTCGGCGTATTTGCCAGCTTGAGGTACTCAGCAGAAAACGCCGTACTTCCTGCATTGGTCGAGGTTGCCTAGATGTGAGATGGGGCTAATGTGTCTACACATATCGCATCAAACACCAGAGACCTGCCAAGTTTTAAATTTGAATTTGAATGGACGGTAGAAATCAAATTTTGGGTTCATTCGCTATCAGAATGTACAAAAGACCATGTCTATATGTAGTCAACGCACATGAAATATTTAATCCGTGTTTATTTCGCCGGTTCGTCGTTCTTGTATGAGTAGATCTCAATTTGGAAATTCGACTCCATTGTATTTGGTATCAATACGCGCCTAAGCTTGATCCGATTATTTCGTCTATTTTTATGGTTCTCTGGGAACATTTCAACCATAATGTGTTTGGGGGATGTATTTTAAATTCTAAATGGTTGGGCCAACTGGTATTGTTGTTAGTTAATAATAGTTACTCGTTCAATATTAAAATTGTCGTATTTTTCTTGAACTCGTTCCTGATCATTTTTGTTCATAGAATTTAAAAATATTGAATAAAAATATAAAAATCAGCGTAGATGGGAGGCTACAAACTTAACACTAACACAAATGTTTGATAATGTAATACCTACCATCCACAACTTACTTTTAACCCTTTCAGGACCATAAGACTGCCTCCGTGGTCTAGCGGTTAAGTTCGTGGACTTAGACTCGGAGGTACCGGGTTTCGATTCCTGGTCGGGACACAAAAATATTTATTAATCTAAATAAATACATTTAATTAATATTTAATTTATTTGTGATATTTCTCGAGTTTGGTACGCTGGAGACATCGACGAGCTTGCCACTTGTCATGATTGGCCCATAGTAAAGTTGGCTAAATGTGAATCGATTATTTATAAGCGTGGTTTCTGACCACCCCGAAACGGTCGTGATGTTACTTTACTTTATTTTACTTTTAGGACCATAAGAGTATTGAAACTTATTTATTCATTTCTCATGTAAAATGAGTCATGGGGTATGACATAGACAAATTTTAAATAATAATATTTTACCTGTGCCCACCCATGCGCGTATACATAACACTACCTTTAACAATTGTTTCACAGTAAGAGTATTAAAGAGTTTTCCTAAAACTATTCGGTCTATTGATTTATAAACATGGGAAAGCTCTTTTATATGGCAGCTTGGTGCATACTATAGCCCTGGTCTGAATGTAATACATTAGGTTTTGTCTAACTTGTTTTGTAAATTTATTAATATCGAACCAACAATGGACATAACATGCTGATGATGTTTTCCATGATGCGCTAGGTGATGATGATATTTTTCTAAAAAATAAATACAAAACTGTATAGTGTATAGCCTTTACCATTGCTAAAAGAAATAAAATTACTTTTTCAAAATTTATGACAAAGACCTTCAGTCACTGTCAGTGATGACGCCGCTCCAAAGAGAGGCGAAATATTTGGCAATAAAATTTTTAAGCTTCAATTTATATATTTTACCAAGTAAGAAACACATCTAACACACTTTATTTGTTGCAGATAAACAAATTTTATAACTAAAACACGAAAAAATCCAATGGGGTTGAAATGGGGGTTCTCTGTCTGTGTACCTAAATAAACAAATAAAAACACTACTTAACCAAAAAGCTTCAAGAGTAGGTAGTAATAATAGTAGAGTAGAGACTTGATCAATTTTATATACAGTCCCTAGTTAAAGTTTAAACACAATAAAGAAGACGGAAGACGGTAGCCAATTGCTGGCCATGAAAACTTGCCTGAAGAAGATATCAGTACGGATGATAATAAAACAAGAATAAAACGTTTACTGTTCACTCCTCACAGGAAGTGCCATATAAAACTTTGAACTAGCATTACCGCCGAGGGTTGTTAGTAAAAGCTGCATTGTAGAGGGTTATAAGCAAAGATCATGTATGTCTGTAAGATACAGCATTAAAAGTAAAAATATTCCTAACTATTCTTAATAATTACGTAATCTTATCAATTTTGAGATATTTTTTTAATTGTGCTTTGAACTAAGATAGAAAAATATATGTATTTTTCGTGTCAATCAAGTACTTGACCGCCTCCGTGGTCTAGTGGTAACAAACGTTGCCGTGAGAACTCGGGAGGTTGTGGGTTCGATTCCCACCGGGGGCAAGTTCTACATTGTATAATTTGTCTCGGTCTGGGTGTTTATATGTATATATTTACAAAAAAAAAGTATAACATGTAGTTAATCAACCATCTAGTTTCCATAACACAAGCCTCGTTGCTTACCACGGAAATTAGATGGCGCTGTGTAATCTGTCTGAAAATATTTATTTATTTATTATTATTATTTATTTACTTAGTTGTCATGATGAAATATTAAACATTTTGGTTTTTTCAACTTAAGAGAAGACATATTTCTAAGCATTCCATCCACCACTCTACTCCTCTCCCTACCCAACCAAATACTGTATGATTCCGTTACTGCCGTCTTGGAAGCTCGTGCCATAAATGTATTGATGGCAGACCTGCTTAGGCCCAATTCTTTCAGTAAGTGTTGCAAAGATTTTGCTGGAACTCCTCTCGCACTGTAATCTTGTTAGAATACTCGTAATTTATCTAAAATGCATGTATAAATGCGAATTAAATTTAGCACAAATCCCCTTACAAGATGAATGATGGATGTTCTTAAAAACAACAAAAGTATATTTAACTTTAAAGTAGTTATGCTTTTTTATATGCTCCTTTATACTAATATAATATTACTGTCGCGGTTGATAGGATATAAATTTTTTTCGACCGCTTATCTCTCTACATTTCATATCATTGATTATATGTTGTTATACCGTTATACAACCGGCTTGTAATAAGACCCACAAGTATTGTTACAAGCATTGCTAAAACAGATACTCGACGGGACGAAAATAAAACCAACAGTGTTTTTATTGGACAATCCTTAAGTTGTTTAAAATTTGGGTTAAAGGTTGTTTATTGCCTTGTTAATTAAATGCTTAACAATGGTTTTATGTCTCAAATTCTCTTAAAAGTAAATAACATATCATTATCATCAATCTTAAATATCCCACTTTAAGCAATGATATCCTGATTAACAGAAACGTGGACACTGATGGTAGGTCTGGTCCACAAGTTCAAGGTCGCTCAGCGAGCTATGGAGAGGGCTAAGCTCGCGATTTCTCTAAAAGATAAAGTCATAAACGTTGACATCCGTCAAAGAACCAAAGTTACCGATATAGCTTTTAAAATTAGCAAGCTGAAGTGGCAATGGGCTGGACACATGCCGCAGAACCGATGAACGATGGAGTGGAGGCCACGTACTGGAAGACGCAGAGTGGGATGACTCCCCGCCAGATAGACAGATCACCTGAGGAAATTCGCTGGTGGGGGATAAATGTGTGGGGTGGCAGAAGATAGTGTGAAGTGGCGAGCCTTGCAGGAGGCCTACATCCAGCAATGGAGAAAAACAGGCTGATGATGATGATCCTGATTAGCAGAAGGGGACAGGCATAATTCACTACGCTGGTCTAGTGCGGTTTAATGATAATCACCTACTTCAGCATCTTGTTACCCTTCAGTATTATAGCGAACATTTTTATTAAACAAAATCTTAATACGTATTGGGTCTGAACATACATTAAAGTCGTTCAGTAAGCTATGGAGAGTGCTATGCTTTGTATTTCTCTGATGAATAGAATTCTAAACGTTAATATTCGTCAGAGAACCAAAGTTAGTGACATAGCATAGCATTCAAAATAAGCAAGCTAAAGTGGCAATCGGCAGGACATATCTGCCGCCGAACCGACGACTGATGCGGCAAACGGGTTTTAGAATGAAGACCACGTACAGAACGATGCAGAGTGGAACGAGCCTCCGCCAGATGAACGGATCACCTAATAAAGGCCGCTGGTGAAGATTGGATGGGGTTGCAAAAGACCGACGTGCAGTGACGACCCTGTGGGTGTAGCGATTATAATCGAAAATTTAAGAACACAACTGTCAGAATTATTAACTTTTTCCTTCTCACTGCAACAGCTGCTTCGCACTAGTCTTGCTTAATAATTACTATCAGCTTTAATTTAAAATCTTTATATCTTCACCCTTCTTATCTGCCAGATATTGTCGCCCCCTGAGCTTGAGGTTCTATATTCCCGATTCCTGTGACGCCTCGTTGTCGCGCTCTCCGGGCTCCCGTCTTCAGGCTCTTATTTCAATGTCACGCTTAACGTGACAGGGGGAAGCCTACATCCAGCAGTGTAGAGATATATACTGATGATGATGAAGATGACACATTTTCAAATTTAGTTATCTTCCTAACTACTACCTAGAAAAGAAGACAATTTCTGTAGCATCCATGGACTCAACGTCCAGCTAAAGAGTTCATCTAGAGTAGAAGGGAAAAGAGAATATTGTAACTAAATAAGCTAGGATTACCTCTTTATATTACGTTAAAATATTATCTATTACCTGTCTTTTCAACTACTGACTTTCAAAATAACATTAATAGAATCATAGTCTATGATTCTAATAATGTCGTTTTGAAAGTCTCAAATAGTATTGTTTATTATCTTGCAATCGATACGGATAACTAGATGGATAGATTATTTCCCATATTTTCAAATACAATAGACGTCAAACGCGAGGGAGGAGACATAAACAGTATAGGCCGATCCCGTAACATGACTCCGGCAGGATCATACTGTTTGTTTACCATCCAAGTACAATCACCCTTTTATTTCTTATTTTCGCAAGCCTTTAGACTCCATAGTGTAATTTGTTTTTAGAACTGTCAAAGGACAATTTATTTGTTTTTTTTTTTTTTGGATCTCTTCTCCCGATGTATGATGAATGAGGTGATAGGGAAGGCAAAGGGTCTAGCCCATACAGCCAAGTCTGACGTAATATATCTTTCTTTTTCATGAGTTAATGAGATCATCATCAAATTCCATATGCTGCAGAATTTGATGCTTTTCTTGGAGTCACTCGCGGCACCATAGCTCAAACTTTTCGGGTAAAATATGGGAGTTGACAGCGCGGGAAAACCGCAAAAAATAAACTGCAACTTATGCCACATATTCAAAGTCCAATTTATCGTTTTTCATAACTATTCACATTGTAGAACATTATTAAACAAAATAACACCACTTTTGACCAACAATATTCACAGTAAATTAATTTACAAAACAAAAACTTGCACTTGACATGTCCGCGCAAAATGGCGCGAAGGACTCACACAATTTATTTGACCTATTAGTCTGGATAGATTTTTTTTTTGTTATTGAGATGAAATGTATGCGAATGCAAATATTGAAACCAAGCTTATGTTGAAAGCTTCAGAAGTAAATTTGAAGGTTGTCCTTAGATGTCTAATATGTCTTTATGAAATTTGTTTAATTGTAGAATTTCATTATGTTCTTTAATATGTAGTAAGAAATTTATTATGTATTTGATTCCAAGTAACCTGCATAAGGATGAAGTATTATACACGATAGTTTTTACACTTAGTCACAATTTTACAAATACTACTAAAAACTATAGGTATTCTAACAGTACACACATTTTGGAAGATAAAGTCACTAAAGTAGCTACTCTGAGTTCTTCAGTAACTTTAACTTTTATAACAGTTGGTTGTAATTTGAGCATGTCAAGAGTGAAAAGACCCACTTAATCTTAAATCTTAAACGTAGGGTAGCTATTTTGTACGAAATTTGCGATTTATTTACCGATATTGTTTAAAATTAAACTTTTTAAACTTTCGCGCATATTCATAATAGTTTTTATAATTTTAACGGGTCTTTACGCGATTTACCTTAGAGACATATTTCTCCCGACGTTTCAGCCAAGTTGCATTGGCCGTGGTCACGAGTCGTTATAAGCTATCTTCATCGTGGAATCCAGTAATCAATAGGTTTCGACGCCGGGAAAAATCGCCCGGTGTCGCCAAGGATATTGTAAGTGTCGTGTGTCGTGATTTCTAAAAACTTTTAAAGTGATAAGTGGGTAGGTTTACATCTACCGCCCAGTATGTACGAGACTACACCGCATAGCTTTAGTCGACCCGTGACCACGGCCAATGCAACTTGGCTGAAACGTCGGGAGAAATATGTCTCTAAGGTAAATCGCGTAAAGACCCGTTAAAATTATAAAAACTATTGTTTAAAATATTACGGTTCTAAATATTCTATATGCTCTGGATTCTTAAGTACTATAGGAAAAAGGGTAAAGAATAAAAGTAAAAAGGGTTGTTGAAAAGATTGACGACAACGCTGCATAGATTAGAAGCGTCTGAATTATTAATGATGTTTTAATAGTATTTTTGGATAAAGGGAAGATTCTCAAAGCAAGCTGAATGATTGATTCAGTCTTAAAAAAAAAAAAAACATTTGATATATTAACCTCCATGGTTTAGTGATTACGACCGTAGATGTATAATGCGAAAGTGCGAAAGTAGTGGGTAAAAGAGGCCCTGGCAGACCAAGACTCACATATCACGATCAGATAAATAAAACAATAGCTGAAGGTGCATTAAAAAGACATCGAAACAAAAGGGCATGTATGAAGAGGTTGATGAATGTTGAAGAAGCGAAAGAGGTATGTCGTGATCGTAACAAGTGGCGCTTAATTGTCACTTTTGACGGCGACTTTCACAGTTACATTCAAAAGACCATGGTGAATTTTGGAACCCATCAAATTAAGTCAAATCAAATCGAATCGAATCATTTATTCATCCTTAAGTATAGATAGTATACATATTACAGTTGATATTCAGTAGTTTGTTCGTAAAGCTATACTTTACCCTTAAGGGCATACATATATATTTAATTATCCAATCCATCCCAATATTAAATATAAAATTTATTGTAAAATGTTTTTACCAGATAGGTCATTTTAATTATATATTTTATAGAACCAGTCTAAAATAAATTTTGTTTCAATATTGTTTTTATTTTAATAAATATTACCACAAAAATATGGACACTTTCCAAGCTTGCTCCATTCCACAAGTTGGTATTAGTAGAACCGGAACCAATAGCTTAACATGATCTATGAGGCTACATTTTCTCTCTGTATAGCGAACCTAATACAGAAATTAATTGGCAGAAATTTCCTGTCTTCAGAATTCTCCTTCAGCCGTTTGGACAACTCGTTTGCCAGGCGCTTGGGTACCCATGGTCCTATCGTCTCGATCCCACAAGACTCTACCTCGTAACCTGTACCGAGGTTGGTGTATATGCGCTTTACCATCTTTTGAACAAGGTGAAGCGGTTTTTCCCGCCTTCAATCAGACTGTTACTGTACAAAGCACAGATCAGATCATGCGTGGAATACTGTTCACACCTTTGAGATGGTTCAGCCAAGTACCTCAAGATGCTCTCAATGTCCTACAGAGGCGAGCTGTTCGAATTGTAGACGATGCCACTATATCTGGAACTCTCGAATCCCTGCAGCTTCGCCGAGATGTAGCTTCTCTGAGCGTGTTCTACCGGCTATACTATGATGAGTGCTCTGAAGAGCTCTATAACCTAATTCCTTCCTCTCCATTCCGCAACCGAACCACACGCACAGGTCAGAATATGCACCCACATACCGTAGTCACCATCCCTTCGCGTACCTATAAATTTGGTGACTCATACATCTGTCGCACAATAAAGATGTGGAATGCTCTTCCAGCCTCTGTGTTTACACTTTCCTATAACCTTCAAGCGAAGTGTGAAAAGTCATCTAGTCAAGCCGGCATAGTGTTAGGGACTGATGTCGGACATAAGTGTCTGATTCCAGTTGCTAACATTCATGGACCATGCGCGCCACTTACGATCAGGTGAGCGCAAAGTCACATGTCGTGCTAGTATAAGAAAAAAAAAATCTGGACATCCATATGTCAGATGAGGCTAATGTATCTACACATATCGCATCCCAGACTAGTGACCTTCCAAGTTTCACCGGCCCAACGGTCATGTCGCGGGTCTCTTGCCATCGCTCTGCACAATTCTTGTTTTAAGTTTAAATATTTATTTAGATCTTATAAGCTTAACAAAACATCTAGCTGCAGTTGAAGTACCTACTGATGACAGAAAGTCATTTTCCTCCAGCTAACCATAACTATTATCGACTCGCTATAAACCAGTTCTTGACCATATTATTAAATTCTTCTCATGCAAAAAAGTTCCTTTTTATAACCTGTCGCATGAAAGTGGTAAATTGTAACACGGACGTGGGGAAGGGTCATTATTTATTTAAATATAATTGCAAATAATACAAAGGCGGACTTAGTGCCGCTAGACATTCTATGATGATTAAACCTTCGGGACAACGAGAGAAGTAAGTATATAAGGTAAATGCAATACTAAATTAACTTGACGATATTATCCATAGCATGAGATTAATATCCATATATTCGACAGAAGATATCTCAATACTTTTAAAAGACAATTAGTACGTTATAAAAGTATCATCACGACCATTTCCGTTTCGTCGTGGTCAGAAACCAGGCTTATAAATAAGCGGATTTACATTTAGCCAACTTTACTATAGGCCAATCATGACAAGTGGCAAGCTCGTCATTGTCTCCAGCGTACCAAACTCGAGAAATATCACAAATAAATTAAATATTATTTAAATACATTTACATTAATAAATATTTTTGTGTCCCGACCAGGAATCGAACCCGGCACCTCCGAGTCTAAATTCACGGACTTAGCCGCTAGACCACGGAGGCAGTACGTTATAGCTTTATTTATATTTTCAATAAATATACACAATGTAAAAAAGGCGAAGCCTATATAACTAGAAGTTATTTTGATTAGACTTTCATAAACTATTATATTTTGAGTCAGTGTGATTATCAAAAAATAGACCTTACTTTTAGTCTCGATCACCGTTCGACTATTTACTTGTAAAAACGTTTTGAGGAAATCAACAAATTTAGCTACCGAAAAGTACCGACGTAGTTATCAAATTGTAAGGAAAATAAAACAGCGCGGGTAATTTTGACCCAACTTTAAAGTTGCCGGGTTAATATAATGTTCCTGATACCTGTATTTTAAGTTCGTTTTGCTTTAGTCGTATAACCGGAAGTTCACGGTATAATACCAGAAATCCGAAGGCGACTGACAGGATTCACATAAATGACAACAAATAATGATTGTACGAATTTGTATATATTTTATTGAGACGAGGACAATAGCTCATATGAATAGAGGAGCTGGGCTTTCTTTATTCCGAATCAACCCATGTTAGGGGTTTCATTCCACTTTGTTCGATGTTTTGTCCTGTCAATATCTCTGCTTCCTTTGGCAATTTTTTCATTGGGACGGTTCTATTCATTCTACTTATGTCTTCTACTATTAAAACAGAAATTCCATTGAGTCGCTTATTGAAGTAATATAGAAACACTATAAAATAATTACAATATAAATAAAAACTAAAATAAATATAAACTAAACCTAATAAAAAATAAATTATAAGTTAAAAATGTCCTCTAGAGACGACCCTTCAGTGATAGTCCCAGGAAGACTGGCAACATTTTCCCTCTGTATAGCTAAGGTAATACGTTGGCAAAAATAATTGCCAGCCTTCCTGTCTCCAGACTTCTCCGTTGGCCAGACGCTTGGCTGAGTGTCCCCATGGGCCCATCGTCTCGACCCCAAACGGCGCAAATTCGTAACCTGTACTGAGGTTGGTGTATTTGCGCAGCTTGAGGTTCTCAGCAGAAACCGCCGCACTTCCCGCGCTTGACGAGGTCGCCTGGATGTGTGATGGAGCTAATGTGTCTACACATGTCGCATCCCACACCAGGGACCTGCCAAGTTTCCACGGCCCAACGGTCATGCCGTCGGGCCTTTTGCCATCGCTCCGCGCAATCCCAGAGGGCTCTAGGATCGCGGGTACTCCAGCAGTGACAAAAGCCCGTTGAATGATGTCGTTCAAAGCATCGTGACGAGGAAATATTATTAATATTTTATGTCGCTTATTAATATTTTAATATTGTTTGGCGGTGTGCGTTCGTCTCGGAGCCCGGGCCGTCCACCCACCACTGGCGGTGTGGAGAGACCGTGGAACATCTCGGACAGCCCATGGTGTTTTGCGCTAGAAGTGCATTCCTCGCCACGCTGCTCTCAACGACATCATTCGAAAGGCTTTTGTCACTGCTTACCCGCGATCCTAGAAACCTCTGGGATATTTATTAATTTAAAACTTTTTGCACTATGTACAACATACATATCTTCACGCCAGATCCCTTGCGGGGTAGGCAGAGACAATTGAGCGCCATTTGACACGATCACGACATACCTCTTTCGCTTCGTCGACATTCATTAACCTCTTCATACATGCCCTTTGGTTACGAAGACTTTTTAATGCACCTTCAGTCAGTGTTTTATTTATTTGATCGTGATATGTGAGTCTCGGTCTGCCAGGGCCTCTTTTACCCACAACTTTCGCATTATATATCTGGTTCGTCAATCTTTCATCGCTCATCCTTTCAACATGCCCGAACCATCGTAGCATGCTTTTCCTTATTTTTGTCCCTATGCTTTCCTTCATACCAACCCTTTTCCGTATTTCGATGTTACGTATGCGGTCCGCCAAAGTGACGCCACATATCCGCCGCAAGTACAAAGCACTATGTACAAAGGCGGACCTAATGCCGCTAGACCTTCTTACTCGGTCAACCTTAGGGACATTACGAACATGGTATATATATAGGTGCAAATATTTAAACAGGAAAATAGATAATTAAAATTCTACTAAATCTAAATCTAATACTAATATAAAACATAAATATATATAATAATACTAAATTTAAATAAATAATAATACATACATACAATATTACTTACAGTTGTTAGGAACTATTGAAGAAGTGTGTGAAGACCATTTGATATTATTGTCGCTCAATGATTTTTGCGATATATTTAAAGTTATATCTAATGTATCTGCGAGCACTTATTTATTAAATACGCAATTTAAGTCTACGAGTACATCTGTTTTAAGTAGTACTTGAGATTAAGAAGTATCTATTTAAGTAATGATTTACGAGTTTCTAGTCAAGTGGTGGATAGTTTTATTAAAAAAGCTTTTAAGATCTCGGTATCTTGAAGTCTTTCTGTTGATTCTAGGTTAGGAGGTTTATGTTATTATGCAATATCTTTGGAATGACCTACCCTTAGATATAAAGACATTTTTAATAATATAGCTTTCAAACACTTCCTTAGATTGTCCTAAATTTATGTCTCTTTTCCATTTCCTAACTATCCTCAATTACAGTAACATCATATTTCACTTCCCTATATTAATATTTATTTATAATGTATGTTATGTTTATATATGTATTCCTCGCTAACCTGTCTGGCCAGCAGCGTGGCGAGTGTTGGCCAAATTCTCCAGATATATGTTCTGGAAGGCCCATCTCCAACAGTGAAGGTCTTGGACGCTGTGTTCTAGGGGCTGTAATGATAATATGTATTAGTTGTAATATTATTATGCATGTATTAATACTGTTGGGAAAAACTTAATAGATGGTTGCACCTACCATCAGGGTAGTCAGAAACCACGACTTTTTTAATAGAAGTTGGTTCACATTTAGCTTTAACTATTACCTACTTATACTATACTACACTTATATTTAACTATTATTAACTATAACTTTACTATTGGCCCACCATGACTAGTGGCAAGCTCGTCGATGTCTCTTGCGTACCAAACTCGAGAAATATCACAAATAAATTAAATAAATTTGTGAAGAAATCGAACCCGTTACCTCAGAGTCTGAATCCACAGACTTAACCGCTAGACCATGGAGGCAGGTTGAAAATAATAGTTTTTAAATATATTCAAGGTCTGACGAATTTGGGCAGTATGCATTAATGTCACATTTATAGTTATAGACAAATATTTATTATCAATATAGAAATACCGTTTGTTAAAGCTTACTCAAGCTACTAGGAAAATAGAACAATGACTGATAAATGGTTGACATTAGTTTATTTGATCAGCTTACTGCCAGCCGCACAAATATTGAATCATATTTAAACTTCAATTCAAACAAGCCGTGTTTCCGTTTGACCGGGTCTTTGATTCTAATGGACGAAAAAAAAACACATCTACCTGAATGCGTCAAAGACATGTGTGGTTGTCGTTTCAATGTAGAATTTGACTTATGGATATAAAAAAATCTCTCATAAAATTTAGATGCGGTGCACCGGTGGTCGAAGTTGAATAATGTGCAGTCACAACTTCTGAGTAGACGGGTTCTGGAGTGGAGTGTGTGACGACCTGAATGAGGGTGACTATGTGAAATGGTGAGCCTATATATTCGTTGTAGTGAGTGGAATTTAGTTCGCATATTATTGTGTATATATATATTCCACAATCCCAATATATATATATATATATTATTATCATGATGTTTTATATTGCTGCTGTAGCGCGAATTGTTGAAGAAGACGCCGAAATGTCGATTCGTCACCGTTCTCAAATTGTTGACATACAAGAAATCGAGTTAATCAAAATTTAATAATAATATTTAAAATATTTAATAACCCTATGATTTAAGGATGATTCCATTTATTTATTTATAAATTCTTTATTAAAAACTTAACAGTTTAGTATAAGGGCGAACTTAATGCCTTTGGGAGTGTGGTAGAGGATTGCGGGTGCATTACAAAATAACACACCTACTCAAACATACATAAAAATAATAGTATATATGTACATTTAACTATATTTACGCAATGTTCATTAATGAGAGAGCGAGATATTTTAAATAGACAAGATGGTAGATAATTCGCTTTTCTGTCGCATCTTTAACTTTGCCAAACTTTGTTCACAATACCGTAGTGAATACTTATAATGTGTCAACGAATTGAGTAGGGGTTGTGGGATCGAAAAAACCCTTATATTTCGGTCCGCCTTGACAATTTGCTTCGAGGATATCTTCTGATCGAACGCAATATGTCTATAGAATACAGAATAGATTATTAATATTTGAAAAGTGACTATTTTATGTTATTTTTATAAGAATAAATGAAATTTATTTTATTAATTAATTTTTTCGTATTTTCGTTATTATTATTATTATTGTCTAAAATGGATTATAGAACAAATTATACTTTTTTTAATTGTTTTAGTTTTTTTTTTTTTTAATAATATCTACATTGAGAGCATCACCAAAACAGAGTCCAAAAAACTAGGGATACTGAACAAGGTAAAACGTTTTTTTCCGCCCTCACTCCGGCTTATGCTTTATAAAGCGCAAATAAGGTCATGCGTGGAATACTGTTCTCACCTCTGGGATGGTTCCGCTAAGTACCTTACAGATGCTCTCAATGTCCTACAGAGGCGGGTTATTCGAATAGTGGACGATACTACAGTGTCCAAAACTCTCGAATCGCTGCAGCTTCGCCGAGATGTGGCCTCCCTGAGCGTGTTCTACAAGCTATACTACGGTGAATGTTCTGAAGAGCTCCACAACCTTATCCCTTCTTCTCTATTCCGCAACCGAACCACTCGCACAGGCCAAAATATGCATCCACATACCGTAGCCACTATCCCTACGCGTACATACAAATTTGGAGACTCTTACATCTGTCGCACGCTGAAGATGTGAAATGCTCTCCCAGCCAGTGCGTTTCCCCACTCCTATAACCTGGAGTCCTTCAAACGAAGTGTGAAAAAGCAGATGCCGGCATAGTGGTAGGGACTGATGTCGGTCGTCTGAGGCTGGCGTCAGTTGCTCCCATTCTTGGACCTCGCGTACCGCTTACCATCAGGTGGGCGCGGTGTCACATGTCGTGCTCCGTAAAAAAAAAAAAAAAAAAAAAAAAAAAATGTAATTTGTATAATATTGTAATTTTTTATAGGCGCTAAAGGTTACTGTGGTAATGAGGTGGTCGCCTATAATAGGTACAGTATCTAACTTCTGATTTAGTGTCAAATACAAATACATGTATGTATATATATAATTATAAATAAATAAAAGAAGTAGGACAGAAATATAAAATTCAACTCTCAAGTCATGATTTAATTTGGACGTGTTTTATGGTAGTATTTATTGAGTAAGGAAAAAATTGGTTTCAAATTTTGTAATTGTCTGCAGTTTATATGAGTATAATAATAATTTATTGACAATATTAAACAAGATATTTATTTATTTATTTAAAAAAAAGAAAGGGATACGGTCGTGATGATACTTTACTTTTTTTAGTTGTGTTTTTCCATAAAAAATCTTTATTTTTAAATACCTGTTACTAGATTAAGTCTTGTGCTATCCAACTTCACTAAAGCGTTGTGCGTATTTATAAATTAATATATATATATATTTTAATGAAGCTAATTAAGCAACGATGGGTTCGTGGGGATCAGAACTGAATTTCTATAAAGAAATTGTTCCAAGTCTCATTGATGTCTCTGGTGAAGGTTAAGTATCTTAATTCAAAGAGGAAATGTTGCTAGTGTATTGGGCACCACGCCACAAGACAGCGATTTGGAGGAGCTATTTTTTGTAAATACTTAATTGTTTTTTTTTTAAGTTAAATTTAATTTTGTTGTAATATAGTTTATTTAATTTAAACAATGAACAGTAAACAATTTAAACTGAATGAAACAAGAATAAAGATTTAGACAAATTAAGTTACGAGTACTTTTTAAACTCGCAAATTCGTTATCGACGTTCGTCTTTTTATGTTTTAGGGATCGACTTAATGGTCGATTCGCAGGGTATTTCTTGACTGCTTATTTTACTAAGGTGCGTGACAACGACCGCTTTTCTCCAGATTGAGTTGTAAGCAGTTACTGCCAATGCTCCTAACTTTAATTAATACTGCTATTTGCATAGATTTGCTGCGTTGTGATTATCAATGAATTAAGTCTATAGTTATATTCTTATTATTAAAAAACAAATCACAATTTCTTATATACAAATAAACAAATAGATCCGCCTTCCTAATATCGTTTACAATTGTTGTGTTAATTGTATGCATTTTTTCATTTATTTTCGTTATGTATATATATTTATATACATTTAATAAATTATTATTATGTAGGTATGTTTAAGTATTTGTTTTTATTTCTAATGCACCCGCAATCGTCTACCACACTCCCAAAGGTTAGCTAGTATAAAATGTTGAGAGGCATTAAGTTCTCCCTTGTACTCAACTGTTAAGTTTTTAAGTGCAATAAATAAATATGTATTATTTATTGGTATGTGTGTAGTTGTATGTAAATCATTATAATGTATGTTTATTTGTCTACCACGCTCCCAAAGGTTAGCTAGAACGAGTATAAAATTCCAAAATTATAAAATAAATGTGATAATATTAATTTCTCACTCCCCCAAAAGTTTGCTGGTAGAGAATTCATAATATTATGCTTCCCTATGTACAATACTCAAATTTTGTGTGTATTAAAGTATTTTATTATTATTATGATCATCTTCAGCCCGTGTCTCACCAGTTTCAATCAATCAACTAGTCATCTCAGGGAGAAGACAGGAATTTGTAACGAGGTATTGGCCTCCTAACAAAAATAGCTTTCTCTGCACGTAACTACGGGCAGGGCGTGTGGAACCTTTACTACTTTAATAAAGGTTAAATCAAATCTCGCGCCATGCGCCGTGGAACCTCGGCAGGTGTAGCGTGCAGAGGTGGCAAATTTCTCACAAGTGATCTTACAACGTCATGTTTGTCAATAACTTTAAATTTAATACCATTATCAGCCTTTGTTTTTTTTAGCTGCAGCTACTTCGTTGTACCCTCGTTCAAACTCTACCAGCTATCTTATTCATACCATCCGTATATTAAGGAGTCGTCCCACTGTCTTCCTCTACGTGGTCTCCTCTATTTAATGTGTCTATTCCATCATACGTCGGTTTTAAGTTACATATTTTACATACCTTAATTTATATCAGTACATAGTTCGCTTAATTTATTATTTTGATTCACAGGTCTCTCTCTTTTTATTCAAGGTAAGATACACAAATACAAACAATAAATATAAATTAAAAGCTACCTAAACAATAAAATTAAAAATAAACTAAACAAAACCTTAAATTAAATAAACTAAAAGATAAACCTAATTAATAACTTATAATAACTTGGAATTGTCCTCAATGTGAGAGAGTTACTCGTCGTAGAAATAATGATACACCAACTCGTAAGCTCTTTGAACATTCCGCTGCCCTCGAGACTACCACTACTATGACCAATAACATGTCGTGCGATGACTTTCCCAACACCTCGGCTATTAACCTGTGTGAGACAATTAACCCCCTGAACCATCAGACTCAGGATAATTCCACAATGACGGGACCGCATTTATTTAAGATGCTGCAACAGATTAGCTTGGATATCAATTCGCTTCGCACTGAAAACAAAAATCAGCTGGATAGTTTTAGGACTGAACTACTTATCTCTATTGATGCTAAGTTTAAAAGCTACGATGATAAGGTTAACAAGTTGGCGACTAGGGTGAATCATTGCACAAATGAAATCTCTAATATCATAAACTCACACACGGACTTGCAGCAGTCATGCAGCTTCCTATCTACTCAGCATGATGAAATAAAGAAAAAAGTGACCATGGCTCAATCGGACATCAAGTATGTTAAAAATGAACTTACCACATTTAAAAATAGGGATAAGACTGTAGACGAACTCACAGCTAAATTAAATGAATTGGAACAGAAAGCAAGGTCTGACAATATTGAAATCTTTGGTATTCCCGAGCACAAGACCGAAGACTTACACAATTTAGTTCTATCTTTGGCTCACAGGCTGGATGTTCCAATTACCAGCAGTGATATCACATTTGCAGTGCGCGTTCAACCCAAATCCAAAATTAACCACCTACCCAAACCCATCATAGCTAAGATGAGCTCCACTCTTAACAGAGATAAAATGATTAGTGCTATTAGAAAAAAAAAGGCTCTTTCGTCGGAGGATCTGGGAATCAAGGGAAAGTCCTGTCAGATATATGTAAATGAACATTTAACCCCTGCTAATAAACAGATTTTTAATTCAGCAAAGAGGGCATGTAAAGATATGGGGTTTCGTTATATATGGGTGAGAAATGGAAGAATTCATGTACGGCGGGACGATACTTCACCAGTAATGGACATCAGGACCCCGTCGGATCTGGCCAAAATAAATATGAACATTTAGAATTAATTAGTTTTAGTTTATTTTTAAGAAATTTATTTAGTTATCATTATAAGAATTACTATCACTATATTGTATGCATATATTATTGTAAAATCTTACTTTCTACAATTATATTATATAGATTATTAATGTTATATAAGTTCAGTATTCAATTAGCACTAACCACATCACTACTTTTTATTACACATACTTACTTCCTTAACCTTACAATGTACACCAACTCATATATACATATACATAATTTAATTATTCAGTTCACTTACATAATTACATATAATTTAGTTTATCGCCTTACTTTCATACTTACCACTACTTTACCTATACCACATTGTTATACCTATATATATTTGCCGTTTAATTTAACCCAGACTTTAGAATACATCTCTTTTCATTATATTTATTATGTACTTGCCATCAAATTTAAAGATATTAATGATTATTATAAACCAGAACTCACATTCCTAATTAGTATTGATAATCCTTTGACACCTAATATTGATAACAATATATGCCACTGCTATTATGTTTTATTTAAAAATAATATAATTATTTTACCAAAATGTATGAATTAAGTATTTATCTCCAGAATACACGCAGTGTGCGCGGCAAAACACTTGACTTTAGAATGGGACTGTTGAGAAATAATTATGACATTTTGGCTATTACTGAAACATGGTTTAATGATGGAATTTTTGATTCAGAGATATCGGATGATCGATATGAGGTGTACAGATGTGACAGAGATGTGTCGTCCACCGGGAGTGCTCGTGGCGGCGGAGTGATGCTGCTTGCCCACCGGAGCCTTGCCGCACGCAGACTGGACCCTCCCCCTGCGACCCCCAATGCTGCATTTTTTGACGCGGTGCATATCACTGTACCGGCTCGGTCAATCTCGTCGCAACATGATTTACATGTTATTTGTATTTATTTGCCAGGCTCTCGCTTGTACAATTCTGACCCTGCTTTGGATGATGTTATTCGCTATTTGAGTGAGTTGTATAATTTGTTTCCCGAGGACCTATTTATGATTGTTGGGGATTTCAATATGCCATGCGTGAAATGGGAATATCTTGGACCCGAATATGTACTTTCCCCGACTGGTAATCTATCAGGTGATTCTATCTCCCATTTCACTGCCTTTTTGGATGAAGCTCAGCTAAATCAATATAATCATATTGCTAATGGAAACGGCCGTTTTCTTGACCTAGTCTTTGCAAACACACACGTGAACGCCCTTAGGGAGTCCTCACCTATTTTGGCGGAGGATATGCCACATCACCCGGCTTTATCCCTGAAGCTTACTGACCTACATTTTAAACCTATTTGTCAGCCACCAAGCCGAATGTATGCTTACCGTAAGGGTAACTTTGAAGAGATGACAAAATTTTTATTTAACGTGGATTGGTCAGGAGAAGTAGCCGGCCTGACCTTGGATGAAGAGGTTGCCTTTCTTAGTGCGAAAATAAATGAAGCTACTCTAAATTTTACACCTAGTTATACTACTTCATCCGAACGCTATCCCTTATGGTATTCAAAAAGCTTGATAAATATAATTAAGGAGAAAATAAAGTATCACCGTAAATGGAAAAAACACCACAATCCTCGCGATTATGACACTTTTGCATTACTTAGGGATAGGCAAAAGAGGGTTCAAAAGCAGTGCTGGGCACGGTATATTGATCATACAGAATTGGATATAAAAAATAATCCCCGGGCATTCTGGAGGTATGCAAAGAACCTTAAGGGCACTGGCGCGATACCTCATCAGATGAAATACGGCACTCGCACCCTAACTAACACTGCAGATATCTGTGACGGTTTTTTGGAATATTTTCAGTCTGTGTATTCGGGGTCAGGTTCGCAGGTGTCAGTGTTGCATGCTGATTCGATTTCTCATCATAGTACCCTAATTAGTGGCATCGACATAAATCAGAACCTCGTGTTAAAGTATTTACAAAAAACTAATGTTAACAAGGGTCCTGGTAGTGATGGGATCCCGCCAATTGTAGCCAGAAACTGTGCCAAGGCTATAGCAATACCTCTTTATAAAATATATACAAGGTCCTTAACAGAGGGTAGGTTTCCTTCGAAATGGAAGGAAGCTATGGTTGTTCCTGTCCATAAGGGTGGTCCTAAAACTGATGTAGGGAAGTATAGGCCAGTTTCTATCCTTCCGGTCTTTAGCAAATTGTTCGAAAAAATTGTGTATGATCAGCTTTACCCCTCTGTTCAGCATGTCATTCCCTATAGCCAACATGGTTTCATGCGTCGTCGTGGGGTTGTTACAAATCTATCTGTTTTTGTCACTGATGTCGTCAATGTGATGCAGAATGGAACCCAGGTTGATGCAATTTATACCGATTACGCGAAGTGTTTTGACAGGTTGAATCACAACATTTTGGTTTCTAAGTTGGATCATATCGGTATTCATGGTGACCTGTTGCGCTGGCTGGACTCCTATTTAAGAAATCGCTCCCAGGCCGTTAAAATAGGGATTTCTTGCTCTCAATTTGTTTCTATACCATCTGGTGTCCCACAGGGGTCTCATCTGGGACCACTGCTCTTCAACCTTTATGTTCACGATATATTCAAGTGTTTCCTGCATTCTAGTTTCTCTATGTATGCAGATGATCAAAAGATATACTTACCGATCGCAAACCATAATGACTGCTTGAGACTGCAGCAGGATCTCGATAGACTGTCTCAATACTGTTATCTTAACGCCTTGGATCTTAATGTATCCAAATGTCAAATTATCACATACACTCGTAAATCAAATGTTATCAAATACAAATATACTCTTAACGGGTCTATGCTGACCAGAGTGGAAAGGGTCAGGGACTTGGGTGTACTGCTCGACTCAAAGATGACTTTATCTGACCACTATGAACATATAGTTGGTAAAGCATACAAAATGCTTGGTTTCCTTATAAGGATAACAAAACCATTTAAATGTGGAGCATCAATTAAGGCCATCTACTGTGCGTACGTCAGGAGTATCCTGGAGTTCGCTTCCCCAGTCTGGTCACCGCAATACAAAGTTTATATTGGTAAGATTGAAAGTATACAAAATAAATTTGTACGTCTTTTAAAACGTAGGGGTTTGGATACTGTGCGTGATCGTCGCGGCATGGAGCTTCAGAAGAGCTTCATGTCTCTCAGTAACCGACGTGTGATAGCTGACATGATGTTACTCTATGACGTGGTGAACGGTGTGGTTGACAGCCCTCAGCTGCTTGATAAAGTTAGGCTCAATGTTCCAAATACTCGTTTGAGACGGCGCCCCATCATGTTCAGTGTCCCACGTAGTCGAAGCAATTATGCACGGAATTGTGTCACGCACAGGTTTGCTGAAACTTATAACAAAAGGTTTATTGATATTGATATTTTCTTGCACAGCAGAACCCTTTTTAAGAAATTGTTATTGGATTGCTTGGGGGGCGAGGACAGGGGGTCAGATAGGGAACTTGAACTTGAATAATGCAAATGGTGTCATTCCTTCCTCTTTCTTTTTTTTCCTTTTTCTTATTTATTATTATGTCCTATTAATTCTTTTTATTTTATTTTTATTGATGATAAATATATAATGATAATGTAATACATTCACATACACACACATACACACTATACACTTTACACACTCATTCATATTATTTCACATAGTACTTGATGTGTTTATGGCAATTTGTGACATTTTGATTATTTATTAATTTTGTTTCATTATTATTATTATATATTTTTTGGACGTAATTTTTATTTCAGTTTATGTTTAATAATTTGTTATTTATGTTTGTATTTAATTTAATGTTAAATTCGATTCAAAATGTAATTTACTTGTAGATCAGATTATAAATGTATTTTAAACGGTGAAATCCTTTGGTTTGGCATGTAAAATTTTAATTGTATTGCTTTGTAAAATGTATTGCTGTTTTGGATTTTCTTAATAAATAAATAAATAAATAAAATAAATAAATAATATAAAAAACTAAATACTTACAAATATCTTGATTATAATCTTCATTTTATTCAATATTATTTTTAATTTAGGTTCCAATATTTGACATTTAAATTGTTTGTATGTTTTTTATTAATTTAGATTTTAGGTTAGGTATTTAGTATTAAATGAATTTGATTTTAATTTAATAAATTTTAATATTAATATTATTTATTTGCACGTTTTTGGATTTTATAGTGTTAATTTTGCTCGCGAATATATTTTTCAATGTTGTGAGCACTGCTCCAGAATTACAGTCTGGTCCTTTAATGTAGTCATATAATTCTAAATTAATAATATGTTTGTTGGACCGTAATAAATAAATAAATTTGCTTATAATCAAAACTAATTAATTTTATTATTCTTTAAAATTATATATTATACTTTTTAATAGGTTTGATAATTCTATTTAGATATAAATCTCTTTTAATACGACTTTAATTATTTAATTGGTTACACTTTTAATGTCGATAGTTGGTTTTTAATCGACATCACGAACGTCACTAATGCTTGCATTGAAATGCCTTTAGCAGTAATTATCGTTTAGAAAACGGGTATTTCGAGATTTACGTAATTCAATGAAGATATAGACTAAAGGCGATTTAATTGCTTGTAACAAAATATACGCTTAGACAAGGTAAGAAACCAGTGGATTTATAATTAAAGCTTTTGGGTCAAACTCTTGGGTTGTTGTTAAATACGTTTTGTATTTAACTATGCTAATAATGTTTACAGAACCTGTTTTATTGACTAAAGTATTTACGTTACTTATTTCATTATTATTTATTTCATAAATGTACTTCCAATTTACTGCTGTCAGACTTTATTGACCAAAATTTGTGAATTATGCAATAATAAAGATATTTGTAATGTAAAGACAATTTAATTGTAAACTGACAAAAAAAAAGTTAAATCATATGACACGACTATTTCTTGAACATGACAAATCATGAACACTTCAAATATGTCTCAAAAGCTTAGGTATAACAATTACAGAAGTGACAAATAAGTAATAGTAAAAATAAAACTTGGTAAAAAGAGGAAAAGAAAATGAGCTGCTATGACAATTAGATGTTCAGGTCAGCATAGGCTGCAACAGCAATGCGTTGATTCTCACTGAACCTTTAACGAAACCGATAAATAAAAATTCAATAGGTGTAACTCTTTATAATACCATAATCAAGTGCACTGTTGTATATAAATATAATAAAGTAACATTAACAAATAAATACAATTAATATGAGATAATAGTAATAAATGAGGGCAAAGTCAAATAAAAAGTGATAAAACAAATAAATAATAAAGTAAACAATGAGTAAGGGATAAACGAGTATACCTCAGTCTCTAGTCACAGAAATGAAAGAGGGATGTGCAGAAAAAGGACTTAGTTTAAATGCGAGAAAACCAAGGTGCTAGTGTCTGAAAGAAGAAGGTTGACATCCGTGACGATATAGATAAATCTTGAAACTTTAAAACAAGTAAATGAAATTATATATCTGGGAAGTGTTTTCACTCCAGATAGAAAGTATGATAGGGATGTTTTTAAAGAAGAGTGAACGCGGAAAATAGTGTTAACGGTGCCCTGGGGTCACTGATCCGCAGTCGAAACGTCAGTGACAAAGCTCGACTCACCATACACAATGCCTTCGGGACCAACACTGTGTATAGAAGCAAGACGTAGATATGTCAGAATATGCATGAATATGCGGCTTCACTTTGGCGGACCGCATACGTAATCGGAAGGTATAAAAGAAAGCATAGGGACAAAACTAAGCAAAGGCATGCTAGGATGGTTCGAACATGTTCAGAGAATGAGCAAAGAAAGATTGACGAACCAGGTATATAATGCGGAAGTATCACTATCAAATAAATTAAACATTGGCTGACAAAAGAGCATGTATGAAGATGTTGATGGATGTCAAGGACGTGAAAGTGGTATGACGTGATCGTGTCGAGTGGCGCTCAATTGTCTCTGCCTACCCCGCAAGGGATCTGGCGTGAAGATATATACGAGTATGTATGTATACTCAGGTAATTTAGGTAATATGAAATCCTATTTAAAATTAACAGAGAGAAATCGTTATATATATTTTATTGTTATCTATCAGTATTGCCATGTTTAATATGTACTTTGATAGATAACAAATCCCTTGAACCGAATGTTTACATGGAAGCCAATACATTCCAGGACATCGCCTATAATGTCATTACATGCCATTACTTTATCTCTCGTCTCGTCAACTTTATCAGCAGACTTGACAAGTTGTCTCGTCAGTAGCGACTTACCAGGTTTATCATTTTGTAAATAAAGGTAGACAGCGTTTTATTAACTGGAAGGATGTTGTGATAATGGATTAGCTCGGGCGCCACGTGGGTTGGAGTTATCGGACCATGATGGATGGGGTATTGCAGGGATATCACTCTGTTTGTGTTACCCACTACTGCATTTTGATTTAAAGCCTCATTATTGTCATGTAAGTGTCGTGTTATCATATTATTCAAATCATACGCTTCTATTACAGAAGCCAATATATAACAACATGAAACTAGAGCTTTATAGTTTTTTTTAATTTCAAGAGATAAGAACAAAACTAGAATAATAGTAATTAAATATTGCATGCTACCAATATATGTATCTCTAGAAATAAGAGCAATCATTGTGCGATATGTTACAATGATCACCTTGGCTTAAGAAAAAAACAATTGCAATATAGTAGTAGATGATATCAATGTCATAATTTGAAAACATTAATGGCAGATGTGTAAAACGTGAAGAAGAAACCACGGACTAGGTAGACGCAGGTTGGGATGACAGAGTTGAGAATCAAAAAAAGATCGCGTGTAATAGTAAGCCTATATCCAGCAATGGATAGACATAATGCATTTAAACTACTAGGTGAAGCAAACCCGCTACAGTGACGTAATGTATTTTCTGATAATCCAAAGCCTATTATAGCTATCATATAATTAAAAATACAATCTATAATTAAAATTAAAACCCAATCGAGAAGTGGCAAATAGCAAAGCAGCGCTTTGATAAAAAATGTTTATAAAACAGCAACCAATTGGAAGTTTAAAATGAAGTAATAAAACGGGAAATTGAAATCTGTAAAACCAATAGGAATTTCATTCTGATTAAGATTTAGTTGAAAATTGCTTTCAACAAATCGTCCGAATATTTAACTAACAATATTTCCGTGGAGTTGTTAATCATTATTTACATTTTGTATTCCTTGGAAATTGGCGATAGTAGGCTAAAGTCTCCAGATATATTTTTTATACTAACATTTATATATTCGTTAGCATTGTTCTTGTATTATATTTCAATTAGGGTAGAAAATAATAGAATAATCCGAAGGTAGTTTGAATAACAAAGTATCAAACAAAAGGCAAATTAAAGACGCCGGCATCGAACCGTGAACCTGTCGAAGCTCGGCCACTCCGCTGACCTATCAGATGCTTTATCATGTTATTAACATAAATTTTATGAGAACACTCGTTGACAGCCCGTAACGCCTTATTGTTAACTCTCCACCTTTTATTATTTTTAATTTTAGGGATTGCACGCCGACCCAAGTCGTGGATTAAAATTTGAATAATGCCATCAGACAAGCCGAGAATAAAATAAGAAGCTTTGGACGCCGAAGCGAAATTCACTGCCCGATGTATTTAAAAAAATAATTTGTGGCTTCGTGTATTATAAATTCGGAGTGAAGTAGCGGCTAATAAAAGTTCATCCCTCAAAGGAATGTGCCGAAATTAAATTTTATGAAAATATAATTAACATAATTTGTAAGTATAGCACGTTTAATATTAATGCCAGAAAATATACACTAAAGGAAAAATAATAATTTAACAATATAATTATGCATCACACCTTGTAGACTGAGCATCAGACTAAAGTGTCGATTATAAAATATCTTGAGATATAGACTAGGCTATTCAGCATTATGTCTTCGTCGGATACTTCAGTACTTCGAACACATTGCCTGAAAAAGAGGAGATAACCATAGGATAAATTATTGTTACTGGATAGGAAAGAGACCGAGAGGCCCGATACGCTAGCGTCCATGATGCTATGCATGACGCCGAAGACAGGAGCGGGTGACGCGCTATCATCAAGACGCACACCAATTCTACGGGAGGTCACAACCCTCAGCAATGAGGCAACACGTAGCAAGAAGAGTTAACCTTTATTTTTATTATAAATACATAAATAACGTTAGAGAAATCGTACTGAAGAAAGAATTTGGTGTAAAGCCTCGAATCACGGGCAATCTATCTGAGTAAGGCGCGTCTTATAAAAATAATAATCTATCTCACCCAAGGCGAACTTCGTGATCTCGGGACCAACCGGTGTGGCTGAGGGATAATATCCTTGACTGTTTTGATACACTTCTTAACCTTGCGACAAAATAGAAATCACTAGACAGACAATTTTATATTGCTGTTCCACCAAATTTAAATGTCGGCTATGGTATAATAACAAACCTGCTTCCAACTCCATTTTCTGAACCATAGGCCCTTTTGTCATATATCATTGTTTGATTTTCAACTTTATTTTATATTTTTATTAAAGTTTTTTTCTGTGACAAATAAAAACTGATTTTATTTTTATTTATTTTATTTTAACGACAAGGGATTTATTTATTTATCATCACAGCCCCTAAAGTCAGAATTTTCGGGAGAGGGTCTAATGTCAATTTAGAATAACAATATTATTAACGATTCCACAAGTAGGTATCAGTGGAACCGGGACCGACGGCTTAGCGTGCTCTCCGAGGCACGGGTACGGTGGTGCTATAAATCTATGACAAATTAAGAAAATCATTGAATATAGCCCAATCCACTAATAGCATTATGTGGATATATGTAGACGAAACGACGTGTACTTCGGAAGTGTACCTTTCGAAGCATTTGTAACGAATGGTGGAAGCGAAACGATGGATATGTATGGAAAGAGTAATAATCACATTTGCGGATTTGAATTGTATAAAAAGATGAAATATTTATAAAATCTTTATTTGTATTTTTTTGTTACAGATATTGTCAACATGCTGAGTGGAGTTCAAATACTTTTCCCTGTACAATGGATTTTTAAGGTTAGTATTCGTTATCTTCGATGTAAAAGAATTGAAATCAGACACTAACAAAATTCTAATTAATTAGGCAATTTTTTAGACTTCGCTTGAAAGTGGCTAAGAGAGCATTTCACATCTTTAGCGTGCTACAGATGTAATAAAGTCTTGTTCCAAACGGTGATATTTTAAAATAAATATCACCATGATAAGCTTACAATATTAGTTCTCCTTGAAAGTTAAAATTGGCATTTGACATCATTGCAAATGAAACATACTGTCAACGAGAACAACAAATACTTAGGTGGTAGGCAGACTGATGGTGGTAATTTGCCCAGTCTTCCACGGCGGGAAGTATCCACCGTCCGTGCCCATAAATACTCTAAAAAGTGTATTTCGGGATTAGGCTGATTAGGCCGTCATGCCCAGTCAAGCCAATGTTAGGGACTGAAGTCAGTCATAAGTGCCTGATACCAGTTGGGTACAAGGTCACATGTCGTGCTCGTATTAAAGTATATACGAGTTACACTGTCAAAGATGGGCCTTCTAGAATTTTGTGGAAAATTTGGCGAGACGGGTATACGAGGGTCTGATGTAAATTGTGATACTGGGACCGAACGGCTTAACGTGCTTTGCGACGCATATAGAGAAGATTTTTTAAGCATAGTAGAAGAATAGTATTTCGGGCTTGCGACCGACAATAGGCTGGTTTACAAAGGAGGCCTTCCTTTTGTTATTTATTGCGCAATACGACGCTCACCATCCACCACTCTACTCCTCTCCCTACCAAATATAATATCTATAAATACGATCGTTTTTGTGTTTAACTTGAAAATTTCTTTGGCGGCAAAATACAAACAACAGAGTGATGCCCAGCTTGCTCATCCTGACCTTACCTTGAAGAAAAAAAAACCGGTTCCCCGTACGAGAGGACGATTAAGTTATCTTGCCGCTATTTCACCGATTTTGAGTTAATTTCTTCATTTTGTTGCGCTCGCCGTGGGCTCGACATGTTATTTACTTTTTTTACCTCGCTATCCTCAACTTCTTATTAGTTAGCGAGTATTCTGTCGGCTTTTTTGTCAAATTTAACAAGGATTGGTAAAAGAAAAAGAAGTTAAATCTTGCTGATGGAATCGCAATTTTCTTGATGAGCTTTTAGGTTATTATTTACCGTAACGCTCTCTCGTGTATTGGTTTTAAAAGGTTTTTTATTATTGAAAAGTACTTTGAGAGCGAAAAGGTTTTTGCTGTTTATCGCGTTCGATTTAACTTAGATTTCAATGTTCATTTCATCAATTATTGTTGTTCCATTTATTTTGTTCTGTTGTTCGGAAAATGCTTTTACAATAATTATGCTTTTAGGTTTTCTAAATTTGTTTCCTTCGATTTATTTATCTCGCTGTCAATAACATTTATTATTAACACTAAACTAATAAGTAAAATCTAGGATTTTTGTTTTTGAAGTAGCTAGAGTCACCATCACGAGTGAGACCTTTTTTCAATTTGTTGATTGATGATTAAAATTTTAACTTTTCTATAGGCCCATCGTGACTAGTTGCAACCTAGTCGATGTCTCAAGCGTACCAAACTAGAGTTATATCACAAATAAATAATTAAAAAAATGTGTCCCGACTAATACGAAATAATTATTTATTTCTCGTCTTATTAATATCTTTATGATTGCACCTATATTTAATCAAATTTGTTCTCAAGGTTTGGCTGTCAGAGATTGTCTTCTACGACTGTAGCTAGTCCACGGAGGCAGTCTAGCTACAGTCAACATGTTTTATAATATTATTTTTAACTCTACATGTTCTATAACATTAACTCGTATAAAAAAGCTTTAGCGGTTGAGACCGTAGATTTAGATGCGTAGGTACCGAGTTTGATTCCTGGGTGAAAACACAAAAATATTTAAATTATTCAAAACCTTTTCTTTCCCGTGGTTTAGCATGGCTACACCTTTCACTCAATCCTTTATAATTATATTTTTATTTATATTTAATACTCACACTTATTTATAATTACCTATCCTATATATCTTTTGTATTTATTTACGCTTGCGTATTCCACTGTATCATTTACTATGATATAGATTAGTTTAAGTTACTTAAGGTAACCTGGTTTTGTTTCAACGCAGTACTGTCATTAGTCCCGTATGTCGAGCCTAAAATACTTCGTGTGGGACCACTAACAAAGCTAACTTTGTTTAACAAATTATTGTTGCCTTCTGTTATACAGCACAACTATGCAGGAGACATAACGAATCAATATTCTTTTGTGCTAATAAACGATTTGTATTTATTATTTTTATTATTATTATTCATTTGTGACATTGTGCTTTGAATTTGTCATGTCATAGATAAGTCTAAAATTGCTTATTAATACATGATATCTGTCCACCCCGCAATGGATTACGGTACGACATTAAATTTATGTTCTATAACATTATCTTTATCTAAAGCAATATCTAAGTTAGATAAAGCGTTTAAATCCATTTGTTCTCCGCCGTTGTTCTTCACTAAATTATTGATGAAATTATCACGAAGGGCCACTTGAAATTCTTTTACCACGGCTTTACCTCAATTCTCTAGGCGAGCGATATTAATCACGACCCGACCGTTATTACCTAATACGGCCTGTAGCTCCTCAGGTTTGCTTTGTACAGATAGAAAATTCATTCTTCAATTATCATCGCCATTATTTTCTGATTTAGATTGTTTAAAATTAAGAAGTTTAAGTATATTAATATAATCTACCCTTTCTATTTTAATATTCCTGCTAAATACTTTGAAATTAAGAACGTTACAAAAATGATGGCTGATAGTTATAAAACATGAATTATTTCAGTGTAACCGTTAGAAAGTTCAACCTACAGTACCTTTAATGTACAACACCAACATAATAGTATAATAGGCTAGCTTAATGTTGCAATGGTGGTGGCTCGGTTGTAAGAACGATTTTCTTAACATCCTAGAAAGTTGGGTTCAAACACTAGCTTGTAGGTACCAATGAGAAATGGACCATCGTTTCCGTGTCTCGGAGAGCACGTTAAGCTGTCGGTCCCGGTTTCACTAATACCAACTTGTGGAATCGTTACTAAATCCAGCTATACAACTGCGAAATATCACTTTATGAATAACAGAGTTGTAAATATGTGAAACAAAATACCAGAAGACATATTGAAGTCCCCAACTGTAAACACTTTTAAAAACAAACTGTACAAGTGGCTAGTGACAATGGACATAGACTATGGTGATAACGCTGTTCCCCTAAGGAGCCAAAGTGGCATCCTACACTAAGGCTCGTCCCCGCTCTCAGGGTATTAACGTCATACCATCAGGTCTCTTGCCATCATCGCGGACTAATCCAGTGGGTTCCAGAATAGCTGGAAGTTTTATGGTTTAATTTAGGGAGCCACCTGGGGAGGGACTCGAAAATCTGCCTTTAAATATTTATTCCTTAATTGATAATAAATTATTAACTCTTAAAATCTAACAAGTTTCACATAAGCTCGAGTGATTCAACTAAGCCATCATATACAAGTTAAAATATCATACGAACAGAAGCGTGAATGCTGCCAACCGTACAGCTTACACAGTAATATCAATCTTCGTGGCCTAACGCGAGCTTGTGACCTTGTCAAAAAAGGTTCAAATCTTTTTCACGTTCAAATACTTGAGTCGTCTGACGTTTCTATGCATGGATGCATGATCCTAAATGTATTTAGATCAGGCATTTGCAAACGAAAACGGTTCCCACGATCTCAATAAAAAAACATATAATAATTATTAAATATTGCTTAAATCGACAGTAATATTGTCTTGCAGTGTTGCGCGTTACTTTAAGTATGCCAGAGGAAACGATAAGAAATGAAAGTGATTATACTCGTAACTCGTACGTAAAACATTTTAATTCACTTTGAATCTAGTGGTAATGCAACACTACGTTGTTTGTCTTATTTACTACACATTCCCCAACACACATTTACGTGCTACCGCTTTTACATGCCACCACCTAGAATTTGGAATTTGGGTAGCCAACCTCACTTAGGATCCGTTCGTCAAGACATCTAGCCACCTGCCTCCTCTAGGTCTAGAGTCGCGTGAGCCTGCACGCCTGGACGTGAATACTGTCTTCCCCATTCCCTTACTGCCTTAGGGTATTCCACACCACTATACATACCATTATTATTTATATATTGTTAGCTTTATATATTTCACATAGCTTGGCCATAGGTAATAGGCCCTCTGCATTTAGTGTCCTTTAATTTTACTAATCTCCAACAACAGTCCAATTTCATGATTTATTACACAAATTTTGCATTTTTTTTTCATGTTCCTTAGAAGTCTATATGTTTTTTTTTAATGTTTAACAGCCACAGCCACTACAGCTCGTGCTTTTTATGTATACTTTAATATAAATAAATATATTTATCTAAGTCAGTTAGTGTAAGTTTAGATATGCATTATCCACGGAATAAAATCTTTGGCACGAACGCATCGCAATGATTTCGAGTCGTGAGTCAGTTGTCATTTACTTGTCTTTATCTGTACTGTACAGGTATGTCTGTTAGCTTAGTTTTTATCTACTTCCCGTCCTTTGATTATAAAAAGATTGGATATTTTAAAGTTTTGCTTTTGACTGTATCTTTTTAGTTGTACATATGTTATAATCTTTATTTATAAAAATATATCCATATTTACCTTGGTCACACCAAAACTTAAGATCGACTTAGTGGATTTTATTCTTATTTTGAAGGAAATCTCTGGACTCATATAAAGAAACACGGACGGTAATAATTTTAGTTTTTTAGTTATATTTGAAGACTAGTTTATTTTTTGTTTATTTAATTAGTTAGGTTTTCTTTTTAATCATATAATATTGTAATTATTTTATACTATTTGTATGTGACTTCGAATTAATTATTGTATTTAACTTCAAAAAAAAAATATATATATATACTAGGATCGGACTAGACGTCAATACATGTTTAGATATAGTATTATAACTGTTTTAGTCCGTGCTATATTATTTATTTACTTATTTATAATAGGGTCACCATCAGTGCTAACATCACACAGTTATTTGTCATTCATCATCATTTCAGCCCCTGGAACACAGCGTCCTAGACCTCCACGGCTGGAGATTGGCCTTCCAGAACATATATCTGGAGAATTTGGCCTACACTCGACACGCTGGCCAGACGGATAGGCGAGCAACTGATGTAATTTTATTTAATGATAATTTATTTATGATTCCACAAGTTAATAATAATAATTCATAATTCATTTATTTCTTATAAACAATAGTTTTTACATTTCTGTGATGTTACACAGTGTAGTTGGTGTTGTACTCTATGTTTTGCCGGAGGGCGTATAAGTAACAAGTACAACCGTCTATCAATACGGTACAATATAATAATAATAATTATATTAATATCTATGTACATAAATTTTTAAATACTAACTTACATATACAATAATATTAATGTCTGGAAATTATAATTTTAAGAATTTGTTATAGCAAGCGATTTATCTTCTAGAAAGTCCCGCACTGAATAGTAGCACTTGTCTATCAGCATATCAGTGAGTTGTTTTTTAAATTTATAATTTGGAAGTAATTTAATGTCATCACTTATTTTGTTATATATTTTTGGAGCCATACAATATACACTTTTCTGCATGTGTGTTGTTTTGGCTATCGGTATTATTAACTTATTTTGGTAACGCAGTGTGCTAGTATTAGTGGAAACGGTACCGACGGCTTAACTTGCTCTACTGAGCCACCACCACTTATTTGTACTTAACATTAAATCAGAAGTTAGATGCTGCACCTATTATAGACGACCACCACATTACCACAGTATTGTCATGTTATGGCCTAAAAAAAAATTTTTTTTTTTTAAACTAGCACGACATGTGACCCTGTTGGTCACCCGATGGTAAATGGCGCGCAGGGTCCATGAATGTTAGCAACTGGAATCAGACCCTTATGTCCGACATCAGTCCCTAACACTATGCCGGCTTGACTAGATGCCTTTTCACACTTCGCTTAAAGGACTCCAGGTTATAGGAAAGTGGAAACACAGAGGCTGGAAGAGCATTCCACATCTTTATTGTGCGACAGATGTATGAGTCACCAAATTTATAGGTACGCGAAGGGATAGTGACTACGGTATGTGGGTGCTTATTCTGACCTGTGCGTATGGTTCGGTTGCGGAATAGAGAGGAAGGAATTACATATATAAACATAAAAACTAAATATTAATCAAAAATGATATGGGGTGATGATGGCGAAATGCGTTCAACTATTGTTAGAAATTCTTGGTTTATATTTCAGAGTAATATAAACATGGAGATTAAAGGCGTGGGTTAGGATTGATAACAGAATTCTCAAGAAACGCGCAGAATTGTATTAATACAAACCTCAGAATACAAGGCATGACCTACTAAAGGATGAATACATTATTATGTTTGCAATTGAGGAAAAAAATGCTGCTTTCAGAGAAAAAATGAAAGGAAAATACTTGAATAACAGTGTAGAAATAAGCCTACTTGAAAACGAAATTTAAAAAAACGATTATTATTCTAAAAGCAAGCATATATGTGTCTACAGCCCGACAGTGGAACAAGCTACTACTGGCCATTAGACGGGCACCGTCTGTCAATGTTTTTAAACAATTAGTCACTAAGTTTCTTGAGATGCAGAAGCACACTGCATCTAGTACACGTTAAATATTTGGCACATATTGTTCTTAAGTACATATATATATATATATATATAAACTGCCTCCGTGGTCTAGCGGTTAAGTCCGTGGATTAAGACTCGGAGGTACCGGGTTCGATTCCTGGTCGGGACACGAAAATATTTATTAATGTAAATAAATAAATTTAATTAATATTTAATTTATTTGTGATATTTCTCGAGTTTGGTACGCTGGAGACATCGACGAGCTTGCCACTTGTCATGATTGGCATATAGTAAAGTAGGCTAAATGTGAATCCGCTTGTTTATAAGCGTGGTTTCTGACCACCCCGAAAGGGAAACGGTCGTGATGATACTTTACTATATTTATATATTATTTTTATTTTATAGTATATGCAACACAAATAAATGCTAAATAGAGATCATAATTTTAATTTAGTGACAGAACTGAGGGTGATGCAAAAAATAATTATTTTAGACTATAGCGATGCATGCAGTAGATCTTTTTTTTTTTATACAAGCACGACATGTGACCTTGGTAACACCCACCTGATGGTAAGTGGCGCGCCAGGTCCATGAACACTTTTTATTAATTTTGATTGAACACATAATATAATATAATAACAACACAAAACACGACTGCACTTGACCGCTTTTTTTATTTTTTTATTTATTAATGATAAATATTAATGATAATTTATTAATGATTCCACAAGTTAGTATTAGTGGAAACGGTACCGACGGCTTAACTTGCTCTACTGAGCCACCACCACTTATTTGTACTTAACATTAAATCAGAAGTTAGATGCTGCACCTATTATAGACGACCACCACATTACCACAGTATTGTCATGTTATGACCTAAAAAAAATTATTATTTTTTATTATTTTTTTTATACTAGCACGACATGTGACCCTGTTGGTCACCCGATGGTAAATGGCAAATGATAAATGAATGTTAGCAACTGAAGTCAGACACTCATGACTGACATCAGTCCCTAACACTATGCCGGCTTGACTAGATGCTTTTTCACACTTCGCTTGAAGGACTCCAAGCTATAGCAAAGTGCAAACACAGAGTGGAAGAGAATTTCACATCTTTATCGTGCGACAGATGTATGAGTCTCCAAATTTATACGTACGCGAAGGGATGGTGACTACGGCATGTGGGTGCATATTCTGACCTGTGCGTGTGGTTCGGTTGCGGAATGGAGAGGGAGGGATTAGTATCATTCGAATATTTAATAACTTTGACAATCAGAATTCCGCTTTATTTATCTGCATCAAACTTTTGGTATAGCTACAATCCAAGCTAACAGTAATGGTCTTACGATCAAAATGAGCATTAAATTACAAGCATTCATGCAAAATATAACAAGCAAGATGATTTTAAAAAAGCCTTACTTATAAAAAGTTTTAAAATATGTATTGCTCGTTAACATTATGACCTTAAGGAAGATCAAATGTAATTTACACATAATAACGAACCTCGGAGTTTTTTTTTATACTGACACGACATATGACCTTGCGCCCACGTGATTGTAAGTGGGGAGCGAGATCCATGAATGTTGGCAACTGGAATCAATCACTCATGACTGACATCAGTCCGTAATACTGGAATCCAGACTGGACATGACGGCAATTCGAGCCTGATTCCAAAACGTGTGGATACACTTTACTGTGTTTATCGGCACGAACGGTGGATAATTAAATTGTCACCAGTACGCCTACCAACTATTGTAATTGTAGATAATTAGTAATGTAGTTTATTTGCTAACCTTACCTCTTACTCCGTGGTCTAGCGGTTAAGTCCGTGGATTTAGACTCAGAGGTATCGGGTTCGATTCCTGGTCGGGACACAAAAAAAAAAAAAATTAATGTAAATGCATTTAATTAATATTTAATTTATTTGTGATATTTCTCGAGTTTGGTACGCTGGAGACATCGACGAGCTTGCCAATTGTCATGAGCCTATAAGTAAAGTTGGCTAAATTTGAATCCACTTATTTCTAAGCGTGGTTTCTGACCACCCCGAAAGGGAAACGGTCGTGATGATACTTAGCTCTTACGTTTGTATAACAATAAAGTTTTTAAATAAATAAAATAAATAAATAATAATAAAATTATTTGTGTCACCAAAGACAATAAATTATCGTATATAACAAGACAGTGCAAGAAACGAAACGGTCACACCATTTAAATAAATCTAGGTCAATCGGTACAGAATTTGTAATTAATGTGTTTTATATAGTATTAAATAATTTTAACTATCATTTTTCTTCTGCTGGGTGCAGCAGCAGCTTATTACATATCTCAGTCACAAAGGTTAGTTGGTAGAAAATTTATTTATTGTTTATTTCAAAAATTTAATGCACAAAGTACAAAAGGCGGACTTAATGCCCGTAGACATTCTCTGACAGCCAAACCTTTGGGACTAATTAGAACAACTGTAGGTGCAAGGAAAGTATAAGTGACACATCAATTAGATAAAAATACTTATATAATAAACTTACTTATATATAATTTACTTATAAATTTAAATATACTAAATACTAATATATACACAATAATAAACATACATATAAAACTTACAAATTTTGTTAGGAGATATTTAGAAAATGTGAGTAGACCATTTGCATTTGCAAATGCATTTACGGCATTAAGCTCGCCTATGTACCTGTACTTGTTTTGGATTTGTACAATAAATAATTTATTATTATTATTATTACAGAATGAATTAGTGTATGACAGACCGACATAACAAAATAAAATTATCTTTTATCTCAAAATACACCTTTGTACTCTGAATACAATACCTGGTACAGTGATCACCGTGAGCAACCCGAAAGCCAACACAACGCAAAACTAGTTCCTTTGCTATTGGTGCCCACAGCAGCACTCGATCACGGACGTAACGTAACGTGACATTTTAGTTAGGTTTATAAAAACATAGTTTAATCACCAAATGTACTAGTATACGACCGAATTAATTGGGCACACTTCAATAATTTAGTCTACTAATTGCGCAAAGGAACGATACAATGTAGGAATAGATGGGACGTAAAGAGGCAAAGTTCGTCTCCAACCAAGTGGGTAATATACTCCACAATAAAAAGTGTTACAAAGTTTCCACCAATAAATCAGAAACAACAAAGATCCTGTAATCATGGATACCGCATCACGTACAAAATGATTCATGTGATGTTGTGTGTAGTTTTTTTTTTTTTTTTTTATACTAGCACGACCAGTGACCTTGGGCCCACCTGATGGTAAGTGGCGCGCAAGGTCCATGAATATTAGCAACTGAAGTCAGATACTCGTAACTGCCATCAGTCCCTAATACTATGCCGGCTTGACTAGATGCTTTTTCACACTTCGCTTGAAGGACTCCAAGTTATAGGAAAGTGGAAACACAGAGGCTGGAAGAGCATTCCACATCTTTATCGTACGACAGATGTATGAGTCCCCAAATTTATACGTACGCGAAGGGATGGTGACTACGGTATGTGGGTGCATATTCTGACCTGTGCGTGTGGTTCGGTTGCGGAATGGAGAGTCAGGGATTAGGTTATAGAGTTCTTCGGAGCACTCACCATAGTATAGCCGGTAGAACACGCTTAGAGAAGCCATTTTTTTTTATTGAACCATTTTTTTTTATTCGAAGTTAATTATAGTACATTAAATATAAATCAAAAGCTACCTAAATAATAAAATTAAAAATAAACTAAACTATAAATAAAAAATGTCCTCTAGAGACGTCCCATCCGAGATAGTCCCAAGGAGACTGGCAACATTTCCCCTCTGTATAGCGAGGCTAATACGTTGGCAGAAATAATTGCCAGCCTTCCTGTCACCAGACCTTTCTGTCAGCCGCTTTGACAACTCCTTGTGTGTAGTTGAATTATGATGTGTATTTTGCTAAATAATAAAGGTATATTGGGTCTGGATGAAAGCATTTTTGTACAAATTCATAGAAGACACTAACTCCTGAATCACCTACAAATAGTTAGGGACTTGGAGCATGCTAACATTATATACAAAGCTCTGATTAACTTAACTGTTATATAAATTATAAAAATATATATTATTTATTTAGGAACACAAAAGGGACTATACAATAATACAAACTTAAGTACACTTAATTAAATAAACTTATCAAATAGGTGACCACGTCATGATCATAAGTCACAAGACAGATATAAACTAACACTAAAATTATTAAAACACTAAAGCGGTTGCATATATAACAGAAAAATAATAACATGAAGTTAACGACATACAATTCGTCATGATCGTAGAACAGTGACGGATCTGCTATATTGAAAATTTTGATGGCGGCCATTCAACTGTCATTTCGACTGTTTTTTTGTCACTTTTTAAGTCTCATAATAAGTGCAAACCTTCTAGATTTCATTTTGGAACCCTTTCTAATATTTGCACTATAAATTACAGACCACAAACAATATAAAACTATATATAAATATATATGCAAAATTATGGGTATTTTTTTAAATCCGACACTGTTCTACGATCATGACGAATTATATATCCTACTACCTAATCCTTAGTTATTTTCCACCCACTAACAATAATAATAATAAATCCTTTTATTTCGGACATTCAATCCATAATTGAACTAATTTTACTTAGCCTATGCTAACATATTTTTTTAAAGCTGAATTTATTTATTTATTTAAAAACTTTATTGCACTATATACAAGAGGCGGGCTTAATGCCTAGGGCATTCTCTAGCAACCAACCTTTGGGACAATGAAACGATTTGTGTTGTGAGGTAGGTGCAACCATTAAATAGATTAAAAGGTAATTCAAGTTAAATCTAAGTATTATATCTATATAGACAGATACATACTTATATGTACACAATACTACATATTATATATATATATATATATTATACACTACATATAATACCTACTTACACTGTGAGGAACTGTTTAAATAATGTGAGTATACCATCTTTTTGAAATTTACCAAACTTTAAAATTAAAGAAGCATTTTTTTAAATTATTCATGCTGCATCTACTTAATTTGAGAATCATGGGTTTGCCACAATAAATCAAGGACTACAAAAGATAGGAATGATACAATTTTATGACGACGGTTCCCTACGTACGATTATATTACTTAGAATAATCGTAAATTAGTTAATCTAACTGGATATATTTTGTTAATGCCTCATCCTGGCCTTTGTTTTGGCCAAAGAAGTATAAACGAGGTGGCAGGTCATAAAACTCGATTTTATGGACATTTGTTCAAAATTGTTTATGTTCCTATTGGATTACGGTATCTGATTGATTTAGATAAATTTTCATTAGACGACAGAATAATAGCTTCATAAATAATTTGGTTTGTTAATGTATTGGAGAAACTTGATCTGTTAAAGTGTCTTATTTGTTTTCTTTTATTTTATTTTGTAATCGTTACACCCAGACCGAGACAAATTATACAATGTACAACTTGCCCCCGGTGGGAATCGAACCCACGACCTCCCGAGTTCACGGCAACGTTTGTTACCACTAGACCACGGAGGCGGTAACTATGGTTAAATAATAAAAAGAAAATTAAATATATATACTAATAATATATTATTAATACATAAGTAGAGTAATAACATATACATAAAATAAATATATTATATATAATTATTAATAAAGTAATAAAATATAATAATATCACTTTTCTACTTGTGTTTTCTACCAGGAACTAAACTTTAACGTCTAGATCTACAGACATAACCGCTAGATCACAGATGCAGCACTTATAAAAAATAGAAGTTTACAAAATAACTAGTAATCCAATCAGCCCAAAGCAAATGGATATGGAGTCGCCGACAAAATACATGTAAAGTGGCCTCCACCATTATTTTACATTCAATGTCTCAATAACGCTAATCTGGCCCACTAAAAGTAATTTTTATAACAACCTAACATCGAAAATTGGTCCCAAATCGTAGAAAAATAGCGTTCAAAATTGAGAAATTGAAGAGAATAACATGATTCGAAATTGATGTTCCATAGTAGAGGTTACTACGCTTTTGGTTAATTAAGACATGGATTATCGAAGCGTTTCGGGTAGTAAATAAAAATGTAATCTTTACCGTAGAGTGAGGCGTCTTGGCAACACGGTGTTATCTAATGGTGAGGCGGGACATGAAGGCTGGAACACACTTTTATCACGCACCAGCTGCGCAACCGTTCGCGTAGCCTTAGTCACCGGACGCGACAAAAACAAAAACATCTGTAACGTTTACCATAAACTATATGGCAAATAAAAAAGCCAAAATATTCCAGAGGAGAAAAATGGTTTCTTGGTATTTTTATTGTGCGATAAGACGCTCACTATTTATCATTATAATAATAATAATTTATTTATTTATTCATTTACTTATTCCACAGCTGTCTTTAACAAATAAATATTTACATTCAAATGATTTATTTATTTAAAACTTGATTGCACGAAGTACAAAGGCGGACTTAATGCCCGTAGACATTTTCTGACAGCCAAACCTTGGAGACAAATTTGAACTATTATAGGTGCAATGAAAGAAATATAAAAAAAATTGGAAGAAAAATTAACAGCTTAATTATACACTTACATATTATATCGTTATATATACTATAATATCAATATACTAAATACTATACATAAACATACATATATACACTTACTAATATTGTGAGGAGCTTTTCACGTAGTGTAGATATACGTGGTATGTAACAAACGTTGCCGTGAACTCGGGAGGTCGTGGGTTCGATTCCCACCGGGGGCAAGTTGTACATTGTATAATTTGTCTCGGTCTGGGTGTTTATATGTATAATATGTATATATTTAAAAAAAAAAAGTATAATATGTAGTTTATCAACCATCTAGTTTGCGTAATACAAGCCTCGTAGCTTACCACGGAAACTAGATGGCGCTGTGTGACCTGTCTGGAAATATTTATTTATTTATTTATACGAGTTTTTTAAACAAAGATCTGGTAGTTGCTTGTCTTATGTTTACAGGAAGATCATTCCATAAATTTGTGGCGACAACGACAAAAGAATTTATGATTACCGAACACCTAGCCAATTACGGAATAACATTATTTTCACTAAACATATAGTATGAACGGATTATGAACAATTTAAACTATTAAAAAGTAAACATAAGAATAAAAAGAAAGAGACAATATTAAAAAAACACCTACGTATCATTACGTAAGTGTATGTATATGTGAATGTGGATTGTCAGTGTAGGTGTGTGAAGGTGTAAATTGTAAGTGTGAATGAGTGAAAATGTGTAGATTTCATTGCATTGTGCATATCTAATGTATTATTAAAATTATTATTATCAGTAAAAATGGTAGTTATTATTAACATTAAGGTATTTATGTATTATTATATAATTTTATTGTATTATATTTATGTAGTATTAGTATGTATGTGTATATATTATATATATGTATATATATATATTATAGTTGTCTAAGTATGTTAATTTTTAATATTATTTATGTTTCATTTTAATATTTTATTTCTCTATTTGCACCGTACTCATATTTAAATGTCCCAATGTCCCAAAGGTTAACGGGAAGAGAATGTCTTGCGGCCTTTTGTATAGATTTACAATAAAGTTTTTAAATAAATAAATAAAAAAATATTAAGGCAAACTAATACAAAATTAAATTATTCTAATATGCATGTTTATAATCACTGTATCTTCTTAATACAGGTTTTATTGTATTTAATCTATAAAAATAATATATGTATTATTTACATAGAACTACCACACCTCTATCTTGCTCTATATTAAAACGTTTATTTCAAACCAAACTTAGTTCATAATTCATTAGTAGTTTGTTAGTAACAATGCATCCATAAAACTATATTAGTATTGTTAGTACCTAATTCTATATATATATATATATTTTAATTCCAATGACTGTCTCCATCTAATGTTTTTGGATGGGACAGTCTAACCTTGCAGCAATAGTTTTCAGAATGCTGCTGTTACTACTTCTCAGGCGCTGCAGCAGTGAGGCTGTCTTTTTGCGACGAATTGCGTAGAAGTCATCTCGTCATGATCGTAGAACAGTGTCGGATTTAAAAAAATACCCACAATTTTGCATATATATATATATATAGTTTTATATTGTTTGTGGTCTGTAATTTATAGTGCAAATATTAGAAAGGGTTCCAAAATGAAATCTAGAAGGTTTGCACTTATTATGAGACTTAAAAAGTAACAAAAAAACAGTCGAAATGACAGTTGAATGGCCGCCATGAAAATTTTAAATATAGCAGATCCGTCACTGTTCTACGATCATGACGATCTGTCCGCGCCTCCGCGAACATACCCGACGCACTGCAGCGCGTCGGCAGTCCCAGCAGCATTCTGAAGGCATTGTTGTACTGCACGCGCAAGACGTTGTAGGCCCGGCGCGTATACGACACCCACTGTCCGATCGAGTAGAATGATTGTCAGAAAGCTTTAAAAAGTGTTACCTTGACTGGTTCTGTACATCGAGCAAAATATACTCACCCAATTAAATAGTGTATGATTCCGCTGATGCCATCTGTAATGTAGAGTAATTTAAAAACAGAATAATTGCGCTGGATAAAAAAAACGTTTGAAATAAGCAACCAATACAAATTAAAATACACAACGCAAAACCTACAAAAAAAAAAATACACTAATAAACATAAAGCATTGCGTATGCTAAATTGTAATGTACAGAAATCTTATCCGATAATATCACAGTATTCTACTGAGTGTATAATTAAAAAGTGTTAATGAAGAAGTCATCTAGTGGAAACTTTCTTTTATATAGTTATTATTATGATTTTTATTTTATGTTTATAAGTTGATACGGCCTTTTTACAGCCACGAATTTATATTTAGTTGACTCGGCCTCTTTACAGCCACGAATATAAATTATTGTTAATGGTATTTAGAATATAAGATGACACGGCACTTTTACAGCTACGAATATATGCTTATCATTCATCATTACAGCCCCTAGAACACAGCGTCCTAGATCTCCACTGCTGGAGAATATGTATATCTGGAGAACTTGGCCTACACTCGCCACGCTGGCCAGACGGCTTGGCGAGGATTTGATGTCAATTTTTATGACAATTTATTAACGATTCCACAAGTTGGTGTTAGTGGAACCGGGACCGACGGCTTAACATGCTCTCCGAGGCACGGGAACGGTGGTGTTGTAAATCTATGACAAATGTACGTAAGAAAAGTGTATTTCTCATTGGTACATGCCGGGGGGGTTTGAACCGACCTTTGTAGGATTTAAGGAACGCGTTCTTTCAACCGAGCCACCACCGCGCTTTATTGCTTAATTGACATATGATTATTATTTACATTGTAAGGTGACACGGCCCTTTTACAGCCACGAATTTATATTTAGTTGACACGGCCTATTTACAGCCACGATCTTATATTAAGTAGTTATTAAGTTACAATTACCTTGCTTATGACAATAATGCTATTATAACACACATAAATCTGGATTGTTTACCCGTTACGGTCCAACCATGATTACCTAACTTATGTTTGATATTTTGTATGTTTTTGTTTTATATTATTTTAGTGTTGACAATATCGAAGTTGTAACAATATAACCTATGTCACACTGTTAAAGATTGCAACGTATTCCACGCTTAAGCTGGTGGCTATTATACAATAAACTACCGGAGATTATAACTAGACTACAACCAAGTGAATTTAAAACAAAATTGAATATCTTTTTCCAAAATAATACTTTGTATAACCTGTCGGAATTTATTGACATGACTTTGATGGAAAATTCGTTTAAATAGTTTTGTGGTCTTATGCCTTCTACTGTATTGTGTTCTTAATGCTTCTTTGTCTACGATGCATGGTATTAATAGCATTATTGTTATTATTTTAAAATTTGTTAACTGACATACCAAAATATAACGATTGTTATATAGGTGAAATATACAAATATTTCTCATAGCGCGCCATAGTATTTTACATAGAGTAGTTGCAGGTTTACGTACACAATGTATCAGCGACTTTAGGTATCGTTCCAACGTATTTAAATAGCCATATACATAATCTGTGTGTAACACTAATGCACTGTCATTATTAATATTTGTAGCTCCGTGTGGGAGAGCCAATGATCTAGCTTTAATACCTTCGTAAGGTTTGAAATGGTTTAATCATTGACATAAATTTATTTTTAGATCTATTTAGTATATTCTGGGTAAATTACCTCCAGTAAATTATTTGGTAAAATATATAAATTGAAGTTATAAAATTTTATTGCCAAATATTTCGCCTCTCTTTGGAGCGGCGTCATCAGTGACAGTGACTGAAGGTCTTTGTCATTAATTTTGAAAAAGTAATTTTATTTCTTTTAGCAATGGTAAAGGTAATGCACTATACAGTTTTGTATTTATTATTTAGAAAAATATCATCATCACCTAGCGATGATCCATATATATGATGAGCTATAGCATCCAGTAAATTATATATTTAATATTTATTTTGGACATATAATATTAATTAGGTTTTTATTTTAGTTCATTAGTGACAACTCCCCTTTACAGCTGCAATAATTATAATATTTGAAATTAAAATTATTAATAATTATTATACATTATTACTTGTA
Source organism: Tinea semifulvella (assembly GCA_910589645.1). Lineage (NCBI taxonomy): Eukaryota > Metazoa > Arthropoda > Insecta > Lepidoptera > Tineidae > Tinea > Tinea semifulvella. The sequence continues at coordinate 3,795,294 of OU342620.1, forward strand.
TTATTTAAAATGCATGACGGCAATTCGAGCCTGATCCTGAAATGTGTGGATACACTTTACTGGGTTTATCAGCACGAACGGTGGATACTTCCCCGTCCCAGCAGACTGGTCAAATTATCAGACCACCACTATCAGTCTGCCTGCCACCTATTAAGTTGTATTCTATATTAACAATTATTATTTCAATTTTCAGGTAATTCAACGTTATGATTTTGTCTTTATTCAATCCTACTGAGGTAAATATTTCTGATACTAAACTACTAGTTACTTATAAAATGTAAACTTGATCTCTTTGACTTCGAATAAAGTTTTTTTATTTTTCTACTGCCTCCGTAGTATAGCCTTTAAGTCGGTGGATATAGACGCGGGGGTACCAGGTTCCATTCCAAATGGCACATACTTTCAACGAGAACAACAAATAGGTGTTAGGCGGACTGATAGTGGTAATTTGCCACCATTCGTGCCGATAAACCCAAGTGTATTCACACGTTTTGGGATCAGGCTCGAATTGCCGTCATGCCCAATCCAGCCGACATAGTGTTAGAGACTGATGTCAGTCATGAGTGTCTGATTCAAGTTGCTAACATTTATTTATTTATTATAAACTTTATTGCACAAAGTACAAAGGCGGGCCTAATGCCGCTAGACATTCTATACTGATCAAACCTTTGGGACAACTAAAGCAGTTACGACAAGATAAGGCAGGTGCTATCAAAACTAATAGAAAAATATTAGACTTCAATATATACTAGTGAAAAAATACTTATTTACATACTAATACATACACAAATACATACAAATAAAACTACTTACATACATTTATGGACCTTGCGCGCCAATTACCATCAGGTGGATGCAAAGTCAAAATCGAACTCGCGATTAAATGTACGGTCTTAACCGCTAGAATACGAAGACAGTAAATAGTTATTACCATTACTGTCACGACTAACAAACCAAACCACTACAACTAAAACATCAATGGACAACAAACACAAATCCATTGCGTCCGGGAGCAAAACACATCTGTTAATTACACATAAAAGCTGGAGGCTTTTAATAAAACAGCTAATATCAAATAGGGTTCGTAACCAGAGTTAAATAAATAGTTTTTTGCCCTTGTTTGTCAGACGGCGTCACTAGCGTCGGCTATCAAAGGACAGCGACAGACTTCGGCTGTCCAGTTTGAAAACCTAGCAACTAATAATTATTCATCCTTATCTTATGCCTAGTTCAGACTAGGCTAGTAGTTTAGTAGCGAGTAATTAAAAATTTAATTTTTATTTCAATCATTTATTTACTTTCCAATACATATAATTTGATGACCGACGAGTTCTGGAGTGAAGACCACGTACAGGAAAACGCAAAGTGGGAAGACCCCCCGCCAGATGGACGGATGACCTGAAAAAGGTCGCTGGTGGGGGCTGGATGAGGGTGGCAAAAGATCGTGTGAAAAGGCGAGCCCTGGGGGACGCCTACACCCAGCAGTGAAGAGGCATAGGCTGATGATGATGATGATGACATATAATTTATTAAATAGCCCGCCGAACTGTAATCACAGTTTGTTGGCGGAGACAATTACTCTCGAAGCTTAATACTAAATATTTATAGTAGGTACATAAAAAAGATGCGTGGGCGCAAACCACTCTCCCCCCGCGCGAACAACCCGTCCGCCTACAGGTACCATTAATTTAAGTTTATCTCTTTCTTAGGATGAACACTCATTTCTTCCGAAGATTATTTTAAATTTTGAAACTAAACTTAATCAGCAATAAACGAACGACTGCAGGCAGGAGGCAAAAATCAGTTCTCGATCACCTGTATGAATTATGAATAATAGTCGGATTAGTGTGAGCAATAGCCGGACTCGCGTAAGTGCGCCAGGCGTACACAAGCTTTGTAGATGATCAGCTTGTTGCGTGCTGACAACTTGCTCTTTCTGCCGATCATGCTTGACAGGCGATGGAGATAGAAACGGGCTCAGGAACAGACTCGAGTTATGTGAGGTTTGATGGTCTTGGCCCATGGGATGGCGACTTCGTCCAGCATGATGGTGGGAAACGATTGATGATGAACGCAGCACTCTTGCTGGGGTTGACCTCAATCTTCCAACGCTTCCAATCTTTTGAAATAACTAACATTTTTAATATGTCATAATTTTACAACAGTACTATTGCTCGAACAACAAACAAAGTCATCAGACCCAGAAATATATTCATGAAGGCTCATCTTTATTCGTAAATCCTTTAACGATTGTATTTGATTATCTATTGCCCTCACCAACCCTGGCCAACAAGGTCAACGGCCGTGGCTATTGTAGGCCAAATGATCAAGAAAATTCTGTAAGTAACATAGGACTCTGATAATGATGATCTTGAGAGGTTGAGTTTTATTAATTTAGATTTTTTTGTATTTTTAAATAACAGGTTTTAAAATAGGACAGCCAACTTTCCCCTTAGATAATGGCCAGCGACTGGTCAATATTTGAAATCCCATCAGGGACAACATCAAAATGACTTCTTCGCTTTAGCGGGCTACTCGATCCATTAGGCGTTGGTTGACTTTAAAAAAAACGTGTTGGGAGTTGATTTTTTAATATTTAATACAACTGTCAGAGTGCTATATCGTATGTGAACTGACAATTCAGTGGTAATTGCTAACTTTTTATTTAAAAAAAAAAACTATTTTATTTTTTCTATACCGAGCACAACATTTATTTATTTATTTATAATAATTACACGGTATTACAGCAATTATTTATTTATTTAAATCGTGCACAAAGCACAAAGGCGGATTTAATGCTGCTGGACATTCTATGACAGTCAAACCTTCGGAACATCAAAAGCAATCAAACAATGAAAGGTGGTGCAATTACAGGCCTAATTAGATAATATAGTGACATATAGAAATTAATACAGACTTAGGTACCTAAATAACTAATCTATATACTAATACTACATACATATAAACAATAATAATATAGATACATATAAGTAAATGTAAAACTGTATATAACCATATCAATTACAAATATTTTTATCAGCATTATTATAGTCATGTTACAAATACAATTTAAATTATTAAAACGAAAATTAAAAAGTCACAACTAATTACTAATTATGATTAAAGATATGCAATTATTAACACTCGCAATATTTCATACACCTAGATGTCAATATCGTCCAGGCATCGACAAACACAACACACGCCGGTTCTGCGTCCAAAAATCCTTTCAGCGCGGCTATCATACGACAGAGTGGAAATTGAGCGCGACCTACCGTGCAGCAGAACGGCATCCCAAGCAGCGGGGTGGACTGACGACCTCGCCTCCGCGTGCCACACCCAGGCACAAGGACTCGATATAAAAAGTTGGATTTCTCCACGAAATCCAACACCCCTCGAAGCACCATGAACAACTGACGCCAGACACTGACGACCTAAACATACATTTTCACACAGAACTACAGGAATGGTAAAAACACTGACTGAGAGAGGATTCCATATCTTCAGCGTGCGATAGATGTACGAGTCTTATTCACGAGGGGGCTGTGCTTGTTGTTCGGTTGCGAAATAAAGAAGAAGGAATAGCTATAGCTAGTCATAAACGCTAAGGTATTTAACGCTGCAGCGATTCGAGAGTTTTAGATACTTTAGTGTCGTCCCCTATCCGAATCGCCCGCCTCTGCAGGATATTGAGAGCATCTGTAAGGTACTTAGCAAAACCATACCAGAGGTGAGAACAGTATTGGAAAAGACCTATTCACCTTGTTCAGTATCCCCAGTTTTTTAACGCTGTTTAAGACTTATACTAGTAGTTCTTAAACACAGTTTTCTGTGGACATGAATATTGACATATTCTGTACATTGCCTAAATCAGCTGGTCAGCCGATGTCTAGAGCATTTTTTACAGTGTGTCACAGCAGAAGTATTATAATAGTGTACGGGATTTACATTTATCTGATTTATTAATTTAGTTACTTATTTATATTTTCTATATTATTGTGTTTTATTATTATTATTTCTATGTTTTTATTATTATTATGTAATGTGTATTCTTAAAGAATCTCGGTATTTAACCGGGCCTCGGCCAAGTGAGCATCATGCTTCATTAACTCCAAACTTCCTAACTATACGGCAAGTATTGAGAATTGTAGCTTTTTGCAATTGTCTGTATGTGTGCTGGTCTACGTTAATAGTTTTAAGGCTGTCATGTAATGTTTTGGGTATTACTCCGGTCGTGGATACTAATATGGGTACAGTTGTTATTTTTTACTTTTTTTTTATTATTTATATTATTAAAATACTTTATTGTACTTTAAATTAAAAGTATGTACAAAGGCGAAACTTAAAGCCATTTCGGCTTTTTCTACCAGCTAACCTTTGGAAGAGTGAGACAGTATAATATGTGGGATGCAATTTTAACCTTATTATTATTATTATATTTTTTTTATTGCATTGCTAATATTATTTTTGTTCATTCTATGTTTGCTTTTTTATATATTAAACTTATTTTATTTTATTGTATTAGATATTTGTGAAAACTTCTAATTGGCATCTATTTTTTTATATAAGTAATCATTTGTTGGAAGATGAAAGATTTCCTTAAACATATATTAATAAAAAAAAAAAACTTTTTAAATTCCGGTTAAAGTCTTATTATTTTATTGAGTATACCATTTTTATTTTTTGGTTCATTACGCCACAAAGAACCAGTAGTATTAATGGTAGACTGTGAAATAAACTTTGAAAACATTCTTTAAATTAGTTGACTTGGCTATTACCAGCTACGCGAGAACAATTCCTTCTGTCGCTAGCTTTAATCCAACTTTATTCAAATTTAAATGTATACACGCAAGTTTAGGGCGAACAAGTTTTTGTACAGTGGATTCCGAATGTCTAGTACAAGTTGATTTAATACCTTAATCTTTATTTACCGAGTCGTCGGTGCTTCCAATTTCGCCTTCAAATTTATAGTCTAAGTTCTTAATGAGTTTACTGTAAACTTCTAGATTCATGATACAAATTACTAAGGAATATTGCGCTACGATACTATTAAAATTTTGCGCAACATCTACTAGAAGGTGTAAGGTTAAAAAATCGAATATTTGGTCTCTTTCCTTGGGTCGTTGCGTTGCATACGAATGATGAAATACGCAAAAGTGTAGGTAAAGCTTTATACTAGATTATAGGGTTTTTATATACATTCAAATTTTTAATTTCAAGCAAATAAGATCAATAGTTCTCTAGTCCCAGTAGTCTCACAAAGTTTTTTTTACTATAATAATAATAATAACGTTTATTGGCGGAAAAAATACACTTAAAATACTGCAGAAAGAAAAATAAAACAAAGTTGATCGCCCTGGGCCGGCACCTGTAATTAAACTGTATCACCAAGCCCAGGTCACTCAGCCATTTGTTAAGACATTTTTAAAACTAGAACATAAACACTTTTTAAGAAATAAAAACACAATTTTAACAAAATATCAAACATAAATAAATGATAAACAAAGACTATAAACAAATATATATTTTAAGTCAGAGCAAAATTAGGAGACCAAGATTAGGAGTGCAAGACCAACACCGATATCGTGGTCTTGCTTTGGGCAACACTAGTTGGCCTACAATCGCCACACAAGCGAAGTGTAAAAAAAGTTAATTTAAAAATAAAAACTCGACTACGTAAAAAAAAAGTATAGTAAAGTATTATCATGACCGTTTCCCTTTCGGGTCAGAAACCACGCTTATAAATAAGCGGATTTACATTTAGCCAACTTTACTATAGGCCAATCATGACAAGTGGCAAGCTCGTCGATGTCTCCAGTATGAAAGAAAGCATAGGTACAAAAATAAGGAAAGACATGCTCCGATGCTTCGGGCATGTTGAAAGGATGAATGAAGAGAGATTGATGAACCAGATATATAATGCAAAAGTTGTGGGTAAAAGAGGCCCTGGCAGACCAAGACTCACATATTACGATCAAATAAATAAAACAATAGCTGAAGGTGCTTTAAAAAGTCATCGAAACAAAAGAGCATGTAAGAAGAGTTTGATAAATGTTGAAGAAGCGAAAGAGGTATGTCGTGACCGTGACAAGTGGCGCTCAATTGTCTCTGCCTACCCCGCAAGGGATTTGGCGTGAATGTATGTATGTTTCTTTGGGTTGTCGGACGCGACCAAGTAGATGAGATGCGACGTTACCTGACGGCGGAACTGGACGACACTACGCAAAATTTCTGTGTAAGGCGCCCAAAACCTAGTTCAGTTTAATGCTGCTCTAGTGTTGGAACTACAACTCTACTTCAACAACCGAAACTATAATTGAGAGCATCACTAAACCAGCGTCGAATAAACTGGAGATACTGAAGGTAAAAGCGTTTTTTCTGCCCTCACTTAGACGTATTTATTCGAAGTAAAGTAAGGTAAGCTAACAAACAAAACAATTATTGAAATCATAGACAAATAATCCTGTCGGGTTTGCCAGCCTAAAAAAAAAGTACACAACATTGAGTAATACAAAAAAATGGTAATAATATAAAATAAAAGTTAATAGTAAAAAAAATATATAAAAATAGCAATTAAAAGTAAAACTTATAAAAACTAAAAGTAATAACTAATAAGATTATAAAAGTAAACATAATAATAACAAAATGAGATAATAACATGAAACAAAATAACTTTTTCCTTCCTAACCCGTTCCACAATTTATTATGTATGCCTACTGACAAACAATTTAGTGAGGTTAATTTTAAATGAGTGTTTTTTCATATTAAATATATCCATCTCAGGATCTGACGCATAAAGTTCGTTGCAACTTCGACACATGCTTTATAATGTCCTGCAGAGGCGGGCGATTCGAATAGTACACGATACTACAGTGTCTGAAACTCTCGAATCGCTGCAGCATCGCCGAGTTGTGGCCTCCCTGAGCATGTTCTACAAGCTATACTACAGTGAGTGTTCTAAAGAGCAATTCCGCAACCAAACGCTGAAGATGTGGAATGCCCTCCCAGCCAGTGTGTATCCCCATTCCTATAACCTGAAGTCCTTCAAACGAAGTGTGAAAGAGCTTCATAATAGGCTGGCATAGTGGTAGGGATTGATTTCGGTCGTCTGAGGCTTGCGTCAGTTGTCCTATTCTTGGACCTCGCGTACCTCTTACAATCATGGTGGGTGCAATGTCACATTTTTTTTTTATACTAGCACGACATGTGACCTTGCGCCCACCTGATGGTAAGTGGGGAGCAAGATCCATGAATGTTAGCAATATAATCATACACTCATGACTGACATCAGTCCCTAACACTATGCCGGCTTGACTGGACATGACGGCAATTCGAGCCTGATCCTGAAATGTGTGGATACACTTTACTGGGTTTATCGGCATGAACGGTGGATACTTCCCCGCTCCGGCAGACTGGACAAATTATCACTATTAGCCTCATGCCAGACGGATTGGCGAGGGTCTGATATCAATTTATTAACGATCCCATAAGATGGTATTAGTAGAACCGGGACCGACGGCTTAACGTGCTCTCCGAGGCACGGGAACTGTGGTGTTGTAAATCTATGACAAATGTACGTAAGACAATTGTACGAATATTTCTCATTGGTACATGCCAGAGTTCGAACCGTCCTTTTTCTGTTTTTTGGAAAAGGGTTCATCCAACCGTAAATAAGGTAAATTGATATTATTAGTCGTAATAAAACCTCAGTTTCTTCGAATATCTAGTATAAGAAATTATCATAATTGCTTCAGACCACTTAACACATTATTAAAATCTAAATAAGAATAATTATGTGATAAATCAGCTACGGCCAGATGTGCTGACTGAAGTTATGTCCTCTTGGCACGAGCACGGCTTAGTGCGTTAATTTAGAGTCATGTGCAATATTTAACAGTTGCTTATCAGCATTAGGAGTAAAAGTATCATCACGACCGTTTCCCTCTCGGGTGGTCAGAAACCACGCTTATAAATAAGCGGATTCACATTTAGCCAACTTTATAGGCCAATCATGACAAGTGGCAAGCTCGTCGATGTCTCCAGCGTACCAAACTCGATAAACATCACAAATAAATTAAATATTATTTATATGTATTTATTTACATTAATAAATATTTTTGTGTCCCGACCAGGAATCGAACCCGGTACCTCCGAGTCTAAATCCACAGACTTTACCGCTAGACCACGGAGGCAGTTCATCATCTGATATAAATTCTCAAATAGCTTAATAATATTATATATTAATAAAAAAATATAAAAAAAGTGACTTATTTCTGTGGATGCGTAAGCGTGAGCTACCGACAACTGTCATTAGCACCTTTCAACGCATATACCCATGACCTCGGACTTAGGTGCTGTATAAAAGTGGAACTTCAATATCCGAAATCCTACAGACAATAAAATGTCGAAGAGAAGAGAAGAGGGTGCTCTTAAGAGAACAAAAGGATTTAAAAATTAAATCAAATCATTTATTCATAAGTATAGGTACATACATATTATAATTGGTATTCAGTAGTTTGTTCGTTCAGCTATACTTTACCCTTAAGGGCATAGAGATATATTTATTAAAAAAGTCAAAAATTTTGTCATAAATGCATATAAAAAAAAAAAAAAAAAAAATCGTTAACCGTATTAACGAAAAATAATTTTGGTATACAAACACAAAAGTAAGTATATAATTAGTGTCCTATTTCAAATATTATAATGTATGTCAAATGTGAGATTTAAAAAAAATATTAAAATAATATTTCGAAGTATTCTTAAGCTGATAGAATCTGGCTAATGAAAGTAGATAATCATATTATTTCGAAACTTTCTAATGGTAACACTATTGTGACAGAGTCAACTTTTCAATATGGCTGTTGTAAAATATTTGCTATGAATTGTTTTGTTGTTAATTCGTTATTTGCGTTGTAAATATGAATAAAGCTATTAAAAGTGGAGTCCAAAAGATATAGTTTTACATAATTTCCAAATTCCAAGAAAAAGAAACTGAATTCAACCAAAAACAAGATAATAATAATAATAATAGTTTATTGACACAAAAGAAAAAATACATATTGAACAAAAATAAATAAAAACAGTATTGTACATGCTTAATTTAGTAGAAGACCTCTGTGCCCTATACTAAGGTTGCCCTGGTCTTATAGGAGACATATTGTTTGTGAGTGTTTACGTGCGGTGTTAAATTTCTTATTTATTTATTTTTTATTTATAAACTCTTTATTGCACAAAAAACTTAAAAGTAATGTACAAGGGCGAACTTAATGCCTTTATAACAGCTAACCTTTGGGAGTGTGGTAGAGGATTTGCGGTGTGCATTATTATAAATATACAATTATAAATATAAATATAAAGAAATATATAACCTATCGTATATATATATTTTTCAAACATTTATTCATTCACCTGTTTAGATTACTGTAAATGACTTGTCTATATTAACGTTTTAGCCATGTTCTACTCTGATACATCTAACTAATCACCGGAGGCAGTATCAAGACAACTTTTATCCCGGACTTACAAATACACTTCGCTTGCTAATATACGAATACTGCTATACACGTATATGTAGTATAATTTTGCTCCTGCCTCTCATTCATTCATTTTGTCTTAGGTTAATCATTAACCTATTGGTTTTCACTTATTTATTATTATTTTTTTTCTTTTACTTTTGCTAGTCACAGTTCAATTGCACTATTAATTTAAATCTAATAACTATATTTCACTCTTATGTCTGTTTTAATTGTATTGTCTAAATAATATAAAATCTCTTTGGCTTGTGTTCCACTATTGCTACTTTGTTTATATGTTTAATATAATAAGCTGTGATTTTTAAAAAATAAATAAATAAATTTACATACAATACATAATAATCGTTACATACTTCTACTTAAAGACATAAATATATATATATATACAAATACGAAACTAGGTAAGTATATAGTACTGTTTACACACAATAAAAAAAGTATGATAGATATAGGTACTAAGAAGATCTATGTTGTTTGTTTAGAAAGTGAGCGATAAGTAGATTTTTAAATATATTAATAGAGGGTTAGAGTTAGTATCTTCAAAATAATTTAAATAATGACGTGTTACAAATGCCTGTAATAGGTTTACGTGAATATAGTAGGCGGTGGTGGCTCGGTTGTAAGAACGCGTTCCTTATATCCTACAAAGGTCGGTTCAAATCCACCCGGCATGTACCAATGAGAAATGCACTTTTCTTACGTACATTTGTTATAGATTTACAACACCACCGTTCCCGTGCCTCGGAGAGCACGTTAAGCCGTCGGTCCCGGTTCCACTAATACCAACTTGTGGAATCGTTAATAAATTGTCAATAAAAATTGACATCATATCCTCGCCAAGCCGTCTGGCCAGCGTGGCGAGTGTAGGCCAAATTCTCCAGATATATGTTCTGGAAGGCCCATCTCCAGCAGTGGAGGTCTAGGACGCTGTGTTCTAGGGGCTGTAATGATGATGATGAATGATGAATATAGACTTTGACTTTGAATTGTTACTCCGGCTGTTCTTGCCGGTCTTACCTTTACGCACTAAACTGTGCTTGTCTCTGATGAAATTGTGACTATGTGACAGACATCCGATCTTGAAACCGATTCCCAGTGTTTCGTCGCCCTAATTATAAACAAATGTGCCCAATTATCTATGATATCCACTTTGAAAATGTGTTTACATATTTTTTGTTTGTTTTGACGCGTTTTGTCTAAACATGTTTTGGTAACTGCCTCCGTGGTCTAGTGGTTAAAACCTTAGATTTTAACGCTGAGGTGATGGGCTAAATTCCTCGTCAAAAACATTTAAAAAAAATATTTGTGATTGACGTGGCAAGCTCTTGGCATGATAAGCCTATAGTAAAGTTGGCTAAATGTGAACTCACTCACAAAAACGTGGTTTCTGACCACCCCGTAAAGAATACTGTTGTAATGATGATGTAGTCAGGTAACCTATCTTATTATTATAAGTGCAATACTAACTGCCTCCGTGGTCTAGCGGCAAAGGACTCGGAGGTACCGAGTTCGATGCCTGGTTTATTTAGAAGTAGTTCTCAAGTTTGGTATGTTATAGACATCGATGAGCTTACCTCTTGTCATGATGGGCTATATAGTAAAATTGGCTAAGTGTGAATAAGACGGTGATTATTGCGAGATTAAAAAGTAAACATTTATTAATTTAAATATTAAAAACAGATTAGTAACTACAGCGATAGATACGATTAAAAGTAGCAAAACATATTAAAATACTAAATTAAAACATCAAAAAAACAATGCAAATAAACTCCAGACAAATCATTAATCGAATGCACCATTAATGCGGGGAACGTACTTAAAGTTATAAATCTTACGCGCAAAGAACCAATAAGAAGATCTTTATCTCGTATCATCGAGCAGCTGTATCTCAATAAGAAATCTGATTAACATAACAATACATTTAATTGCAATGCACAAGGTACTACATTACTGCGAAGAAGTATGTAATGGAAAGTCCAAAATACAAATTATTTTCCGCGATGGCCCTAAAGTGCAAGAAACTCATGTTATTAATGACAATGATGAAGATAAAGTTTTAGATAAAGATTAAGGATAAGTAGGGCCCAAAGCCCGGAACAAGTTCACAGTGGATGTGGCCAGAACAACAGAAGCAGGTAGATTATAAGTGACTAGATAAAAAGAGATAGCCAGATATTTAGAAGTCGCTAGATGAACAGAAGTATCCAGAATAATAGAAGCATGTAGATTATAAGTGAAGTAAAAATAGATAACCAGATAATCAGAAGTGGCTAGACTTCAATGAAGGATAAAATTTTGCATGTTACATGGTAATAGTAAAATGTTTTAAGACATACTCGTAAATATCATAAACATTAAAAGAATATATATATATATATATATATATATATATATATATATTATTTTATAGATATATCTTTATATAGATAGTACTGGACATTTAGCCATTTCTGGTACACAAATTTTGTTAAACATTACTTACAGTGCTAAATCATTATTAATAATAATAATAGTCAGTAATAATCATATACGGGTTCTTATTAAACTGATATTCAGCTGTCTGGCCAGCGTGGCGAGTGTAGGCCAAATTCTCCAGATATATGTTCTGGAAGGCCAATCTCCAGCAGTGGGGGTCTAGTAATGATGATCATGAACGATAATGATTAAACAGATTATACAAATTCCTATTATGTTGTCGCTCACAAAGCGACAAGCAATATTAGCCAAGATCATCGATAGTTAACATAGAAATACGCGCGGCGTAGCCGTTGGGAAGAGGGCGCTAGTGTTGGGGAAGTATAAAAGGTGGTGCGCGCTTGGCGCGCACCCACTGGTTCGTGAGCATTCAAGGCAATCGGTCTTACTTATATTAATTATAATATTATTCATTTTATGTACATTTAAAATTTTTGATTGAAATATTCACATAGCAGACAGAAACAAAATTCCATTAATAAATTCCTAATTTGGGCGTTGAACTGATTGTCAGGTATTTGTTTGTGGAACTCTAGTAACTTATTGCAGATTTTAATACACATAACTTAGGTACTTAGGTTTTGTATAGATGTAGGAATCGAAAAATCATCAATGATGTGGAACCCCGGTCCACATTGCCCCATCACTATGGGGCCTCATAAGTAGAATAGTAAAAAACTCACTGTTGGCCTTGTCTGCCTTTACAGCTAAGTCTTAGTCGTGGCTACAAGTGAAGGCCGCGCGGATTTTTTTAATCAAAGGTTCTGCTTTTTCATGATTTTGTCGACTAATTTTAAATTCATCTCACATTAAATAAACACAAGTGTTAAATGCTATTTTAAAAAAAATGTGGGTCACTGTATTACTTTTTAGTAACTTATAAATAGATGATAAGCAACAATTGTTTTAAATTCTGAGGTTGAGCAGCTTTGGGCTTAGACTAGGTGAATAGAACTGGCTAGATGAACAGAATTGAAACAAATATGGCCTGGGCAACAAGTGTATTGGCGAGTCCTAACGAATTGTTAATCCAATCCAGTAGTCAAGGTACACTTATTATTGTTTTTGTTTCTTTTTGTAATTTGTTTTTATTTTTGATTTATTTTACAGTTATGTAGAAATATTTTGAATGTAACAATTAGTTACTAATACATTATTGACTAATTAGTAAATACTGTTTATTGTGATACAGTAATATTTTTTATTACCTTATTATTATAATATAATTATTTTTTATGTAACATTTAGTTACTATTATGTATTTATTATTTTATTAACTAATATATAAGTTTGTTAACGGAATTGCATGGCAACATTTGGGTACTTAGGAAGTAATTGTTATGTTTAGCTTGTGTGTGTTTAAAAGGTCATTCTTAGTGTTCAGGTTCTCATGGTGTGGCGTGTCCGGTGGTCGCCCCTTCCTTAGAAGGTCATTGCAGTGGTGGCACGTGTGTCGTGTCCCGGTCCGCACCCTAAGGGCCTGGTTGAGCGGGGGGATGGCTGGCACATGCGTTATGTCCATGATCGGGTGCTGCTGTGGGGGCCTGGGACCTCTGCCGAACACGTTCAATTTATTGTTCTTAAATTAACAGAGGTTTTTGCGTTTTGTCGACTTTCGGGTTGCACATAGGCATGTAGTCTACCTTAATTCTGACTTGCCTGGTGGGTTACTGCTGTACCAGGTATTGTTTTCTCATAGGTACTGATAACTAAATTTAAAAGGTTATTAATTGATCGTTGTGGTGCAGTTCTGTATATGTTTTATTTTGTAAATCTGATATAGCTGAGTTTTCCTTGCAGATTCCTTTCTCAGTCAGATTAAACATTAACAGGTCACTGGAATTTGCTAAGCTGCTGGTCTTCTGCTAACAGCTTACTTATTGGACCACTTTGCTGCTTAGTCTTCTACTAGCAGGAGTAGAATCATTCAAAATAATTAAATTAATGACGTTTTATAAATGCCTGTAATAGGTTTACGTGAATAAAGATATTTTGACTTTGACTTTGACTTGACTTCTTTATTAAATGGGCGAAATGAATTGTCGTTTCGGGAATGCCTATCTATATCATCTATGTCTTTGCCAAAAGTAATATATTAGTGGGTGTAGTAATCAGATGCATGCACACGCGAGCTTTGAGCTGTGTCATGCTGTTTTTTAAATCCTAATTATCGACTTGCAATATTTTACAGAATTTAAAACATGTTTAATGCCAAATTATGTTGTATGCAGAAGCGAACCGGTCAACGCCTACATTTGCAATCATGACAGTAAGAACAAATTTATAGGCAAAACTTATTGCCATTTTCCCACATTCGATACCAGTAATTAGATTATTATGTGCGGATTTCTTCGACAAACCAACATAAATGTTTGTAAATTTATGCATGAGATTTCTTGTTATACTTGTAGCTTTTGTCATTTAGTATTTTTGTAAAAACATCATCTATAAATAATCTTGAAATGAGATGAGATGAAATGAAACGAAACGAAATGAAATTAATATTTTTATTTGCTAGAATACATGGTTATACAGATATAGGAATTAATTATATTATTTGTGTCCCGACCAGACCACACGCTAGACCACAGAGGCAGTTACAGGCAGTATTACTAAAAGTTATATGTATATATATACATATAGGCCATTTTATATAGCTATAATTTTCTATACATATAATGTGTACTTTAGTTTTAATCCAGGCATCCCAGGAGGGTCACTGAAATATATTTTGTCGTTGCTTTCGATATGGTTTGGATCAAGAAGATGTTGTTTGTATAATTCAGATTTTTAGTCGAAGAAAAGCAACGGTAAAAAAATGTTCACCAATGTCATAATTTGTATTATTGCAGATGTTCATTTTGACAGACAACGGTTCATTATTTCTTTGAATAATCAAGACATCAGTCTTACGAGTAAATTGCAGTGAATACTCGAACAAGCGTAGTGTGGCGGCTCATCGCAGTTTTAAAATTACAAGGCATCCCGCAAACCAAGACACGATTTACCAAAGAATCTTTCTCAAACCCCGCTATCGCAATTATTAACCACTTCTTGTTTTAAAGCGATCGTTTCAAGACGATTTTCTTGTTTAAAATGTTAATCGTGTTGGGTACGAAATACATACTAATATTATAAATCTGAAAAGAGCTTTGTCTGTATGTACGTTTGTCTCTTCTTTACGCCTTTTTTAGTAAAGTTTTGCAGCTATGTTTTTTGAAACCCTAAGACTGTTATAGCCTTTAAACGTCATCGGTATTACCCAACTGATTTTGATAAAATTTGACAGAGATGATCAGATACATTAAATATGTATATTATATAATTATGTTGACCGCCTCCGTGGTCTAGTGGTAACAAACGTTGCCGTGAACTCGGGAGGTCGTGGGTTCGATTCCCACCGGGGGCAAGTTGTACATTGTATAATTTGTCTCGGTCTGGGTGTTTATATGTATAATATGTATATATTTACAAAAAAAAAATATAATATGTAGTTTATCAACCATCTAGTTTCCGTAACACAAGCCTCTTAGCTTACCACGGAAACTAGATGGCGCTGTGTGACCTGTCTGGAAATAAAAAAAATAAAAAATATATATATATATATATATGTATATAACAAGAAATCAAACTATATGAAATCAAAGCTGGATCAATCGGTACAGAATGAATTAGTGTATGACAGTCATTGCCGTTTATAGTCCTGTTCAACGTGCACATACAAATTGATTATTTTATTGTGGCACAATATGGCCGACCTGTGTCCTACGAAAGTGTAAAACAAAGAGAACTTCTTGTCAATTTATTTTCGTAAGTAAATATTGAAAAATTAATATTATTTTCAATTATCATTAAGAAATAGTTTCGCTACTTGACCATCAATGTCGTTATTATAGATGCATACAATTCTAGCCTTAAAAACAGTATTCATAAAGTTAAAATCCCTAATTATTACTGAAATGAAATGAAATAATTTATTTGTCAGAAACATGGTAGGTACAGGGATGTAAATTATTATATGTAATTATATCACATGATTCGCTATTTCTAGCATACAAATATTTATTTAGTCACATGACTTTGTCGAGCTTAGTGTCTAGGTATTCTTTTGTCGAATAAAAACATTTATTAACCAGCATTTGTTTGACTCTTAATTTGAACAGTTTTAGTGGCAGCTCCCTTATAGTAACTGGAAGCTTATTAAATATCTTTGTCGCCATTGCATAACAATTTCGGCTATATTGAGTACTTTTATCGCTGGAATAATTATTCTACTATTTTATTTTATTAATTAGTTGTCCATTAGACAAAGATGTTCCTCTAGTCCATCATAGATGGCGGTATTATGCACACAATTATAATTTTCAAATGGAGCTAATGTTAAGCTTATGACACTGGACATAGGTTAACATTAGCTTCATGCAATTCTCAGTAAATATGTTTTTTTTTAACTGTATAAATGTTAGAAGTTTTGCCAATGGACGTTAGGTGGCGTGGAAAATGATGTAACATACATTTTGTTAGAAAATATGCTCCATGACCGCTCTATCTTTTGTTGGACCTCGTTATGTCTACAAAGCAGATTTTTATAAAAAATCTTACTACTACCCTCATATAAATTGAATTTTGCGAATTGTTTCATACTCGTAGATTTTTTTATACTTTATATGTAATTTCTGTGTTCAGTTTGAAGTAGCATTCACATATTTTCACATCTATCTTATATTTGACCTTGTAAGAGATGATACTTATTTGTTTATTTAGGATGGTTATCTATGTATATTGTATTGCATATAATAAGTACTATATGTAGGTATCTTATTAATTTGTGTTTTATATAGTAATAAATAATTTCAACTATCTATTTTCTTCGTAACCTTCTGCACTTATTACAGCTCTCAGTCACAAAGGTTAGTTGGTAGAAAATGCATTTACGGCATTAAGCCCGCCTATGTACCTGCACTTGTTTTGGTTTTGTACAATAAATAATTTATTATTATTATTATATGTACTTGAAACTCAGGGACATAGGATAATAACGTTACAATCAGAGCCCGACACGTGACAATAGAGCTAACCAAAGAGTACTTTATGCTAACTAAATAATTATTTTGCCGACTACTTTATTTACACGGGCGAAGTCGAATCAATCTGATTTTAAAATAATATGCAACATTTTAATAAGACGGACTTTTTTTCGGCCCTTCATCTTTATTTTAAAGTCGTTTCTCCACATTGGATTTTTTATTAACAAGCTCATTTTAATGATTATTTTCTTTAATCATGATATCATCAGAATAAATCAGTCAAAATAAAATGTACTTAAGAGGGTTCAACGCTTCTGCACCCCTCTCGCTCGCACAGTATAATATTTTCAAAGATTCTTGATGTTTTCAGCAGAAATGATAGGACAAATTCATCATTCATTGGTACCTGTCCCGTCTCAAAAAACCCTGTATATGTAGATATAAAGGTATATAATATTTAAACTGCCTCCGTGGTCTAGCGGTTAAGTTTGTGGATTTAGGTTCGGAGGTACCGGGTTCAATTCCTGGTCGGGTCAAAATAATATTTAATAATTTGAATAAATAAACAATAATTAATATTTGATTCATTTGTGATATTTATCGAGTTTGGTACACTAGAGACATCGACGAGCTTGCCACTTGTCATGATTGACCTATAGTAAAGTTGGCTAAATGTGAATCCGCTTATTTATAAGCGTGGTTTCTGACCACCCCGAAAGGGAAACGGTCGTGATGATACTTTACTTTTATTCTTAGATAGATAGATAGATAAATTCTTTATTGCACAGAAAATAAAACATTTTACAGTACATAGGCGAGCTTAATGTCTAAAAACATTATCTAACAGCTAACCTTTGGGAGTTGTGAGCAGGGATTGTGGGTGCATGACCACTAATGTTTGACAAAGAGTTTTATTGAGAAAACAACTTATAACTAAAACAAATATATATATATATATAAATAATAAAGCTATGGTACTTATCTACCGATATATACATGAATAACACATAATTATACCTACTATATAATAAATAAATAATATATACATATATATGTATATATAAATGTACAAATAATACATACAATAATATACGGACTCTGTAAAGTTATGTAGATTCGTCTTGCTTTTTGTGAAAGTGTTTGGTTAGCAAATTTTTTAAACTAATGATAGATGGTGCTTTACGAATGTAAAGAGGTAGTCGGTTCCACTGGCGACCAGCTGATACTGTATAAGAATCTGAACATCTGCTGGAAGAATGTGGCGGGATTTTAAGTTGGTTATTGGAGGATGATCGAATGGAACAACTGTGTGTGTCACACAAAAATTGGAAACGATCTTTCAGGTAAGGGGGCGCCATTGGGTTTCTTCAAGTCTACTTTTAAGAAATGTAATCTATCAACTTTCTAGGAAATAAAATGATAATTTTGAACATATTTACTCTTCTATACAACCAAATTTTAGACAGAGAAAATATGCGAAAACATTAATATAAATTTTCCTATGAGTACATCGACGAGCTTGCCACTTGTCATGATTGGACGGCAGTAAAGTTGGCTAAATGTGAATCCGCTTATCTATAAGCGTGGTTTCTGACCACCTCGAAAGGGAAACGGTCGTGATGATACTAATAATATTTTACTAAAAACAAGAATCAAGAAAATCAATTTTACACTGAGTTATTAAAATAAAATAGATTAAAATATAATATAGATTTTTTTTTACAATAAGGTCTTATGATATAAAAAATACACTAAAACAAAAAAAAAAAAAAAAACTTACAATACCTAATTTAAATATAAATCGTATCCGCGCGGCATGGTGGCAAGAACGCTGGCCGCATTTCCTCGCTGAATCGTTATGCTGATTCTCTGGGCAAGGAAAGAACCAGCCCTCTTGTGCCCAGAGCAGACAATTAGACGAGGGGTGATGTTTTTTTAAAATGATTTAGCACTAGAAATACTTGTAATACAATAAATAGCTGTCTGCTATCCTACATCTTTCAAACAGCGGAATGTGACGTCTAATACGCCTTGCCTAGTAATTGCTATCATATCGATTTCACTTACAATATTGCAGCAACCTCATGAATCTAGGTACGTTAGATGGCTTCTATACGATTCATACCCAACCAAATATATATCTATTTTATTACCTGTGTAATATATAATGTTTATTTATAGAATGTAAAGTGTAGAATGAAAAATATCACTATGTAAGCTTCGAATCCTTCCGATATCGAGAATGCCTTGAAATTTTGCTCGTTAGTTTCGCGTCATGCTATAACTGGCACGTCAAAACCAAAGCTCAACTTCATCGCCTCAAGTCGACCCATTTTCGATTAGTCTCCGAGCTTGTCTGTACCATTGACTTACTTGCGAAGACAAGATCTATCCAAGTTTAAAATCTGCGATCGAATACTTTTGACAGCTCCAATTGCTGCGTCTTGCATATTGATTCGAAGTAATATACAACCAGTATAAAAGAATTACAATATAAAAGCTACCTAAATAATAAAATTAAAAATAAACTAAACTATAAATAAAAAATGTCCTCTAGAGATGTCCCATCCGAGATATGATATATGATATGCATATTGATTTATTTGATATTGACTAAATTGTCGTTAGTGATGAATAATTTATATTATTATTATAAATGTAAAGAAAGTTTTGTCTGTGTATATATTTAATCGTCTTTCATCCAATATTACAAGACCAATTTGAATGAAACTTGGTAGAAATGTTTCTTCGCATCCAGAGACGCCATAGGCTATATATATGACGACATTATCAGACCACAATATGTACACAGCCTTCACGCTTATACTGCTACACCAATTCTCATCAAACTTGATAGAAATATTTATTTATTTATTTAACTAAAAACTAAACAAAAAAATCACCAATGACTTGATCATGTGGCAGTGTGCCAAGAAAACTTGCAGCATTACCGCTGCACGGCTATGCTGTTTTATCGCGCAAAATCTGCCAGCCCTTCTGTCACATTCAGAATTAACCAGCCGCCGCTTAGACAGTTAAAATTATTATATGACCACGATATGTAACTCCACAGTTCTATTTGTATGTATATTTAATTCGTCTTACGCCTTAAAATTCAGGTTACCAAATTTCCAAAATTTGTTCCCGGAGCATATTTTGTTGGACAACAGACTTCATTTCAGATATGTCTTTTCCAGTTAGTCCATGTCCTGCGCTTCATATTTCCATCCACATGCGAACCTCCACCGAAGCATTATTAAATCAACGATTTGCCCTTTGAACTTGTGCTCTTGTAATGTCAGAAGTTTAATTATGTTCCAAGTAACATCATAATCGAGACACATGAATCGTGCATAGACTTTTCATTCACTTTATTAAGGCCTAGCTGGTTGGCCCGGCATTGTCCGTGTAATATAGTGATAAGTGGTTAAAACTTTTAGATCGCCGCTGGATCACATTACATGTCTTACGTCAGTAATATCTGGTCTGCAAAGAATATCTCTATTAAATTTTATCAAAAAATAAATAGAAGGCCGTGGTTGTCAAATTACGTATATCTCCTATGGCCGCCCTAATATTCCTTAGAACTTCAGCCTTTGATCAGAATCAGTGCAATAGTATAGGTTTGAAGGCGAATCAAACAGTCACAAGTCGGTCAGAGATGAGTATGTATATATCCTATGACAGCGCCAGTGTTCCAAATAATATTTCTATCAAGTTTAATAAGAACTGTGACATGATGATGTCATATATTTATAGATCGGTGAGATCTCCACTGCTGAAGCACTAGGTGCAGCTGCATACAGTCAAGTAGACAGTTAGAAATAACACATATTAACCTTAGATATCCGACAGGCGCCAAATAGAACATTGTTTAAAAGGATGGTTTTCACACACTTCTTAAATAGATCCCAACAACTGTAAGTATGTATATATTGTATTTATGTATATATTAAGTATTATAAGTATATTAGTGTTTAGTATATTAATATTATTTACTAGTAAGTAGTTTAGTTTTAGTAGTATTTTAATTTCTCCCCTATATTATGTTCTATAATTTGCGCGAACCTTCCACATACAATGTTCGTAATGTCCCTAAGGTTGACCGAGTAAGAATGTCTAGCGGCATTAGGTCCGCCTTTGTACATAGTGCAAAAAGTTTTAAATAAATAAATAAATAGTTCTTATTCAGATAGTTCAACTTTATTGCACAAAAACTAACTTAAAATTAATGTGCACAGGCGAGCCATTTTCCACCAGCTATCCTTTATCTTTGTAAAACATCAGTTTAACACAGATAAATGTTTCTTTAGTTATTCAATAATATTCTTACTTTGTTTATATCCCTTTTGTATATTTCTAGTGCTAATTTGATCAAATCAAATATGTTCAGAAGAAACATAGTAAGTCCTAAATAAATAAAAGTTAATTTTTATTTGTATTTTGATTCTTAGTTAGGATAAACTATGATAAATTATGCGGTTTGGTCAGATCAGCACTGCACAGTTATAGTTGTTACTAACAATTAAAGTATCTATTAAAACAGCTCGCCAACACATCGGGAGACGAGAGGGCTGGGCAATACGATTTGGGCCAAAATATTAGCATTACCAGTATTCTTGGCACTTTATTTCGGATATAAAAGTTTATTATTATTATATAGGCTATGTGTTACAGTACCTATGAGTTTGATCAAAATCCGTTCAGTAGTTTTTGCTTGAAAGCGACAAACATCCATAATTCCATCCACACAAATATTCACGTTCATAATTAGTAGAATTAAAACATTGGTAAACGAGTTGAGTGAGGCTAGTTCGCTCTCCCGCTGCGACTCAATGTGAGGTGTCTAAGCCTCATGCCGTTTCATTACAATCCTTTACATCATTTATCATACTTTACATTGCTATAATTTATTCACCAAGATCTTGTTTTAAATTTAAAGATTGCTTCACCTTTTCTTTTCCTCGTATCGGTTTCACGTACGTGAGCTGATTCCGCTACATAAAATTGTCTTCGCCGTGTTGAATTATTGTAGTTTTATTATTGAAATAAATATTAAATCTGATATCAATATATTACATGTCACCAAGTAATGTACGAGTATAAAATGTAACTTGATCGTTTTTACGTTACCGTTACTTTTCAACGTGTCTTTGTTTATTTGGTTAGTCATATTTATCTTCTTTATCTCATTCAATACGAAAAGCTGTTAGTGTTAAAATAAATATTTAAGTTTCTAATGAGATAGTATAGCCCACCCGGTAACACCTGTTGCATTCAAAATAATTTTATTATTAGAAAGCTTATCAATTAGATAATTTGTTGTGGACAAGATAGACATAGATATTTTTGCGATGAAGCCTTCAACAGTCGATTACTTTTTTCTCACTTCTCTAATTCATATTAAGTTAATTTTAAGTAGGAACTTAGATTAGTCCAACATTTAATACATTTAAAATATGTCAAAATAGGCATTTATATTTATTTTTAATATTAAGGATATCATCCTCAGGATGTGATTGACATTTATTTTAATTTTTCTTTAAATGTGGATTTGATTCTTTTGGCGTAACTGCGTCCATTTTTTTCTCTTTTTTTGTATCATTGTATAAATTGTTTACATCTATAAGTATATTTATTTTTGTCAGTGTTTATTGACAAAAACTTTTAATTGGTCAATAATTTTAATGAAAATTTATAGAATTGTTTCATGGAACTCTGAAACGTACTACGTGAAATAGGGTATCTAACTATATCATTTGACCACGTCATATTGTGACCCCACAGCTTTATATTATCTTTATGTTAGTTTAATTTGCCTTAACGCCTATAATACTGTACCAGTTTTGATGAAAGGCAGAGATGTTCCCTAAAATCCTGGTACCGACTAGGGTATATGACATATATGATAAAATAAATAAATTATCTATGGCGGCTGTACCGTTTGGTGCTAAAACATTTTTTCATTCTATCATCTAGTAGAGAAGATTGATTGTTATTAATAGTGAGATGTTTATAAGCGACACCGACATTAATGTCTTGTGGCATTAGCTTGATCGTGCTTACTTTGAATATTTAATGGTTTAATAGCCGGTGGCTCTATCGCTTCAACCGTTTAGGCGTTGTTGAAGGCATTAATAACTTCATAATATATGCGCATTTTACTCTCCTTTTTACCACGCAATGCTTTACCGACGTTTTATATTACGTAAGTTTTAACACTTCTCGTTTGACTATTTCGATCAGGGAGGGCTATAAAACGAAGATGAGTTTGGAAAGGTAACAAAACGCTGATGCAGTATAAAAGAACAAACTTAGCTAAAAATATTAATAAATAAAACTTAGCGTTTCATCGGAGAACCATAAAATGTATCAATAACATAATGGACTTTATGTTTCAATCGTAAAATAGAATAAGCTAAACAAAGTTCAATATTCTAGATTGGTGAAGCGGAGAACGTAATACAAAAGATACGAAGCAGGATTATCAAAATACTCATGCACAATCACGTTCGAGCCATACAAATTTTGTTTATGAACCCCTCATCAACGAAATAGGCCAAATAATACGGGAAAATACCGTCCATTACATGTGACATTTTATTTGCATTCTTACTGGACATGTTTCTCTTTTATGAAGTCCATTTTAGCTGGGTAAAGTATGGATAAAATGGAAATGAGACGTGTTCTAGTTAAACTTTTCCTGTACAATTGAGTTACTAGAGACGACATTTCTACTATTCCTCCAATTATTCAATCTTTACTATCCCATCATATGGTATAAATTGGTATGATTACAAAATTTTACTTTTAATTAAATAGTATTTTTTAGCAATTGTCTTTTCTATTTCATATTTATCAACTACTTTAAAGTGAACGTTATCATCATCATCGTCATCATCATAATCATTAGCATCTGTCTCTTCACTGATGGTTATATGTAATCCTCTCAAAAGTATATACTATGATACGCAATATTTTTCCACTATCACTAAGACTGGATCCTTACCAACAATTTGAAATATTACCATTCCCTACACTTATAGTGATCAGATCAAAACTTTTGAAACATTTGTCTAATGTTGTGTGATCTATCTTCCAGCAACTCAATGTGTACATTATAAGTATTCGTGGTGTATAAATGTAACAGTGTAGAAAATTGTATTTGCCTCCCTCGGGATATCCTCTTTCTACATAAATTTATTATGAACCCTACAAAATATATTGTAGCGCATCTATTACAGTCAAAGGGAAATAATCGATTGCTTTCAAATCCATACCGGACTAAATATTTAACTCAATCAAAATTTCAATCTGTTTAAATTTACATAAAATTAGTCTTAACTGATATATCTACATCACTAATATCTTTTTTAACTTCCAAAATAGCGTTGTTCAATTATGGTTCACCATTCCGCCGACACCATTTCCATAAATTATGATACCACCAATCAGCATTTGGTATTGATTTTTCATTGGACGCATTAACATAGGTGTAAAATTACGTTCTCAGTCTCAATAATCATATTTTCTCTTCTTATTTATCGTTTACATCAATTAACCCTTGTCGGGGTCTAAGATTTACATATTAATACAATTCGAAATCATAAATAACAGTCGTTGGAATATAGGCTGTTTAATTTTGAACGGATCGCTGCACGAGGTGGAAATTTGAGTCCATTTCAATTAATAATTTAGACGTTGTATTTAGATGTTTTTTTCTATTTCGAATCCGGTTTTATAGTTCAGTTTATGACGCTTTATATTTATCACTTTTTTGTTTATGATTTATGGTTATTACATCAAAACGTTTTAGTTCGGCATTAGTTTTATATTGGCTTTGTTAATGTTGATATAAACCAGTCACAGATCGATAGTTATTACACACATTTAGTTTAGTAGCGTAGAGAAGATGTTTGGTAAAGGCAAACAAAGTTACGCATTCCGCTAGAAGATGATTTAAAATTGAATATCATTGTTCCATTATCCATACCACAATGTTAAAGACACAATCTTTAACCCACCTGCTTATCTTCTGCTAAGAGCTTACTCATTGGACTCTTCGCTACTTAGTCTTCCACTAGAAGATGTAGAATCATTTAAATAATGACGTCTTACAAATTCTTACATTGGAATACCGAGCAGAAACGTGGATCACTGACAGATCTCGTTGACAAATTCTAAGTCGGTCAGTTAGCTGTGAAAAGTACCTATTCTTTGAGTAACAGATGTTGGAAACTATGTAAAGGACCACCTACCCTCGCTAGGTGGATGAATGAGGGTTGGATGAGGGGAGCTACAAGCTAATAATGAAAATTTAGTTTGTTCACGTAAAATAGTATATTAAATAGTAAATTCTAGTCTCAAGCTGATTTTCATCGCTGGTATCAATACTAACGTATTGTATTATTTAGTGAACATTCTATATTAACAATTTAATAGTAAATAAAACCTAAATCCAGTTTCATACTCGATTGAAATGTCTGGTTTGTCGACCGAAAATAGCGGGTACAAGAACAAAGCATCCGACAAATGTCTTAATTCTACGAATCGAATACGAACAGCAATTTGTCGGCCTCGTTTTGATATCTAAATTAGTATGAAGACAGCTTGGCTGAGGAGGTTTTTTTATTACTTATTCTTTCAACTTGATGTCTCAATTAATACAGTCTCTAAGGTCGATTGTTAACGAGCCGTTACAAAAATGAATTAGCGATGAACGAAATTAAACTTTGTTTGAAGAATTCGAAAGAGAACGTGCAGCTGCTTTTGAAAATATTTATTTTTATTTATTTAAAAACTTTATTGCACTACGTACAAAGGGCGGGCTTAATGCCGCTAAGCATTCTCTAGCAGCCTTTGGGACAATACAGAGAATTTTGATTAGGAGGTAGGTGCAAAGGGCTAAATATGATACTTAATTTAAAGGAAAAATAAAATAAACTCATTCTATGATA
Organism: Tinea semifulvella; assembly: GCA_910589645.1. Taxonomy (NCBI): domain Eukaryota; kingdom Metazoa; phylum Arthropoda; class Insecta; order Lepidoptera; family Tineidae; genus Tinea; species Tinea semifulvella. Next base: position 3,821,286 of record OU342620.1, read on the forward strand.
TCATAATACATATTAATATAATAATAATAATAATAAAATTCTTTATTGCGCATTAAAATATACAAAATAAAATGAAGTACATAGGCGAGCTTAATACCTTGTAGGTATTCTCTAACAGCTAACCTTTGGGAGAACGACATAAGAAATTGTGGGGTGCAGAGTTAGGAGGAGAGAATAAATATTAAACTAAATGCTATACCTTTCACTGGGTATATCATACGAGTATGTCATATTAAAATGTAATGAAAATAAATAAATTAACATGCCAGTTGCATACATTAAATATACATTTATAAACGTACATAAATATTTATATAAATAATAATCTAAATATAAATACATACACTAATAATAATAATAATCCATGTCATGTGAATAAATTAAATATCATTTTGCTTTTTAAGAAAGTAAGAAGATAGACGATGTTTAAATATGTTTAAAGTAGGTGCCTGTCTGATAAACAATGGCAGTCTGTTCCATTGGCGAGCTGCGGAAACTGTGAGAGAATCCGAATATCTGCTAGTAGAGTGGAGAGGAATTGAAAGTTGATTGTTTTGCGAAGAACGAAGAGAACGAGTATGGGAGTCACGAAGGAATTGAAAACGATCACGCAGGTAAAGGGGTGTATTCGGGTTATTAAGGATACCATATAGAAAGGTGAGGATGTGTACAGATCTACGAAAACGGATATTGAGCCACTTTAATTGAATACGAAAATGAGAGACTATACAAATATTTATACATACAGATATTAATATACATACAAATATTTACACAATAATACATATACTACATATTTACACACTATACATATTTACACATAAATATACTACATACTATATATCTTACATACGCTGTTGGGAGCTGTTTAAGTAATGTGAATATACCATTTTCTTAAAGAGTGATCTATTGGGTGCTTGGCGAATTTGTACTGGCAAATTGTTCCACAAATTGGCGGCCACTACTGCGAAGGAGTTTGACTGAAAGCTAGAGTGATGAGATGGGATAGATAAAACAGAATTGTGGGCCGAGCGAAGTGACCTGTTATGAAGTGATGAGAGATAGGCAAACTTGTCCTTGAGGTAATGTTAATTGTAAACGTTACGCCTTCTTCTTAGTCTTTATTTTATTTATTTATTTAAAATTTTATTGCACTATGTACAAGGGGCGGGCTTAATGCCGCTAGACATTCTCTAACAGCTAACCTTAGAGACAGATAAAGCATTTACAGTGAACTGTAGATGCAAGTAAAAATTAAATATATTATAACTTAACGATCATATTTTACAATAAATTATATACACACATAAACACATACATACATATAATGCAATATATATACATACACTAAGTAGGTACCTTTATACTTTTGACAGAGTAGTTGTGATCATTGTTTGAGCCTTGAACCTTGTTCTGCTCTCTTTTAGTGCAATCATATAAATGTCGGTTTAGGCCACATTGACCTAGAGTCTAAAAAAAAATATTATTCGTTATTTTTGGTTTATATAACTCGTTTTTATTACTTACACCAAAAGAATACCAACGAGCAAAATGATATCAACAAGAACCAGAATTATTCGACGTGCTCGATTGATATGTGTAGTATTGTATAATAATAAATAATAATAATAATATGTTTATTTACCAATATACCTACAAAATACAATCTACACTTATTCCAAACAAATATTTATCAAATAGTAAGTATACTGCAACAAATTATCAATCTGATTAGTAGTGGACCCACACAAGGCATTTTCATGCCTGACCAACTATGGGACCATGCAGTCGAATTACCAATAATAGTTTACAAAAGGGAAATACAAATAAAAAATTAAAATTAAAATCTAAGTAAAAAAGCATAAGAAATATAAACAAATTGTTGTGTTCTTCAAATCAACGGATGGTTCTTAAAAATTGTTCTGTATCTTGATAGTCCCATGTCAGCAACAGTCCCGTATGTACTCGTATATGCTGTATTGTTGTTTATGTAGTTTATTCTGCCAATATTATAATAGTATTTGTAAGTATTAGTATGAATTCTTGTTGTATAATATTTTACATTATCTACAATTTTATTTATTTTGTGGCAGTCTGTCTGTATATGGTTATATCTCACTTTTAACTTGTGAGCTTTGTTCTAAGTCATTTAACTCTGCAATAAAGATTTATTATTATAGGATGATGTGATTATGTGATGTTTCGATCACGCGACTTAGAGTTTATTGCTCATTCACCAACTTAAACGCTTTGAAGAAATTTGGAGAAGCGAGAACGTCCGAACATGCAAGTGCGTGGTTTACAACAAACCAGTGAGAATTCTTATTCCATAAAATCTTGGCGAGCAAAGAAAGCTGTTTACACACAAATGATTGATAAAGAGCAGATAGAATTAGCATTTGCTCTTTTGCAACTCTAACTACCTAAGTCTATTAGATTTATGTGCCCTCCAAGATCGATTGCTGGTCGAGACACAATCATTACTTATTTATTTTATTTATTTTTAATATTTACTAAGTTTTGTACCCTAGAGACATCGACGTCATGATGGGTCTATAGTAAAATTGGCTAAATGGTAATAAGCTACCGTAAAAGCGTGGTTTTGACCACCCCAGAAAGGATAGAGTCGTAATGTTTTTTTTAGGTATCGGGTTCGATTCCTTATTTATTTGTTTGTGTTATTTCTCGAGTTTGGTATGCTAGAAATATCGACGAGCTTGTCATGATGAACAAGAGTGGTTTCTAATCACCCCGCAAGATGATACCTTCCTATTGGCTCGTTTGATGTAAACTTACCTTTATCTTTGGATATCAATTATTGTTGTTTAATTTTACATCAAAACTCAAGTTACGAACCACGGCCTGGATTAACGAAGCGTCCATTCGATCTAATGACAAAGTAAAAAAATCCAAACTCGAAGCAAACAACGGACTTCGTACTAATTAATTTTATGCGCCGCGAATTTCACAAAAACATTCCCGAACCAAAAAAGAAACGTTAACGGCCGAGGTAGTGCTTAATTAAGACGCTTTCGTGAAAAATAAACTGGATGAAATGCTTATTGTTTGTTACATATACATCTACCTCCTCCTTGCCTCTTATTTTTTTTATACTGAACACTACATGTGACATCGCGCCCACCTGATGGTAAGCAGTACGCGAGGTCCAAGAATGCACCACCACCACCACCACGTCACCACGACCGACATCAGCCTCTACCACTATGCCAGCCTAACAAGATGCTTTTTCACACTTCGCTTAAAGGACTCCAGTTTATAAGAGTGGGGAAACACACTGGCTAGGAGAGCATGCCACATCTTCAGCGTGCGACAGATGTAAGAGTCTCCAAATTTATGAGTACGCGTAGAGATAATAGGTATGGTATGTGGATGCATATTTTGGCCTGTGCGTGTGGTTCGGTTGCGGAATAGAGAAGAAGTCTTAGTCTCTGATTCTAGTTGCTAACATTTATGTACCTTGCGCGCCGCTTACCAACAATTTGGCATAAAGTCACATATCGTGCTAGTTTAAAAACAAAATAGAAGGGATCCAAAAGCAGGTTCTATTACATTGTATGGAATTGTGCAAGTTTTGGTAGTACAACAAAGGCTTGTACCTTTACTAAATAAGTTTTAATGCTAATGAGCTCTAAGCCCATTGCAGTCGTGCTCAGTAGCTTGCCCAAGTCTTCAATTAAATTAAAACTACCTATAGAGAATGAACACTACTATGTACTGTTCATTACATTTCGTAATTTAAATCTATTGTTTGGTATTTTATTTATTTAATAACTTTATTGCACTATATACAAAGGCGGACCTAATGCCGCTAGGAATTCTCTGACAGCCAAACCTTTAGGACATTTAGTATAGATGGTAGGTGCAATCATTAATTAAGTTACTCTTAACAGTATTGATACATACATAACAATACTACGTTCTAATATATAAATACGCAATATATAAATATATATAAACATAAATTACATCATAAATAAACAATAATATAAAATAAAACTACTTACATGATGAGGGAAGTGAAATATGATGTTGCTGCAATTGAGGATAGTGAGGACATGAAAAAGAGACATAAAATTGTATATGATAAAAATGGTATATAACAAACAAAACAGCCTTTTTTCATAAACAACAAATTACGAATTACATGCTATACTTCTTTTTCGTTAGTTTTTCTTGTAAATAATCATTAACCGATTGGTTTTCACTTATTTCTTCTTTGAATATTGCTAGTCATTGTTCAACTCGGCCTCTGGTGGGGATCATATAACTTGTTTAGCTGACCTCTGCTACGAGGAGGCAACTTCCGGTGCAACCGAGCGGGTTGCCAGGTTGTGGATAGCCAGATTGGCAATGAGGACCGTAACCCTTAGGGCTCCTCAACAGCGAAAGATGCCAAGGGGATTCCTAATCAATGTTCCTGTGTTCCGTCGATCTTGGTGACGAGCTAGACATGATTCATGTCCATCTGGTAATCATGGTCTCATCATATCCTCTCTTTATACCAAACCTATCTCCTTCCTTCATACTCCTAGAAGTGATTGATAATGATTGATAACTTTAGTGCCTAATTTAAATAAGTCTTGAGGTTAAGTTGATTTGTTCCTTTGTATTCTAAAAGATATTAGCATTCGAAAGAAGATTTGCGAAACATGTTGGAATAAGTTACTTCTATAGGCGCAATAATTTATTAAAAAATAATAATGGTATTTCGTTTTTCTTCTTATACTAGCTACTATACGAGGTTACTGGTCCTCCTCCTCCTTACCTCGTTCTCCTTACTGCTGAGGGTCGTGTCCTCGGAGCACTTTGTCCCGGACGATGCTGCGCCATCCGGGTCTGTTTACGGCTGCATGTAGCATCGTGCATTTGGGTATCTGGTCAGACCAGCGTATGGGGCTTCGGTCACGCGGTCTTTTACCTTCGACTTTCCCTGTGATAACAAGCCTTTCCAGGTTACCAGGTATTTTACGGGCTATATAGCCGGACTCGTTTTGGGTAGAAGGGATACGCAGCATACGCCTCCAACACCATATCTCAAAGGCATCGATGCGGTTACAATCACCGGCTTTGAGAGTCCAAGTTTTAGCGGCATAAAGAAATATGGATAATATCAAGCTGGGTATTAGTCTTGTGTTGGTCTTTAGGGTGATATTTCGATCCTTCCATATTCCTTTTAACTGACTCATAGCATTTTTAGCCATGCCAATTCTTCTTCAAACTTCTGTCTCACATGAGCCGGTGTTAGTGATGCTGGAGCCATGGTATATGAAGTCTGTGACGCATTCTAGGTTCAGCGCTCCAGATGTAACTGGTAATTCGACGTATATCCGTCAGCAGCTGATACAGGAGCATTTTATATACATATGCAGACAACACCATCGTTCTCTTGTCTTGTAATACTAATTTGTGGAATCGTTAATAAATTGTAATACAAAATTAACATCTCTTGCCACCCCGTGTTGCCAGAGCGGGGCAACACGGTGTGTAGATCAAATCTACTGACATTTCTGGAGGGTCCATCTCCAACAGTAGGACTAATCAACATTTTCGACTCTGTGTGCGTGTGTGTGTTCTAGGGGCTGTAATGTTGATGATAATATATCTTAACCACTTAAGTCTTGCATGGCACTCGGAAACGTGGTCGTACTTACGGAATCCAAAAATGAATCAAATGCGAAATTAAATATTATATTGAATCTAGTCCAGAAAGTTCCCACGAAGAAACTATGGTTACAAATCTATTATTAAAATTAGGTGTTAATAACACTATTACATTCACATTAGTAGAGAAATGTACATAAAAGCATAACACTACAACCTATCAAAATTTACCCATTATCCCTCAAGCTAACGTTCGTAGGGCCTCGTGTGAGAAAATATACACAAAAAACATAACAATTCATCATAATAGTGCCAGGTAATTACTGTTGGAAGCGTTAATGACTGACATCCATTTATTAATCCGGAGAAAACTTGTTTTGAACTTAGATTTTGATAATAATCTTGCTTCAATAATTACTCACTCATTTCTCTACTCACAATCTTGATAAACCCTATTTGTATATAATTTTTCACTGTCCCGTTTTAGATTTAATTTGGTAGCCTGACAACTCTTTTAAGGAATGCTTAATTCGTGTGATTTTTCTTTGCTACTGTTATCGCTTTGGGCATCTTCGTCTGGCATTTCTGGTTGGACTTTATTCTCTTTTTTACGATTCTTTGTTTCTATTTTAACTATTAAAGGGACTTCTTGGAAAGGTGATAAATTACTTAGGTCCAAGTTTGTAGATTAGTTATTAAAAACTTTATTGTTTAATACAAAGGCAAATGTAATTCCGCTTGGAATTTTCTTACCATCAACCTTCGGGACAAGAAATCGAAGTTTAGGGCATGACAAAATAAAAACCATAAAGAATAAATAATAAAAAAACATTTATTAGTACTAGTTAAATTAAATATACGATAAACATCATAAAAATAATAATTCTTAAACTACATATATAATTATATTCTTACATACAATTCAATTCAAATTTAAAAAATCTTTATTGCACTAAAAAATATTGTACATAGGCGGGCTTAATGACTAAGCATTTTCTAACAACCAAACTTTGGGAGTGTGGAGAGGTAACAACGAAGGGTGCAATTTATTATAATAGACTTACATACTAATATAACATATACTGAATAAATATACTGAATAATATAATACTGACACACGGTTAAAAGTGTTGCCAAATATAAAGGTTTCCCTTAAAATTAGGAAACTACCGTTGGTATATAAAAGTGAATGTGTGAATTAACCAAACCAAATTCGTGGTGCTTATAAAGATTTTAAAATTCACGTGAATATCTTAAGTAGTTATATCTATATGCAAGCATTAAGCTTAGTTAAGTCTCAAGCGCGGTGGTGGCTCGGTTGACAGAACGCGTTCCTTAAATCCTACAAACGTCGGTTCAAACCCCCCCGTCATGTACCAATGAGAAATACACTTTTCTTAAGTACATTTGTCATAGATTTACAAAACCACCGTTCCCGTGCCTCGGAGAGCACGTTAAGCCGTCGGTCCCGGTTCCACTAATAGCAACTTGTGGAATCGTTAATTAATTGTCATAAAAATTGACATCAAATCCTCGCCAAGCCGTCTGGCCAGCGTGGCGAGTGTAGGCAAAATCTCCAGTGAAGGTCAGAGTTCTATGGGCTGTAATGAAGTCTCAGGCATACTTCAAAAAAGGACTTCTGACTTTGTTTTATGTAACCGCAACTTGTCCTCAATAAAAATTCACACGGTACTGGCAGCAAAGTCATGATGGAGGTGATTATGAGAAAAATAGCTTTTTAAATGTTCATAAAGTAAATGGTAATTTCTTAATTCTCTTAATTTCCGTCTACCGTCTACTTCCAATTTATTTCTTGGAAAATATTAAATGTTTTTGTAGAATAATGTCTTCATTAATTACGAATATGTTCAGTAACTGTTTTTAGACGAACTGTTAGTTGAAGAAAGGATGATTTAAATAAAATGTATGATTAATATTTTAAATTACTCCACGTGATTGTTTGTCAGACCTTGGACAGACTATACAATTAGGCGTAGCCAACTTCAGCAAAGAAGCCGACAGACGCATTCAGCTAGGATGGGTGGCATTCGGGAAGCTGCGCCACATCTTCCTATCAAACATACCCCAGTGTTTGAAGACGAGAGTTTTCAACCAGTGCGTTCTTCCAGTGCTGTCGTACAGAGCAGAAACGTGGACACTAACAGTGGGTCTGGTCCACAAATTTAAGGTCGCTCAGCGGGCTATGGAGAGAGCTATGCTCGGTATTTCTCTGATGGATTAAGTCCGAAACGAGGAAATCCGTCGGACAACCAAAGTTACCGATATAGCCTTCAAAATTAGTAAGCTGAAGTGGCAATGGGCTCGACATGTCTGTCATAGAACCGATGAACGATGAAGTAGACGAGTTCTAGAGTGAAGACCACGTACGGGAAGACGCAGAGTCGGTCGACCCCCCGATAGATGGACGGATGACCTGAGGAAGGTCGCTGGTGGGGGTTGGATGAGGGTGGCAGGAGATCGTGTAAAGTGGCGAGTCTTGGGGGGGGGGGGGGCTATATCCAGCAGTGGAGAGACACAGGCTGATGATGATGATGATTGTTTGTCACTTTGGTAATTCCAGCCAAAAAAGAGTTCTTCGCGCCATTTTGCGTGGACATGTCAAGTGCAAGTTTTTGTTTTGTAAATTAGTTTACTGTGAATATTATAAGTCAAAAGTGGTGTTATTTTGTTTAATAATTTGCTACAATGTAAATAATTATGGAAAACGATAAATTGGACTTTTATTATGGGGCACAAGTTGCAGTAAATTTTTTGCGGTTTTCCCGCGTTGTGGACTCCCATATTTTACCCGACGTGTTTGGGCTATAATGCCGCGAGTGATTCCAAGAAAAGCATCAAATTCTGCAGCATCTGGAATTTAATGATGACCTCATTAACTCATAGAAAAGACAGATATATTACGTCAGACTTGGCTGTATGGGCTAGACCTTTTGCCTTCCCTAACACCTCATTCATCATCCATCGGGAGAAGAGAACAAACGACAAATTATTTCAGCCAATGCCTCATGGATTTAAGTTAAACATGTCAAAAGAAAATTAGCCTTTTTGTAACTGCTGCAAGCTTGCTGCTGCAGAATTCGTTCTTATCGTTATAAAGATGACTGACATATATAAATATTTATCCCAAGAAAGAGACAGAAACGAAATCAAATTAGCGCAGGCTATAATTAAGGTAGAAACATTTACTTAAAAAAACGAATAAACCTGGAACACGTTAAATTCGGGTCTGTTTAATATTTTCAAAAATATTAAAACGAGGAATTGATTTGCCTCTAACAAGAGTGAGTCGTGACACTGCAATCGAGTTGGTCGAGGGGCAGTTCTCACGAATCTACCCGCACTTTGAGGTTGCATCCACCGACAACTAAGAAGCTATAAGTTATTTACTCGCTTGGGAAATGTACAATTGCCTTTTTAACCGACTTCAGGAAGGATACTAAACGCAATACATTAAGGTAAGCAGTATGCGATGTTCAGGAATGGTAGCATCTTAAACCGTTTTCTCATATACATCTTTCCCATTATAATTCCTGATGAGTATTTATGTAGTCTATGTATACATACTTTTTATGTAGTTTATTGGTTAAAATTCCACCCCACATACATATTTATACTGTCTAACTCTCCCAAAGGTTCCTCCTCCCTCCTTGCGTCGTGTTTCCTCATTGATGAGGATCGTGACCTTGCGTCTTGATGATAGCACGCCACCCGGTTTCCTGTCTTCGGCGGCATGCACAGCATCATGGAAGCTAGTGTTGGTGGTGGAGCGGATTTGGTCGGACCAACGTACCGGACTTCGGTCTCTCGGTCTCTTTTCTTCCACCTTGCCAGTAACAAAAAGTTTATCCAGGTTATCCCCTCCTTTTCTGGCAATGTGTCTGAAGTATTGGAGTATCTGACGAAGACATATAGTGGATAGCCTAGTCATGCATCCAGGTCCCAAGTTGGTTGTCTGGACGCGGGGGTGGAAGGTATACAGGATGATACCGTGGCGTGCGAGGTCCATAAATTTCAGCAACTGAAATCAGACACTTATGAATGACATCAGTCTCTATGCTTGACTTGACTGAGCCTGACGGCAATTCGAGCCTGATCCCGAAACGTGTGGATACACTTTACTGGGTTTATTGGCACGAACGGTGGATACTTCCCCGCCCCGGCAGACTGGGCTAATTACCACCACCAGTCTGCCTACCACCTATTTGTTGTTCACGTTCTATTCAACTTTTAAGGAGAACTAACATGGTGATATTAATAAAAAAAGAACACCGATTAATACATGACTTTCTTAAGCAGACATATTAAAATAAACACAACATCTGTTTTTGTCTTATACATATTTTTTTCGGAGAAGCGATGTATCTATACTAGCTTCTCGCTAATCGTTAGCAATGGAAAAGTAGCTTATTCGTTTCGTATTTATCTTTTGTTACTTACAATTTCATTGTATTTACGTTCGTTACTCAACATTTACATCTCGTTTGCTTTAGACTCGAGTGAATAACTTGTTTTAAGTGCGGCAAATGGAAGAAGATTGAGACGTTTCGAGGCTGAGACTCGCGCCTTCGAGGGCTCTTTGGTGCTGTGTTTTAGTTTCAAATTACACAGATCTATAGTTATGGTGCTGCGTAGATTTATATTAAAGGGCTGGCCACACCCAGCGATTATATAATAATATTTTTTTTTTATTGTACAGAACTTTGTGAATGTGGAGCCATTATAAGCGGGTGTAGAAATACTATTGTAAAAAAGTTAAGTAACATCACGACCGTTTCCCATTCGGATGGTCAGTAACCACGCTTATAAATAGGCCAATCATGATAAGTGGCAAGCTCGTCGATGTCTCCAGCGCGCAGCGAACCAAACTCGAGAAATATCACAAATAAATTAAATAATAATTAAATGTATTTATTTATATTAATAAATATTTTTGTGTCCCGATCAGGAATCGAACCCGGTACCTCCGATTTTAAATCCATGGACTTAACTTCTAGACCACGGAGGCAGTTAAAATACTATACTGATCAAGAATAATGAAATATAAATAAAATAAATAAAAAAAATATTATTGACACTATTTAACAAATATGTTGTTTACACTTTTTTTTTTTTTTCTTTTCTATTAACTTCATTTTCTTAATATATTAACTTCCATTTCTTAAAGTCTGTAGTGTCACCTGGGAGTGAACTACTTCATTCAGAAATACCTTCGACAGGGGTCAGGATATCCAATCGAAATTTAAAGTCTCGGTTTAATTGTCTCGGTCTGGGTGTTTATATGTATATATTTACAACAAAAAAAAAAGTTTAATATGTAGTTTACCAACCATCTAGTTTCCGTAACACAAGCCTCGTAGCTTACCACGGAAACTAGATGGCGCTGTGTGACCTGTCTGGAAATATTTATTATTATTATTATTTATTATATTAGTTGTATGTAATATTTGCAACTGTACGAGTATGACAGGCGTCACGCCGCTTTCTGTTCCTTGCTCTCTGGTGCATTGACAAATATTAAGTTTCCTGTGCACGTCTTCAGTGTTCCCATGCCTTTAAGATTGTATGTTTAACTTGAAACAGATTATTGCGTTGTGTTGTTACAAACGAGTCTCTTTGAATTTAACTTCACTAAGCTCTAATTTACCTAATTGTAAATTGTTACCAATTTTGCATTTAAAAATAAAAAAAACTACAGTCAACTGTGGCTATATTAACGCTAGAGACATCGATGAGCTTGCCACTTGTCATGATGAGATACTGTCGTGATAATACTTTACTTTTATTTGTCTAAACATACTTAAAAAGATTAAATAATAACTTGATTAATACTTTGGTTTTTGTCATGGCAACATTGAATTATTATTGGCAACACATTTACATAACTGTTTTAGCCAACTTTCAAATAAAATTATTAACCAGTGACAGAAGTTGGCAATGAGTACCTACTTATTTAATCAGAACTAAACATTTAATCCAATTAAAAAAATTATATTGCGCTTTTGTTCGAAGCCTGTTAGAGTACGCGTCGCAGGTTTGGAATCCCAGGTATGAGTTGCACAGATCTAGGATTGAGAGAGTGCAGAAACGTTTTCTTAGATTTGTTTGCTATAGAACTGGTCAATTGAATCTTTCAATGAACAGAGATGCATTAAGCATCATATTTTGCCGCTTCACGTACGTAGGGACATTGCAGACGTTATATATCTTATCAACATCTTAATTGGGCGGGTGGATTCTCCCGAACTCCTAGGTAAAATTGGTCTAAAAACTACCGGCCTACGAACTAGGAGCACTTCCGTTCTGCATGCCCCTATGTGCTTCACCAATTACAGACAAAGCTCGTTCTTCTGGAGGTCATGCAAATATTTTAATTGTAACTGTTCGAAACTTGATTTGTTTAATACGAAGCCAACGTTTGCTCGCAGCTACTTGACCAGATTGTACTGTACAACCAACAGCTAAGGCATATGTGTACCCACAACTGCTTTTTATTGTTGTTGTTTATTTTTTGTAAGTATTCTTTATTTTATTTTATGTTTGTAGTCCATTTGCGGTAACTTCTAATTGACACCTTATGTTTCCATTTATTTTTTCCAAATTTGTTATTAGTCGTTAGTTATCCTTTAATAAATAAATAAATAAATAAAATAAAGGCAATGTTAAAAAAGACGTGTATTTTATTATATCTTTAAAAAATGTATATAATAACTTAAACGTTACAATGCTATTAAAATTTGAAAATAAACCTTTGCGTAACGTTACGGTATTCTTTACGGTATTCTTTTACGGTATTATTTTTTATTTATTAAAAAAGCTGTTTGTTAATACTTAGTTCAGAAGAAATAAGCGACCAGACTCGAATTGCCGTCATGCCCAGTCAAGCCGGCATAGTGTTAGGAACTGATGTCAGTCATGAGTGTCTGATTCCAGTTGCTAACACATGGACCTCGCGCACCACTTAACATCAGGTAACATGTCGTGCTAGTATAAAAAAAAAACTATGAACTTATATCTAAATTATAAATTTAATGATATGTGATAAATGCCGATACTTTAATGCATTAATTGAAACAAACATTGCTATCTGTTGTAAAATCGTCGCCAACACGCTGAATAGCAATATTTATTTAATCTCACTGTATTTACCATTCACAAGGCTGCTCTGCTTATAATCGAAAAGCGATAACCATCGCTATTAACCATTATACAACAAGTGCGGTATCGGAACGTTTTGGCCAACCGCCAGGCGCGTGCGACTCCGCTGTTCGGCACGACTAGTGCTGCCAGATCTATTCTGTTACTTAAGTGCAAATATTAAATAATGGATTACCTTAAATACTGCCTCCGTGGTCTAACGGTTAAGTCCGTGGATTTAGACTCGGAGGTACTGGGTTCGATTCTTGGTCGAGACACAAAAATATTTAATAATGTAAATAAATACATTTAATTAATATATAATTTATTTGTGATATTTCTCGAGTTTGGTACGCTGGAGACATCGACATGCTTGCCACTTGTCATGATTGGCCTATAGTAAAGTTGGCTAAATGTGAATCCGCTTCTTTATAAGCGTGGTTTCTGACCACAACGAAAGGGAAACGGTCGTGATGATACTTTTACAAATTTTTACAATAAATATTATTGAAAAATATTATTATTGATCTGGCAACTCTTGACACGACGCACCTCATGATTAAGACATTCGAGTCAAAAAAAAGCTTAAAAGAACCGAACCCTGAAGCAAAAGTCGGACGGCACAGAGGGGCGTCGTCAACGCGCCGCCTGCGGGTGTAAGGTATACAGTAATTATTGTTAGACAAGCTCCAAACAACTTAAAAAGCACCGCGATGCACCCACACACCTATGGAGAATTAAGGGCCAGTAACATGAGCCAAGAGGCAAAATAACAACCACACACACTCTTAAAAACTATATAAAGAAAAGGCTTATGGAAAGGCAGATGGAAGTCACTGGAACCAAGAAATAATAATTTGATGTGAATTTTATACATGACCCTAAAATATTTGTTGAGTTATATGTAAGTGGTTATCACCCATCCTCTTTCCACTCTTCACTAATGTTAGAAGCGAGCATGCTTCTCATGCCCATCACACGGATTATGTAGAAGTTAAGTTATGTATATATTTATTACTAGTTTATGTATTATATAGTTTAGAATAGTTTATGTATCTACTTGGTTTATTATTTATTTACTATTATATAAGCATAGTATATATGTATAGATTATTATTATTATATAAATACATAATACATTTATTTAACATTAACACCTCCTCTTGTGTCTCAAAGTTGTTTTTCTTGTTGTCCTTTAGGTTAGTTGTTTGAAATGTACGTGAGTTGGGGTGTTGGCATAACAACAGCGTTAGTAGTGCATCACATGACATGTAATGCGCAGCTGACTGAAGCTGAGCCAAGACCCTTGCCACATCATGCTGATTTGAATTCTAAATTGTTGTTATTTTCACTAATTGTAATGCTTATTGATGTGGCAATAAACGTTTGTTTGTCAATATTTCTGATTCTTTCCTAAAATATACAAATATTTATTTATGTTAGGAAAACTTACAGCTACATTGCAACTGACACATATAAAATTAAATATTAAACACAATTAAGCTAATGACAAGTTTTCACTTATTCTTCTTCTTAGTCGCTACACTCTTGGCAGAGTGGTCGTGGTCGTCACTTGAGTGTCAGTGGCACGCTTAACAAGCCGTCGCCACTCGTCTCGAACTGCAGCCTTCCTGGAGCACTCATGTAGGGGGTGATCCATTGCTGCTTTAACCTGGTCAGTCCATCTCATCGGAGACCTACCACGCATTCTCTTGCCATCGACTTTTCCCTGAACTACAAGGCGCTCAATGGATGTATCTCCACGCCGCGACACGTGTCCAAAGAAAGTGAGAATGCGTGATTGCACGATTGAGGAAAGGCGTTGTCCTATCTCTAGTTCCTCCAGGATGGATTTGATGGTTCGGAACTCCGTCTACGTTTCACTTATAGGTAAACTGAAATACCTCAAGGACCTATTTACCTATCACTCCTCAATTCATGACATATTTCTTCGTTCGTCACACAATTCTGTTCTATCTATCCCTTTTCATCACTCTAGCTTTCAGTCTGACTCATTCGCAGTAGTGGCCGCAAATCTCTGGAACAGTTTACCTGTTAAAATTCGCCAAGCACCCAGCAAACCTTCGTTTTTAAAAGCTGGTTTACTTTCATTACCTAAAGAGCTCCTCACAACGTATATAAGTATGTATTGTATGTAGTATATAGTAGCCAATATAGTGTGTAGTATTGTGTACATATTTGTATGTATATTTATTTTAATATCTATGGTATGTAAGATTAAATGAATTTATCTAGCAACGTTTCTTACAATCGTTTTGCACCTAGCCTCACGACTGTAATGTTCTGTATTTTCCCAAAGCTAGAGAATACCTAGCGGTATTAAGCCCGCCCTTTGTACATAGTGCAATATGGTTAAAAAAAAAAAAAAAACAATTAAATAATAATAAATAAATAATAAATATATCCAGACAGGTCACACAGCGCCATCTAATTTCCGTGGTAAGCTACGAAGCTTGTGTTACGGAAACTAGATGGTTGATAAACTACATATTATACTTTTTTTTTTTGTAAATATATACATATTATACATATAAACACCCAGACCGAGACAAATTATACAATGTACAACTTGCCCCCGGTGGGAATCGAACCCACGACCTCCCGAGTTCACGGCAACGTATGTTACCACTAGACCAATTACATATATAAAATAATTAGGATAATAAAATTAAACTAACAATGTTAAATAAATCAATAGTACTCTACACGGACAAGCTGCGCACATTTCCCTACCCCAAGTGCTAAGAGACAGGACAAGGGTATAGGGGTAACAAATTAGGACGTCTGTTTATGCACCGACGAATCACAATAACGCCCAACCATCAAAAATTGGTCGAATTATCGCGATCGGCGCGAACAACTGAGACATACTGTAAAAAATAGCTATATAATATAATAGGTGCTATAGACTAGACGAGTATAGTTCATGTTTCCGCCTCTTAACACGTTCGATTACATCAACACACACAAGCTCCACGTGTCAGGTATTTTATTCGCACTTTGTTCAGACACAACACACGCACGTTAATCTGTACATCATAATTACGGGGGCCAGTGGCGTGCGACCAGCTGTAACGAGCTCCGAACAAAATGGCGTCTTTACTTCCACCAAAATAGAGGGTTAGTGGATAGCATAATTTGATTTTGTCAGTTTTGACATGTCCTTTATTCATACTGGAAGAATAAGTTAGACACACCAGATTCATACTCGTAGGTATATGCTAAAACTTTATAAAAAATGAACTATATTGTAATGTAATAAACTTTATAATGTTAGGACTAATTTCTTAAATTAAACCAGTCTTCAATGTTGTATGATTTATTTTCATTGCCAATAATTATTTACAACCTTCACTATTTTTAAGGCGCGCAACGACCGACTCGTCTGCTGTTTTCTTGTAATCTGGCGCGATATGATTCGCGCCATTCATTAAAGCGACTCGTAACATCGTTATTGAAACAATCAGAAATCAGCACACGACTACGTTCGTACACAACGCCACCTACTTTACAAAACCATATTGCTAATCATTCTTAACTTATGTTTAAACACTGAGATAATAATGTTACATGTTACATTAAAAGATAACAATAACAAATGAACTGTATTGTAATGTATAAAACTTTATAAAACATGTACTAATTAGTAATGATCAAAATTTAAAAAAAAAAAACTAACTAAAAAAAGAAAAAAAAAAAAAAAAAAACAAGCCAAAGGGTTTCACCGTCAAAATAAATAATTTTATATATTTGAGCCGGTCTCAGTTTGTAATGGGTTTCGACTGATAATGCCACTATGTAATAAAATATATTAAATTATTTTAATTATTTTAACCATGCCACAAGACAGCGATTTGGAGGAGCTATTTTTTTCGTAAGTATGTATTTTTATTTTCTATGTATTATTATTATTATTTAGGTTAAATTTAGATTTTGTTTTAATATAGTTTATTTAATATTGTAATTATTTTATATTGTTTGTGTATTACTTTTAATGGATTAGTTAAGCGGTTATCAAAGTTTTTGGCGATGGAACCCTTGAGACTTTTTTTCTACTTTTAGTTTTTATTTATTACCTTTCAGTTTTTAATTAAAGTATATTTTTAGTCGAGTCTTTTTATTTTTAAATTATAATTAATAGACAATATCAGACTACTGAGTTATATATATAAATTAGGATTTTTATTGTTTCCCTCCGTGTTCAAGCAATTAAGTAAATATAGCTTCATGTAAACTCGCTCCTTAAAAAAAAACATGGTTTCTGACCATCCCGCTAGGGATCATGGTCGTGATAATACTTTACATTTTAAATCAAATATCAAAATCAATCAAAATCAAAATATTTATTTCCTTAGGTTATCTTGTAACCACTTGGATATTGTCAGCACTAAAATAATATAAAACAAAAACATTAAAAAATATATATAAACAAACATAAGTTAGGTAATCATGGTTGGACCGTAACGGGTAAACAATACAGATTTATGTGTGTTATAATAGCATTATTGTCATAACCAAGTTAATTGGAACTTGATAACTACTTAATATAAGATCGTGGCTGTAAATAGGCCGTGTCAACTAAATATAAATTCCTGGCTGTAAAAGGGCCGAGTCAGCTTACAATCTAACAATAACAATAAATATCAAATCTTAATACTAGTTCGTGGCTGTATACGGGCCGTGTCACCTTACAATGTAAATAATAATAATATGTCAATTAAACATATTTTCGTAGCTGTAAAAGTGCCGTGTCATTTTATATTGTAAATACCATCCGTGCAAATATCAACTTTAATAACCTGATATATATATATATAGTAAACGGATGCCATTATACTGCAGGTCTATCTAGCAAAGGTTTGATTCGCACAATAATAAATTTATAAAATATAACGTTGAAATTACCCTATATATAATGAATGAATAAAGGCTACCGGTGTTGTGTGATTCTCAGAATAGATGTGAGAATAGTTGAGTGGGCTTCGCTTTATACATCACGTCGCTCGTTTCACATACATATTAATAATTCTGTTTTAATATCGCTATCAAAGTTACTGCAAATGAAAACTAGAATATCATTATTACAATTAATAATATATTGTAAATCCCAATTTACATTTCAAATTTATATTCCAATTATTGAAGTTTCAGCTGATATTTCTGTAACAGATAAATTCAATGCACATCGTGTTCGACATGAAAGCAAAGAAATCGCGTTTTTTTGCTTAAAGTAAATAAAAACCGCTAACATGGAAACAATAGGTAATGTTGTATTACCTTAAATCAAAGACATTGAGTGTATAACAAGATGAGACAAGAAGGCAAACGTTATGAGAATTACAGCCCTCAAATAATTAGTATATCAGTGTCAGTGCATTGCCCCGTTTATGGTCGTGCGACATGAACTTTTAAATTGATTTTATTGTTTATTTATTTATGATAGGGTAGCCAACAAATAAATAATAAAAAATATAGTCTTTTTTTTTTTTTTTTTTTTTTAATACTAGCACGACATGTGACCCTGCGCCCACCTAATGGTAAGTGGCGCGCAGGGTCCATGAATGTTAGCAACTGGAATCAGACCCTTATATCCGACATCAGTCCCTAACACTATGCCGGCTTGACTAGATGCGTTTTCACACTTCGCTTGAAGGACTCCAGGTTATAGGAAAGTGGAAACACAGAGGCTGGAAGAGCATTCCACATCTTTATTGTGCGACAGATGTATGAGTCACCAAATTTATAGGTACGCGAAGGGATAGTGACTACGGTATGTGGGTGCATATTCTGACCTGTGCGTGTGGTTCGGTTGCGGAATGGAGAGGAAGGAATTAGGTTATAGAGCTCTTCAGAGCACTCACCATAGTATAGCCGGTAGAACACGCTCATGTCTGTGTGTATGTTGTTTCCTATGCATTGAAAAACTACTTGACCTATAGGGATGACACTTTGGGAATATGTTGAACATCGGCATGTATGAAGGTTTCTGACATGTTGTCCTTGACTGTTGTCCGATAGGTGGCGCGCATTAGCGCTGATTTGTGGGGCATACCGACCGAGGGTACATTCATTGACTGTCAGGCGATACGAAGTTCGCCGGGTCAGCTAGTGGCCTATAAAACATTATAAAAATTATACAAAAACAAAATTTAATAAAATAAAATATAACTCAATTTACTTCAAGTAATAAAATAAAGATTTCTCATATAAAAAACTTTTCACTGACAATATGCTGACCTGCATGCTACGGAAGTGTAAAAAACATTCTTCTTCGACAAGAGAAAAAGAACAAAGTAGATGGCGTAAAAAATAATGTTTTTTTTTTCATTCATTACAGCCCCTAGAACACAGAGTCCTAGACCTCCACTGCTGGAGATGGGCCTTCCAGAACTGGAGAATTTGGCCTATACTCGGCACGCTGGCCAGACGGCTTGGCGAGGATATGATGTGATTTTTTTATGACAATTTATTAACGATCCCACAAGTTGGCATTAGTGGAACCGGGACCGACGACTTAACGTGCTCTCCGAGGCACGGGAACGGTGGTGTTGTAAATCTCTGACAAATGTACGTAAGAAAAGTGTATTTCTCATTGGTACATGCCGGGGGGGTCTGAACCGACGTTTGTACGTTTGTACGTTGACTTAAGGAACGCGTTCTTACAATCGAGCCACCACCGCGCCAAAAAAATAATGTAACAAACATTATATATAAAAATAACAATCAATGCCCATTCTATCTTATATTTGATTTCTTTTGTGTAAAAACAATAATGTCATGACTAACAAACCAAAGAACTACAATTAAAACACGATGGACAACGAACACAAATGCATTGCGTCCGGGAGTAGATAAAATAAATATAAATAAATATTTCCAGACAGGTCACACAGCGCCATCTAGTTTCTGTGGTAAGCTACGAGGCTTGTGTTACGGAAACTAGATGGTTGATAAACTACATCATCATCATCATCATCATCAGCCTGTGTCTCTCCACTGCTGGATATAGACCTCCCCCAAGGCTCGCCACTTCACACGATCTCCTGCCACCCTCATCCAACCCCCACCAGCGACCTTCGTCAGGTCATCCGTCCATCTAGCGGGGGGTCGACCCACTCTGCGTCTTCCCGTACGTGATCTCCACTCCAGAACTCGTCTACTCCATCGTTCATCGGTTCTACGACAGACATGTCCAGCCCATTGCCATTTCAGCTTACTAATTTTGAAGGCTATATCAGTAACTTTGGTTCTCCGACGGATTTCCTCGTTTCGGACTTTATCCATCAGAGAAATACCGAGCATAGCTCTCTCCATAGCCTGCTGAGCGACCTTAAATTTGTGGACCAGACCCACTGTTAGTGTCCACGTTTCTGCTCCGTACGACAGCACTGGAAGAACGCACTGGTTGAAAACTCTCGTCTTCAAACACTGGGGTATGTTTGATAGGAAGATGTGGCGCAGCTTCCCGAATGCCGCCCATCCTAACTGAATGCGTCTGTCGGCTTCTTTGCTGAAGTTGGCTACGCTATATTATACTTTATTTTTTTTGTAAATATATACATATTATACATATAAACACCCAGACCGAGACAAATTATGTTAATGTACAACTTGCCCCCGGTGGGAATCGAACCCACGACCTCCCGAGTTCACGGCAACGTTTGTTACCACTAGACCACGGAGGCGGACCACTTATAAAAACTATGTCAATATGTAGCAATACAAGTCAAATTTCTTTAAATGTTTTGGGCAATCTGTTGCTGAACAAACATCACGTCTTTTGGTCTAGGAACCGTTTATTTTTTTAAATCTAACCACTACGACATTAGCAGCCGGGTCACGAATTCGGACACGCTTAGGGTTTTTTGTTTTTATGTATTTACTTGTTGGTTTTATTGAGAATGCTGTGGAATTGACGTCTTCATTCTGGTTCGTCACGGCGTGCCGCGACAGTGATGCAGCGAATTTGACTTTTACATAGACAT
Source organism: Tinea semifulvella (assembly GCA_910589645.1). Classification (NCBI taxonomy): domain Eukaryota; kingdom Metazoa; phylum Arthropoda; class Insecta; order Lepidoptera; family Tineidae; genus Tinea; species Tinea semifulvella. The sequence goes on from OU342620.1 coordinate 3,842,069, forward strand.
ATCATTAAAGGACACACTACTCGCCATGCTAGCGCCCGTCAGGTCGGCGAATGGTCTGATTGTACCGACTGAAATCGACAGTGGCCAAGGATCAACGTTTTCGGCTGCAATCGATATGCTTTGACTCACACAATTTTTAAGAAAACAACTGTCAGAACTAATTTTAATTTTCTTCTCGCTACAACGGCTGCTTCGCACCTGTTTTGCCTAATTAGTAATTACTTCACTCATCTGCCAGATATTGTCACCCCCTGAGCTCAGGTAAGTATTGAATTGAAAAAACACGTTAATACATTTAAAACGGGTATTTTTATCTGGATTGTTTTTGATTTTAACGATATCGTGGATTGGATCAGTTAAGTAAGTTAAGTATCATCAGGACCGTTTCCCTTTCGGGGTGGTCAGAAACCATGCTTATAAAGAAGCGGATTCACTTTTATCCAACTTTACTATAGGCCAATCATGGCAAGTGGCAAGCCCGTCGATGTCTCCAGCGTACCAAACTCGAGATATATCACAAATAAATTAAATAATAATTAAATGTATTTATTTTTATTATTAAATATTTTTGTCTCCCGACCAGGAATCGAACTCGGTACCCCCGAGTCTAAATACACGGACTTAACCGCTAGATCACGGAGGCAGTTGACTGGATCAATTTTAACCAATTGTGCTCGTCCTTATAAGTATGTCAATAACAACCAAGATTTAAATGATAAACTTCAAGCGATTGGATGTCTTATTATTACTTAACTAGAAAGCCTAATTTCCTCTGTCTTTTTTTACGTATTTTTTACGTGGTATTGGTAAATGACATTTCTTCTTTTGTTCAGTTGTTGATTCGAATGTTCAAGTTTTTTTACATCAGGAATTTTTGAAAAAATCTTCTAATCGATTTTTTATAGCTCAATCTATCTATACAAATTGCAACTTATCATGTACTTGCTTGATAATGAGAAATACAATTTTCTTACGTCAAAATGTTATAGATTTACAACACTAACGTCCCCGTGTTAAGCCATCGGCCCTGGTTCCACTAATACGAACTTGCGGAATTGTTAATAAATTGTCATTACAACTTACATTGGACCCTCGCTATCCCGTTTCGGCGTGGCGAGTGTAGGCCATTTGATCAAAATAATAATAAAACGAAAAAAAAAGTTCTAGATCTACTGTAATATTTGTTACTATAAAATTTGTTTTTTTTTTCTTCCTAATAGATTTTTTACATATTATAGCGACAATGGCTATAAACAGTTCCTCACGGTGTAAGTAGGTATTTTATGTAGTGTAACATACATATTTATAGTATCAAATCAAATCAAATCATTTATTTCCTTTGGTTGTCCCAAACAACACTTGGATATTGTCAATACATTTTTTCACCATAGTTTATTATCATGTAGAATATAAAATAACCAGCAGCTACAATGGGTGGACCCATCATATCAGCTATACCATCATCTTTGACTAAAACACTGTTGCCATAAATAAGTTTTTGCTTAAAACTAGGTAGTTAAAATTAATTCGTGGCTCTAAAGAAGGCTGTGTCAGCTTACAATCTCAATATACATAAAAATTGTATTAAACTACAATATTTATGTCAATAAATGAAAATTCGTGGCTGTAAGGGGGCCGTGTCAGCTTACGATCGAAATAATAATAATTATTATAATTGGTATGTCAACTTAATACACATTCGTGGCCGTGTCAGCTTACAATCTAAAATAATAAAATTAAGAATGTTAAATTAAACTAAATTCGTGGCTGTAAAATGGCCGTGTCCAGCTTAATAGCTATTAGTAAATATATGAAAATAAATTCTATGCAATGGTATCTATGTATGTAGTATTGTGTACATATTAGTATGTATTTGCCTATATAGATATCATATTTAAATTTAATTACCTATTAATATACCTCACAACACTACTAGAGAATGCCTAGCGGCATTAACCCGTACATAGTGCAATAAAAAGGAACGGCAATGGTAAAGCCCTTTCAGCTACATATTATTCAAATTAATGTCAATATTATACGCCCGTAAATCTAAGTGCATGTAGTTGTGTATAAAATACATGTTGGTACTTGCTTTATGCAATTAACTAATTCGTTAAGGTGTCAACAGCAGAAAATGTCGTTCAATAAATATCGTATTTGTACTTAGTTGTAATAATTGAAGGGTTAATATGTAGGGAGTCTTGTTGTCAATTAGGTATTCTGACCTGTTTGCGCCTTATCATATTTAAAAACTTAAAGGTTGTCTATTATTTATTGTCTATTAATTTTATATATCGCCATACCTATCCTTTATCCCTCTCATACGCACTAGCGGAAGGGTGTGCCTATCTCGTTCTAAAACCTGCGAGATCTTTCCGAACGAACCTTGCGCATGGGAAGAAAATGAAAATTAATGAACGCGACCCAGCTGTCTGAAGCGTCAGTAAGAAAATGTGCCAAGGTCATTGCTTGCACAGAATTTGAAGAAGAAACATCAACCGCTCGCAATTTGCGAGAAAAGAAGCCTGCCCGCGGCCAGCAGCAACCTGGCGACCCAAGGAAAGCCCAAGACCACCTGCAGCGAATACAAGTTAGTGCGTGTGAGCATCCAGCCCCTTCATACAGTCCACCTTTATAATTTATTGATTTTGCTCTTTTTTCACGCCGTCCATGACCATAAATAGTATTTATGTGTTAGAACGCATGCTATATATATATATATATATTAAAAATGAAATTAAAATTCTCTGACCAAAGATGACATCAAATGCCCCAAAACTCGCCTAACAAAATCATTAAAAAGTTTTCTGCGTAATAGTATCAAACTATAATAAACTATCATAGCTTAAAGTGCAATAAAGTATTTTAATAACAATAATTTGTTAAATAATATATATTTTCAATTCAAAATTTTTGAAAAAAGAACTAACCAAGAAGTTAGCACTTAGTAAGTTTATTTTTAAATCACTTTTGCTTCTAAGGTTACTGTGATTATAATATTGTTACGTTTTAGTATACGAGTATGTACTTAGACTCGTAATTTAATATCCGCGCCGCCTGTTCGCCATCATGTCTTGATGAATTATCACTCATATCCTCATAATTTATGGGAGCAATGTTGACTAAATTGCAAGCTAATGCGGATAAATTCTATCCCTTACTGTCATTGACTGAAATACGGATTGGTCTAATAATACTGGATTTATATTCTTCTTTACTAGGGTTGTTAAATATTATACATAGGTACATATATTTACGCCAGATCCCTTGCGGGGTAGGCAGAGACAATTGACCGCCTGCCATCTGACACGATCACGACATACCTGTTCCACCAGTGGAACAAACTGCCAGTGGCTATTAGACACGCACCGTCAGTCCACGTCTTCAAAACCTTGGTTACTGCATTATTTTTCGACAAACAAGCATCGGGCTCACAATAAATATTTGGCAAATATATACTTTTATACTATGTATTTATTAGGATTTAGTGTATGTATTTATTAGTATGTAGTGTATGTATGTCTTAGTATGTAGTATATTGTTTGTTATCCTAATATTTTTTATTTTTTTATATCAGCACTACCCTTCATCTCATACTCTCCCAAAGGTTAGATGTTAGAAAATGCTTTGTAGGCATTAATCTTCGCCTTTGTACATTTTTTTCGTGCAATAAAGAATTTAATAATAATAATACCTCTTTCGCTTCGTAGACATTCATGAACCTCTTCATACATGCCTTTTGTTGTGTTGTTAGGCTTTTTAATGCACCTTCAGCCATTGTCTTATTTATATAATCATGTGAGTCTCGGTCTGTCAGGGTCGCTTTAACCCACAACTTAATATACTTTTTTTTTTTTTTTTTTTTTTTTATACGTAGCACGACATGTGACACCGCGCCCACCTGATGGTAAGCGGTACGCGAGGTCCAAGAATGGGAGCAACTGACGCCAGCCTCGGACGACCGACATCAGTCCCTACCACTATGCCGGCCTGGTTGGTGAAAGAAGTAGGATGACAACCGTGACGATAAAGATTGATGATGAATCTCTAGAACAAGTACTTAAATGAAATTATACATATATCTGGGCAGTGTTTTTACTGTGGGTGGAAAGTACGATAGGGATGTCGAAAGAAGAATGAACGCGGGAAATAGTGTTATTAGTGCCCTGAGGTCACTGATCGGCAGGCTAAATGTCAGTGACAAAGCTCGGCTCGCCATACACAATGCCATGTTGGTATGGAACTTGGTTGGTACACTAATGTATGGAAGCGAGACGTGGATACGTCGGAATACGCATGAGAGTAGGGTTGGTATAAATGAGGTCGTTGCGCCGGATATGAAGAGTCACATTGGCGGACGGCATACTTAACGTCGAAATACGGAGAAGGGTTGGTATAAAAGAAACCATAGGGACAAAAATAAGGAAAGGCATGCTACGATGGTTCGGGCATGTTGAAAGAATAAGCAAAGAAACATTGACGAACCATATATATATAATGCGAAAGTTGTGGGTGAAAGAGGCCCTGACAGACCGAGACTCACATATCACGATCAAATAAATAGAATACTGACTAAAGGTCCATTAAAAAGCCTACGTAACAAAAGGGCATGTATGAAGAGGTTAATGAACGTCGACGATGCGTAAGAGGTATGTCGTGATCGTGTCAAATGGCACTCATCTCTGCCTACCCCGCAAGGGATCTGGCGTGAAGATGTGTATGTATGTAGGATTTAGTGGAGGTGTGCCTTATGTTATTAGGTAGATTGTTCCACAGATTTTTAGCAACAACCACAAAGGTATTCGAAACATGTACTAGAATTGCAAGTGCAAGAATTCTAGTAAAAAGTATCATCACGACCGTATCCCTTACAGGGTCGTCAGAAGCCACGCTTTTATAAGCAGGGAGTTCACATTTAGCCAACTTTCCTATAGGCTGATCATAACATGTGGTAAGCTCGTCGATGTCTCTAGCGTACCAAACTCATTTAATCATTGTGTCCCGAGTCTAAATTCACGAAAACCGCTAGACCATGGTGGCAAAAAGCATCGTTTATAGGCTATTGTCGTCGCGCGGCAATAATTTCTTCAACACCCATGTCATTAAACATAAGTCTTCGCTTCTATCCCTCACCGTACATTAGGCTAATGCCTAGGGTTGTCCTTGTTATGCTAATTCTGCCTTTAATGTACCGCTCAGGTTTCAGAGATGTCATTTCGCAATAATAATGTGAGTACCTGCTTTTTGTGTAAGTACTAATTTGTCTTGCGGTGTAATTCTAACGTAATTAGATATCCCATTGGCTATCAAAAATGTATTTCATCACGGCCGTTTCCCTTCCGCGGTGGTCAGAAACCACGCTTATAAATATTCACATTTAGTCAACTTTACTACAGGCTAATTATGACAAGCTCATCAATACCGCCTCCGTGGTCTAGTAGTAACAAACGTTGCCGTAAACTCGGGACGTCGTGGGTTCGATTCCCACCGGGGGCAAGTTGTACATTGTATAATTTGTCTCTATCTGGGTGTTTATATGTATAATAAGTATATATTTACAAAAAAAAAGTATAATATGTAGTTTATCAACCATCTAGTTTCCGTAACACAAGCCTCGTAGCTTACCACGGAAATTAGATGGCGCGAATATTATTGTGTCCCGACCAGATAAACAGTTCTAACAAGATTAAAATTTAAGTAGAAAAAAGTATTTATTTTATATAGTTTAGGTGTGCAAAATGAATGAAATGAATCATCATGACCGCTTAATACTAAAGGACTTCTTGAAACGAAATAATTGTAAAATCAGAATCGATGTCGATTTGCCGGCATTGCAATGGTTAGACGAGTGATGACGAATGAGCACTTCGAGTTTGTAGACTGACCTATTGTTTTTAAATTATTATTTGTTATTTTTGTTTTCTTTTCTGCAGTTGTATTTATTTGTGTCTTTTTATTATTTTATCGTATCATTTGTTATGTTGTCTTCATTTTTATTTTATTGTTGTTCCTGTATTCGTACTTTGCTTTTGAAAAGTTTGTCTTGCATGCTTTCTATTGTAACTATCTGTGAATTCATGTTATTTATCTATTTATTTAGTACACACAGCAGTACATATATTATCACACACATAACATAGTATAATTATAACTTATCTAATATATGTACCAATTAGGTGTCACAGCATGTTAAAACAAAAAAAAAACTATCAAATTTACAAAATAAAAATATGACTTCTAAAATAAAATTATACATTTTTCTCTTTTTTAATAGAACTAATAAGGAAACATAAAAATTGCACAAATTTGGTACCTTAAAAAAACGAAAAAAAAACACTTGTTAAATAAATTATAAGCTACTCAAATATTGATGGTTTGAAATGTTCGAGAACATTTATTCTGAATGCATTGTAACGGTCATGAAATATGCCTATATCATTATTGGCACTGCAGAGACTACTGTAGGTGTTGCACATTCGGGATGTTGACGAATGTGAACCTACATTAGTTATCGGCTTTATAGTATTATTATCTTTCCTATATTTGTATTGTAGCTGTAAGTTTTCCTAAATAAAAAAAATAATAAAAATGTTATAATTTTAATTCAAATAACACACAAGTTTGCAGCTTACTTGCTATCTGGGTGATGTGTAAATTCCTTTTATGAATAAGGGTTAGTGGTTGGGCGTAATTCGGTGGACTAATGATTGGCCGCGTATTGATGCCTTGTAGCTTGTAGCCATCTCGCTAATAGCTGCGACTTTAGCCACCATTCTTTTTTGTTCCCATGCAGCTGCTTTTTTTCTTTTGTTTCTGTCTCGCCAACTATTAGCGCTTTTAAAAATAAAATACACGTCATTATTACTCAAGAGCCATTCATAAATGTTTTGCAAAACTATAACTGCGTCTGGGGCAGTTAAGACCAAAGATAAACAGACAAGATATTGATTTGTACATTATTTTTTTTTAAATACGTTCTGCCTCCATCGTCTAGCGATTAAGTCCGCAGATTAAGACTCGGAGGTACCGGGTTCGATTCCTGGTCAGGTCACAATAATTCTATTTATTATAAACTTTATTGCACAAAGTACAAAAATTCCGCTAGACAATCTACACTGGTTAAACTTTTGTGACAACTAAAGCAGTTACGACAAGATAAGGCAGGTGCTATCAAAACTAATGGAAAAATATTAGACTTCAATATATACTAGTGAATAAATACTTATTTACATACTAATACATACACAAATACATACAAATAAAACTACATACATACGTTCTATGAATATATATATTATTAAATAAATGGTTAAAAGAACAATGTTTTTATAGTATCCAAGAATTTTTACATTATAAGTGTTGACAAATATAATTTTAGTTGTAATTGACAGTACTTAGAGTATTTAGAGTACTATTATTTGCATACCATTATGGTAGGATACAGCTGAACTGTAAAATTTTATTATCCTATATCTACCTGTATTCTGTGCAATAAACGATTTTGAATTTTTTGAATTTGAATTTTGAATATACATAAATATAATATACCTACTATATGATGACTATAATGAGAGAAATAAATATAGCAGAGAGTGTATTAGACTTATGGTGAATTTAAATAGTGCGCATAGACCAGTTTCTTAAATAGTGTTTCATTTGGAGCTTGACGGATGTCCACCGGTACAATATGTATAATTTAAATAATATTTAATGTTTTTGTGATATTCTCGAATTTGGTATACTTCTTCAAAAGCGTGGTTTCTGACCACCCCGAAAGCGCTGCAGTCGTGCGGGTAGACATCCGTCAGAAATCAAAGTATAGCATAATTAGTTAGTTGAAGTGGGCCGGACACGTCTGTCGCAGAACAGATGGAGTAGATGGTTTCTGAAGTGGAGACCACGTACAGGGAAAAGACCCTTCGCCAGATAGACGGATGACCTGAAAAAGGTCGCTGGTGGGGGCTGGATGAGGGTGGCAAAAGATCGTGTAAAATGGCGAGCCTTGGAGGAGGCCTACATCCAGCAGTCGTAAAATTAATTTAATACAGAATACATTAAATCCAAATTTAAATGGTGATTAATATTATTATTAGCTATGACACTCCATGTCACCGTGGTCTAATTTGATTGGACGTTTGTCCATAAATTATAACACCGGGCGGGGCTTATTTGGTATAATTAAAAAGCATAGATGCTTATCGTGTTCGCCAACCCGAGCTTCCGGTTTGTAATTGTTAATAAAGAGAGCTCTATAATTTTTAATGAATCCCCTACATTGTTTCGGTGTGAAAATAGTATTGCGAGAGGTATTTATGAAATATTATTTTTATTTGATGGTTAAAATAACATCATAATATGTATAGTATATCTTTATGACAGGTTATATATATATCACGTGGAATTTATTAAAGATCAAATGTTTTTATATTATAATCTAGAATAAAAATAAGGACAGTACGTATTTATATTTTTTATTTTTAGCATTAAAGTCTTAAGTTACGGTGAAGAGAAGTTGTCCTAAAAATGTCGCCACTCATACAGAGCCTAATCAAGTAGGTAGCGAAAGATCGACGATCGTGCGGACTTTGACTTACGCAAAATAAATACTTTAAGATTTGAGCGACGTTGCCGCCCAGCGCCGCCCGACCTGCCTGTGACCTTGTCACACTTCTTAGCCTATAGGTATTTATCACTCCATAACCTCCGACAGGTGATGTAGATCAGGAACACTATGATTCTCAAGATCAAGAATTACCGGCCCAATCACCTGATCTAGGACATTCGGAAGCTCTTGAGCTACCTTCGCCTCTAATAGAAACGACAGAATCACCTCCTGTTTTGGAACCTGTGTCATTTGAATCTCCTACACCTATGCCTCGAAGATTTGGACGAATAAGGACTGCCCCACGCTACCTCGAAGATTCTGATCAATCTTAGCGGGGAAGAATGTCATAATATTCAATACTAAATGTCATCAATGTCTCGTGTCATTCATTGTACAATTTTAAGTTTAATAAATTGAAATGAGAGAGAACCTGAATATAATAGGTTTTATTAAACTTAAAATTGTACAATGAATGACACAAGACATTGATGACATTTAGTATTGAATATTATGACAGTTAGATTGTCACAACTGTTTTCCATTTTGGCGCAGAGTTTTAGTTGCATCTGTTATTTAGATTAAATAATGTGCTGTTTTTAGTTATATCAATTCTAGTGTGTATTTTGAATTTCATAATAGACAGAAACGTTGAAGAGTTTTGTCTTGAATATTGCATCGCCAATGGAATTTTAAGTTCGGAAGTCACTGAAGATCTTACAGAAGGCTGATCATGAATCATCTTTTTAAAAACACGTGCTTATGAGTGAAACAAAGTGTTCAATAGCAGTCTTCATCGTCGCAAAAGTGAAGGAAATAGCAGAAGAAGTTGACTCTCCCAGCCAGTGTGTTTCTGATTCCTATAACCTGGGGTCCTTTAAGCGAAGTGTAAAAATCTTGTTAAGCCGGCATAGTGTTAGAAAAGAAAAGTCTTTTTATAACCGAGCCACCATCACGCCTTAATATCACATTATAAATTCTAAGAAAATGCTTACAACAAGATAAAATCCTAATTAAAATCTAACCTCTTTATAGATAAAAATATTTCGTAATAAACCATAACCAAGCCAATTGAACGTTAAGTAGATGACATAATCGAGGATTAGTGGCCCGTTTATGGCGTAACGCTGCCAGTAGTTCACAAAAACATATTTCAAGGTAAACGCACTTAGACTGGTTTTCCACCAAATATGAGCGACGAAGTAAGCAAAGCTGTTAACTCGTTTATTTATTTGGAATTTCAACAGCATTACAATTAAGTACAATACTATCAATAAGTCAAAGTCAAAATATCTTTATTCACGTAAACCTATTACAGGCATTAAGAGGTGTTCAGTTGGAACTATTTAAAAGCTACCTCTGCAATAGAACTCAACGTGTTAAGATAGGAGGTACTATTAGTAACGATTCTCCTGTGTCGTTCGGCGTGCCACAAGGCAGTATTTTGGGCCCGAGCCTCTTTCTTGTTTATTTGAATGACCTCTGCAGTATAGGAATTGATGGGGGCAAATTGGTTGCATTTGCGGACGATACAGCTTTGCTTTTTTCTGGTGATACATGGAGAGAAACCTATGATAGAGCACAACGTGGTTTTAATGATGTAAATGATTGGTTAAGGACAAACCTGCTTACTCTTAATATAAGCAAAACTAATTATATACCGTTCTCTATTCGTAAAACTCATCAGCCTAACCACAACGATTACACCATTAAAGCTCACGACTGCATGGATCAAAACCTACGACAGGGGTGTTTGTGCCCAAAAATGGAGAGAACGAATTCCGCTAAATATCTTGGTGTGCTTCTTGACAGCACCTTAAGTTTTAGTAAACACATTGAAACAGTGACTGCTAGAACACGTAAATTAATTTACATATTTAGGAACTTGCGTCATGTTGCAAATTACACAATCCTTAAAGCTGTCTATTACGCATTATGCCAGTCAATTATATCCTATTGTATAGGTTCTTGGGGAGGTGCACCAAAATATCTACTGATACCTTTAGAGAGAGCTCAGAGAGCAGTGTTAAAGGTCATGACATTCAAACCCTTACGCTATCCTACAGACTCCTTGTACAATTCTTGCAAAGTTCTCTCAGTTAGGCAACTCTTCATCTTACAGATAGTTTGTAAACAGCACGAATATACCAATTATCAAAATCAAACCAAAAGAAGAAAAGATCTAGTTTTCCAAGCTAAAAAATTTAATACAGCATTCTCATCAAGATTTTTTTGTTTCCTGGGTGTCTTCTTATATAATAAGCTCAATGGTATTCTCTCTATTCATGACATGAACAAAGTTAATTTTAAAGGTAAATTAAAGGAATGGCTACTGACAATGGACTATTATAAAACTGAAAATATTTTAAATATTATGATTTAGGCAAGCTTAAATAAAACAAAAAAATCACAATATTGATACCATTTATTTATTGTAATTTTAACATGTGGCGATGGCAATTTTATCTTATTTATTATTTATTTTATTGTAATTTATTATTTATTTTATTGTAATTTATTATTTATTTAATATTTTTATTGCTTTTGCATGCATTAACAATAGATTAGAATAGTTTTAGCTTAAAGTTTTATCAAAATTATTATTATTAATTTTAAATGTAATGTTATGTAGAATACTAGGGTAGCTAGTGCAGCTGGAGCCCAAGACACAAGACGAAAATTCTTGGTTTGGGTTCCAACGTGCAATACAATTGGAAATATGTAGCGTCAATATTGTTCACATCGTGTAATTTATTATATAAATATTTCACTATTGTATTTATTATTGTAACTAATTTCTACTGTATAAATAAAGAATTATTAATGAAACGTCATTAATTTAATTATTTTGAATGATTCTACTCCTGCTAGTAGAAGACTAAGCAGCAAAGTGGTCCAATAAGTAAGCTGTTAGCAGTAGACCAGCAGCTTAGCTTAATAAAATAAAGATACAATTTATATATAAAAAATATATATCTAACAATCAATTAAAAAAGTGCATAAAGCCGTAGCGAGGATTGTATATAGGGAAGGGGGGACAAAGAAAATCCTAGATTATATTGTTTTGATCGTTGTTGTTGATAAGTTTCACACACATGAGCAGTGGAGATAGTAATTAAAAAATATATATACACACATCAAAAAAGTCTAGGGATCAAGCATGTTTATGCGGATTTCTTGTGATTGAGATGTGGCTTTGTAATAAATTTATGATTTTATAAATTTATATGGATCCTTTTTGGTGCATTTCATAATTTAAAACAGGAACTGTCAATCAAATTCGAGTAAAAGATGAAAATCAGCTGTCAATATTTTCCTTATAAAAACATAAGACGCATTGAAGACATTATTAGTGCTACTGTTTCCCTACTACTGATTAAAACCAACGTTATTATGGAGCGGCGACGTCATTTAAGCAGGGAAGAAATGATCAGAGCCGTGGGAATGATAGAAGCTGGTTCCCGGCAACGTACTGTGGCTTTAGCTCTGAATACAAGTCAGAGTGTTATCAGTCGACTTTGGACACGTTACCGAACCACTGGTACCGTGACTGAGCGCCATGGAGGACGGTATCGCTGCACCACACGGAGACAAGACCGATACATTCAAATCACAGCTCGAAAAACTCCAACAATAACCGCCATGATGTTAGCCGTGAGCCTTCATCGCTCTTCAGGGAACTTAATTAGCGACCAAACAGTCAGAAACCGCTTGCATGAAGTGAACCTTCATTTCCGAAGACCGCTACGGGTACCACCTATAGCAATGCACAATCGTAGGACTCGATATCAATGGGCTCTTGAACACAGAAATTGGACAGAAGAACAATGGCGTTTCGTGTGCTTTTCTGATGAGTCTCGTTTTGGTATGAGGCCGGATACAAGACGTATACGACACTGGAGAACCCCTGGACGCCAACAGCGATTAAAATCCTGCCAGGAAGTCCATCCTTATAGTGGTGGAACCATCATGGTATGGGCGGGTATTTCGATCGGCGGAAGAACTGAGTTGATTTGGACCAGAGGCAACCTCAACGCTCAAATTTATGCTGAGACGGTTGTATCAGACGTCATCGTTCCTCTACAAGTGCATATCGGTCCCTTATTTCAGTTAATGCATGATAATGCACGACCGCACACCGCAAGAGTTGTAAGACAGACTCTCGCCGCAGCTAACATCAATGTCCTGCCCTGGCCTGCTCAGTCGCCAGACTTGAACCCGATTGAGCATGCATGGGATATTCTTCAGAGAAGAGCTCTGCCGAATATGGAGGGTATCCAGTCGCAAGAAGACCTTTTTTTGTTGTTGCAACGAACATGGGCGGCCATTCCACAGCGTGATTTGGATGAACTCATTTTGAGTATGCCAAACCGATGTTCTTGTGTTGTTAGTGTTCGCGGTAGAAACACGGATTATTAATTGTTTAAGTTACCCAATAAAATTAAAAAAAAAACTGTTATTTCAGTCATTTTTTCGAACTTTAATGTTAGTGGTTCAAATGTCAAAAATCCCTTTATTAGGAAAATGGCAATTTTTTTTACTAATGCAAAGGTGACTTGGTTTATCGTTACTGTAGACAAACGAAAACATTTTATTTGATCAATCCTTAAAGAAAATTTTAATGAATATCAATCAGGAGAAAAGTTATTGCAAAAATATATGTTGATCCCTAGACACTTTTGATGTGTGTATAAATCAGAAATAGCTTTATTACTTGACAATCACTCTAAGAACGCACTTCTAAGGAGGGGCAGGGGCCCGTCCCGGCCCGTACCTCGCTACGCCCATGCTAAAGCTAACGAGATAATAATATAAAAACATAATTTATCTCTTTAATACATAAAATAATAATAAATATATATGAGAAGAGTACCTAATAAAAAAAGTATTCATTCCTACCCATCAATCCGGACACCGATACATAATCTTAATATATAAAACAAAGTCGGGTTTGTTGGAACACTTACAACTCGAGAGCGGCTGGACCGATATTCATGGTTATTGATTTCTTGAATTTGTCTCCATCCCGAATAACGGAATAATTATTAATAACATTGAAAAAATACGAAAAAAAAAAAAAAAAAATGTTTGTGGGTATCGTACCTGTCAAAAATCTTGGTTGTCAAATATTTATGTGAGCGTTCAGAAATGTATATTTAGCTTCCTCCTCTTTGCGTCGTGTTTCCTCATTATTGAATTGGTGTGCGTCTTGATGATAGCACGCCACCCGTTCCTGTCTTCGGCGGCATGCACAGCATCATGAACGTTAGTGTTTACCTACCTATTACATCACAACGATTATTTAGTTATATGGCCGCCTCCGTGGTCTAGTGGTAACAAACGTTGCCGTGAACTCAGGAGGTCGTGGGTTCGATTCCCACCGGGGGCAAGTTGTACATTGTATAATTTGTCTCGGTCTGGGTGTTTATATGTATAATATGCATATAATTTACAAAAAAAAAAGTATAATATGTAGTTTATCAACCATCTAGTTTCCGTAACACAAGCCTCGTAGCTTACCACGGAAATTAGATGGCGCTGTGTGACCTGTCTGGAAATATTTATTTATTATTTATTTATTCGGTTAAAGTGGCGGTAGACGAAATAAGTTTGAGAATCTATGGTTTAAACGGTTATTGGGGTAAAACACATATAGGAAATTGCAGTATTTAATAAAATGAAGGATTTATGTTTAAATAGCTTTTGATATTAATTAAACTATACAACTATTTACTAAACACTCTGCTCAGCTTATTCGTTTATTTTTGGTGGAAAAACAACTTTAAACTTATAGTATATAATTTACAGCTGCTCAGCCGGATGCCTTCTCACAAATTATGATTCAAAATAACACATTTCTCCTGCCGACACGATGCTCGGCCCATAATACGGGGAGACTCGAAATTAACCATAATTGCTTAATTCAGAACGCATGCGTTGTATGCCCAGTTCTCAATGCCGCGAAGGGTTCAACACTCGACGAAACTACATAAGAAAAAGATTAAAGAAACACTGTTAAGTGGGTTCAACGCTTTTGCACCCCACTCGCTCGCACAATCAAATATTGTCAAAGATTTTTTAAGACTGAGTGTGGCCAGACGAATAATAATAAATTCTTTATTGCACATAATTTACAAATTTCAGTAGCTCTTAAGCGATGATTGCCTCCGTGGTCTAGCAATTAAGTCCGTGGATTTAGACTCGGAGGTACCGGGTTCGATTCCTGATTCGGGACACAATAATATTTATAAAAATAAATAAAAATTATATTTAATTTATTTGTGATACTTATACCGAGTTTGGTACACTGGAGACATCGACGAGCTTGCCACTTGTCATAATTGGCCTATCCGCTTCTTTATAAGCGTGGTTTCTGACTACCTCGGAAGGGAAACGGTCGTGATGATAGTTTTCTTTACTTTTTTTTTTCTTCAGTGATATCTATACTGTCTAAATGTCCTTAAGGTTTGGCTGAGAGAATGCCTAGCGGCATTAAGTCCGCCTTTGTACATAGTGCAATAAAGTTTATAAATAAATAAAAATATCGGGATAGCATGTAGTAATAAATAGGTGGTAGGCAGACCGATGGTGGTAATTTGCCCAGTCTGCCGGGGCGGGAAAGTATCCACCGTTCGTGCCGATAAACCCAGTAAAGTGTATCTACACTTTAGGGATCAGGCTCGAATTGCCGTCATGCCCAGTCAAGCCAGCATAGTGTTAGAGACTGATGTCAGTCATGAGTGTCTGATTCCAGTAGCCAATTTATTCATTCGCTTATTGTTGCGGCCTCGCATGGTAGCAGGTTCAATTCCTAGTAAAAACGCATCCAAAACGTTCGCGACTGACGTCACGAGCTACGAGCCAATGACGATCAAGTTGCCATATCAGTTGCAATTTTTCAACCGCATCGACTCATTTATTAATTTTAAATCATAATTCGATTGCTTTTGGTGAATATTAGTGATCTAAACTATATATGCGTGTCTAATAAAGCAATAAAAAATTGGACAAGAAATCTAGAGTTTAATCGAGGTGGATGGCTATCACACACGTGAATACGTGGATTGCTTTGGGGTGAGTCCTGTTTTCCATATGAAAAGGTCATTAACTCTTAAACCATGTGATTCTGTGTTCTTCATTTATTTCCTAAATTTATTTTTTCATTTTTCTAAAATTTTTAGCACAATTATCGATAATATCAGCGTAGGCCCTCGCGCAGGTCTGTTCACTTATCATTAAGGGGGCGCAATTATGTCGTACTAGTATAAAAAAAAGACTGAGAGAGAATAGTCAAAATTGAATTTTATATTTCGGTCGAACACCTTACAGGTAATAAGAATAACGTGTGAAAGAGAAGATGTGAAGCCATTAGTAAGCCGTTTTTGCTTTTTGGTAATGACAGGGATAGACAAAAAACACGCTCTGTCACTGTAACAAGACCCGAAGCTTTGAAACATAACAAGTTATAAAATTGTACGCCTAATGGAAGGTATACGAGTATTAATAAACTTATTTTGTTTGTTACAGATCAAGTTTAAATACCTCTAAGATGCTGTTTAATAAGGTAATTAAAAAATTACAGATTTTATAGTAACTATAAATATCCGTGAAGCAGTAAGTCTTTCTATTACAAGAGCCAGAAAGGGACGAATTCAAATACAATATTGATCTCATTTGTAAAGGAAGGACAAAATACAAATACTAAATGCAAGCCCACCACAACACTCTTCTGTTACGGCTGTATGTCTAGTGTGACAGTGAAATTTCGTAAACGCAACTATAGTACTAGAGTTTTTTTTACTGAATTTTCGATGTTCATTGCCTGTTATTATAGCCAAACTTGCAATAACACGCAATGTAAAATAAAAAAACGTAACTACAGCAGTTACGTTTTCCGAAACTTGCATGTTACACTAAGCACACTGCTTGCCAGTGGAATAAACTAAATGCAAGCCCACCTTAACACTCTTCTGTTACGGCTGCTTGCTAGTGGAATAAACTAGATGCCCATATATTATTTATGTATATATTTATTTAATATGTAGGATATGTATATTTAATTAGTATGTATTTATATTTCATTATTGTTGATCACAATAGTATTTCTGCACCCGCTTATAATGGCTCCCCATTCACAAAGGTTAGTTGATAGAAAATGCATTTATAGCATTAAGCTCGCCTTTGTACCCACACTATTTTTGGTTCTGTACAATAAATAATTTATTATTATTATTATTAAATGCAAACCCACCTCAACACTCTTCTGGTACGGCTGCTTGGCAGTGGAATAAACTTCCACTGTGATCAGGCAAGCATTGTAATATTTGGTGTACTATTTTTACTATTTATTATTATTATTATTATTGGCCTCTTGACTCTTTCTTAAGTATATATATGTGGCTGCAGTTCTTTGTGTATTTTGAATTATATTACAATAGGCTACGTAATATAAATCCGCAAGCGTCACCCGTCGTCTAAATATGGTTTTATTTCTACAAACGAACCATAAAATTTGTTTTCGTAGGAATTCTCGTGTTTGCATATTATTTCGAGGCACGTTTGTTTATATATCGGATGTGTAAATAACCGTGAAATAAGGCTTATATATTTTATAATGTTAAATACGTCGAGCGGAATATATGTTCTCTTTTGCTCGGAAATTTATCCCTAGAGATGTGGTGTTGGGGAGAATGCTGGGGATATGGACGGGGTTTCATCCATTGGAGAAACATCCATCGAGCGCCTGGTAGTCCAGGAGCAAGTCGATGGCAAGAAGATGCGTGGTAGGTCTCCGATGAGATGGACCGATCAGGCGTTTTTTTTTTTTATTTTTTTTTATTTATTCAGGTAACATAATTACAACAATTCTAAAAGTTACACAATCCACTTAAATATTAAACATAGATTTTGCAAAAAATAATAATAATAGGGATAAGCTTAATAAACAATACCTATATAACAAATACAACTAAATAATATACATATATATAGTAAAATAATGAAAAAAAAAAAAGAAAAAAATAGTAATCAAAAATAAATAAATAAAAAGTTCTTCAAGCATTCCAATTATGATTCATTTGGATAATTTAATATTAATTTCCTTTTTTAACCTAGCAACACTAACACTGAACAAATCAATATAACCGAAATTTTCATTGTAGTTTAGGCATGATCTTAGCACAAAGCAGTTTTTCAAGTACTTTGTTCCAGCAAATCTGATAGCAAATAACAGTTGCAATGGATCATCCCCTACATGAGTGCACTAGGAAAGCTGCGGTCCGAGAGGAGTGGCGACGGCTTGTTAAGGGTGCCACTAGCACTCAAATGACGACCACGATCACGCTGCCGACTTAGAAGAAGTATGCCTTGAATTCGGCTTAGAAACGTGCAAAGCATTTGTAAATTAGTTTGCAACTGACATCAGTCCCTAACACTATGGCGGCTTGACTGGACATGACGGCAATTCGAGCCTGATACGTGGATACACTTCACTGGGTTTATCGGCACGAACGCTGGATACTCCGACCCGGCAGACTGGGCAAACTACCACCATCAGTCCGCATACTACCTATTAAATCGTAGCACTTGGTCTAGCTTTGACTCTCATACTGTTTGGTTTCTTGTCCTGTCTTGTTAAACCGCGTGTAATTGTCAATAAAAAAATCATTAAGGTAAAAAAAAAAACTTTATAAAAAGATAAAAATCATTACTTAAAACACATAACACTACTTACTTGCATGAATAAGGAATTGATCTCGCTCACAGCCGAGAGACGAAATAGAGAGAGAAAGAATTACGTTAGTCAACGTTTGCTCGATTAGGCTCAGTATGAGTGGCGATATTTTTAGGATAACTTATCTGCACCGTAACTAAAGATTTTATTACTGAATAATTAAAATGAAAAATGTGTGGTTCTTTATTTTTATTCTAGATTATAATATTTAAAAAAAAATTGTTTAATAAATTCCACGCAGTTATACTTCTCTAGCTTCTCATTTTTTTTTAAAATATTTGTATGTATTAAAATAACCCTAGCTAGTACCTTTTTAAATTCTTTTCAAGAATCGCGCGAAGCTTCTGTAAATTCTTTCGCTCAAATCGCTCCATTATAATTTTGTCCATTATTTCCCGAAGAATCCGAAAAAGTAATAAATTTAGAAATTCCACAATGATCGCCTGACATGCTAACGACTGTTGTAAACAAGCAAAAGAGTGATGTACAATCAAAGTTTTGCTGAGATATTTCCGAAAGTTTTGGCGGCAAACAGAAGCGGAGGAAATTACCAGCCTCAGGGCCAAACCTTTATACACTTTCAGATTAACTTTATACCCTATTTTGTTTACACTTTTTGGCAACATTTTTAAAACTTGACATTTCTTGAAATTAATCTTAACCCTAGAAAGATAAACTTATTTTATAATACTGAAAAATTAAATAGGACTTGGATTAAATGACATCATTCATCTTGTATGGGCATTTGGGCTAAATTGTATGCAAACTTATGTATGCATGTTTCAGTGACCATTCAATAATGTCGTTGAAATTGTTAGATAAATTATTCTAACAGGATTACAATTTAAGTAGAAAAATCCTTCATCGTGACAAATCTAGTACTAAATAGTCATACCATAGTCAGAGTTTAAAACAAATGCTGGTACAATCAATTACTGTCAGTGTCAAATACTTCAAACGACATCGGTCTGTTCACAATATAGCAACAATTCTGGCAACGAAAATAAACAATGCCGATAGGGACAGTCCAAAAGATTTTATTGATTCTAGCTTCCACATTTTTTTTACCAATGTAACCTTTAGGTACAGACATTTTCTGCTGTCTGCTTTACCCGAATATATTTATATATATTTTGGCCTATAAAATGGCGAAAGTGCATAGATAATAATGGTACATACTTAATTAATTAAATATTTAATTTACAATTCAATTTTTTTCGTTTTACTTATCCATATAAAACGTCAATTTCATTTCATCATCATCATCAGCCTGTATCTGTCCACTGCTGGATATAGACCTCCCCCGAGGCTCGCCTTTTAAAGCGATCTTTCGCCACCCTCATCAACCCGTTTGCCCCATCGTACGTCGGTTCTAGCAGAAGTGTCCGGCCCATTGTCACTACAACTTGACATAGCTTAATTTAAAAAAAATGTAAGGACCTAATATTAGCATAATAATAATAATTTTATTCAGTAAAAGTTACAAGATATGAAAACAATAACATATTTCATTATGCATTATAGTACAGAAAAACAGACATTTGCAGCCGAACTAAGCCTATATGTATGTATAGGTCTGCCGTCGGCAGTCAACGCCCAGACACCCTTTTAAATATATTATTACTTTTTATTACAAAATAAAAAAAGAAACAAAATGTACATAAAAAGAAAAATAAAATAAAAATTGTTGAGATCCTCTTTTTGTGTATGATGTAAGTGTGTCAGTGTGTAAGAAGGTGTGTAAAATTTACATACTTTGATATTATCGCATTCCTATTTCAATATTGACAGTAATTCCTCCGTTATATTATAGTCAAGAGACTGTAGCCATTGTGTGACATTCTTTCTACATGTCACTTTAGTGCATTGATATATAGCTACCTCTTTATTAATTTTATTATATAAATATGAACCCAGAAAACAGAAAAATCTGCTAGTAAAAATTTTTCGAAAAGCTTGAGAGCTTCCACACACAAGATCATTCCTTCGTTCACTAAAAACTTCAGGACTAAAAATGAGCATACAATATTACTTAATAATAACGTTAAAAGGATAAATAACTGCCTAGCATGGATTAGTCATGTGGAAAACTTGGCTTAAATACCACCAATTCTGAACAAGTATTTTGAGACTACGGTACCATAAAATCTGTCCAAGTTACAGCTCATCATTAAAGATTAATATAATGTTGTGCTTAACATTTGTGGTTCGTAACACGACGACAGGAACTCCTAAATCAACGTCATAATTTCCTATTAAAATTCTAGGAATACCTTCCAATATTGAACCTGTCATGAGATAATTTCTCAGAGTTAGCAAAAAACTTGGTGAAATAATATTTTTAAATTTAAGCCTTATTTTATTAACTGCGAACTCGACATGTTAAAAACAGATGTCATATTTTTTTTTTTTTTTTTTTTTTTTTATACTAGCACGACATGTGACCTTGGGGTGGGATGGTAAGTGGCGCGCAAGGTCCATGAATGTTAGCAACTGAAGTCAGATACTCGTAACTGCCATCAGTCCCTAACACTATGCCGGCTTGACTAGATGCTTTTTCACACTTCGCTTGAAGGACTCCAAATTATAGGAAAGTGGAAACACAGAGGCTGGAAGAGCATTCCACATCTTTATCGTACGACAGATGTATGAGTCCCCAAATTTATATGTACGCGAAGGGATGGTGACTACGGTATGTGGGTGCATATTCTGACCTGTGCGTGTGGTTCGGTTGCGGAATGGAGAGGGAGGGATTAGGTTATAGAGGTTATATATATATATATATATATCTACTGTCCGTAGAATTTGGTACGCTAGAGACATCGACGAGCTTGCCATGGTGGGACTATAGTAAAGTTGGCTAAATGTAAATCCGTTTCTTAAAAAGCAGCGTAGCTTCTGACGACACCGAAAGCGATACAGTTTAGATGATTCTTTACTTTTTTATTTTTAGCATATCATGTAGCCACTATCCCTAAATTTAAAGACTTACTTCTGTCGTATGCTGATGATGTAGAATACTCTGCCAGCCAGTATGTTGCCTTATTTCTATAACCAGGATCATTTAAGTGGAGTCTGCCAAAATATCTTGATAGGCCGGCATAAAAAAAGGTAGACACTAAAAATATGTAAATCAATTTCATTTGATTTATGTATAAATATATTTGTATATGAGTAGAAATACAAAAATACCTCAAACTCCATAACATGACCTAAGTATAAGCTATTAAAAAAAAAAATGGAAGAACACGGGTATTGATTTGAGGCAAAGAATCACGCGGCGAGGCACCTGCATAACAAAATGGCTTCATTAAAATTGAAAAAGAAACAGGTGCGTTCGGTTGGAGGCTGAGTTTGCCGCCAATTTTGATCCGCTACTATAATTGATACGTGAACTCTAATGAGTTGTTTGAAAGGGATCAGGTTTAATTCTACCCCTTCAAGTTATATAACATCCCTATTATTACTGGTATGTTCTGTATTTTCTTAGATAGTTATTTTTTATGAAATGTGTAGCTGATAAAAGTCAAAGAAGAAATTCTTAGCATTTCACGGATTCACCGTAAGGGGAAAGAGAGAGGAGAATAATAGTGCATCGGACTTGCGACCGACTATTGGCTGGTTTACAAATAGGGCCTTCTCTTTTTATTGCGGACCTCTCCCTACCCAACCAAACACTTTATGATTCCGCTAATGCAGTCTTGGAAGCTCATGCCATTAATGTATTGTGGGTAGACTTGCTTAGGCCCAAATAAAATGTACTCGTAGTGTTGTGGAACAAGAAGATATATTTAAATCATGAATTTGATTGTCATGGAGACGTCAATAATTCGATCAAAATTTGTAAAAGATTAAAGTTGCATTTTTAACATTATATTTATTTACCACAGTTTTTAGTGAATATTTTCAGTCTTTATTCTACCATAAAGTTTATTTCTCCACACGTAGTTTGCTGCTTTCTTCTTTTTTTCTCTTTTGCCACTACCCGGTCGACATAAGTATCTACCGCTATGTCGACCTAATAAGATCGTTTTTCACACTTTGCTTGAAGGACTCCCGGTTATAGGAATGGAAATGGAAACACACTGGCTATGAGAGCATTCCGCATCTTTAGTAAGAGTGTCCAAATTTTAATCTACGCGCAGGGATGTAGCTACGGTATAAAGGTGAATATTTTAGCCTTCACTAAGGTATTAATAATATTTACACAAACAAATATACAAAAGATACTCCAGATCTAGACGGGGACGACCCCCCGCTAGATGGACGGATGACCTGAAGAAGGTTGCTGGTGGGGTTGGATGAGGGTGGTAGGAGATCGTGTGAAGTGGCGAATCATTGGGGAGTCCTATATCCAGCAGTGAAGAGACACAGACTGATGATATTAGATTTGTTTATTGTCTTTTTTTCTGTAAATTAACTTTATTTAGTAAAGGGTTGCTTTTTCTCAATACTACGTACAAAAATAGCTTTAACATATTGGTTAAATAGACTTCAAGTAGATCAGATTTTTGTCTAACATAATGTTATACGAATACATGCGAAAAACCTCCAAATTTTGACAATTCGAAACATTGTCTACAAGATTGACTCAAATTCATTATACGTTTTGTTTTAGATGTCCTTTTTTTCACCAGCAAAATGACTTTATTGTCTCTGGTTCAATTTATTGAGGTACAAAAGGTGCATTATAAATCGTGTCAGTCTGGCTTTAACAGATGTTCGTAATTAAGTTGTAAAGTTTTCTTCAGCGTTTTTATGTCCAACGTGGAACAAAAACCTGTTGAAATACTACTTCTCGTTCATCATTGTTATTATTCTCTTGTTAATCTCATAATTGCTATATTAAAATTTTGGATTCTATACGTTTGGATATTTCTGTCTTCTGTATGTAACCTTTCTATAACCTTGATTACTTTCAAGCGGAGTAACACTTCTAGATCTCAACTGCTTCGATAAATCATCAATGATACAACCCCAGCCTAAAGGGCCACCGCGGGAGGACGCATGCCCGACTCACCGTGAGGCCTCCTAAGGAGACCCCAAGGCGCCTACGGACTAAACCGTCTCTCTTTCACCGTTGGCCCTGCGTGCCTTAACAGCTAAGTCTGAGTCGTAGCTACGGAGTGAAGGCACTCGTTCGCCTCATTTATGCAAGCATGCGATGCAAAAGTCTATTCGACAGCAGCAGACCCAACCTGAGGGGTAGGGGTCTGCGATGGAGTCATCGAGGGGGAAATGGGGGACGAAGACAGCGGCGGCTGGATCGGCGACTGAAACGGTGGTGGTAGGGTCGGAGGGTCCTTAGGTTGGCGGCCAGAGGACTTGGCGGAGGCCTCAATCAGTAGATTGAGCCTCGTCGTGAGCGGGTCATCGGTGTCGTGCAGGACACTTTTGGGCGACGCCTCTTCCAGAAGGATTTGAGGTCGTAAGAGCAAGCCTCTACTATGAGAGGGTTTGAGTGAGTACTCGCCTTGGAGAAGTAGCGTAGGGACGCTTTCCGCAGCCACTTGGAGATGGGCTCGATGCTGAGGTCGTGATGGAGATACTGCTTAAGATCTACATACTAAAACATATGTCTAAACAATTGGCCTATATTGTCATTCACTTAATAATCTTTTTAAAAGTTAATATACGCATATACATATATACTTAGTCGAACCGAAGCTGACGGTTCAACAAGCTCTTCTCTAGCGGTGGTGTTGTAAATTTAACTTAAGTATCATTATTGACCCTTTATTTTATTATGCAACAATAGCCGGGAATACTTCTCGAAACCTTTGTACATCGAGTATTCTCAATATTCATTGATCACTACATGCTTCAGAAGCAATGGATCCTATTTTCTCAAGTTCTACAAAGCACTTGAAACTCTCTCTCTTTATTATTAGAACTCTAAATATTAACACACCTTCGATAATGTCTTTAAGATATTACCTGAGATTTCCTTGACGCTGTCAACATGTTTTTCAAATGATTCTAGCCTTTGTGTTACTGGAAGGAAGGTTTAAAGTTCTGAAACAGTTTTGACTTTATCGTGTCTTAGGTTAAGATTAATAAACAGGACTTATGCTTTGCTTGGACTTTGTTATACTTCTCCATCATCATCAGCCTGTGCCTCTCTAATGGATAAAGTCTAATTACGTAATTTTTTGAAAGAATATCCATAAACTCTAGAGAAAGGACTGATCAATACTTAAACAAAATTGAGACTTTTAAAACAGACGAAGCAACTGCACGGCCAATATCTATCTCTTCTTTGTAGGTTCGTAGAAACAAGGCGGAGTACATAAACGATACATTAGGTAGCTTAGGGGTAGCTGCTGGACAACATATCCAATAGTATAATTTTGTACAATTGTTATAATTAATTTAAAAGTTTAATGCTCCTGCGAGGGTGTGGATTAATCAGAATTCTACAAAGAATCCTGTCTCACTTTCGTGTCTGTATTTACTTTATAGCTGGATAGATACTTGATTATCTATGTTCATCTAATCATTACTCTAGTTCGTCAGTTCTTTCTCTTTTAACTTTCCCATGCAAAACTCTAACTTACTTGCTATATAACTATTTCAATGTATTAATATTACCCTGAAACTGAAATAAAGCGGATTAATGCTCTAGAAATGTGGTGTTGGCGGAGAATGTTAGGCATATCGTGGGCGAGTTCTGAACCAACAAATCCATCCTGGAGGAACTAGAGATAGGACAGCGCCTTTCCTCAATCGTACAATCACGCATTCTCACTTTCTTTTGACACGTGTCGCGGCGTGGAGATACATCCATTGAGCATTGTAGTGCAGGAAAAAGTCGATGGCAAGAGGATGCGTGGTAGGTCTCCGATGAGATGGACTGACCAGGTAGGCAGCTGCAGTTCGAGACGAGTGGCGACAGCTTGTTAAGCTTGCCACTGACACTCAAGTGACGACCACGACCACTATGCTAAGAGTGTAGCGACTAAGAAGAAGAAGAATATTACGCAAAAAACCCTGCTCCGAGGTCTAGTTGGGACGAGACACAACGACAAGCTTGCCACTCATGATGAGCCTATAGTAAACTTGGTTGAATGTAAATCCGCCACTAAAGCAACGTGGCCCTTCTGGTGCGTGGTTTATATTTGTAATAATACTCTTTTTTAAAGGTAAAGGTTAAGGTTTTTTAAAGAACCTCTGACAATAATTTTGTTCGTCGATTTTCCTCAGCTAGATTTTTGTATTAACTAAAATAATCGACAAACAAAAAGTCCAAGTGGCTTTATAGATCTGCACCTTAGCGCTCGAATAAAAGTTATTGAATGATCTGTGATTAGATGATTATCGGACATCGAGCGAGTTTGGTTGGATAGCACTCGAGTCCGAACATTTTATATGGTAATTGAAATGTAATGTGATCATACTTTTCTTGCTCTTCGTCCGTTATCGGAGGTTTACGATGATCTGGATCTGTAACACGATATGACCATAGTTGCTTTTGATAAGATTAGCTTAAAGATAATTGATTTTTAATAAATCGTTCACATTACCAAAATAAAGAGGCATTCCGTGGATTCACCGTGTCTTGAAAATACAAATATTGCGATCAAGGCTACCAGCTTTATTGTCATATAGTTCAATAGTGAAAAAAAAACAAATTCCATTTTTTTACGTCTCCCGATTCCAATACAATTGTAGAATGTTTGCTGTCATCTTTACAAATAAGCGATGCATGAAAAGTCGAATAAAAAAAACGACGCGGCAGATGCGTTTAGGCTTGCACGATTAATTTTATATAAACTACCTTTTTAACCCGGCTTTGCTCGTGCACTTAGCTGCAGCGAGATTCTATTTCTTTAGAAGAAAACTAGTTTAGCCAAGTAAAGTAAAGTATCATCACGACCGTTTCGTTTAGTCAGAAACCACACCCCATAAAGAAGCGGATTCACATTTAGCCAACGTCGCCATAGGCCAATCATGACAAGTGGCAAGCACGTCGATGTCTTCAGCGTACCAAACTCGAGAAATATCACAAATAAATTAAATATTAATTTAAATATTAGTTTATATTAATAAATGCAAAGATTTTGCTGGAACTTCTCTCGCACCAACTTCCACTGCGTAAAGCTGTTATTAATATTATTATATATACCTACCTACGTATTGAAGTAATATATAAACAGTATACAATAATTACAATATAAATGAAAACTACTTAAAACTAAAAATTAAAATAAATATAAACTAAACCTAATTAAAAAAAACTATAAGTGAAGTAGTAGAAACGTATTGAAGTGAAGACTGGCAATACGTTGGCAGAAACTTTTCCGTTAGCCGTTTGGACAACTCCTTGGCCAGACGCTTGGCTGAGTGTCCCCATGGGCCCATCGTCTCGACCCCAAATGGCGCAAATTCGTAACCTGTACTGAGGTTGGCGTATTTGCACAGCTTGAGGTTCTCAGCAGAAACCGCCGCACTTCCCGCGCTTGACGAGGTCGCCTGGATGTGTGATGGGGCTAATGTGTATACACATGTCGCATCCCACACCAGGGATCTGCCAAGTTTCCACGGCCCAACGGCCATGCCGTCGGGACTTTTGCCACCCCAGAGGGTTCTAGGATCGCGGGTACTCCAGCAGTGACAAAAGCCCTTCGAATGATGTCGTTCAAAGCAGCGTGACGAGGAATGCGGCCAGCACTTCTAGCGCAAGAAGTATAAGTATAAGAAGTAGAAATATACGTATTAAGTTTTTTTAGACAAACTTCATTAAAATCGGTTTAGTAATACTATATAAATATATTTAGCAATACTGTATAAATCGAAGCAAACATACATACATATACACAAACATACTTCATTCTTTTTTTTTTATATTAGCATAAATAAACGTCTCAATCCCGAGGAAACCATTTCTTTGGAAGATTCTGACGTGTTATAAATTTTTGTGTGGATAGTTTTTGTGTATGGGTGGGGCCGTCACGGTTCTTCGGACACCATATGCCATCTAATGTTTTATTCAATCTTTTGTGGCTTCCTAAACTACGTACCTATGTAGTCTATACTATATTTTGTAGTTTTTTTGCAAATATATATAAGTAAATATTATATATATAAGTAAATATTATATATATAAGTAAACTAACTGCCTCCGTGGTCTAGCGGTTACGTCCGTGGATTTAGACTCGGAGCGGGTTCGATTCCTGGTCGGGACACAAAAATATTTATTAATGTAAATAAATACATTTAATTAACATTTAACACATTTACATCGACGAGCTTGCCACTTGTCATGATTGGCCTATAGTAAAGTTGGCTAAATGTGAATCCGCTTATTTATAAGCGTGGTTTCTGACCACCCCGAAAGGGAAACGGTCGTGATGATACTTTACTTTAACTATTTCTAAAGTATAGTCTCTTTTTATACTAGCACATGTGACCTTGCGCCCAACTGATAGTAAGTGACACTCATGACATCAATCCTTAACACTATGCCGGCTTTACTAGATGCTTTTCCACACTTCGCTTGAAGGACTTCTGGGCCCTATTTCACCATGCCGGCAGATGCGACAATGTCAAGAATTTTGAAAATAGGAGTAGGATAACCACAAAACATTAAAATATTGTAACGCAACCATGACACAAGTTTAATTACATGTCAAGATTTATCGACAAATCTACAAATACATATGTTGACTAGGAAAAAATATTGTCATTAAAAGAGACTGCCCAAAACCAGGCCCCAACTTTTTTGCAGCGTGACTCAACAAAATACAATTCAATAATCATAACAATTAATTGTGGTTTTTTTAAATTTAATTACAACATCTCTTTTATCCCAGCATTAAAATATTATTTAATTAAATAGTCAATTGATTAAGATTTATGTATGAAATAGTTACAAAACACTATTTATACGATTAGGTTCTTTATTATGATCAGGTACTTTATTACAGATAAAACACTGAATTTACTATGTAATTATTAAGGTAAAAAAAAGTTTTTGTCAATTGTCGTTATGCTAGAGTAAGAGAAATAAAACTTATTACACATTATGAAATCACAATATATTTTATTAACTATGAAATAAAAAAAAAACATTATGACGCGAGAACATTTTATTGGGCCCATTTCTCTAACAAAATCTTGGCATGTTTATACGAACTTCTATAAAAAATAATTCTCATAATTGTCAGAGTCCTTCGCGCCATTTTGCGTGGACATGTCAAGTGCAAGTATTTGTTTTGTAAATTAATTTACTGTAAATATTATTGGTCAAAAGTGATGTTGTTTGGTTTAATAATGTGCTACAATGTGAATAATTATGGAAAACGATAGGTTGGACTTTAAATATGGGGCACAAGTTGCAGTTTATTTTTTGCGGATTTCCCGCGCTGTCAATTCCCATATTTTACCCGACGTGTTTGAGCTATGGTGCCGCGAGTGACTCCAAGAAAAGCATCAAATTCTGCAGCATCTGGAATTTGATGATGACCTCATTAACTCATGAATAAGAAAGATATATTACGTCAGACTTGGCTGTATGGGCTAGACCCTTTGCCTTCCCTATCATCTCATTCATCATCCATCGGGAGAAGAGAACCAAAAAAAAAAAATCTCATAATTGTCATATGTCACTGACAATTGTCGACGTGGTGAAATAGGGCCCAGGTTACAGCAAAGTGGAGAGGCTGGAAGAGCATTCCACATCTTTATTGTACGAGTCCCTAGATTTATACGTACCCGAAGGGATGTCGACTACGGTATGTGGGTGCGTATTCTGACCTGTGCGTGTGGTTCAGTTTTGGTTGTGCTATTGACTGTCATCCATAGCCGGGTGGTTAGAAACTAGAGCGGCCTTAATCCGTAGATTTAAAACACTGAGGGCTGGGTTCGATTCATGTTCTCGACCGATAAATATTTCATATAAAAGTAACGTATAGTTAAGTATCATCACAGGGGTAGCCAGAAAATATGCTTTTTTTTAATGAAGCGGATTCTTATTTAGACACTTTACTATATTACCATCATCACATTTATTGTATTTATTATTCGTATTTATTACAGTGGAAGTTGGTGCAAGAGGAGTTCCAGCAAAATCTTTGCATCAATTACTGAAAGAATTGGGCCTAAGCAGGTCTGCCGTCAATACATTTATGGAACGAGCTTCCAAGACGGCATTAACGGAATCATACAGTATTTGGTTGGGTAGGGAGAGAAGTAGAATGGTGGATGGTGAGCGTATTATCGCGCAATAGAAAAAAAAGGAGGTCTCCTTTTCTTAAACCAGCCAATTGTCGGTCGCAAGCCCGAGACACCATTCTTCTCATCTCTTACCCACACACGATGGACCCGGCACCCGCACGGTGAATCCATGGAATGCTTAGAAATTTGTCTTCTCTTCTGATCCTATTTATCCCATTGTTTATTAATTATTTTTCTCTTATTTTTATTTTTTATATATATAATTTTATTTTTCTGACTCTGCACCCATAATATTCATTCTATCACTCTCCCAAAGGTTAGCGGGTAGAGAATACCTTTATGGTATTAAGCTACTACTAACTAAGTCATCTCAGACCCCCCCCTTCCGGGGGAAGACGGGAATTCGTAACGAGGTGTTGGCCTCCTAACAAAAATAGCATTCGCTGCACGTAACTACGGGCAGGGCGTGGGAACCTTTATTATAGGTTAAATTTAATACGAGCGGGCGCGGCGGAGGCCGCGGAAAGTCATCGTGATCAGGCTATCAAATCGCGCGCCATGCGCCGTGGAACCTCGGGAGGTCTAGCGTGCAGAGGGGCCAGATCTCTCACGAGTGGGAAATTTGACCCCTCTGCCCGTGCGAACATTCCCTTGGCTAGACGGCGCACGAACTCATCCAGTGTTTCCATCCGCAGATCGCGGAGAATGACGTCATTTCTCACATAGCGCGTGGCGCCGACAATGGTACGGAGTGTGAGGTTCTGCTGAACCTGTAGCCGGCCTCGTCGCCTATGTACATCTTTTTATATTTTATATTTTGTGTGCAATAAAGGATTTTATTATTATTATTATTATTATCACAAGTGGCAAACTCGTCGATGTGTCTAGCTTACCAAACTCGAGAAATATCACAAATGATTTAAATAATTTATTATGTTTCGACCAGGAATCGAATCCGGCTCTTTGGAATATAAATCCACGGACTTAACCGCTAGACCACGGAGGCAGGGTTTAAAGGTTTTGCATTCCTTTTGCTCGAAGAGTTGGAGAGAAATCCAGAAAAAAAATGTGAGAAGAAGAGAGATATGTAAAATTGTGCTTGTGGTATTTCATATGTTCATATTTATTTTGAAATGAAGACAGAGAATTCTAAGATTTCTGCGACAACGTAAAAAAACTCAGCCTAAGACAACTGTTCTGTTATGAATAGTATGGCGCTAAGAAACCAAACGCGTGGGCCAACCAAAGCCAACTTTTACGATAGGCACTTAAAAAACAATGAATCTTTTTTCGTATGCACCCTCCAAGTTTTAAGGGATTGTTTGTTTTCTTTACCCGGCACTTGTACGATGAGTCAGCATAAATATTTCGCTACTGATGTCAATTCTATACCCTTTTGTCACGTGTTTTGGTAGGATATTTCTCATATTTCTGATTGTTCTGGTCTCCTGTAGAGAAACAACCAATTTTTAAAGAAATTGAATTAAGTGTTAAATCGAATGAATGATCTGTGTTTGCAATTAAGTTGTTAATTCATTACCTATTATTATTATTTAGAAAGAAAGAAAGAAGTTTATTTGTCACAAAAAAACAGAAGCAGTAAAAAATAATAATAATAATACAACAAACAAGATAGTGTGGTGACAAATAGGGAATCAGCTCAGCAATAAGCTGCAACACTCGGTCACAGCACTGATTTTCAGCTGATCGCTCACAATTTTGACATTAACATTGTATTCCAATAAATTGACAAGAACAATATTAAATATAAACTATACTTATACAAATAAATATTGTAAATAAATATCTATTGACATAAGCATATTGTATGCCCATAATATGGGCAGATTGCATCATCATGACATGTACATACAACTGTAATTAGAATAAGCAATCTACACAATAAAAAAAAAAAATTGAATGATATACCTAAATATAAATAGCATAATAAATAAATGTAAAACTACCAAAAATATTCTACAACGATAATAATGATTATTGTATCAAAATTAAAAAAGAAGCAATATTAATAAAAACTTGTCCTTCAAATAAATAATATAATATACATGGCTATATAATTTGGCTAATTTTTAAAATAAATAAATAATGTTTACAAAGTATTATAATCTATAAGAATAGTTTTATTGATTAGGCGTGCTGCTGCAATGATTGTTGATATGTAAACAAATATATTAAGTTTGTTTTTAAAAGCGACCACCGAAAATTTAACAATAATAATTTTAATCTAATAAAATAATTGTGTGTGTAAAAAGTTGTTTGTTTATATCAATAGAATTACATACAAGTCCAACGTAAGAGCATAGTCACACGGTATCTCCAATATGTCCGTAATTTGATTACCAAAGTTAATAGACAATGTTTTTGACAAGGTATTAATGCAACGGGATCGTTCCTAACGTGCTCTCCGACGCACAGGAATGGTGTTGTTGTAAATCTATGACAGAAAAAATATTTTTTTATTTAATCACATCAACGCCCCCCCCGAACATCTCTCTCACCCTTCGCGAACACCGTCAGTGCATCTCGGATAGCCGCAGGCGCCGCACGCTTCCGCCGCGCTGGACCATAGCCCGAAATTGAGACGCGTGTACTTTAAATTCGTTATAATATGAAGATTAATTCTTAATCTTGTTGATTTATGTTATATAAAAAAAAAGTTTTTCTTTTGATATTATTAAAATCTATTTTCGTTGTGATTGTTGTGGCATCTAATTGTGTTTTAATAAAGAGTGTGTAAAAATGTGATGCTAGTGTACTTGATAAGTTATAGATGGTACAATAAGGATATTCCCGCAAAAGCATCTGCAACAGCAAGGTCAGTTCTTTCCTCTTTTCTAAACTTAACCACTTTATCAAAAGTATACAATTTTACGAATCAAAATTAGAACAAAAACTAAATTATTCATTTTAATGAAAATGTTATAGTAAAAGATTTATGATATGACGTTTAGGGATATTTTTCTTCTAAATATATAACTGCCTCCGTGGTGGTGCCGGGTTCAATTCCTGGTCGGGACACAAAAATATTTATTAATATAAATAAATACATTTTTTTATTATTTAATTTCTTTGTAATATTTCTCGAGTTTGGTGCGCTGGAGACTTCGACGAGCTTGCCACTTGTGATTGGCCTATAGTAAAGTTGGCTAAATGTGAATCCACTTATTTATAAGCGTGGTTTCTGACCACCCCGAAAGGGAAACGGTCGTGATGATACTTTACTTTTACTAAACATATAGTGATATGTATTGATTTGTTACAAATTTTTATTTTCTATTGATATTATAAAATCTATTATTGTTGTGGTATCTAATTGTGTTTTGCAGTGTGTGAAATAGTATGTTATGCTAGTGTACTTGATAAATAAGTTAAAGAAGATGCAATAAGGATATAACCGCAAAATCATCAGCAACAGTAAGATCAAATCTTTTCTAAACTTAACAACTTTATCAAATGTATAAAATTTCACCGATCTAACTTAAAATAAAAACTAAATTTTAAAGTAACATTTTGAAAAATAATTGTTTATAAGATGAAACTTTATAAATTAAAAACTATTTACTACTAACTATCTATTAAGTGCGGTGGTGGCTCGATTGTAAGAAATTGGTTCAAACTACTGGCATGTACCATTGAGAAATACATTTTTCATACGCCTATCGTCGGTCGCAAGCCCGAGACACCATTCTTCTCATCTCTTACCCACACACGATGGACCCGGCACCCGCACGGTGAATCCATGGAATGCTTAGAAATTTGTCTTCTAGATTTACAACGGTGGTGTTGCCGCGACTCGGAGCGCACGTTAAGCCGTCTGTCTCTATTTTATTTAAAACTTAATTGCACAAAGTACAAAGGCGGACCTAATGCCGCTAGACATTCTATGACGGTCAAACCTTCGGGACAACGAGAGCAGTAAGTACATAAGGTAGGTGCAATACTGAATAAACTTGAGTAGTTTAGTTGCAGATAACATATACATACTTATTAATAATTACATAATTACATACATATAACCTACATAAATAAAATATTAGAAATACAATATAATATATACACAATACTATACCTACTAATGATAAATCACAGTCTGATTAAGACTAAGCTAAAACAAAAGGAGGAACATGGAAAATTACGAACCTCGGTCTTGCATGTAGTGAGCATACACTAGTTTTTTTTAAATACATCTATTCGTACTAATTTATACTAATACTAACTTATGTAATCGTTAAAAAATGATATCAGACCCTCGCCAAGCAAGGCCAGCGTGGCGAGTGTAGGCCAAATTTTTCTGAAAGTTCTGGAACATCTCTAACCGTGTAGGTCTAGCTCTCTTGTGTTCTCGGGGCTGTGGTGACAATTCAACGTACGCATCCGGTGTGCTATCCTTCACGGTTGTATGATAGTTTACGTTAGATACAAAAGCTAGTTGTAAAGTTTTACAATCAGCGATATTCTTAAATACTCGAGTTCCGCTGTGTTCTCTCCGTCTATTATCATAGTTTTGTTTAACCTTTAAGGGTCTTGTACAATAGCCTCTTCACTTCAAGTGTATAGTTAATTTTAATGAAAGCCATTGTTCGTTTACTTGTTTCATCGTTTGTGATTGGTTTTTAAATTGCAAAAGATAAAATTGCCATTGGTGATGACTCAGGTAGCTTCACTAATGGCGATTTGCGCCAATATTATTTGACAACAGTATCCCGCCATTTACTCTTGGTTACTCATATTCTGTCATAAATGCCTCCGTGGTCTAGCGGTTAAGTCCGTGGATTTAGACTTCGGTACCGGGTTCGATTCCTGGTCGGGACACAAAAATATTTATTAATGTAAATAAAATGTATTTGTGATGTTTCTCGAGTTTGGTACGCTGGAGACATCGACTAGCTTGCTACTTGTCATGATTGGCCTATAGTAAAGTTGGCTAAATGTGAATCCGCTTATTTATATGATGATACTTTACTTTTTTTACTTTTTCTCTACTTAGCTCACAATACTCAGAGCTAAAAGTAATTATTATTGCTTAAAACTTATATATATATATATATCTTAGCAAATAACCGATTTAGTATTATTACGCTTCGTCTATTGTATAATCTCCATTAATCATTTTTCTAATAAAGCTATAATACCCGTCCATATGTTGTCTGCAACCACGACGATCGGACCTTTAATCGTCTACCTGAGGCAAAAAAAAAGTGACAATAACACCGACATGCCAATAAAATAGTAAGACATCTCAATTTATGGACTCCAACGTTCGAGAGACTGTATTATAGTAGCAAAAATCACTTTGTGAATCAATTTGTTTTTCTTAGAAATGTTGGAAATCGGCGATCGTCTAGTATAGGAACATAATGCCAATAATGACAGTGCACCATTAGTTTTAGCTTTGTTATGTTAGCAAACTACAAATCTTACTTTATTGAATTCAACAATGGATGAGATATAAATATATATTGTGCGGAGTGATGGCAAAAGACCCGACGGCATGACCGACATGTGTAGACACATTAGCCCCATCACACATCCAGGCGACCTCGTCAAGCGCGAGAAGTGCGGCGGTTTCTGCTGAGAACCTCAAGCTGCCCAAATACGCCAACCTCAGTACAGGTTACGAATTTGCGCCGTTTGGGGTTGAGACAATGGTCCCATGGGGCCACTCAGCCAAGCGTCTGGCCAAGGAGTTGTCCAAACCGCTAACGGAAAAGTCTGGAGACAGGAAAGCTGGCAATTATTTCTGCCAAAGTATTAGCTTAGCTATACAGAGGGGAAATGTTGCCAGTCTTCTTGGGACTATCACTGAAGGGTCGTCTCTAGAGGACATTTTTTACTTATAGTTTATTTTTATATTAGGTTTAGTTTATATTTATTAGTCCAATAAATGTAACATTTACTTTACAAATGTAACATTTACATGTTTTCATTATGTTATGTAATAATCAGATTGTTTTTTCAATTCAAAATAATGCCTAATGAGAAATTGCGTCAAAACATTTCAGACAAAAGAAATTAGAGGTGTCGATAATAACATAGGTGTTCCATTGTTTCATTTTACCAGGAATCCCAAATTTGTTTCCCAATAAAATGCTATATATCTCAATATAGTGGAATTCACAGGCAGTTGTATCTGACCGCGGATCATTGGCCACCAATACCCCGTGTCTCCACATCACATTCCTGCATGAAAATCAAGACTATAACTCACTACCAAACGACATCTGATAAACTATCTAAAACGTAAACTCGTCAAGGGTAACGACAAACTTAACGTCTCACTTCAGATCACCAAACAGAACAAGCTATTTTAAAAATCAACGTACCCGACGTGTGAACAGTTGATGACGATAAATTAGGCATTCAAGAGACAAAAATCGAAATGAATACGAATTGTGACTTCTTCGAAATTTGAGATGATTATCGTGCTTTTTTCGCTTTGGCGTTCGATACCGCTAACGAAGGATCTGTACCTTTTTTTTTATACTGCCGAAACGTCAGCGAAGAGCACCCATGCGCTGTCAAGATGAGTAAAAGAGATAGACAGTTATCGATGGCCACCGGCTCCTGTCAACAGACATACAAGATTGAAATATTGACTGGGAATGCTTGTGACGTTCGCATATTACTTTTAAAACATTACTTGCACTTATTAAATAATAGAAACGCACGCCAGGAATAGAACTGTCAATTTCGGATAATATTTATATGTCTTATTAATAATCAGTTAAATCACTTATTTTAGTAAAAGAACGCAATTTTAAGAAATTGTCAAACACATTTAAATTTTAGTTTTAGTAACAAAATTAGAAAAAAAAAAACAACGTGAATTTTCATATATATGTATATATATATTTCTTATACTAGCACGTCACGTGACCTTGCTTCTTCTACCTGATGGTTCATGAATATTAGATGGAATCAGCACTCATGACTGACATCAGTCCCTAACACTACATATGATAATATAATAAACCAGCCTATTGTCGGTCGCAAGCCCGAGACACTATTCTTTACATCTCTTACCCACACACTATGGACCCGGCACCTGCACGGTGAAATTTGCCTTCTTTTCATAGATTTGATTTTAGTAAAATAGTTTTAAATGTATTTGGAATTATTCTTAACTGCCTCCGTGGTCTAGCGGTTAAGTCCGTGGCTTTAGACTCGGAGGTACCGGGTTCGATTCCTGGTCGGGACACAAAAATATTTAATGAATATTTAATTTATTTGTGATATTTATGTATGTATGGGCTAGACCCTTTGCCTTCCCTATCACCTCATTCATCATCCATCGGGAGAAGATTACAAACAACAACAAAATTACAATGGTAGTGTACAAGGTTGTTGATAAATGAGTTATCAACGTGCAATTAAAGAACAAAAATCAAAATTATATAGTACTTAATATAGATTATAGCCGTTGTAAGAAGAACGATGGTGGCTCGTGGTCATAAAAATGTCAGTCCAAAGTCCAATGAGAAATACACTTTTCTTACGTACGGTCGAGGAATTTAATTTCCAACCCACCTAAGGTTCAATATCGTATAACAAACTGTCAGCATTTTAAGATTTGACACG
This sequence comes from Tinea semifulvella, assembly GCA_910589645.1. Classification (NCBI taxonomy): domain Eukaryota; kingdom Metazoa; phylum Arthropoda; class Insecta; order Lepidoptera; family Tineidae; genus Tinea; species Tinea semifulvella. The sequence goes on from OU342620.1 coordinate 3,879,178, forward strand.
TATTGACATTTCGATACTATTGCGGAAATATAATTCTAGCACGACATGTGACCTTGCTCCCACCTAATGGTAAGTGGCGCGCAAGTTCCATGAATGTTAGCAACTGAAATCATATACTCATGACTGACATCAGTCCCTAACACTAAGCCGGCTTGACTAGATGCTTTTTCACACTTCGCTTGAAGGAATCCAGGTTATAGGAAAATGGAACACAGAGGCTGGATTCTACATCTTTATTGTGCTACAGATGTATGAGTCCCCAAATTTATACGTACGCGAAAAGATGGTGACTACAGTATGTGGTTGCATATTCTGACCTGTTCGTGTGGTTCGGTTGCGGAATGGAGAGGAAGGAATTAGGTTATAAAGCTCTTCAGAGCACTCACCATAGTATAGCTGGTTAGCCGAGTATAGGCATAATACTCCAATAGATTATAGAAGGCCCATCTCCAACAGTGGTGGTCTAGTACTCTGTGTTTAGGGGCTGTGATTTTATTTTGAAATTCTTTATTGCACTTAAAAACTTAACAGCTGAGTACAGTAGAAATAAAAACAAATACTTAAACATACATAACAATAATTTACATACCAATACACAAATACCAATAAAAATATATGATAATAATATAGTATACCTATATATATTTATTTATTTATTATAAACTTTATTGCACAAAGTACAAAGGTGGACCTAATGCCGCTAGACATTCTATACTGGTCAAACCTTTGGGACAACTAAAGCAGTTACGACGAGATAAGGCAGGTGCTATCAAAACTATATTTTTGAATCAATTGAAAAAGTGATTATTTTTTTATTTTTTTTATTTATAATAATTTTTATTTTGTTTTTTTCTTCATTTTAGTTTTTAGTTATATTTTTATTTATTAATTAGGTTTTTTTTTTTAATAGTAATTTATATTTTCAAATGTAAGTTTTTAGTTTTTTTGTAAAATCATTGTACCTTATATCCTTCGAATAAAGATTAATATTTTTTAGAGATATGTGTATGACGTTGCTTGCCTGATGTCCAGTTAAAGAAGTGTGAATCAAATTGCTTTTGTCTAAATCTGAATAAATAAAGATTAAAATACATTCTGAACGTATTCATACAAGGAAATTGTGTAATTGCCCATTTATAAAACCTTTGTTGCAAATGAGGAAGATAGGCTCGAGGGTGGTTATCTATGTGCTACCATCGCCGTCCCACATTCATTTGAAAGCAAAGAAAAAACTTGATAAATGCCCTTAAAACAAAAATCCCTTGTACCTACCCAACCGTTGGTTCCAGGCCACATGTCGCCCGAGTTAACGCTGTTTTGTAAAGCGTATCAGAATTAAGATAATGGATAATGTCCGTCGATATAATTTCTACTTCATTATTTGCTGCGTCCTTTTTGACAACAGCTGTCGTTGCTTTTTTTTCGACTGGGCAGTGGCCGACCGTTATAGTATCGTCCGGTCCACTGCTATTTACTTAATGATCTTCAAAATTGGTAATTACTATAAAAAATATCTTTGTTATTATATCACTAACTCGGTAACTTCGTACCGCCTTAAAATAAAATGAATTATCGTTTATTTGCAATAAAAATATTAAAAATTTTCATGGCCGCCATTTAAAGTTATTTCAACTGTTTTTTTGTCTCTTCTTTTTTTAAGTTAATACTAGTCTCATAATAAGGGCAAACCTTCTAGATTTCATTTTGGAACCCTTTCTAACATTTGCACTTAAATTACAGACCACAAACAATATAAAACTATATATAAAATCAGATTTTTTTAACCAAGTTATAATAATTCCTATTATTTGCTATCGAAATAATGCAAAATTATGTGTATTTTTTAAATCCAACACTGTTCTACGATCATGACGATATATTCTACCTGCAAGCAGGCGTGCAAATCTTTACTTAATATCATAATCACAACTACACTAAAACAAAAAACAATATCAATTAACCTGTTTTGCACTAAGGATACTCCTTTACACTATAACGAATATATGCTTAATTGACATATTATTATTATTTACATTGTAAGGTGACACGGCCCGTATACAGCCACGAATTAGTATTAAGATTTGGTATTTATTATTATTGTTAGATTGTAAGCTGACGCGTCCCTTTTACAGCCACGAATTTATATTTAGTTGACACGGCCTATTTACAGCCACGATCTTATATTAAGTAGTTATTAAGTTACAATTACCCTGCTTATGACAATAATGCTATTATAACACACATAAATCTGGATTGTTTACCCGTTACGGTCCAACCATGATTACCTAACTTATGTTTGTTTATATATTTTGTATGTTTTTGTTTTATATTATTTTAGTGCTGACAATATCCAAGTTGTTACAAGATAACCTATGGAAATAAATATTTTGATTTTGATTTAAAGTAAAGTATCATCACGACCGTTTCCCTTTCGGGGTGGTCAGAAACAACGCTTATAAATAAGCGGATTCACATTTAGCCAACTTTACTATAGTCCAATCATGACAAGTGGCAAGCTCGTCGATTTTGATTTGATTTTGATTTTATAAAATCTATGGTCCAGTAGGCATTTCGTCAGTTGTAATTTTAATGATTGTAATTTGAATGTACTTATTAGCTGAACTAAATTTATGATTTTATGGAATTAATACTAAAATGGCGCGGTGGTGGCTCGGACAAAGCTCGACTCGCCATACACAATGCCATGCTGGTACCAACACTTATGTATGGAAGCGAGACGTGGATATGTCAGAATACGCATGAGAGTAGAGTTAATGCAGTACAAATGAGATCGTTGCGTCGGATATGCGGCGTCACTTTGACGGACCGCATACGTAATGACGAAATACGAAAAAGGGTAGGTATGAAAGAAAGCATAGGGACAAAAATAAGGAAAGGCAGCATGCGATGGTTCGGGCATGTTGAAAGGATGAATGAAGAGAGATTGACGAACCAGATATATAATGCGAAAGTTGTGGGTAAAAGAGGCCCTGGCAGACCTAGACTCACATATTACGACCAAATTAATAAAACAATAGCTGAAGGTGCGTTGAAAAGCCATCGAAACAAAAGGGCATGTATGAAGAGGTTGATGAATGTCGAAGAAGCGAAAGAGGTATGTCGTGACCGTGACAAGTGGCGCTCAATTGTCTCTGCCTACCCCGCAAGGGATTTGGCGTGAAGATATGTATGTATGTATGTATTTTTTTTTTATAGGTGGTAGGCAGATTGATCGTGATAATTTGACCAGTCTGCTGGGTCGGGGAAGTATCCATCGTTCGTGCCGATAAACCCAGTAAAGTGTATCCACACATTTTGGGATCAGGGTCGAATTGCCATGTAATGAAAATAAAAACCCATGTCATGTCCAGTCAAGCTGGCATAGTGTTCGGTACTGATGTACCGAATTGAATTTCATCAATTTTCCAATGTTTTTAATACCTATTCTGCTAATCGGGACGGAGACGAATCCAACAAATCAAAAACCATGAAAATCGGTCCATCCGTTTACGAGTTATATAAGTGTTTGAATAAACCCTACTTTGTTTTATATATTAAGTTTATTTAATACGGGCTCACAATAAATATTTGGCAAATATATACTTTTATAATATGTATTTGTTAGGATTTAGTGTATGTATTTATTAGGATTTAGTGTATGTATTTATTAGGATTTAGTGTATGTATTTATTAGGATTTAGTGTATGTATTTATTAGGATTTAGTGTACGTATTTATTAGGATTTGGTGTATGTATTTATTAGTATGTAGTGTATGTCTTAGTATGTAGTGCATGTATTTCAGAGTATGTAGCATATTGTTTGTTATCTTATTATTTTTTATATCAGCACTATTATTCATCTTATACTCTCCCAAAGGTTAGATGTTAGGAAATGTCTTGTAGGCATTAATCTTCGCCTTTGTACATTTTTTTTCGTGCAATAAAGAAATTAATAATATGTGTATTCTTAAAGACTCTCGGTATTTAACCGGTTTACCTAATGACGTTCACGGGCCTCGGCCAAGTGAGCATCATGCTTCTTTAACTCCAAACTTTCTAACTATACGGCAAGTATTAAGGATTGTAGCTTTTTGCAATTGTCTGTATGTGTGCTGTATACGTTAATAGTTATGAGGCTGTCATGTAATGTTTTGGGTATTACTCCGGTCGTGGATACTAATATGGGTACAGTTGTTACTTTTTCTAATTTGAGTTGGGATTGAAGCTCTATTGCAAGGTCTCTGTATTTAGTATTTTTTTCTGTATGTGTAGTTAATTAGGTTATGAGTGTTAGGTACGGCTATGTCTATTAAATATGCTGTTTTATTTTCTTTGTTTATCAAAGTAATGTCAGGTCGGTTGTAGTGTACTGTTTTGTCAGTTATAAGCGTTCTGTCCCAGTATAGTCGAATATTGTCATTTTGCAGAACGGTGTTTGTCTTGTATTTGTAGTATGGAACAATTTGATTTACTAATTTATATTTGCTTGCTAATATTTGGTGTACTATTGCAGCTACTTGGTCGTGTCTATGTTTATAATCTGATTGCACCAAAGATTTGCAAGCTCCCGTTATGTGTTGGATTGTTTCGGAAGCACTATTGCAGAGTCTACATAAGTCTGTGGGTAGGTTAGGCTGTTTAATTATATATTTAAGGTAATTGCTGGTTAAAACTACTTGATCTTGTATTGCAATCATAAAAGCCTCAGTCTCAGGGAACAGTTCACCACTTTCGACGTTCGACGCTTCTTTGTCGACATTACATAATAATAACATTGAAATAAATGTCGGACTTTTATTACAAAAAAAAAACTTATTGTAGATTATCAAATAAAATTGTAAGCGACATTTATAAAGCTGATCGAAAACAGCGAAGTTGTTTGTAGTTAATTGACTATAAAATTTTTACTACACTTCGTGACAAACGACTGCAGTAAAAAAAGTTAATGCAACTTTCATTCACTTTGATTGGCATGTTCGGTTTGTCGAGATACAAACGGAATTCTATTTTATTAAATAACGCTTTTGCGACGTTCGCCGACAGATGTCACAACAGTCGCGTCCGATCGGCCGTTGTTTGTTTTTAGTGTCCGACAGAAACACGAATTTTAGCCGAAACAAAAAACAGTAACCGAACATTCGGCTCAGGTATTAGTTTCGGCAAAACCGAAGCCTGCGTAGTTAGATACAAAAATGTAACTTTACAATTTTTATTTACTTAACTTAATTTTATTAAAAATAAACTTCATAATCTTAAACTTATATGATTTTGATTTAAGCACTATAAAATTGTCTATAATACAGTCTCTATTTCATAAAGCTAGCTCCAATATTTTGGAAGTTATTAAGGTTTTTGTTCGCGCTTTCTATGCGGCCCAGTGTAGTTTTATAAGTTCAAATCTTGTTATTCAAAATAATAATAATAATAACTATTATTAATAATGCACCTTCGGTGTGACCCGCGTGACTCACTAATCTAGTCCCCTATACTTTTTTTTTCTTTACTTTAGCTCTTCCGCAAATGCTATCTATCCTATGGTGTACGCCTCCGGGGACCGTACGAAAGTAGGAGCGATATCCTGATGATGCTTGTAGGATCCATTATCAGCCCGGTAAACCATAGGTTTAGCTAGGCCGACAACAAATGCCTCGATAGTGGGCATCTCCATATCTCTTGCAATTACACAATTTCATACGAACCACGGCGCTGTACCCTGTAGTGCCCTGTAGCGTAGCTAGTACCCTGAGCGATGATATGTTTCAGTCTGGATCTTGTCCCTGTTGGTTTTGGCTAGAAATCAAATCATTTATTTGTTTCAACACAGGTAATCTAGTTAATATATTAACCTAGTTTATAAAAGTGCAGCTGTGTTCTGCCATGAGGCGTACAAATATTGTACTTATATATATGTATATTGTAAAGATACATATAACTTTATTATTACACAACACATAAAAATAAAATAAAATGTTAATTCACAGTAAAAAAAAATTGTATCTAATTCTGGTTGTGGTCAAATTAAAATTAATATTTAGATGTCAATTTGGGTCATTTAAAAATTCTTGCACAGAATAATGTGATTTTTCAATTAGAACTTTTGTCAACGTCTTTTTAAACAGACTATGCGGTAAAAGTTTAATGTCGTCGTTAATAATATTAAATATTTTTGGTCCCATACAGATTATACTTTTTTATACATTAACGCCGTACGTGATCTTGGAGGGCATAATTTGTTTCCATATCTTAGTACTCTATTACGTTTATCTTTGCTCAGTGGAAAAAGGCAACTTCTAAAATATAAAGACACGGGAGTGTAAGCAAATAATATATAGAAGGTGATGCAATTACAATATTGTATTGAAGCAAAAACGTAGACAACTGATGGCCTTGTCGTCTCAAAATAAAAGCCACTATTTGGCCGAATCCAAAACCAAGTATTCGGTCAGACACTGTTTGTTTTCTTTCCCCATATTTCGAATTTCGATTTACACCAAAACCTCACCCAGTGCTGTTGCGTAGAAATTCATTTGTTTAATTGTGCAGCCAAATATTTGCTTCGATTCTGTGGATGTCGTTAGTTCTGTCAACATGTCCACTGCCCGTACCGTCTAATTTGATGTTTTGCTTGACACATGGGACGTTCGACGATATTAAATTCTAATTAGACAATGCATGTTTAAAGAGTTGTAGTTAACCTACATTGTAAAACGTTATTTTGTGATGACAATAAAAAAAACTATACTAAATAGTAAATAATCACATATACTCCCCTATTTTTTTTAGAGTGCCTTGACTCACCTCACGTTCTGCAGCAGTGTCTGCTGAATAGCCACGCGAGTGTATTTATCGGTCGGAACTGTTACTTGGATTATTAGTCTTATGTGAAAAGAGTTTTAGCATCAGAAGAGCTGGTCTTTTTCTGGAACCCTGGGGTCGACTCCATTGAGACGTTGTCAGCTGCTGCCCCTTTCTTTGGACTTCACGGAGCTGGCTCGTCATCAAACCCCCCTGAACGGGAAACGACTAGGCGCTGGTGAAAATACCCCGAAATTGAGCGAAAGAAATGAAATTAGCAGCAACTAACCTTTATTCCGGGTCTCGAACTGGTGACCGAATTCCTTGGTGGTTTTGATAGCCGACGGGTCGCGAAATGGATGATGATGATGAGGATCACAGCTGAAATTACTGCAGGTCCACGGCACAATCACAGCGAATAAATACGAATTAATTTGGGGAGCAACGATATGCTTCGACCGGCGACCGCGCTTCGACTCTCTCGACAGAGCGTTGTTTTTTGGCGGAAACGTCATTAACCGGAAGTGCACCAAGCATAGTCCGCTAGTTACTACTAGAGGGCGTCGAGACGATGGAATGTCATCGACGCAAAGTGCGCCGGCGCACAAAGGCGTTACCGCGAATATTCAAATCAAACGACTCAATTAACGAAATATCGAACACCCCCATACCATATACAGTCCACTCATCTACCACGGGTGAGGGAGTTGAAAAAAGAAGCTTGGTTTTTGACAACCCCGAAAATTAAACAATAAATATTTATCTTTTAAATATAATACATTTAAAATCTAAGTATAATATGTATTCTTTAAATATCATTTAATTTAACAATGCTTTTATTATTTTCTTAATTAGGTTTAGTCCTATAGCAACTAGGTTTAATCGTCTTTGATGTTTCACCAGCTGTAAACATTTTTACTGTCTTTTTTATGGACTAGAAAGTTTTGTCTCTGTTAACCTGAAGTTTCTGTCCTTAGAACATTTTCTTGATTTTCTTAAGATTAACAGTGATTACGGCAAATTACCAATGGCTATCACAACCACAACATGGCCCCCAGTACACCGCAGCTCTACCGCCCTCGATTACGATTCGGTGGGGCAGAGGATGCTACTGCGTTCAGTGGCGTGCCTTAAGAGAGGCCTACATCCAGCAGTGGACAGACACAGGCTGCTAATCATGATGATGATGAACGTAAGAAAACTAAATGTCAAAAGTCAAGTAGAATGCCGTTCATAGCAGAGTATGCTTATGTGAGGACTTGCTAATCATCATTCATCATTACAGCTTCTAGAACACAGCGTCCCAGACATCCACTGCTGAAGATGGGCCTTCCAGGATATATATCTGGAGAATTTGGCCTACACTCGCGACGCTGGCCGGCTTGGCGAGGATATGATGTCATTTTTTATGACAATTTATTACGATTCCATAAGTTGGTATAAGTGGAACCGGGACCGACGGCTTAACGTGCTCTCCGAAGTGGTGTTGTAAATCTATGACAAATGTACGTAAGAAAAGTGTATATTTCATTGGTACATGCCGGGTGGGTTTGAACCAACCTTTGTAGGATTTAAGGAACCCGTTCTTACAACCGAGCCACCACCGCGCCAAGAGGACTTGTTAATAGCAAAGGATAATTCTATCACTTTCACATTTAAAAAAAATCTTTGACAAAATTACTTCCAAATTATATTATTCGTAGAACATTTAAATAAAGAATATGTTCAGCAGCAAAAATGGGTCATAGAGATTAGGCCACAAATTCCGGGCCAGACCGCGCTAATCCTTGAGCGGTGTTTTACAGTCAGTTTTATGTGTCTGATGCCTGTTTTGCCATAGAGCGTCCAGTTTCATATAATTGCCATTACCCACCCCTAATTGAGGGGGTGTTAACATACCCGTGAATTTATTCCTGTCATCGTACGTTTAAGTACAATTTTAATGACTTGGTCACGTTGGATGTAATTATTGGGGTAATGTTGGAAATATAGATGTGTAGGTAATTTTCTTCGTTAATTATTAAAAAAAAGTGTATAAATATGTACCTACGTAACAAAATAACGTAAAACAAACCTATGTTTTTTTTTATTATTATTTTTAATAAAAACTGTATTGTTATATCAACAAAAGGCGGACATAATGCCTAAAGACACTCTTCCAATCAACCCTCGGGACAATGAAAACGTAAGACGTAAGTTATTGTATGTGTGGTCAGGCCATTTATTTCTAACAAACATTATTGTTAAACGTAGGACATGCACAACACACTTGCTGGGAAGACTGTGCAGCTCCTTTTGCAGGCTGACCCGACTTTAGATCAACACCAAACCCCACAAGCACCAGGCGACAAATACTTAAGTGGGTGCTCCACAATCGCCGAACGGGGCCAAGTCTCAGCTCCAGCCGAATGCCTTGGCTCCACAAATCCACCATAATTGGAAGAAATCACAAATTTAGCAGGCCCAATGCTGCCTAACGAAAAAAACAAATAATCTATTGCAGCCTTCACCTGGTAATAATAATAATACATAAAATAAAATAAATTAAATATTAATTAAATGTATTATTAATAAATATTTTTGTGTCCCGACCAGGAATCGAACCCGGTACCTCCGAGTCTAAGTCCACGGACTTAACCGCTAGACCACGGAGGCAGTTTGTACAGTCGATGAACAACGATGTCTGATCCCCAGTTCCTCCAGTATGGATTTATTGGTTCGGAACTCCGTCCATAATATCCTCAACTTTATAGTTTTTATAATTTTAATGGGTCTTTACGCGATTTATCCTAGATACATATTTCTTCCGACGTTTCAGCCAAGTTACATTGGCCGTGGTCACGGGTGGACTCAAAAGCAGTAGTTTAGTAGTAATTTTAACAGTAGTTGGTTTCTTAATAAATAAATAAATGGAAATAAAAGTGTCACTCATTTAATACATAAATTAATTGGCACTTCGAATGCGTATTCCGATTAACATCCGAGTTTTTCAGATCGAAATACATTATGCATTATAATGTCTACATATAAGTATCTTTTTTTTTTTTTTTTTTTCCAGACAATCACACAGCGCCATCTAATTTCCGTGGTAAGCTGCGAGGCTTGTGTTACGGAAACTAGATGGTTGATAAACTACATATTATACTTTTTTTTTTGTAAATATATACATATTAAACATATAAACACCCAGACCGAGACAAATTATACAATGTACAACTTGCCGCCGGTGGGAATCGAACCCACGACCTCCCGAGTTTACGGTAACGTTTGTTACCACTAGACCACGGAAGCGGTCTAAGGCATATAGTTGAATAGTATTAAAATGTACACGAACTGTTAAATCAGTATATCATTATTATACTAAGCCACGCCAGTGACAGTTAATTTTATTCATACCAGTCCAGAACTACTGTATGTGTACATCCACTTAAAATACGCTGAATTCTGTGTAATCAATCTCCACAAAACGTGACTATTCTAAACTAAAGGCGCGTTTACATTGACACAATACAATTACTGTTTAATTTCTTCGATAACTAGCTATCTAACTAGACAGACTTATAGACAGTGGGATCGTCCAGCTGATGCGTAATGGGCCTGGCTTGGGGATGGGGACATTCCATTAAGACGGAGCGATGTTTTGAAGTATCCGTTGTCGGGTCAATGTCTAGTCAGGCCGACGACAAACTGTTTTGTTGACAGAGGCTTTTGATGACAATAACAAATAGGACAAATAAATAATATTTCGAATTTATTAATCTTTTTTCCTTATATACCTTCGCTTCAGTAGAGGCTTTTGATCCTCATGAGAAACAGGTACAAAAAAAAAAAGAGTAAATTTTTTTTTACTGTATTTTTTTTTTAAATCTCTAAAACTCTGCTCGCTGCAGCTTTCCCTGGATGTGGTCTCCCTGAGCGTATTCTACAAGTTATACTACGGTGAGTTTTCTGAAGAGCTCCACAACCTTATCCCTTCTTCTCTATTCCGCAACCGAACCACACGCTCGGGCTAAAATATGCATCCACATACCTTAGCCACTATCACTACATATACATTTGGAGACATACATTTGTCGCACGCTGATGATGTGGAATGCTCTCCCAGCTGGTATGTTTTCCCATTGCTATAACCTGAAGTCCTTCAAACGAAGTGTGAAAGAGCTTCATAATAGGCTGGCATAGTGGTAGGGATTGATGTCGGTCGTCTGAGGCTGGCGTCAGTTGCTCCCATTCTTGAACCTTGCGTATTTATTTTTATTTATTTAAATATTTTATTGCTTTTAAAAACCTTCACCAGCTAACCTTGGGGATCATGTAAGGCAGGATGAAGAAAAATATTAAAATTGCTTAAATTAGTAAATAAACATAATTACGCATTTATAGCAGTTAAAAATACATATACGTACACAATATAAAAAAAAACAATACACATACATACTATATAATACATACATACATAAACATACACTATAAATTAATAGATATAGGTTAATAAATAAAATGTCAAACAACTTCGTTAATTGACCGCCTCCGTGGTCTACTGGTAACAAACGTTGCCGTGAACTCGGGAGGTCGTGGGTTCGATTCCCACCGGGGGCAAGTTGTACATTGTATAATTTGCCTCGGTCTGGGTGTTTATATGTATAATATGTATATATTTACAAAAAAAAAAAGTATAATATGTAGTTTATCAACCATCTAGTTTCCATAACACAAGCCTCATAGCTTACCACGGAAATTAGATGGCGCTGTGTGACCTGTCTGGAAATATTAAAAAAAAAAAAAATCGAGAGATACATTCTGTTTCTCAAGAAATAATGTGGTTAAGTTTTTAAATACGTTGACGGACGGTGCACGCCATACAGCCAGAGGTAGCTTATTCCACTGACGAGCGGCAGCAACAGTGAAGGAATCTGAATATCTGCTAGAGGAATGCGAAGGAATCTTTAGCTGATTGTTGTGAGAGGAGCGAAGAGCACAGTTGTGCGTATTAGAGAGAAATTCAAAGCGGGACTTAAGGTACGAAGGTGTTTTAGGGTGATTCAGTAAAGAGAGAAGATGGACAGTCCGGCGAAAGCGGATATTGAGCCATTTTAACTAAAAGCGAAATTGGGAGACATGATCATACGTACCGCTCAGTACAAAAAAAAAGACAAGATTCTAATTCAAGTGTGAATGCGGCTTTAGCCATATAAATCTGGTGTACAAGGGCCACAATAAATTTCTGATCCAACACCGTCTTCCTGCCTACGCCCATAATTCAGAAAGATATATTTGTATAAATTATATAAACATTTCAAGTTAGGCGTTTGACATTTACAACTAATGTCGACGCAAAATTATTTATTATTCATTAATAGCAACAATTTCATCTAGAGCAAGTTTAGATTGATTATTTGCTTTCATGGCGCGGTGGTTGTAAGAACGCGTTCCTTGAATTGTACAAAGGTCGGTTCAAACCCACCCGGCATGTACCAATTAGCAATGCATTTTTCTTACGTACATTTGTCATAGATTAACAACACCACCGTTCCCGTGCCTCGGAAAGCACGTTAAGCCGTCGGTCCCGGTTTCACTAATACCAACTTGTGGAATCGTTAATAAATTGTCTTTAAAAATTGACATCATATCCTCGCCAAGCCGTCGGGCCAGCGTGGCGAGTGTAGGCCAAATTCTCCAGATATATGTTTGGAAGGCCCATCTCCAGCAGTGGAGGTCTAGGACACTGTTCTAAGGGCTGTAATGATGATAATGATTTGCTTTCATATTATTGTGCAATTGTATTAAACGCAACACGTACGCGGAGATCATCGTCCTTCACCTCTTCATCCCATTTGCAGTCACAATAGGACCGTGGTCCGAGGACGCTTTGTTGTTCTCCCGTGAGCTTGGGAAAAACTCCGGTTGGCGGGTGACCCTTTAAGTACAGCATATTTTGCTTAGCGAATGTCCTCGGCAGTATGCTCATCGGACGGTTATAATATTAGTGTTTAATGTTTTATTTGTAGTGTAGTTTATTTTATTTATAACTAGCTGACCCGGCGAACTTTGTACCGCCTAACAGTCACTGAATGTTTGTAAAACTTAGTTAGCACGTAGAAATCCACAATGTCAAATGATTATACGCAATCATCATCATCAGCCTGTGTCTCTCCACTGCTGGATATAGGCCTCCCCCAAGGCTCGCCACTTCACACGATCTCCTGCCACTCTTATCCAACCCCCACCAGCGACCTTCCTTAGGTTATCCGTCCATCTAGCGGGTTGTCGTCCCACTCTGCGTCTTCCCGTACATGGTCTCTCTCTAGAACCCGTCTTCTCCATCGTTCATCGGTTCTACGACAGACATGTCCAGTAGGGTGGAGTGAAAAAATTTTTTTTTAAACTTTGTTCCTCCTGTATCACCAATGGATGATCGACATTCTTAGAGATATTAAAATAAAATTTCAAGTTCCTACGTTTACATCTTAAGGTGTCGCATCAAATTTAAAAGTTAAAGAAAATGACAAAATTTGTTTTTTTATAAAGTTTTTATTTGAGACAAACTATTTTTCAAAATGAAAATATTGAAGCTTGAAATTAAGTATTGTACTTATAAATATACAAAATATATTAAATAAAAGCATTTTAATATTTGGAAGCTGAAACTACACACTCTTCTTTTTGCTTTAAAAATTGTGATTTTGTGTCAAATACTGGTATGTCTTGCCTTGCCTTTATCCTCGTGCGAATGAATCCATCTCTTGCCTCTGCCCCACAAACAGATGAAAAAGCCTCAGTAACGAGCTTGACGCACCGTTCTACTGCCTGAGTGTGGCAAGGATACTTTTCTGCGTCACTATATCTGGTCTGGTCTGACGGCTTGGCGAGGAATTGACCATTCAATCAAATCATAATAATTCGATGCATCGATTTTAAGATTTGGGAGTTGAAATTCTCCTTCTTTCTTTCCTTTAAACTATTTTCTTGCCTTTAAAACTCTACGAAGTCCTAGTTCCCTTTTGTGAGACTCAGCATCTTGTAACATTGCTAATAGTATGTTTTCTGGATGTGCAAAGAAGGAATTTCTCTGAATCGTTTTTATAACAGCGCTTATTTGGTAATCCGGTAGATACAAACATCTTTGAATCATGTTAAAGATATGAATTGGACCATATTTGCAAGAAGGTTTTGTTTTAATGTCAAACCAAGTTGGTGCATAGACTTTCATTATGAAAGTTGCAAGATCTTTTAAAGATTTAGAAGGTTTCGTTGTTCCAACATATAAACGAAGAATTCTATTAGCGCAAGTCAACCACCGTGAATGTGCAAGTTTACCAGGATCTTTGCTGGCTAAGTTTTGTGGGACCGTACCTGTCGAAATGGCAGAGCATATTTTATATAAATATTTTTGATCAGTGCTAAGGGTATTAGTATTAAAATCCGGTAAGTCATTTCTTAACCATAAGTAATATTTTATAATATCACAATAAGTTGGCAACGTGATAATGTTATCACTTAGTTTTATTGGATCGCCAAAAAAGTATTTTCGAGTTTTTTGTATTTTATTGACGAATAATCAGATTTTTTTTACACTTGTCGTTACCGCTTAAATGAGAAAGTTTAAGAAAACTATGCAAAGAAGAAGTTTTACTACCTATATGTACGAGTATGTATACACAATAACATTGACGTGCAGGTAGACGATAGACGTAAAAATAGTTTTTCTTTTCAAATTACCCTCATAGCGCGCCACCTCAAAATAAAGACGTAGGGTTTTGATTTTTAGCATGAATAAAGCTTTTATGTACGGTCATCGGTTATGACACAGGAAAAGTAAAATTCCAAAAAAAAAAATTTTTTTCCAAATTCACTCCACCCTAATGTCCAGCCCATTGCCACTTCAGCTTACTAATTTTGAAGGCTATATCGGTAACTTTGGTTCTCCGACGGATTTCCTCGTTTCTGACTTTATCCACCAGAGATATACCAAGCATAGCTCTTTCCATAGCCCGCTGAGCGACCTTAAGTTTGTGGACTGTCACTGTCAGTGTCTACGTTTCTGCTCCGTACTGGAAGAACGCACTGGTTGAAAACTCTCGTCTTCAAACACTGGGGTATGTTTGATAAGAAGATGTGGCGCAGCTTCCCGACTGCGGTACATCCTAGCTGAGCTTCTTTGCTGAAGTTGGCAACGCCTAATTACATAGTCTGATTGATAAACGCAATGCTAATCGCCAATTGGATCTTCTCAATAAACTCTACATAGAAGACCTTTGTGATGGGTGGGCAGCTCTACTCTTCCAGGATTAGCGTCTCGGTTATGCTGGGAGAGGTCGATTAACTAAAATTAAAACTACACACATCAAAAAAGTCTAGGGATCAAGCATGTTTATGCGGATTTCTTGTGATTGAGATGTGGCTTTGTAATAAATTTATGATTTTATAAATTTATATGGATCCTTTTTGGTGCATTTCATAATTTAAAACAGGAACTGTCAATCAAATTCGAGTAAAAGATGAAAATCAGCTGTCAATATTTTCCCTATAAAAACATAAGACGCATTGAAGACATTATTAGTGCTACTGTTTCCCTACTACTGATTAAAACCAACGTTATTATGGAGCGGCGACGTCATTTAAGCAGGGAAGAAATGATCAGAGCCGTGGGAATGATAGAAGCTGGTTCCCGGCAACGTACTGTGGCTTTAGCTCTGAATACAAGTCAGAGTGTTATCAGTCGACTTTGGACACGTTACCGAACCACTGGTACCGTGGCTGAGCGCCATGGAGGACGGTATCGCTGCACCACACGGAGACAAGACCGATACATTCAAATCACAGCTCGAAGAACTCCAACAATAACCGCCATGATGTTAGCCGTGAGCCTTCATCGCTCTTCAGGGAACTTAATTAGCGACCAAACAGTCAGAAACCGCTTGCATGAAGTGAACCTTCATTCCCGAAGACCGCTACGGGTACCACCTATAGCAATGCACAATCGTAGGACTCGATATCAATGGGCTCTTGAACACAGAAATTGGACAGAAGAACAATGGCGTTTCGTGTGCTTTTCTGATGAGTCTCGTTTTGGTATGAGGCCGGATACAAGACGTATACGACACTGGAGAACCCCTGGACGCCAACAGCGATTAAAATCCTGCCAGGAAGTCCATCCTTATAGTGGTGGAACCATCATGGTATGGGCGGGTATTTCGATCGGCGGAAGAACTGAGTTGATTTGGATCAGAGGCAACCTCAACGCTCAAATTTATGCTGAGACGGTTGTATCAGACGTCATCGTTCCTCTACAAGTGCATATCGGTCCCTTATTTCAGTTAATGCATGATAATGCACGACCGCACACCGCAAGAGTTGTAAGACAGACTCTCGCCGCAGCTAACATCAATGTCCTGCCCTGGCCTGCTCAGTCGCCAGACTTGAACCCGATTGAGCATGCATGGGATATTCTTCAGAGAAGAGCTCTGCCGAATATGGAGGGTATCCAGTCGCAAGAAGACCTTTTTTTGTTGTTGCAACGAACATGGGCGGCCATTCCACAGCGTGATTTGGATGAACTCATTTTGAGTATGCCAAACCGATGTTCTTGTGTTGTTAGTGTTCGCGGTAGAAACACGGATTATTAATTGTTTAAGTTACCCAATAAAATTAAAAAAAAAACTGTTATTTCAGTCTTTTTTTCGAACTTTAATGTTAGTGGTTCAAATGTCAAAAATCCCTTTATTAGGAAAATGGCAATTTTTTTTACTAATGCAAAGGTGACTTGGTTTATCGTTACTGTAGACAAACGAAAACATTTTATTTGATCAATCCTTAAAGAAAATTTTAATGAATATCAATCAGGAGAAAAGTTATTGCAAAAATATATGTTGATCCCTAGACACTTTTGATGTGTGTAAAATTGACTCGCCTTTATTTCTGTATTCGACGACAGTCAAGCGCAGTCTTAAGAACAACGACTTAGAAGCTATATACATAATGAGAGCGCTAGGGAGCTTTAGGCTCCCGCTCGGTACCCTCGATCGGTATGCCCCACAAATCAGCGCTGATGCGCGCCACCTATCGGACAACAGTAGTACTATGTCAGAAACCTTCGTCGATGTTAACACAACATATTCCCAGAGTTTCATCCCGATCGGTCAAGTAGTTGTGAAATGCATCGGGAACATACATACACTAATTTATATATATATATATAGATTTGGTGTTTAATTTTATTTATATGTAATTCATTACACATATTTCCCACTCGTAAATTTTACCAAAATATCCAAACTGGCTATATAACCTTTGCTTTGCTATAAACATACCATAAACGCCATGAATTTATTGCACATAATCGTAAAAATCAGGTTACAATCGTTTTGCCTCATAAAAGGGACAATATTGGATTTTATTTCATTCCGCTTATTACAGACATAATTTATTATATTCATTATAATTTTGTTGCTTAAGGTATGGTAAAATAAATTCCATAAGAAACACTTTAAACACTGGTAATAAAATTAATGTAAAAAAACCAACCTCATGTTTTCCAAATTTTGATCGAATTATAATTTTTGACGTCTCCATGACAATCAAAATGAAATGAAATGAAATTAAATGAAATGAAATTGAATTGAATTAAGGTGAGGTGAGGTGATGTGAAGTGAAGTGAAGTGCAGTGAAGTGAGGTGAAGTGAAATGAAGTGAAAAGAAATGAAATGAAATATTTTATTTGCAAACACATGGTTACAGATTCGAGTATGGTCTCAGTTTTATAGACACCTCACATGTTTCGCCAGTGACGGCATGCAAAATTTTATACAACTATTATAAAAATGTAATTACAAATTTAGAAACATTGGCACAGTCTTATAAATCATAAATAATAATTGGTCCAATAGGTTTCAATGTCAAATATAATTCATTAAATAATTATTCTAGATGTCAATTGTATTGCGTAATTAATAGTCAGGTACATAATTTTCTTTTTTATCATTTAAGAAGTTTACGGAGTAATAACACCGTTCATTTAACCACTTTGATTTGCCCTTCGTTCCGATACGCGATAATAGTAACCTAAGCACGCTTAAGGTGTTCCGATACGCGCTTAAACTGTTTTGCCAAAGCTGTGTGACGTTACAAATGACATCATTTCTCGCGCTTAGACTGCTCACGATATCGAGGTAGATCGCTCTGAGCGCTGTCAGTTTTTTGTCATTATGTCGCGCGAAAAGCAAGTTTATTTAAATTAAGTTTTCTTTTAAATGTATTTAATATTGTAATTCGTTTATACTGTTTGTATATTACTTCTAAAACAAATCTATAATTAATATTGAAGTAGGAATTGATAAAAAAATGTCTGTAACACGGCAAGTTATTTTAAAATACTATATAAGTTAATAATATTAAACTTTACACATATCAAATCAAATCAAATCAAAATAATTTATTTCCGTATGGTTAGCACGTAACATTCGGATATTGTCAATACATACAAGCCAATAAATAAAAAATAATGATAAAAACAAATAAAAAATATTACCATTGACCATGGCTGGACCGAACCTAACATCAATACAATAATTATAACTAAAACATTGTTGCCATAAACGAGGAATTTGTTTTTTCTTACAGCTAGATACTTAATATTAAATTCGTGGCTGTAAAAAGGCCATGTCAGCTTACAATCTAATAATAATTATGTCCATAAATATAAATATAAATTCGTGGCTGTAAAAAGGCCATGTCAGCTTACAATCTAAAAATATTTATGTCCATAAATATTAATTCGTGGCTGTAAAAGCCGTGTCAGCTTACAACTACACAAGTATAATATTAATGTCAAATAAATTGATAAATAACATGTCCGCTTACAATCTAAAAAATAATTGCTATGTCCAAATTAAACATATTATATTCGTGTCATAAGCAAGGTAATTATAATAAATAAGGTAACTTAATAACTACTTAATATAAATTCGTGGCTGTAAAAGGGCCGAGTCAGCTTACAATCTAACAATAATAATAAATATTAAATCTTAATACTAGTTCGTGGCTGTATACGGGCCGTGTCATCTTACAATGTAAATAATAATAATATGTCAATTAAACATATATTAGAACATTTTTTTAAGCCAAGTACTTCTATGCAATAGTATCTTTCATTGCATCTTTAAGCTCATAATAACTTTTTTTTATTAAAATGCCTTTAAGCAAAGTTTTATATTTAGATGAATAAACCGAGAGATGCATATTTGTTAGTATTCATACTCAAAGATGTGGAATTCTGAGCACGATTCGGAATGAGTAGTTGATTTGATCAAATGCCGCGTCCACACATAAGTCAAAAGAATAACAAGTGGATGTTAGATCTCATTGAAGAGTTTGGTAGTAATAAAAGTAAAGATGCTCGAGCATTGTTTCGACCTGGGTGGTCAAAAGGCAGATGTAATTGTTATAAAAACACACCTTGATGTTATACACAAAAATAAACTCATTCATAAAGCTTTTTACTGACTGCGCGACGCAAAGAAGGGTAATATGTTTAACAGCCTCTGTATGAGACCAAACGCGAGGTCAGATTTTGATGTTTTTTTTTTTAATATTTATTTTGTATTAGGACAATAAACATAATGTATTCTGCGCTTTTACATGTCAAAAAATTAATTAATATAACGAAAAGCCTATTTTCTGGGAAATAGCTTGTATTTGGAGCAGCACATTACAACTAGGTGATTTTGGAGATAGGAGAGTAAATAATGCAGGTAAGCTTATTCTTGACGTGTGTTTAGAAAAGAATATTTTTGTGTCCAACACAATGTTTGCTCACAAAGATATTCACATGTATACAAGAACGATGAATAGTGAAAAGAGTATAATTGACTTAATAATAGTTGATGAAAGACTGCGAACACAGACTCTGGATACCAGGGCGTATCGTGGGCCAGAATTGGGAACAGACCACTACCTAGTAATTACTAGGATTAGTGGCCTGTTCACAAAATGGCGCCACCGGCGATCAGGTGGCAATCTGTCAGCAGTAGAGAGAATAAAGAGTGAAAAGTTACAAGATGATAGTGTGAAAGAGGAGTATATGAAATGCGTCAATGATAAACTTATCAATTTGAAAGATGTGAGCAAAGATGTAGAAGAGTGTTGGAAGTACCTAAAAAATGGTATGGTAGAATCGGCAAGAGAAGTATGTGGAGTAGCAAAAAAGCGAGCAACCAAGGGTGACGCGTGGTGGGATCAAGAGGTCAAAGATTCGGTAGAAAGAAAGAAGAAAGCTTGGATAGATTACGTTGCTTCGCTGAATATGAATGAAAGTATAAAAAGAGAAAAAAAAGAGTTGTACCATCGCTGCAAGAATGAGACAAAAGTTTTGGTTAAGGAGAAGCGTGAAAGATGTAAAGAAATAGGTGAAAATAGGATGACGAGCAACTTTAAGGAGAACTCCAAACTTTTCTGGAGGGAAGTTAGGAAGGCCAAAGGTAGCTTGTCATCTTGTCGAATGAACAGAGTGAAATCAAAAAGCGGTAACATTCTTGCAAACACAAATGAGGTGTTGCAGCGATGGAATGAATATTTTAGCGAGATGTATGCTGGTAGTACTCCTAACGACGTTACGACGGGTACTTTACCTCCAGAGCTATCCACAACTATAACGTCCACTTTTAAGGAGGAAATAAGTGTGCAAGAATTGCAATCGGCAATTAGAAGCCTGAAATGTGGCAAAGCAGCGGGAAAAGATCGAGTGCTCGCTGAAATGATCAAATACGGAGGTATACCGGTCTGGAACGCTTTCCACCTACTGTGCAACCTTTGCTGGCAGGAGGGAAGAGTACCAGAGGACTGGCGGCAATCAGTCATCGTTCCTTTATACAAAGGTAAGGGATCTAGATTGGACTGTGCCAACTACCGAGCGATTAGTTTGATCAGTTTGGCGAGCAAGATGTATGGCAAGATTCTCACGAAACGCTTGCAAGAGAAGACTGAAGGTCTTTTATGGGAGGCACAAGGAGGCTTTAGACCTGGAAGAGGATGCACTGACCAAGTCTTTTCGCTCCGCAATATCACAGAGAAGTTTTTGGCCTTAAACCAGAAGGTTTTCTGTGCTTTTGTGGATTTGGAAAAGGCTTTTGATAGAGTTGTAAGAAAGAAGCTTTGGAACATATTGCCGGAGTATGGAGTGAATGACAAACTGCTACAAGCTATACAGTCCCTGTACAAGGGCTGCAAAGCTTGTGTGCGGGTGGAGGGGGGTATGTCGCCTTGCTTTGAATCCCAAATGGGCGTCAAACAGGGTTGTGTGCTTTCTCCTAGATTATTCACTCTATATCTCGACAAATGCCTAAAAAGAGTGAGAGAGAGTGACTGTGGGATAAAGATGAGTGATCTAGTGGTGAACTGCCTGCTTTATGCAGATGATGCTGTTCCTATGGCATCGTCCGAACAACAACTGCAATCACTAGTCACAAGAATGAAGGAGGGATGTGCAGAAAAAGGACTCCGTTTGAATGCGAGAAAAACCAAGGTACTAGTGTTTGAAAGAAGAAGGATGACAACCGTGACGATAAAGATTGATGATGAAACTCTAGAACAAGTAAATGAAATTATATATCTGGGCAGTGTTTTCACTGCGGATGGGAAGTACGATAGGGACGTTGAAAGAAGAGTGAACGCGGGAAATAGTGTTAACGGTGCCCTGGGGTCACTGATCGGCAGTCGAAATGTCAGTGACAAAGCTCGGCTCGCCATACACAATGCCATGTTGGTACCAACACTGATGTATGGAAGCGAAACGTGGATATGTCAGAATACGCATGAGAGTAGGGTTAATGCAGTAGAAATGCGGTCGTTGCGGCGGATATGTGGCGTCACTTTGGCGGACCGCATACGTAACGTCGAAATACGGAAAAGGGTTGGTATGAAGGAAAGCATAGGGACAAAAATAAGGAAAAGCATGCTACGATGGTTCGGGCATGTTGAAAGGATGAGCGATGAAAGATTGACGAACCAGATATATAATGCGAAAGTTGTGGGTAAAAGAGGCCCTGGCAGACCGAGACTCACATATCACGATCAAATAAATAAAACACTGACTGAAGGTGCATTAAAAAGTCTTCGTAACCAAAGGGCATGTATGAAGAGGTTAATGAATGTCGACGAAGCGAAAGAGGTATGTCGTGATCGTGTCAAATGGCGCTCAATTGTCTCTGCCTACCCCGCAAGGGATCTGGCGTGAAGATATGTATGTACATTACAACTCAAATATACATAATTATAATTGGTGGTGAAAAGAAAGGAGACTTACTGCGGGTTCTTCGATAGCTCCAAGGTCACTGGTTGTAAAGCACGACACACCACCATAGCATCAAGAGTTGAAGCAGAGTTTATGAGCACACACAATTCACAATATAAAGTCTTTTATTTTTAATAAATATGGGTTGAGTAGCGTTCATGGGTTCACCGTTCAAATATTATATTCCAACTGACAGGTGGGTCGCGAGGCCGACCCATTTTAAGGTGCGTTTACGCATTTCTCCATCTCTTTCACACGTAAGTCTTATGGATAAGGAATAAAAGGGATGGATATACATAAAGCGTGAGATTGTTCTAGAAGCGTTATACTTCATAGATAATTACGAGTATGTATATATAAAACGGCGTTAACAATAATCTTAAAATTATAGATGCTGTAAATAGGCATTGTCATATTATAAACTAAGACATACACAATTATAAAATAAATACACCGAGGATTATAGCTGCTGTAATGAGGCATTGTCATACTACAAGCTAAGACGAAAACAATTATGAGGATGTCACTAAGATTATAGCTGCTGTAAAAAGGCATTGTCATATTGTGAAAAGTCTGGAGACAGGAAGGCTGGCAATTATTTCTGCCAACGTATTAGCTTAGCTATACAGAGGGGAAATGTTGCCAGTCTTCTTGGGACTATCACTGAAGGGTCGTCTCTAGAGGACATTTTTTACTTATAGTTTATTCTTTATTAGGTTTAGTTTATATTTATTTTAATTTTTACTTTTAAGTAGTTAGTTTTAATTTATATTGTAATTATTTTATACTTAAGGTGTCACTTAAATTATAGCTGCTGTAAAGAGGCATTGTCATACTATAAACTAAGACATAATAAATAACATTTGAAATAAATTAGGACCAAGCACGCTTGTCATCCAAATGCCCGCTGATGGTATAATCTTAAGTAAATTGATTCATTTTATTCACGCGAATTCAAATCTTCCCAACAATGAGTTACGACTCTTGAAGTCGCTATGTAATAAAATATTATATTTTAGTTAAGTAGTTATCAAACTTTTTGGCGACGGAACCCTCGGCTTTTATTTTAATTTTGAGTCTTTATTTAATTCTTCTCAGTTTTTAATTAAGGTTTATTTTTTACGCAGTCGAGCTTTGTTCTTAAAGAAACAGATTTTCGTTTAGCCAACTTTACTATAGGCCCAACATGACAAATAACAAGCTTGTCAATGTCTCTAGCGTACCAAATTGGAGAAATATCACAAATACCTAAATAGCTAGACCACGGAGGCAGTTAATAATAATAATAGTCTTATGTTTTTATCTAGTAGTTGTTATCTTCGCCCTGGGGCGATCCCCTATCTAGCGTGCGTTAATTTTTTCCCTCCAGGTATGATGACAGAACCCTGACTGCCATGCGTAGAAGACCAGCGTCAAAAATGGTATGCCACACTCTGTCAAACGCCTGCTTTTCCAGTATATATTTCCAGACAGGTCACACAGCGCCATCTATATTCCGTGGTAAGCTACGAGGCTTGTGTTACGGAAACTACATGGTTGATAAACTACATATTATACTTTTTTTTTTTTTGTAAATATATACATTTTATACATATAAACACCCAGACCGAGACAAATTATACAATGTACAACTTGCCCCCGGTGGGAATCGAACCCACGACCTCCCGAGTTCAGGCGGTCTTAAAAAGTCTTATTCGTACATTTATATATAATAAATAATAATAACTCCGCATTTTCCGCCGCGGCGGAAAATGCGGAGTCCAGCAAGCGGCGCAAATATGTAAGTATATTAAAAGGTTACATATTTGTGCCGTTTGCTGTAGAAACTCTGGGCCCATGGAGTCCAAGTGCAAAAAAGTTTTTAAAAGACATAACACCGCGTCTTGTCGTCTCCTCCGGTGACAAGAGGGCTGGCTCTTTCTTCGCCCAAAGAATCAGTATTGCAATTCAGCGGGGAAATGCAGCCAGCGTTCTTGCCACCATTCCACGCGGACGGGACTTATATCCCTATCCTTAGTATTAATATTAATTTTATTTTATATTATGTAAATATTTTTTTCGAATAAATGCTATAAAATATTTATCCTGTTAAAAAAAAAAAAATAATAATAATGTTTCTAAAGTAGTGGTAGAAAATGATTGATAGAAACACAATATATTTGATCCTAGTTTGGAAAAAACTTATTTCTTTGAAGGCAACAATCAACTGTATGTCAAAAAATAATAACTAATTTACTGTGAATTTCTTATATGAAACTTTTTCATCTTCAAATAGACAGCTCTTGTGTTAAAGCTCGTTTATACAGCCGCGCGATTAAGCGATACTTCACGCGATATTTTTTATCACTTACACATAGGCTTTGATGTAGTATACGGCCTATCATAGACGTGCACGTCTACAGTTACGCATTCCCTGAGTCTTAAAGAATAGAGATTTATGTCGCATGCGATATTTATTGAGAAATTTATCAAAATGCATACAAAACAACTGGTTTTAACCCATAATCGCATGCGACATCATCGCTATTGTGTGAGAATCGGGGACTTTTCTCTTATTTTTCATGTCATTCCTATATCTGTTATTTGAACGCTGGATTAACTTCGAAGGTTATTGCTTAAGCTCATAACATTTTACCTAGTGTATCTAAATCGATCATGAACACCACCCTGATGACAACTGTTCTAGCTAATTTGATAAGATAAATTTTCTAATATTATTTTCTGTAATGTACCTTCGGCATGGGAAATGTAAGCCACATATCCTCCTTGCGTCGTGTTTCCTCATTGATGAGGGTCGTGACCTCCCGATGAATTGGTGTGCGTCTTGATCATAGCACGCCACCCGTTCCTGTCTTCGGCGGCATGCACAGCATCATGGACGCTAGTGTTGGTGGTGGAGCGGATTTGGTCGGACCAGCGTATCGGACTACGGCCTCTCGGTCTCTTTCCTTCCACCTTGCCAGTAACAAAAAGTTTCTCCAGGTTATCCCCTCCTTTTCTGGCAATGTGTCTAAAGTACTGGAGTATCCGACGAAGGCATATGGTGGATAGCCTAGTCGATTTGGCTAGTTGGTTTAAAATCGATACGTTAGTACGATGCTCAGTCCACGAGATCCTCAGCATTTTTCTCCAACACCACATCTCAAAAGCATCGATACGCTTTCGGTCAGCGCATTTTATAGTCCATGTCTCAGCGCCATATAGGAATATGGAGAAAACCAGTGATCTAACTAGCCTGGATTTCGTTTTTATGGAGATCGTCCTGTCCGTCCATATTTTGTTTAGCTGAGACATGGCGTTCTTGGCTATTCCGATGCGTCGTCGAATTTCAGCCTCGCACGATCCAGTGTTGCTGATGCTAGAACCCAGGTAAGTGAAGCTCTCTACAGTTTCCAGATTCAATGCACCGGTGAGTTCTAGCGTGTTGGACCGGTCTACCACTAGAAGTTTTGTTTTGCTTCTATTGATAGAGAGGCCGAGCTCTTGACTGCCACATATTGAAAGCCACATATACATATATATAAATTAAAGTATCATCACGATCGTATTCCTTTCGTGGTGGTCAGGAACCACGTTTTTTTTTTAAGCACCAGATTCTCATTTAGCCAACTTTTCTATAGGTCCATCATGACAAGTGGCAAGTTCGTCGATGTCTCTAGTGTACCAAACTCAAGGAATATCACGATAATATATTAAATAATTGTGTACCGACCAGAATTCGAACCCGGTACCTTTGCGTCTCAATCTTCGGACTAAACTAGACCACGGAGGGAGTAACTGTTTAAATACTGTTTAAATATCATAGACTAATTTCCTTTACTCGCACAACATATGTGATCGTGGAACAAGATCAACTTTGTTTCCAGTTTATTATTTACAAGCGTTTTTAAATATCGCCGCGTTATGAATGCGCCCTAAAGATTTCTGTAGACTGATATTGTACGCTCGCACGACATCTGTCATCGTGGAACAAGATCAACTTTGTCCCCGGCTTATTAATTTTGCTCTCAGCGTTTATTGCTTCTGATTGGATTATTTCCGCTTCAACCATTGACGTATATGTTATCGATATTTTTTATTTTTGCAGTAGTCACGATTTTCAGAGCAATCGCTCGATTTTAGTTTTTAAAACTTTATAAAGAATTTGTTCCAAGGCTGGATGATGTCTCTGGTGAGAATAGCGCTGGCAAATAGAGCTTAAAAATCAAGTATTTTAATTTAAATTCTGCCAGAGTTTTGAAGCACCATGCCACAAGACAGCTATTCGGAGGAGCTTTTTTTTGGTTTTTCTGTTTTTAGTTAATGATTTGTTTAATTTAATATTTTTTGCAGTTGATGCGAGAGGAATTACAATTCTCTTACAATTCAAACTTCCAGTGTAGTGTGATCTTGATTATAGGCCGGCATAATGGTCTGATGGAATGGACTGATGTCGTCAGTGGCTGACGTCAGTTGCTCCCATCCTTGGACATTGCGTACTGATTACCATTAGGTAGGAGCGATGTCACATGTCGTGCACAGTATAAAAAAAATCTCCCACGCAAGATAGCTACGGCATCAACATGGTGAATACATGAATTACATTTTTTTATACTTATGCGGAACACTATAGGTTTAAGAATGGGGAAAACTGATATCACCCGCCAACAACCTACATCAGTCTGTATCACTATGCTGGCCTGACGTGGAGAGACGGTTTTGACGTAGGCATGGAAACAATACAACAACTAAATGCCACCAGTATGCCTAGTGTGACAGTGAAGTTTCGTAAACGCAACTATAGTAGTAATGTTTTTTTACTGAATTTTAGATGTTCATTGCCTGTTATTATAGCCAAACTTGCAATAACACATAATGTAAAATAAAAAAACGTAACTACAGCAGTTACGTTTGCCGAAACTTGCATGTTACACTAAGCACACTGACCTTGGAAAGGCTTAGTAGCTGACCGTTCGCCTCAACACCACTGCGTCGAAACCGCTTGCCGGCAATTCGAATCTGATCTCAAAAGCTAAAAACGTTGTTTGTAAAAACTGAAGCGGTGGATACTGTCTTTTTTTAAATACACGCACGGAGAAAAAAACCTTTTTTTACCAATAAATGTCCTGGCTGGATTTATTATGTCTCAGCCCCAGTAGGTACGTTTAAAATAATCCAAATTTAGATTTTCTCTTCAGCTTTTTGTAGTTCGTTAACTCTGTGATTTGTTTTGGCTTGTCTTTTAAATTGTTCATGTTTTCGGATTAGTTTATAATATTCATTTGAATGTAAATACAATTTTCTAGCTGTTTGAGAATTACAAAAAAAAAATGCATAAGTACATTGTATAAAAAAGATTAAGTTATTGACCTAATTAATTTTACATTTCTTACTAAGACAAATAAAATGAAATAATAAATAATATATTTATCCAATTAAAATATTTATAAAATTAATATTAATACTACGAATAGGGATATAAGTCCCATCCGTGTTTAATGGTGGCAAGAACGTTGGCTGCATTTCTCCGCTGAATTGCAATACTGATTCTTTAGGCGTAGAAAGTGGAAGAGAATAAATAAAATAAAATAAATATTTCCAGACAGGTCACACAGCGCCATCTAGTTTCCATGGTAAGCTATGAGGCTTGTGTTACGGAAACTAGATGGTTGATAAACTACATATTATACTTTTTTTTTTTTGTGAATATAAATATAATATTATACATATAAACACCCAGACCGATACAAATTATACAATGTACAACTTGCCCCCAGTGGGAATCGAACCCACGACCTCTCGAGTTCACGGCAACGTTTGTTACCACTAGACCACGGAGGCCGTCAAGGAGAAGACAAGACGCGGTGTTTTAAGATTCTACAGTGTCGTATTTAAAAAGACTTTTGTATTAAAACTGCCTCCGTGGTCTAGCGGTTAAATCCGTGGATTTGGACTTGGAGGTACCGGGTTCGATTCCTGGTCGGGACACAAAAATATTTATTAATGTAAATATATACATTTAATTAATATTTAATTTATTTGTGATATTTCTGGAGTTTGGTACGCTGGAGACATCGACGAGCTTGCCACTTGTCATGATTGGCCTATAGTAAAGTTGGCTAAATGTGAATCCGCTTATTCATAAGTGTGGTTTATGACTACCCCGAAAGGGAAACGGTCGTGATGATACTTTACTTTTTTACTTTTTGTAGAGCTAGTACGTTTTAATAAAGTATGAACAATATTGGATATTCAGACGGTAAGGCCTAGACCATTGCTTTCAAAAGGGTCATCTTTAGATTATTTATTATTGATTAATAAAACAAAGTGCAAAAAAACTAATAATATAAATAAATTAAAATATTCGAAATAAAACTTAATAATTATAAATCTAATCCTAATTCAAAAAGAAGAGAATGCGTGGTAGGTCTCCGATGAGATGGACTGACCAGGTTAAAGCAGCAATGGATCACCCCCTACATGAGTGCTCCAGGAAGGCTGCAGTTCGATACGAGTGGCGATGGCTTGTTTTAAGCGTGCCACTGACACTCAAGTGACGACCACGACCACTCTGCCAAGAGTGTAGCGACTAAGAAGAAGAATTCAAAAACTTGCCAAGTTGGCAACCATAGGTTGCAAGTACCTACTGTTCCAGGTCTTTCCAGGCGTTCTACTCGTCGGGTACCTTTGTTCTTCTGGTAGTTAGGCAGGCTCCGAAGACGTTGGGGGTTTGTTTTGCATACCTAACATAAGGATCTCGCCAAATTATTTAGAGGTCGATGGTGACGAACAAACGGTTTTTTTCGGTTCGATTTTTATCAGAATTTCTCCTCTTCGTCAGCCAGCGATAAAACCTATAATTTGTCACCAAAAATTGGTTGTCAGCAAAAGCATTAAGTGCATTAAGTCCGCCTTTGTACTTTGTGCAATTAACCTATAAAATAAAATAAATAAACTTTGCCATGACAATTACAAAACAAAACCTTTGACAATGTAAATGGGAAACCAGGAAGAAACTTTCCAACACACTTATACGTAGTTCTAATGCCAAAAGAATTGTCACCCAAAGATTTAACCCAAGGTTTAGCCAAGTTGTGTGCCAAGGAAGTAAAAGTTCCCAAAAACTTGGCAACTAAATACGACGAAAATCACTTAAGCTTCTAAATACTAAGTACAGTGGAACCCAGTTATGTGGGCAAACAAAAAAAAACCTTTATTATATTTCAAGAAAAATTTCAACGTGTAGAAGACGAATTGATTGACATGAGAATCATCAAAATCGGCCAACGCGTTTTGTCCCCATTGTGCCACAAAGGAACAAACATACATACATATGGGATGAGATTCAATTTGATTGAACCAAAGAGTAGGGTTTGTTCGCCAGAAAATCGGAATTTTCATCGTAACTTTGTTAATTTCTGATGGCGAAGTAGATGTAGATTCTTCCATATTTAATATTTCTTCGCGTGCTCAGACTGGTCACCAATTATAGAAGATCTAAAACTAGTAAATAAAATAAGCGTATTTTATTTCGATAGTTGTTTGTATATTGTCAACATTGTCAAAGTCTAAAATCTATCAAAATACATTTTCATATAAAAAAATAATAATATAAAAATCAGCGTAGATGGGACGCTACACATACATAGGCTGATAAACATATTTTCCTTCTTTGCGTTGCGCAGTCGGGTATAATTATGACTTGATTTGTACTATATTGTAATTTTTAAACAAATTAGTATGTCGTTAAAACTAGTTACTTAACAATAACACATTAATGATTCAGATATTAAGAAAAATAGTAAAAGTAAAGTATCATCACGACTGTATCCCTTGCCACTCCTGAAACCACGCTTATAAAGAAGCGGATTCACATTTAGTCAACTTTACTTTTGGCCAATCATGACAAGTGTCAAGCTCGTCGATGTCTCAGCGTACCAATCTCGAGAATGTCACAAATAAATTAAATATAAATTAAACCCGTTACCTCCGAGTCTAAATCCACGGACTTAACCTCTAGGTCTAGCGAGACCACGGAGGCAGTTAAATAGTCAAAAGCAAGGAAACATGTCTCATGACCTAATGTAATTTTACAAAACTTGAAGTGATAAACATATTCAAAATTCAAATCATTTATTTGTTTAGACACAGGTTAATATTATAAACAACAGGTATAGGTTATAAAGGTGCACCAGTGCTCTGCCCATAGGGCGTACAAATATTAGTAATTGTGGATAGCGTTTAATTTTAATACATACACGTAAACAAAATTGAGATACAATAAAATAAAAATAAATGACAATATTATTCATGTCTGAAATTTAATATTAATAAATTATAAGTTAAGCAAAATGTCATGTAATTATATTATTGTCTGTAAAAAAGTCATTGATTGAATATGAAATATATATTTCTGCAGTAAGAGGGTAGATAGAAAATTAGGTACAAAATTTATCTTAGTGTAAAAGAAACAAAATAAGAGGTTTAACTGTTGCTACAATCTGAGTTTTTTCGTTAAGAATGGAGAGGCCAAAGCAAAAACAGGGACAACGTTGGATATGGGAGTGTCATACATTTTGATTCGAGTTTTTGCCGGCATTATTATTGTGGGCAAAAACAACGCTTGTTTGTCTTGACGTGAGTTTTTGCTATAAGGCCGACATATCACTACGTTAGCCTTATTATGTAACACATCGGTAAATAAGAGACAGTTTTATGCTATCCATTTCGTCTTTCCTATTAGTCGAGCTTAGTGGTGGATTTTATTCGATTTATTTTTAAATGAAACTAGTTTCGGTTACTATTACGATACTATGAGACTACCATGAAAGGAATAGGGATAAATTACCGTTTGATTTAAACGTCTAGTCGTTTTTAATAGGTATACGCCTAGCGGGAGCTAAATTCTTAATAAAAAGCTACGCTGTTTTCTATATGGTCCTTCGAGCCGGATAAATAGGCATTTTAAGGGATAATTCATAAGGCGCAATGGATCTGTTTTAGCTGTCTGATGGGATACGTAATAACCCCGCGGGACATATCACTCGATCAGACCAATTTTAATTCTTATTGAATAATTGTTTTACATCGTCATTTGTCAACGCAGTCCAATTTAATGTATTTATGTATCAAACATTTTACTGTACTTTGTGTTTTTTTTGTTTCTTCAAGTCTCTTTGAAGTTGGGTATAGGGCTAAAGATTAACTTCACATCGTTCAAAAAAAATCCATGATCCAGCTAGGCCATATATATAATCGTATATATGGTAGGCGCGGTGGTGGCTCGGTTGTAAGAACGCGTACCTTAAATCCTACAAAGGTCGGTTCAAACCCACCCGTCATGTACCAATGAGAAATACACTTTTCTTACGTACATTTGTCATAGATTTACAACACCACCGTTCCCGTGCTTTGCAGAGCACGTTAAGCCGACAGTCCCGGTTCCACTAATGCCAACTTGTGAAATCGTTAATAAATTGTCATGAAAAATTGACATCATATCCTTGCCAAGCCGTCTGGCCAGCGTGGCGAGTGTAGGCCAAATTCTCCAGCTCTGGTAGGCCCATCTCCAGCAGTGGAGGCCTAGGACGCTGTGTTCTAGGGGCTGTAATGATTACTCACACACATCTCCTATGAATCCGCTGGAGCAACATTTTTTAGAATATTAAAAAACATTGAAATATTTTTCTCACAAAAACAAAAAACAAAACAGTTATCTAAGCGGTAGAGCATCAAAAGATCTAGAATAATGCGTTAAATGGCGTTTTTAAGAAATCTTATCGTACGTTCTAACAGTTACGGGTTCGATCAATCAATACGAATCAAAGAGTAATTAAGATTGGAAACTTTTGCCTTTTGCCGCCGTATTGATACTATTATCGGTGACAAATGGCACAGTAATTGCAGAAGATATGTTCCTTGAGCGCTTGTTTCCATTGAACGGTTTAGTAATTAGATCATATTTCTTCTTCATATTTTTTTTGTCAGTCTTCTGCTAACAACTTTTTATATGCCTCCGTGGCCTAGCGATCAAGTCCGTGGATTTAGACTCGGAGGTACAGGGTTCGATTCCTCGTCGGGACACAAAAATATTTAATAATGTAAATAGATACATTTAATTCATATTTAATTTATTTGTTATTTATCGAGTTTGGTACGCTGGAGACATCGACGAGCTTGCCACTTGTCATGATTGGCCTATAGTAAAAGTTGGCTAAATGTAAATCCGCTTATTTATAAGCGTGGTTTCTGACTTTTTACTGTACAATAAGGATACAATATAAATACATACATAGTACAGTATGCCTAGTGTGACAGTGAAGTTTCGTAAACGCAACTCTAGTAGTAGAGTTTTTTTACTGAATTTTCGATGTTCATTGCCTGTTATTATAACCAAACTTTCAATAACACGCAATGTAAAATAAAAAAAACGTAACTACAGCAGTTACGTTTTCCGAAACTTCACTGTCACGCTAGGCATACAGGTAATTATACAATTAACGCCGTTAACCACAGATAGAATATATAATTTTAGAATGCACAAAGTTATATATATATATATTATAAAGTGATAACTATTAATATTTTATTAGATAAAAAATTGATATTCAAAACAAACTAAATATTATTTAAAAAAAAATGTGAAAAATAATAATAATAATAATTAAAAAACCTATATATATTTTAACGTTTTTTGACCTTATTCTTATACCTACCTTAGAAAATATATCATTATATGAGCACACAAGACGTGTTAATGGGGCACGAACAGCAGCGTTAGTGCGGGCTGCAGTAGGTACTAACATGGTCCTCCGCCACGTCTGTCTGTCTGTTCGCGATAAAATCAAAAACTACTGCACTGATTTTCATGCTGTTTCCACCAATGGATAGAGTGGTTTTCAAGGAAGATTTAGTATATAATTTGTTCATTGTTTGTATACATGACACAATGACCGCCTCCGTGGTCTAGTGGTAACAAACGTTGCCGTGAACTCGGGAGGTCGTAGGTTTGAGGTTTGCCGGGGGCAAGTTGTACATTGTATAATTTGTCTCGGTCTGGGTGTTTATATGTATAATATGTATATATTTACAAAAAAAAAGAAAAAGTATAAAATAGTTGGGTAGGGAGAGAAGTAGAATGGTGGATGGTGAGCGTATTATCGCTCAATAACAAAAAAGGAGGCCTCCTTTTCTTAAACCAGCCTATTGTCGGTCGCAAGCCCGAGACACCATTCTTCTCATCTCCTACCTACACACGATGGACCCGGCACCCGCACGGTGAATCCATGGAATGCTTAGAAATTTGTCTTCTGTAGTTTATCAACCATCTAGTTTCCGTAACACAAGCCTCGTAGCTTACCACGGAAACTAGTTGGCGCTGTGTGACCTGTCTGGAAATATTTATTATTATTATTTATTTATTTTAGTTAGTATAAATTTTTGTGCCAGATATACCTATTTACCATATTCCATACAAATAAATATTGCGTGGCGTAAACGTGCACGTATGCGTTACGAATCACAATGATTTGGATAGCGTAATTAAAAACAAAAATTGATTATTTTATTGTAGATAAAATTTCTTTTTTAAAAGTATTTCCTTGTATTTAAATGATGAATAAAGTTGGAATTAGTCATAAAACATTTTTATAATCAACATTAAAAGTTATTTTTATTTGATTTTAACGATAGAACTGCTTTATCACATAAAGCATCAAGTGCTGTTACGTTATAAATCTAAGTTACAAAATTAAATTTACGAAAAAATTGTGACATTTATGTTATTTTCGGATTGCATTGAGATTGGAATAAAAAAAGGAGAATCCTTCGCGCTATTTTGCGTGGACATGTTCAGTACAAGTTTTTGTTTTGTAAATTAATTTACTGTGAATATTGTTGGTCAAAAGTGGTGTTGTTTTGTTTAATAATGTGCTACAATGTGAATAATTAGTTGAGTTGCAGTTTATCTTTTGCGGTTTTCCCGCGCTGTGGACTCCTATATTTTACCCGACGTGTTTGAGCTATGGTGCCGCGAGTGACTCCAAGAATAGCATCAAATTCTGCAGCATCTGGCATTTGATGATGACCTCATTAACTCATAAAAAAGAAAGATATATTACATCAGACTTGGTTGTATGGGCTAGACCCTTTGCCTTCCCTATCACCTCATTCATCATCTATCATTTTTCGCGCATTTTTGACGGATATGTCAAGTGAAAGTGCTTGGTTAGTAAATTACTTTTCTTAGTGTTAGTGGTTAGACTGTACGACCGTATTCCTTTCGGGGTGGTCAGAAACCACGCTTATAAGGAAGCAGATTCACATTTAGCCAACTTTACTACCAAACTCGAGAAATATCACAAATAAATTAAATATTAATCAAATTCATTTATTTATGCGGCGTGCGCGTTGGTGTCTCGGTTGTAAGAACGCGTACTTTAAATCCTACAAAGGTCGGTTCAAACCAACCCGGCATGTACCAATGAGAAATACACTTTTCGTACATTTGTCATAGATTTACAACACCGCCGTTCCCGTGCCTCGAAAAGCACGTTTAGCCGTCGCGTCGTTTTGAAATTGACATGAAATATTGACATCATATCCTCGCCAAGCCGTGGCGAGTGTAGGCCAGATTCTCCAGTTCTGGAAGGCCCATCTCCAGCAGTGGAGGTCTAGGACGCTGTGTTCTAGGGGTTGTAATGAAAAAATGAACTTATTTACTTATTGGACATAACCGCCCGCTAGACCACAGAGGCAGACTAACCAGCTAAACAAAAAAAAAAAAATTGTGTGCAATGAAAACAGTGTCGAGAAACAAAAGCCTCGAAGGCGGACGCACCAAAATAATTCCAGCTGACGACGATTGATGACTACAGACGCTGGCAGATGAATGAAAAACTCAATGTACTCAGACCTAATTTTGCAGAGCAATTAACGTCAGAGACGGAATATGTTTTATTTATTTTATTTAAAAACTTTATTGTAAATCTATACAAAAGGCGAACGTAATGCCGCAAGACATTCTCTTCCCGTTAACCTTTGGGGCATTGGGACATTTAAATATGAGTGCGGTGCAAATACACACATCAAAAAAGTCTAGGGATCAAGCATGTTTATGCGGATTTCTTGTGATTGAGATGTGGCTTTGTAATAAATTTATGATTTTATAAATTTATATGGATCCTTTTTGGTGCATTTCATAATTTAAAACAGGAACTGTCAATCAAATTCGAGTAAAAGATGAAAATCAGCTGTCAATATTTTCCCTATAAAAACATAAGACGCATTGAAGACATTATTAGTGCTACTGTTTCCCTACTACTGATTAAAACCAACGTTATTATGGAGCGGCGACGTCATTTAAGCAGGGAAGAAATGATCAGAGCCGTGGGAATGATAGAAGCTGGTTCCCGGCAACGTACTGTGGCTTTAGCTCTGAATACAAGTCAGAGTGTTATCAGTCGACTTTGGACACGTTACCGAACCACTGGTACCGTGGCTGAGCGCCATGGAGGACGGTATCGCTGCACCACACGGAGACAAGACCGATACATTCAAATCACAGCTCGAAGAACTCCAACAATAACCGCCATGATGTTAGCCGTGAGCCTTCATCGCTCTTCAGGGAACTTAATTAGCGACCAAACAGTCAGAAACCGCTTGCATGAAGTGAACCTTCATTCCCGAAGACCGCTACGGGTACCACCTATAGCAATGCACAATCGTAGGACTCGATATCAATGGGCTCTTGAACACAGAAATTGGACAGAAGAACAATGGCGTTTCGTGTGCTTTTCTGATGAGTCTCGTTTTGGTATGAGGCCGGATACAAGACGTATACGACACTGGAGAACCCCTGGACGCCAACAGCGATTAAAATCCTGCCAGGAAGTCCATCCTTATAGTGGTGGAACCATCATGGTATGGGCGGGTATTTCGATCGGCGGAAGAACTGAGTTGATTTGGATCAGAGGCAACCTCAACGCTCAAATTTATGCTGAGACGGTTGTATCAGACGTCATCGTGTATATCGGTCCCTTATTTCAGTTAATGCATGATAATGCACGACCGCACACCGCAAGAGTTGTAAGACAGACTCTCGCCGCAGCTAACATCAATGTCCTGCCCTGGCCTGCTCAGTCGCCAGACTTGAACCCGATTGAGCATGCATGGGATATTCTTCAGAGAAGAGCTCTGCCGAATATGGAGGGTATCCAGTCGCAAGAAGACCTTTTTTTGTTGTTGCAACGAACATGGGCGGCCATTCCACAGCGTGATTTGGATGAACTCATTTTGAGTATGCCAAACCGATGTTCTTGTGTTGTTAGTGTTCGCGGTAGAAACACGGATTATTAATTGTTTAAGTTACCCAATAAAATTAAAAAAAAAACTGTTATTTCAGTCTTTTTTTCGAACTTTAATGTTAGTGGTTCAAATGTCAAAAATCCCTTTATTAGGAAAATGGCAATTTTTTTTACTAATGCAAAGGTGACTTGGTTTATCGTTACTGTAGACAAACGAAAACATTTTATTTGATCAATCCTTAAAGAAAATTTTAATGAATATCAATCAGGAGAAAAGTTATTGCAAAAATATATGTTGATCCCTAGACACTTTTGATGTGTGTAGATAAATAAAATATTAAAATGAAACATAAATAATATTAAAAATTAACATACTTAGACAACTATAATATATATGTACATATATATAATATATACACATACATACTAATACTACATAAATATAATACAATAAAATTATATAATAATACATAAATACCTTAATGTTAATAATAACTACCTACAATGGATTAAAGTCAGTAAAAAGTTAAGCTAGTGACTTATAAAAATGACTGTACACTCTTTTCTTGAATATTGGTCTGCTGGATGCTTGTCTGACTTCAACAGGAAGGAAGGATGAAGATGACACAACAAAAGATTTGGAAACAAAGTTTGTGTGATGGGAAGGGATAGATAGGAGGGAATTATGTGAGGAGCGAAGAGTTTTATTGTGAAAGGCGCTGAGGTAGAAAAATAAATCCTTTAAATATTTAGGTGTATTTGGTTTCTTTAGCACAGAGTATAGTAGGCACAGTGATCTCATATTTCTTCGAGAGCGAATTGGCAACCATTTAAGTTTGGATCGATATTCGGAAATATGGTCAAACTTGCGTAAACAGAAAATGAACCTAATACACGTATTCAAGAGATTTATCTTAGTCGTTACACTCTTGGTATAGTGGTCGTGGTTGTTATTTGAGTGTAGGGCATAAGCAGTCTTAATTATGCTACCAACATCTTCATTCACTATTTATTTAGTGTTGTTGTGTAATTCTACTCTAAAACTCTAAAACTGTACTCATTTGTAAATGTGCTATGTCTTAAACATTAACAGGTCACTGGAATCTGCTATGCTGCTAGTCTTCTGCTAACAGCTTACTCATTGGACCACTTAGATGCTTAGTCTTCCACTAACAGGAGTAGAATCACTCAAAATAATTTAAATAATTACTTGTCACAAATGCCTGTAATAGGTTTACATACAGATTGGCGACGGTCTGAGGTCAATTTTAGTGAAATTTATTTTTAAGGATTCTACAAGTTGGCATTACTGGAACCGGGACGGCTTCACTTGTTCTATAAGGCACGGGAACTGTGGTATTGCATATATATTTAAAAAGTACTTAAGTTAAATGGTAAATGCCGGGGTGCAAACCGCGTCCTTTTTGTAATTTAAAGAAACCGTTATCACCACCGCATAATATTGTTTTAATTAACGTTTAATTTTGGTGTGATCCCCTAATACGCCATAAGGCGTGAAGCGGATTTTAAAAGATCTGACTGACTCACATGTGACATGTATGTAGCTGTAGACAGTGCAAACTGGACTGCAGAAACTGACTAGGCCTGCATTTTTTATTTTTTTGTCCACATTTCTCTGTTTTGAACGCTCTGTGGCCAGGTAGAGTGCAGTCAAAAGGAATTTTTGAATTTTCGCGGAAGTCTCGGCTTTATCCAGTGGTAACGTCAACCCCGTTTAGTTTAAGAAAAACTCAAGATTTACGGCTAGTAATAGCTCACTTCGAGGAAAAACGCCGCGTTTAACCTTAGAGCTTCGATTTATCGAAAAAAAAACTTAAGCGAGCACGAGCTTAATCGAAAATTTACGACTTAATCGAATCTTTCTAACCGCGTCTTAAATCTTGTCAACTGGGGCTTCTATACCTGTAATATGCATTAGATTTTATTTAATAATTTTCTAAGTAAAGTAAAGTATCATCACGACCGTTTTTCTCTTTCGGTGTTATCAGAAACCACGCTTATAAATAAGCGGATTCACATTTAGCCAACTGAACTATAGGCGAATCATGACAAGTGGCAAGCTCGTTGATGTCTCCAGCGTACCAAACACGATAAATATAACAAGTACGTACTCAATAACATGAAATGAAATGAAATTATTTATTTGTCAGAAACATGGTAGGTACAGGAATGTAAATTGTTATCTATATTTTGTACGATTAACGTCAGGTTTCTGAAGTAAAAAAAAAAACACTTTTTTAATAAAAACTTTTTTTACACAACTTATTAAAAAAAAAAAAACATTTATTTTAACCTTATCCCCCAAAAAAGTTGTCTGCGTATCACGAGATACTTACAGCAGAACCTCATTTTGTATCTAACCTACCCATCAGCAAGCATTATTATTACATCATTGGCCGCCTTCGTGGTCTAGTGGTAACAAACGTTGCCGTGAACTCGGGAGGTCGTGGGTACATTGTATAATTTGTCTCGGTCTGGGTGTTTATATGTATAATATGTATATATTTACAAAAAAAAACAAAAGTATAATATGTAGTTTAT
Organism: Tinea semifulvella; assembly: GCA_910589645.1. Lineage (NCBI taxonomy): Eukaryota > Metazoa > Arthropoda > Insecta > Lepidoptera > Tineidae > Tinea > Tinea semifulvella. Next base: position 3,918,103 of record OU342620.1, read on the forward strand.
CAACCATCTAGTTTCCGTAACACAAGCCTAGTAGCTTACCACTGAAACTAGATGGCGCTGTGTGAGCTGTCTGGAAATATTTATAAAATATTTATTTATCTATATATGTAGCCATAGCTATGTGTATGTATGTTCCCTATGCATTTCAAAACAAACTTGACCGATCGGGATGAAACTTTGGAAATATGTTGTGTGAACATATATATATATATAGCTAATATACCGTAGGCGCGGCGGTGGCTCGGTTGTAAGAACGCGTAGCTACCTTAACTCCTCCTACTCGTACAAAGGTCGGTTCAAACCCACCCGGCATGTACCAATGAGAAATACACTTTCCTTACGTACATTTGTCATAGATTTGCAACACCACCGTTCCCGTGCCTCGGAGAGCACGTTAAGCCGACCGACCCCTGTCCCACTAATGCCCTTGTGGAATCGTTAATAAATTGTCATAATAAATTGACATCATATCCTCGCCAAGCCGTCCGGCTAGCGTGGCGAGTATAGGCCAAATTCTCCAGATATATGTTCTGGAAGGCCCATCTCCAGCAGTGGAGATCTGGGACGCTGTGTTCTAGGGGCTGTAATGATGAATGATGATGTAGCCATAGCTATGTGTATGTATGTTCCCTATGCATTTCAAAACAAACTTGACCGATCGGGATGAAACTTTGGAAATATGTTGTGTGAACATATTTATATATAGCTAATATACCGTAGGCGCGGCGGTGGCTCGGTTGTAAGAACGCGTAGCTACCTTAACTCCTCCTTTTGAGCACGTTAAGCCGACCGACCCCTGTCCCACTAATGCCCTTGTGGAATCGTTAATAAATTGTCATAATAAATTGACATCATATCCTCGCCAAGCCGTCCGGCTAGCGTGGCGAGTATAGGCCAAATTCTCCAGATATATGTTCTGGAAGGCCCATCTCCAGCAGTGGAGGTCTAGGACACTGCGTTCTAGGGGCTGTAATGAATGAATGAATATATATATATATATATTGAAAGCGTTACAACCGAGCCACCACCCCTCATAACCTATAAGTAAATAATAATAATAAAATAATAAAATACTTTATTGAGAAAAACATTTTACACAACTTATTTTAAAATACAATGCATAGTAACTTAAGCAAAAAATATAAATAAAAATTTTTTACAAATAAAAATTGACATTTGCTTTGAACCTTATCTCCCGAAAAAGTAGTCTGTGTATCAGGAGATATGTACTTACAGCTGAACCTTATTATACTAGCATTATTTTATATTTAACCTACCCATCACCAAGCATTATTATTTTTGCAAATTGCATAATGAAAAATAAATAAATAATATAATATATATATAATAAAATAAAAATATTAATAATACAATAATTAATAATTATCGTTTTCATATTGTGTGTAACGCATGAGTGTTGTGTATCGGTGTAAGTTTCAATGTGTGTGTATATGTGCGTTAATGTGTATGTGTAATTGCGTTAGTGTGTATGTTTTATTATTTTATGATACAGTTTTTAGCAATTCCTCAGTGTTGTCATAATCCAATCCCAAGAGTCACTCATCAATAATTTTAATTATGTTACGTTTGCTATGATTTCTAACATTCCCGTAATGTTTTATAAGTTTATTATATATAACTAAAATCTTTACTTATTATAAAATTGATGACGTTGTGTAATTTGTTTGCGGTATCACGTCCAAATACTTAAAATGTCATTAGCTTCTTAAAGAAAATGGCTTTTGCAATTATCCCAAGGGAGGTAATTTGCAATGACCTATAAACTGAAATAGGATATAGTAGCCTACCTAATGTCCTGATAAACATACACTTTTAAACTATTTTTATTCAACCTAAATTAACATACGTTAAAAAGTGCCTCCGTGGTCTAGCGGTTAAGTCCGTGGATTTAGACTCGGAGGTACCGGGTCCGATTCCTGGTCGGGACAAAAAAAAAAAGTATAATTAATATTTAATTTATTTATGATATTTCTCGAATGTGGTACGCTGGAGACATCGACGAGCTTGCCACTTGTCATGATTGGCCTATAGTAAAGTTCTGTGAATCCGATTATTTATAAGCGTGGTTTCTGATCACCCCAAAAGGGAAACGGTCGTGATGACACTTTACTTTTTTTTTATTAATCTAAATGTCACTTCAAAAAACCCGTTCCAACTCCAGTCGTAAATAACAACTTCAATTCAGCGTCTTCGTAATAAATTATTATGCACGTACAGCTCCCCGATCACGTTTTTTGATTAAATAAAAAACCGATTTACTTTGTCACAAAGCCAACACAATATTTGGATAGTTAGAGAGAGATAGGATGATAATTTAGACGGGTTAAAAAGGGATAGCAGACCTTCCGGTGCATATGCACGATTCAACTTTTGATACGGGATTTTAAAGTTTACGTTTTTGTTTTTTGATCCATCCGTTTTTGAAATTATCCTAACTGTATTTTATTATTATTAACATGCGAAGTTAAATCGTTTACGTAAATACTTTAAGATTTAATATTAGTTTTAATTTCATATACTTTTTTTACATTAAAATTTTGTATTTATCTCTTTTAAATAACTTTAACTGCCTCCGTGGTCTAGCGGTTAAGTCCGTTGACTTAGACTCGGGAGGTACCGGGTTCGATTCCTGGTCGGGACACAAAAATATGTATTAATGTAAATAAATACATTTAATTAATATTTAATTTGTGATATTTCTCGAGTTTGGTACGCTGGAGACATCGACGAGCTTGCCACTTGTCATGATTGGCCCATAGTAAAGTTGGCTAAATGTGAATCCGCTTATTTATAAGCGTGGTTTCTGACCACCCCGAAAGGGAAACGGTCGTGATGATACTTTACTTTTACTTTTAAATAACTTTAATTAAGAAGTGGTTGTTTGGTGTATTTCAATGGGGTGTATCAGGCAAAGCTTTTTGTAGATGTCGCTAGCGGCAATGGTACCTTGTTTTACACCTATATCGCTTTTTATATTCCTATTTAGCTATTTCTTTTTTTAAATGTTTTTGTAGTTGTATATTTTTATAATAGAAAAATGTATTTGTAATTAACCTCAAGCTACAAATACGCCAACCTCAGACCAGGTTACGGGATGGTTATGGGACCATGGGGACCCTCAACCATGCGGTTGCCTCGGACAGCAAGAGTTGTCCAAACGGCTAACGGAAAAATCTGAACACAGGAGCTGGCAATTACATCTGCCAACGTATTAGCCACGCTTGGGACCATCTCTGATAAGACGTTTTTGGATTTATAATTATTATTTGTCTGGAACAATACGAGTATAACATCCACTAATGATATCAGTTGTTAACCCGTTATAAATTAACCAATGATTAACAGATTAACATTCATTGTATCAATTAGGATACAACGCGAATTCATTAATCTTCGTCAATCATTATTTGAATACTAAATAGGTGTTAGCGATTGTAAAGTTTTTCGTTTCTAAATAATAAATCATTTAATTTGGAATACTGCCTCCGTGGTCTAGCGGTCATGTCATGGATTCCTGGTCAACGCAATAATTATATTACTAGAGTTTGGTACGCTAAAAAATAATATATAAATAAATACAAAAATAAATACAAAACTATATAGTGCATTGCCTTTACCATTGCTAAAAGAAATAAAATTACTTTTTTCAAAATTTATGACAAAGACCTTCAGTCACTGTCACTGATGACGCCGCTCCAAAGAGAGGCGAAATATTTGGCAAAAAATATTTTAAGCTTCAATTTATATATTTTACCAAGTAAGAAACACATCTAACACATTTTATTTGTTGCAGATAAAAAATAATATACCAATTCGTTAACTAAAACAATTGTACAAATGCAAAATCCTCCACTTACTCAAACAAGAACATTCGCAATTAAAACAGAACATATTTATGCCTTGTCGGTATAATTATTGAACAAATCTCTTAAAACAATTTAACTGTAATTATAATTTCGTATAATCCCTTAATTTCAGTCGCTTATACTTTATTTCAAAGGGAAGGAACAAAGACGTATATACAGAGGAAAGTCGAACTGTATACATAGTCAAAGTCAAAGTCAAATCATTTATTACAATTTGGCTTTCTCGGGCTCTTTTGTATTGTCACATTCATCATCATCAGCCTGTATCTCTCCACTGCTGGATGTAGGCCTCCCCTAAGGCTCGCCACTTAACGCGATCTTTCGCTACCCTCATCCAACCCCCACCAGCAATCTTCTTTAGGTCATCTGTCCATCTGGCGGGGGGTCGTCCCACTCTGCGTCTTCCCGTACGTGGTCTCCACTCTAGAACCCGGTTGCCCCATCGATCGTCGGTTCTTCGGCAGATGTGTCCGGCCCATTGCCACTTCAGCTTGCTAATTTTAAAAGCTATGTCAGTAACTTTCGTTCTCTGACGAATATCAACGTTTCGAATTCTATCCATCAGAGATACACCAAGCATAGCTCTCTCCATGGCTCGCTGAGATACCTTGAATTTATGGACCAGACCCACTGTTAGTGTCCACGTCTCTGCTTCGTACGACATTACCGGGAGGACGCACTGGTTAAAGACCTTAGTCTTACATTGTTATAATTATTTAAATAAATTATATTAAATTTATTACAATACAATTGAATTGACCTAAATATAAACATACACCAACAGTAAAAGGTGTCCAAAATATATTAATAATTTACATTTGCACATCTACCAGGCATTTTTGTCACTAATAAAATCATTTATAATAGGCCTTGCCTATAAGTCGACGTTTGACATGAATTTTTAGTTTATCTAAACACAAGCTAGTTAGTTCCTTTGGGAGTGTGTTATAAAAACGAACACCAAGTCCCAAAAAAGACTTACTAGTTTTACTAAGGCGTAGGTGAGGCAAAGCTAATTTGTGATTATTGCGTGTGTTGCGAGAATGCAAGTCACAATTTCATACATATACCACGTTTAATTCTTAAAAGTTTTTTTCTACACAAATTGATACGAAATAAGGCTTCAGTTTCTCAATAGCTTTCTGTTTCTCAATCATCTTCTCTTTATCAGAAACCTTCTCTTTTTCAAACACCTTCTCAATAACCATGCCCTTACCTAGGAGATATCATATAAAACAACACACGCATAAATAAAACTAATATTTTAAAAATACTTTCTTTTGCTTTGTGAGGGGATAATAAGATAGCTACCGTTTATCTTTTTGTTATACGTCACATGATTTGTAGTTAGCTTATCACTTGAATAATTGGGCCAATCACGTGCCTTATAATAGGTGGTGGCTCGGTTGTAAGATCGCCTACCTACAATCCTACAAAGGTCGGTTCTAACCCCCCCGGCATTTACCAATGAGAAATACACTTTACGTACATCATAGATTTACAACACCACCGTTCCCGTGCCTCGAAGAGCACGTTAAGCCGTCGGTCTCGGTTCCACTAATGCCAACTTGTGGAATCGTTAATAAATTGTCATAAAAAAAAAAATCTTTGCCAAGCCGTCTGGCCATCGTGGCGAGTGTAAGCCAAATTCTCCAGTTCTGGAAGGCCCATCCCCAGCAGTGGAGGTCTATACGCTGTGTTCTAGGGGCTGTTATAAATAAAATAAAAAATAAATTTGGACTGTCCAATATTGCTCGTCAGATTTCCCATAAGGGTTCCTAGAAGGATGCCCAGGTGACCAATTGTCTTAACTTGGTTAAACCAAAGAGGTACCGTACCAATCTAGGTTGACCCTCGCCAGTAGCACGACTGTCATATAAGAATGCCCATTTTTCTTAAAGAAATGGGCCCAATAAAATGTTCTCGTGTCATAATGATTTCTTTTTTATTTGTTAGTTAATATATTGTGTTGTCTTAATCTGTAATTAATTTTATTTATTTTACCCTAGCATAACGACAATTGACAAAAACTTCTTTTTACGTTAATAATTACATAGTTTCGTTCCCGCCTTATTTTTTAAAATATATTACGTCTATGACAAAAGGCGTATCTCAATACAAATTCGTTGTACAGTCAGTGATACAAGAAAGTATACAAACTTAACATAAATAAATTGGACTTTATTCCTTTCCTATTAAAGGTCAAAATTACACTTAGATCATACAAAAGTGTTTATCAAGTAAAGTTGCTCTTTGTGTACTGAGGAACCAGATTTAATTGCAATTACTAATGAAGGTGCTCTACTTGGTAAATAATTATTCATTCCTCTAAAATTGCAAACTATTTGTTTTTGATTTTAAAATACCAAGTCAATTTGCTTGTAACTATGCATTTCATAATTATCTTTTTTTTTCATTTAGTATGTTTTTTTATGTAAGATTTTTTTATTCATATATACATACAAATCTTCACGCTAGATCCCTTGCAGGGTAGGCAGAGACAATTGAGCGCCACTTCACACGATCACGACATACCTCTTTCGCTTCTTCGACATTCATCAACCTCTTCATACATGCCTTGTTACAAAGGTTTTTTAATTATCCTTCATCTAGTGTTTTATTTGTTTGATCGTGATATGTGAGTCATGGTCTGCCAGGGCCTCTTTTACCCACAACTTTCGCATTATGTATCTGGTTCGTCAATCTTTCTTCGCTCATCCTTTCAACATGCCCGAACCATCGTAGCATGCTTTTCCTTATTTTTGTTCCTATGCTTTCGTTTCAAACCTACCATTTTTCGTATTTATTTCGACGTTACGTATGTGGTCCGCCACAGTGACGCCGCATAACCGACGCGACGTCCTCATTTCTACTGCATTAACCCTACTTTTTTATTCGATGTTATAATATGATTAAAACTACTTAAAAAGTAAAAATAAACTAAATATAAACTAAACCTAATAATAACTATAAGTTAAAAATATCCTCTAGAGGCGACCCTTCAGGGATAGTCCCAAGGAAACTGGCAACATTTCCCCTCTGTATAGCGAGGCTAATACGTTGGCAGAAATAACTGCCAGCTTCCCTGTCTCCAGACTTTTTTGGTAGCCGTTTGCTTGGCTGATTGTCATGGGCCCCTCATATCGACCCCAAAAAGTGCATGAATTACCAGGTCACCCTGTCGGGGAAAACGAGGGAACTTCCCCATCTCCAAGCCCGGCCTATCAGCAATCTTGGCCTGGACGATCTCACTGTCAGTCTGTAAAAACACTCGCCATAAGGTTGACATTAGCTCCATCTATTGCTCAGTAGACCTGTTGTTTTTTCAACTATTCCATATTTTAATATTAATTCATGGTCCGTGCCACCCCATATCCTATGCGTGGCTATATCCTGGAGTACTGTTGGGTGCCTGTCGGGGCGCGTTGTGCTGCATATCCTAATCTTAATTGTGTAAATTGTATCTGTATTGCGATGAATAAACGTATTTCTTTCTTTCTTTCTTTCTTTCTTTCTTTCTATTATTTACAAAATTATTTTCATAAAATACCTGAGTATTAGTCTTAACACACAATTCAATTGGCAATTTACATAAATTTTCTTTGAACCCCAACAAGCATTTGCATCCACATTTCATACGAACATCACAAAGATCTTGTTGACATTTCATAATTTAATCTTCTAACCACATTTGTTCAGGCTTTAATAATAAACCTGTCTCTTTGTCGCATTATTAATGTTTTCATTTGATTATTCTTGTACACAGCCATCACTATTGCGCGAGTTTATTCATAACTGTCGCAGTTGATATACTGTCTGAAATTAGCAAATTGCAGAAATATTCAATAGCTACCGACCGTGGTATAATCAAATTATTATTATTTTTAGAACATTCATTTCACTTGTTTTAGACAGTGGGCCCGGATGGCTAATGGGCCTGGGTTGGGGATGGGGACATTCCCCCGTTTTTCCCGACAGGATCTCAGCGGGCAACCACCCACCGGTAATTTATGCACTTTTGGTGCTGGGCGCCGTCACTGTATAACAGCGCCCGTGTGGCTCACGAACCCAGGGGGTCTAGGTTCGACTACTTCAGCTCTCCTCCAAGAGCACCATAGTATAGCTGGTAGAATACGCTACATACATCTCGGCGAAGCTGCAGGGATTCGAGAGTTCCAGATATAGAAGCATCGTCCTCCAGCAGTGGAGAGATTGATTATATCATTACTAAAAAGCAGTTTAAAATAGTATTTTTGCAAGGTGCATATAAATTATAGTGCAGCGGCGGTCGTATTAATAATTTCTCAACCCGTTCCCTTAGACGCAACGTATGTTAACAAGACGGCAAACAAAGTCAAATAAACTAAACAAAAATATTTCTGAACTCAACTATTTATAGGTATGAACGTAGACATATACTTCTAGACGGGCCATTGTTGGTAAAACAATACTCATATCTTAACCTGAGTTGAAACGATTACAGTTACAAGTGGCGTCGATTGTACTAGATTCATTTTATAAGTCAGCTGGAACATTTTAGCAGTAGTGGAATCATTTTAAATTATTTACGTATCACAAATGCCTAAAATAGGTTTACGTAAATAATAATAATATTGTGACTTTAAAAACAGTAGCGTTTTTCAAGGCACGAAGCCATGAGGGATGGAACATTGCCCCATTTTCCTCGACAGTATCTTGGCTGGCAACCACTCGCGTAATTTAATACACGTATAATAGTGTGTAAAACATATCATGCTCAAACTGTGGCAAACTATAAAATTGATATCATTTAGCCAAACAATATTAATAAGTTGCAAAATACCACCAGATATATCTCGAGTTTGGTACGCTAGAGACATCGACGAGTGATTGGCCTATAGTAAAGTTGGCTGAATGTGAATTCGTTTTTTATAGGCTTGGTTTCTGACAATTCCGGTGATTCGATGATTGATCGATGATTACACTAGCGTGATTTACAATACGTGGTATTTTACAAAACCCAGTATCATACAGTATTTGGCTGGGGAGGATCGCGCAATAAAATAAAAAAGGGAGGCCGCCTTTTTTAAAACTAGCCTATTGTCGGTCGCAAGCCCGAGACACCTTTCTTCTCACCTCTTACCCACACACGATGGACCTGGCACCCGCACGGTAAATCCATGGATTGCTTAGAAATTTGTCTTTTTAGTGGAAGTTCGAGCAAAGCATTACAGCTAAAGCATAAAAAAACAAATGACGAATGTCTTGTCTAGGACAATGTATGTCGATGCAAATATGAAAATTGATGCTCGCGGCAATGCAAACGCTGGCAACTAATTTATAGCGCAGTTTAAACAGATCGCCACGCAAATTGGTTACAACGTTTAATAAGTTCTTGTGTTCCAAATGTATCACGAATATATACCTTTGTGGTGTGGTCAGTGGTCAGATCAGCGCTCGAATAAGAGTTTAGGTATTACTCGTTAAGTTAATAATTTATTTATTTATAATAGGGTAGCCAACAGTGCTAACATCACACACTTATTTGTACTTAACACTAAATCAGAAGTTAGATGTTGCACCTATTATAGGCCGACCACCACATTACCACAGTAGCCTTATAGCCTATAAAAAATAACAATATTATAAAATTTTCAATAAGTATACAAAAACTAAATATTCGAAAAACAATTTTAATAATATATATAAAAACATACAATTCCTTTTATAAATAAAAATAAATAACGAAAAACAAAAAAATATGACGTATTTTGGAGTTTTTCGTAATTAAAATTACAATTTAAATTTCTATGCGACTCGCACGCTCTTTGTTCTTCTCATAACAATTAACTTAAAATCCCACCCCACACTTTCACCAAATATACCTATAAATTTGGGGACTCATACATCTGTCGCACAATAAAGATGTGGAATGCTCTTCCAGCCTCTGTGGTTCCCTTTTCCTACGACCTGGAGTCCTTCAAGCGAAGTGTGAAAAGGTATCTAGTCAAGCCGGCATAGTGTTAGGGACTGATGTCGGACATGAGTGCCTGATTCCAGTTGCTAACATTCATGTACCATGCTCGTCACTTGTGGGCGCAAGGTCACATGTCGTGCTAGTAAAAAAAATATATTCAGATTCTGCTGTTCGCCAGTGGAACAAGCTCCCACTGACCATCAAGCTTCCTCCAGTCACATCTTTAAATAAACAATTAGCTTAACGTGCTCTCCGAGGCACTGGAACGGTGGTGTTGTAAATCTATGACGTATAAATATAATAAATAAATATTTCCAGACAGGTCACACAGCGCCATCTAGTTTCCGTGGTAAGCTACGAGGCTTGTGTTACGGAAACAGTGACTACATATTATACTTTTTTTTTTTATAAGAGGTACTTTAATTGGCATCCATCACTGGAATATAAGACCATTCATTCACCTTTACTAGTATTATATACCAGCTATTAAAGGAACAAAATAAAGCCACAGCGCTTTACGTAAACTGCGTCGTAAATTGCAACACCATCAATTATATTATTTATAACCTTTGGCGAGTTTAATTTAAAACCTGAACTTATTACCATAAGTCATCTAGCACCCTATCCAATTATATTGGACAGAAGTACAAAACAGCTTAGTGCCGTCTAGTCTTATATTTGCATACAAAATGGTGGCTCGGTTGTAAGAACGTTATCTTTAAAATCCTACAAAGGTCGGCTCTACCCCCCGGCAAGTACCAATGAGAAATCAAATTTTCTTACGTACATTTTCTTACGACCTCCGTGGTCTAGTGGTTCGATTCCCACCGAGCGAGGGCAAGTTGTACATTGTATAATTTGTCTCGGTCTGGGTGTTTATATGTATAATATGTATATATTTACAAAAAAAAAAGTACAATATGTAGTTTATCAACCATCTAGTTTCCGTAATACAAGCCTCGTAGCTTACCACGGAAACTAGATGGCGCTGTGTGACCTGTCTGGAAATATTAAAAAAAATATATAATAATAATGTGCCGTCTGTTATAAAGTTTTGCACACAATTAAGTGACACGCACACTTCACACGTGCATCCATCCCATCCTTAAAGTTTATACTGCATGGAATTTGTTAAAAAGCAAATATTTTTATATTATAATCTAGAATAAAATTAAATAACTACGTATTTTTTATTTTAATTAGTCAGTAATAACATTTTAAGTTACGGCGCAGAGAAGTTTTCCTAAAAATATCGCAACTCATACTGACTCTAATCAAGTAGGTAGCGAGAGGTCGACGATCGCGCGAACGTTGACTTACGTAATTGTTTCTATCTCTATTTCGTCTTTGGGCTGTGCGTGAGATCAATTAATAATGCTCGACAATATTTTTTACTTTAAAAGAAGTTTTTTAAAAGGGGTTCTACCAATGGCATCTAAAGCCAAAAAAAAATATTTGCTCTTTTGACACACGCAAATTTTAATTAGTTCCCCACTGTGCTATATAGAAGTACTTGTCAGTGTCATCAGCCACTATTTTCATTCATTTTTATGGGTTTTAAGATTCTCTGCGCGGGCGCATTTTATTGACGACATAAACTAGCCAGGCAACCATAGATCAATAAATTACCAGAATAAGACAACTATTATTTTATTAATTAAATGCTAAATCATTTATATTTTCCTTTATCGCCATATTACGAGTTAAAATACAGTTGTGTGCCTAATAAAAAAATAGAAGCCGATATTTTTTTTCATGTGTAAAGGAGGTGAGGCATGTGCTGTGCATGTAATCGATTTTTCATTAAAAAATATTTTGTATACTTTAGATATACTCGTCCTAACTACTAGTTTAATTGTATTTGTTTGTATATTTGGTCTATTTTTGGATTTGTTTCTATATTTGGATTTTGGAAATATTCATTATGATGTAAGATATTTTTATATATATATTATCAATAGTTTAACTTGATGGAATAAATAAAACTAAGTCGATATTAAACTGTGAACATTCACATGCAAATGGACAATAATAATCTAATAATATCATTATCTTCATTAGAAAATTCAGTAATATTTCACTAAAGCATCACATAATCATAAAACAAAATTGACGAAGTATTTTTTTGTATTCACATTTTATTAGGGGTAAAGCCCAAAGACAAATTGAGCATGACAGCACCATCTAAACCTAACATAAATTAACAATAAAGCATATTTATTACCTGGTTTAGCCGGTGATCACGTCTGTAAGGGTTCAATGTTTGTATTCAGCAGCACCGCTAGAACACATCGTTCTAGACCTCCAATGTTGGTGATGGGCCTTCCAGAACATCTATATGGAGAATTTGGCCTACACTCGCCACCCTGGCCAGACGGGTTGGCGAGGGTCTGATGTATTTTTTTATTAACAATTAACGTATCCACACATAACGTGCTCTTCCATTCAAGGGAACCATGGTTTTGTAAATCTATGCTAAAAGTCTATTTCTCATTGGTTCCTCCTGCCGAGGCTCTAACTGACTCTATTTGTTGGTTGTATACAATATCTAAATGTTTTAGTAAAAAACCCTCAAAACTGCATTATAACAAAAATACGGCATTATATCTTACGGCAGTAATATAGAGGTGAATACTTAAAGGTGTATGTTTAAATACAACTTTAGTATCAGTTAAGTTTGTTACTGTAACGTTGTTTCTGCACAAACACAAATCTAAGCTCCAACTTTAACAAGGAAGTTAACGCTTGAAAGCCCCGCTTAAGATGAAAATAACATTGGCATAATTAGTTAATCAGACTGCCACTGAGTCTAGTAATTGTCTTTGCTGTAACATTTTGCTTTAGCGAATTTTAAGACAGAATTCTTAGCAATGCAGTAAACTCTGCAGGTGTAGGGTACATTGTGTGTAGATTAAAATGATCGTAATATTTTGGATATGTCATTTGATAGGTTTATGATAACGATCAATGCAGGGTGTTTTGTTTATCACTTCAAGTCCTCCGCCGCGTCTGTCTGTCTGTTCGCAATAAACTCAAAAACTACTTCACCGATTTTCATACTGTATTTACTAATGAATAAAGTTTTTGTATACATTAACGTAATTTCTTGGAGTTTCTGCTGAGAACTTTAAGGTAAATAGACCAACCTTGATACAGGTTACGAATTTGCGCCGTTTTGGGGTCGAGACGATGGTCTCTGGTCCCTCAGCCAATGAGTTGTCTAAACGGCTAACATAATAATCTGGAGATAGGAAAGCTGGCAATTATTTCTAAAAATAAGATTAAAAAAAGAATATTATTATGTATAATATTTATTTATTTTTCTAAATGCTTTCATTTGACAAAGCATACGGTTAGCTGATTTTATTTCGCCTAATGTAAGTTGCAGATTCCAGTAACAGATAAAAGTTAGTAATTAGACCAATGTTTAATTTTCCCAAAAGCATACTTTAATATGTCGAACACGTAGCAGCTATAAAATTAAATGTAACTAACGAAAATTGGAACAAGAAATTCGAATCGGAAGAATGCCAAATTCCGCAGTTGTAATTGCCGTTTTATGACGTTTTCTCTTGTCGGTTCTAATAGCTTCTTAGTCTGTGGTCATATAAGAGATTCCTTGTAAATTGGCGTCGTTTGAGATCTTAATTAAGTCTGTTCAGTTTTTAGTTGGCTTCGCGGAGATGTCTACGTCAGCCCACTCGTGAGAATAGGCTCCCATCCACTAGGATAGATCGTATACACTTTGCATACGAATATTATTAGCCACGGATAAGTATCATTACGACTGTAATTCCTTGGCTAAAATTACATTTTACTTTTTCTTTTTATTCGTTACACAATTTAAGTACACTTGTCTTCTTCCTTTTTCTGTACTGTTCAAAGACATGGATAAAAGTCGCGGATAGGGCGAGAATAATAATAATAATAATAATTCGACTGTACTTGGGACAGAACGATTATAACTGACAAAACAGTACACTACAACCGACCCAACATTATTTTCATAAACAAAGAAATAAAACAGCATATTTAATAGACATAGCCGTACCTAACACTCATAACCTAATAACTACACATACAGAAAAAAATACTAAATACAGAGAGAGACCTTGCAATAGAGCTTAAATCCCAACTCAAATTAGAAAAAGTAACAACTGTACCCATATTAGTATCTACGACCGGAATAATACCCAAAACATTACATGACAGTGTTGCAAATAAATAAATATTATTGTATATAGTATCATCACGACCGTTTCCCTTTCGGGGTGGTCAGAAACCACGCTTATAAATAAGCTGATTCACATTTAGCCAACTTTACTATATGCCAATCATGACAAGTGGCAAGCTCGTCGATGTCTCCAGCGTACCAAACTCGAGAAATACCACAAATAAATTAAATATTAATTAAATGTATTTATATATTAAATGTACCTCCGAGTCTTAGTCCACGGACTTAACCACTAGACCATCGAGGCAGTTATAATAAGGTATTATTGTCTATTGATATAATACACATATTAGGGTATTAAATGAGTTATTATGATGCGCCCTGAGTTTTTAATGTCATAAGTTCTCATATTAAAATATCACCCTCCTTTGAAACTAATGATATTGACCACATCTGCTTTTTTATGACTTTATGGTCCAGAGCTAATATAATGGGGTGTATCACTAACTTTTTATCACGATAGATGGCGCATGATAGATGGTACCTAATATAACTGTCAGTTGCATAGAAAACTTGTATTTTTATTACGAAATTTATTATTTTCTGGATATTATGCCGAAGTCAGCAGCTTTTAGGTGTACAAATCGAAATTTCTAAGCAAAATCAAAGAATTGGTGATCTTACAATTGCCTTTCTATTAATAAAACCATTTTCTTTTTAAAGACGGGGTGTGCGTTTTTTAATTCGTCTTTCTTCTGTTATAAACATTTAAAACTACGAAAACATTTAAAAAATTATGCGATATAGGCGTAAAATAAGGTACCATTGCCGCTAGCGACATCTACAAAAAGCTTTTCCAGATACACCCCATTAAAGTTTTAAGCTTTAAATAAAATACCTAAAAAAAAGTCCAGCTACAAAAAAAAAAAAAGACAATTTATCTACACGATGGGATACTAAAATCTTCATACGTGTAGCACACATTGCAAATGTCTCCGCTGAGACTCGGTCTGTCCTGCGACTTAACAAACGACTTCTTTACGAACTACTTAAAAAATAGTCAGGAAGGTGGTGGCATTTAAAAACTAAGAATAAATGTACAGCTAGCAGGGTTTTTAGAGAATATCGTAGACTATATTTATGCCAACACTTCTGTATGGAAGCGAGACGTGTTATGTCACAATACGCATAAGAGTAGGTATAAAAGAAATAATATGGACAAAAATAAGGAAAGGCATGCTGCGATGGTTCGGGCATGTTGAAACGATGATAGAAGAAATATTGACGAACCAGATACATAATGCGAAAGTTATGGGTAAAAGAGACCTAGACTCACCTATCACGATCAAATAAATGAAACAATAGCTGAAGATGCATTAAAAACGGCATGTATGAAGAGGTTGATGAATGTCGAAGAAGCGAAAAAGGTATGTGGCATCATCATCATCAGCCTGTGTCTCTCCACTGCTGGATATAGGCCTCCCCCAAGGCTCGCCACTGCACGCGGTCTTTTGCAACCCTCATTCAACCCCCACCAGCGACCCTCCTTAGGTCATCCGTCCATCTGGCGGGGGGTCGTCCCACTCTGCGTCGTCCCGTACGTGGTCTCCACTCCAGAACCCGTTTGCCCCATCGGTCGTCGGTTCTGCGGCAGATGTGTCCGGCCCATTGCCACTTCAGCTTGCTAATTTTGAATGCTATATCAGTAACTTTGGTTCTCTGACGAATTTCAACGTTTCGAATTCTATCCATCAGAGAAATACCAAGCATAGCTCTCTCCATAGCTCGCTGAGCGACCTTGAATTTGTGAACCAGACCCACTGTCAGTGTCCACGTCTCTGCTCCGTACGACATTACGGGGAGGACGCACTGGTTGAAGACTTTTGTCTTCAAACACTGTGGTATGGACGATGAGAAGATATGTCGAAGTTTCCCGAATGCCGCCCATCCTAGCTGAATGCGTCTGTCGGCTTCTTTGCTGAAGTTTGCAGCGCCTAGCTAAATAGTCTGTCCAAGGTAGACGTATTCCTGCACAACTTCGAGAGTAGCATTTCCCACACAGATTGGCATGTGGCATAGTGGCGCTCAATTGTCTGCCTACCTCGCAAGGGATTTGGCGTGAAGATATGTAGGTCTATTTTATGGCGTTAATAATAATAATAATAATAAAAATGCTTTATTGCACAAAAACTAAAATAACTTAAAATATAGTTAATATTACATAGTATTTATTTTGTTTATTTATTTTATGATGGGCCTATAGTAAAGTTGACTAATTGTGCATCTGCTTCTTGAAAAGCTTGGTTTCTAACCACCCCGGAAGGCCGTGATGATACATTTATTTTTACTTAATAGTTTTACAATAAAGGTATTAATTAGTTTTTTTTTTATGTTTTAAAATGTTAGTTTTTAGTTTAATTTAATAATTTAGTTTTTTTTTTAATCATCGTACTTACCTTACTTTTTTAATGACGTTTCATAAATGCCTGTAATAGGTTTACGTGAATAAAGATATTTTGACTTTGACTTTGACTTTACTTCCTTCGAATAAATACTGTGTTTATAAAGGTTAACTATGTTTTTTTTTTTATAGGTACTGAGCACGACATGTGACATCGCGACCACCTGAACACCAGATGGTAAGCGGTACGGGAGATCATTTAAAAATTACATACATTACATACATACTTCGCTCTTCTTTCTTTATGATATAATAAATACTGAAAGTAAACTAGAAAACTGTCGTAAATAAAATATAATGTAATGTAAAATGCAAGTTTAGGTTTTTACAAATGTTGATCGAATTATTGACGTCTCCATGACAATCAAAGTCATGAAGACGTCTCAGATTTAAATATATTTAGAATCTATCTACTTGTTCCACAACATTTTTTTTTTTTTTTTTATACTTTATTGCACTAAAATTGTATATTAATGTACAATTTTTAGTGGGCTTGATGACCAGGGACTATGTATAGGTGAAAATTTCATTACGAATTTATAAAATACATACTAATAAATTATTAAAAAATATATATAATTACATATATTCTTGGATGTAGTTTAGTATGTAAGTATATCCTTTTATCTAGAGCCTAATTATTTCCATATTTATCATATCTATATTACATGTTGCACCTACCTCACACCTTGAACTTACTACATTATCCTAAAGGTTGGCTGTCAGAGAATGTCTAGCGGCATTAAGCCTGCCCCTTGTACATAGTGCAATAAAGATTTAAATAAATAAATAAATATATATAACTATAAAAAACTAAAAGAAGTAGTATCTACGTAGTTTTAATATGTTTACTTATAAATTTCGCTATGGCATCTGCTATTTAAGCAGCACATTTTTAAAATGGTTCTTATATATAAATCTCATACACACCCTCTCACATACACTCACACATAGAAAAAACATACATATTTTTATGTTGTAACATAACACGGAAAAGCACAACCTCCTGTAGATATCACAAACACATCACCCTATATTATTCACCTATTTTACATGTGTATACTTTTTGTTAAAATAAATTATTTTATTATTATTATCAAAAAAATAAAAAAAAAATAAAAAAAAATGATATTGAAAATATTTAACATACTTATTGCTTAGCTAGGAAATAATTAAGTAGAGTTTTGAGAAATCGGCTGTTAGACGACACTATTTTGCATGTTTTTTCCCGTAATGTCGTATGAAGCATAGAAGTAAACAAAAAAAAAAAAGTTTTTTCCTCTTACCACTATGTTAAGGGTGAAAAAGCTATTATTAAAGAAACACAAAACATAGTAGTTAATAATACTTAAAATACGAGAATATAAAATACGAAATATGGATTAATTCTATATTTTTTTCTATTTCCATCGTCTAAATTACGTTTTCAGTTTCACACACTTACCAAATTCCACATCAATGGGACATCCTGACATCCAAAATTATTAGCTTCATTTATAGAACTACGACCAAATTAAGTTGATCGATCGACATTGATGAGAGGAAGCGATACACATACCTTTTTAATTTGGGCGCGTTAAACTTAATTGTGTAAATAACTCTAGTCAAACCTTTGATCGTTGGGACGTTCGAATTTTAAACTTTTCCCGCGTTTTATATGTTTATCTTTAAGTTTACAACTGTATATTAGTTTTGGTCGTTGAATTAAAGTTTTATGACCGGGTTTTTGTTTTATAGGTACTATGTCTGATAGTGCAATTGCACTATCTGCAGAATAAATGTCTTAATTTCGTATTCAGCTTAACACATATACATACATATTTTCACGCCAAATCCCTTGCGGGGTAGGGAGAGACGATTGAGCGCCACTTGTCACGATCACGACATACCTCTTTCGCTTCTTCGACATTCATCAACCTCACTTTCAGCTAATGTTTTATTTATTTGATCATGATAGGCAAGTCTGTGTCTGCCAGGGCCTCTTTTACCCACAACTTTCGCATTATATATCTGGTTCGTCGATCTCTCTTCGGTCATCCTTTCAACATGCCCGCACCATCGGAGCATGCCTTTCCTTATTTTTGTACCTATGCTATCTTTTATACCTACCCTTTTACATATTTTGTTATTACGTATACGGTCCATCAAAGTTACGCCGCATATCCGACGTAAAGACCTCATTTCTACTGCATTAACTCTACTCTCATGCGTATTCTGACATATCGACGTCTCGCTTCCATACATTAGTGTTGGTACTAGCATGGCATTGTGTATGGCGAGTTGAGTATTCAGCTTAAGTGGCTTTATATTCGGTTTAGAAGTCATCAGTATATTCTAACCACTCTTTTCGGCATCCTAAACAATGCTCACTCGCCGCTGTACCTTAAAGAATGCTTGGCGTTTCTCTCCTTAACTCATGATCGCGATTGGGTATAGAACAAACTCCTCTCTATTCCCATCCACTCCTCAACCAGATATTCAAATTCTTTAATTGTTACTGCAGCATCAGGAACTTCCTTTCCTCTTTCCCTTCATACTCTTCTAACTGCAGACTCTTTATACAATAATCTTCACTTTCACTTTCTATCCACACAAAATTATTAATTTATGTTGTTAGTCAATCTTTCAACATGCCCGAACCATCGGAGCATGCCTTTCCTTACTTTTGTCCCTATGCTTTCTTTTATCAAATCAAATAGTTTATCTCCTTTGGTTCGCTTGAAACAACTCGGATACAGTCAGAACTAATAAAATAACTAAATAAATTATTAAAACATATGTACTTAACAAAGTGGTAATAACGGTTGGACCGTAAACAGGCAATAATCCATTATTATATATGTTAGGCACAACATTACTGCCTCAAGCAAGTAAAACCAACTAACTTAAAAACTACTTGAATAAGATCGTGGCTGTAAAAAGGCCGTGTCAGTTTACATTCTAAATACCTAATAATTTTGTACCTACCATTAACTCATACATTAACTATATTCTCATGCGTATTCTGATATATCCACGTCTAGCTTCCAAACATACCAACACTGATCCACCAGAATGACCTTGTGTATGGCGAGTGGAAATGTCAGTGAAAGTGACATTTATTTTTTTCGGAAAGCAAATCATTAAATATTGTACATTCCTCGTTCAAATTAAATCAAATTATTTATTTCCTTAGGTTATCTTCTAACAACTTGGATATTGTCAGCACTAAAATAATGTAAAACAAAAACATAATAAATATATATAAACAAACATAAGTTAGGTAATCATGATTGGACCGTAACGGGTAAACAATACAGATTTATGTGTGTTATAATAGCATTATTGTCATAAGCAGGGTAATTGTAACTTAATAACTACTTAATATAAGATAGTGGCTGTAAATAGGCCGTGTCAACTAAATATTAATTCATGCCTGTTAACAACTTATTTTTTTATTTTTGTTTATTTCAATTGTCAAATTATATTAAATGCCCAATTCAAAAACGTTAAGTCAAAGTTTACGTCGACATTTTCAGCGATATTAGGAAAGTTTACTTTGAAATTGAATCCCTAGTTTTCTCTTCAGGTATGTGATAGTTTCCCTTGTTCCAATATCATCATGGGCGTATTCTTTGCTGTATGGTCAGACGAGCGATGTATGTGTATGTATATCTTGATGGACCTAGTAAAGTTGGCTTAGTGTGAAAGTATAAGTTTTAGAAGTAAAAGTATCATCTCGACCGGGTTTAAAAAGAGGCCTCCTTTTTTATTTTATTATTTATACGCTCATCATCATCATCATTACAACCCGTAGAACACAGCATCCTAGACCTTCACTGCTGGAGAATATATATCTGGAGAATATGGCCTACACTCGCCACGCTGCCCAGACGGCTTGGCGAGGATATGATGTAAATTTTTAATGACAATATTAACGATTCCACAAGTTGGTATTAGTTTGGGACCGACGGCTTAACGTGCTCTCCGAGGCACGGGAACGGTGATGTTGTAAATCTATGACAAATGTACATAAGAAAAGTGTGACCGCCTCCGTGGTCTAGTGGTAACAATTGCCGTGAACTCGGGAGGTCGTGCGTTCGATTCCCGCCGGGAAAAGTTGTACGTTGTATAATTTTTCTCGATCTGGGTGTTTATATGTATAATATGTATATATTTACAAAAAATAATAATATTATATGTAGTTTATCAACCATCTAGTTTCCGTAACACAAGCCTCGTAGCTTACCTCTAGATGGAGCTGTGTGACCTGTCTGGAAATATTTCTATTTATATTTCTCATTGGTACATGCCGGAGGGTTTTGAACCGACCTTTGTAGGATTTACTAAACGTTTTCTTACAACCGAGCTACCTTCGCGCCATATAATATGCTCACCATCCACAATTCTACTCCTCCCCTACCCAACCAAATACTGTATGATACAAAACAAAAAAAAAAACAAAAAAAAAATATTTCTTTAAATACAAGTTTAGATAGTACATTTTTTGGATCCCCCTTTAAGTTTAGTTAGACCTGTATTGAGGGACCCGCTTAATGATTACGTTAATGCTGTCTTGAAAGCTCTTTCCATAAATGTATTGACGGCAGAACTGCTTAGGCCCAATTCTTTCAGTAAGTGGTGCAAATATTTTGCTGGAACTCCTTGTTAAGGGTGGATCTTATGATTTATTAAAATTCCAGAAACTATTAATTTCATTTATTATTATGTAACACATTACTACGTCTCCGTGACAACTCAAACATTCCTTCCAAACTATCAAAACTATATACATAAACGTATGTGAACACCAGCCAGTCGTCAACATCCTCGGCCCCTGGTGCAAGCACAAGTTACTGGATGACGACTGACTGGGTTGATGTTAACAATTTAATTAATTTTCTTACAGGTCGCCGTAATATTCCGCCTTTTGTTTGAACGTCTGCAACACGTACAATCGCACCAGAGCCTTTAAAAGTTTTAACAATTCTGCCCATCGGCCAAACCCTTCGTGGTAACGCCCAATCGACTATTAACACTATGTCACCTTCTTTAAGTTCATCGACGTCTATTCCAGGTTGTCGCCTCGGAGCCAACGTAGGCAAATATTCCTTCAGCCACCGCATCCAAAAATGATCAGCTAATCGTGCAGCATGCTTCCAATCAGAACGTCGGACCAGATCGCTGTCATTGAGATCGGTCGGCCAAGTGACTGTGGATGAAGTTCCAATTAAAAAGTGAAATGGTGTTATGGCTTCTGAAAAATCTGGTGAAATTGGTATATACGTGAGAGGTCGGGAATTTACTGTGGCTTCCGCTTCCAATAAAAATGTTAGGAATACTTCTTCCTTGGGAGTACTCTCCTTAAGGGTCCCATGTAAAGCCCTTTTAACAGTTCGCACCATTCGCTCCCATACCCCGCCCATAAAAGGCGCAACTGGAGGAATAAAATGCCATGATATTTTATTGTTCGTGGCAAACTCTTCTACAGACTGACCAAAAAAAGCACCCAACTCGCGACTTGCTCCGATAAACGCCGCACCATTGTCTGAGAAGATTTTAGCTGGAGATCCACGACGAGCAATGAGGCGCCGCAGACTCATGATTGCAGAGTCTGTAGACAGACTGGAAACAACTTCCAAATGTATAGCTCTTGTCACTAGGCAAGTATACAAAGCCACGTAACGTTTTTCGTGGCGTCTGCCAACTCGTACATTTAAAGGGCCAAAATAATCAAGTCCCACGTTAGTGAAGGGACGGGTGTGGTGTTCTAACCGTTCTGGAGGAAGATCGCCAAAGGGTGGCAACTGAGGCTGTGCACTCTTCTTTTTGCAAATAATACATTGTCTTGAAATACTTCTAATAACATCTCGACATCGTAAAATCCAAAAACGTTGCTTAAGTTCATTAAGAATGACTTCATTAAAAGCATGTCCATATTTAATATGATAGCTTGAAACAAGTAGGCGTACTATAACATGTCGGCCATCCAAAATTATAGGCGATTTCGTTCTATCTGGAACACCGACTGTTGACATAATACGAGAATTCAAGGTTAACATTCCATCCGTGGCAATTATAGGGTTAAGTGTAAATAAGCGACTAGATTTGGGCAATGACTGGTTATTCTTTAAAAGTGCGATTTCTTCTGCAAAACTTTCCTCTTGCGATCTACAAAATAGAATCTTCTCGGCGTGTTCCAAATCAAGAGTTAACAAAGTTGTATTAAAAGAAACATTATTAGAATTTGAAGAACCAGGTAATTGAATAAAAGACCGAAACTTTTTGACCGCCAACATAGTACGGGCAGTTGCTCTAACGAGTCGCAACCAATTACTAAATCGCGACGGATCAGGTGTTATAAATTTAAAATTGGAATGAGTTGTGTATCCCACTAATTCTCGTGTTTTTAACTCGGGAAGTGGTGCGATCTCATTTGCCAAATTATCAGGCTCCTCTGGCCATTCTTTTGAAGGGTTTAAAAGAAAAGAAGGGCCAGTGAACCACCTATGAGACACGTTTAAATTAACCGATTTTAACCGTGTCGCATCATCTGCTACATTCAAACCGCTGGGTAACCATCGCCAGTCAGCTATATTTGTGATCTCGGTTATTTCACCTACTCTGTGCGCGACAAAAGATTTATAATTGCGAGCATCTCCGCGTAACCACCTGAGCACAGTAGTAGAATCCGTCCAAAAAATGGATGCTGAAGGCTTGATTCTATGGTGAATTATTACTGTTTGCGCAAGTCGTGACGCGATGAGAGCTGCTTGTAACTCTAACCGAGGGATAGAGACAGGCTTAAGTGGAGCGACGCGTGCTTTTCCTGAAATAAGAGCCAGTTGAATAGTTCCATCAAAATAGACAAAACGAAAATATGCGACACAAGAATAAGCCTGCTCACTCGCATCGGCAAAGATGTGCAATTGTATATCAGTAGGGTCTGCTTGTTGTAAATACCACCTAGGTATCCGGAAACTGGAAACTTCAGCGAGCTCCTGCAGCCATTCGCGCCATACTAATTTGTATTGATCAGATAGTTCGTCGTCCCACTGAGTACCTTCTCTCCACAACTGTTGGATAATGATACGACCCCTGACAGTTAGTGGAGTAAGGAAACCCAACGGATCAAAGACGCTCATTACTTGAGATAGTATAGTTCTTTTCGTAATTTTAATGTAATTTTCACGTAAAGTAGTTCTTATACCTAACGTATCACTGACAGGATTCCAATTAATACCTAAAGCACTGACGTCTGACGGTAAATTAACATCTGCGTTCGGATTTGCCCACAATTCTTTAGGAACACGAAATAGTGCTCTAATGTCGTTAGATACCCAGGCTCTCATCTCAAAACAACAAGATTTATGTATAGTTAATACTTCAGAAGCTAAACAAGTTGCCTTAACTACGTCATTCATGCTGGTAATGAAATCGTCTTGATAGTGGTTATAGATTATTTCGTGTACAGCGTCTGGATACTGAGATTGAAACTCTAAAGCGTTTTTATTTTTGATAAATAGTGCAGTGAAAGGGCTAGAGGCGGCACCAAAAATCATAGAACTCATTCTGAACTCTTTGACAGGTAGAGAAGGATTGCCGTCGCGCCATAAAAATCGCTGAGCATTCCTATCTCGCTCAATAATTTTAATCTGTGGAAACATTTCCCTAATATCACCGGTTATTGCTATTCGACCTTCACGAAATCTAAATAAAATACCCAAGAGAGATTGCAAGAGGTCTGGACCTACTAGCAATAGGTTATTTAAGCTTACGCCTTTCGTAGTCGCAGCAGCGTCGTGCACTACTCTCAGTTTACGCTTTTGAGGATGATAAACACCAAAGTGTGGTAGGTACCATCTCAAATTATTATCACATTGGTTATCATTATTTTTTAAATATCTGTGATAAGAATTTGGATGACACTCTTCAGCGTAGCCCTTTGAAATCACGTCATTTATAAATTTGCGATACGCGTTAGCGAAATCGATGTCATTTGACATTTGTTTTTCAAGTGATTTCAATCGACTAAAGGCCTGAAAATAACTATCAGGTAATGATACTAAACCTGGATTAATATGACGCCACGGCAATCCTACTTCGAAACGACCATCGTCTAATCTCTGTGAAGTAGTCTCTAAAATATCTAAAGCTCGTTGGTCGTCTATTGAGTTTTTAGGTACTGACGCGCAAATACCAAGCGAGTCTAACCTATATTGCTCTTTAATAAGTTCTCCGATTTCAACACATGACAAATTATTAACAAACTCTACAGTACGTGTATGACTCGAGATAAAACCATGTAAAACCCAACCTAACAGAGTATGACATGCTACAGGCTCAAAGCGTGTAGATTGGCGAGTTTGCCTACTAATAGATAAATGCCAGTCGCCTGCGCCTAAAAGTATAGTTGGCGTAGCATTTTCGTAAGTCAAATCATCAACCAAATCGACTAAATGTTTATATTTTAAGATGTCATCCCTATTTATAGTTTGTGTGTTCAATTTCAACCCATTCATAGAACGAGCATTCTCAACCAAATATGTATCCGATAAATTTTGACCACGAATATAGAAATTAACATAACTAACCACAGTATCCCGAGACATACCACCAACTCCGTCAATACGAAGTCTTTCCTTATGAGAACCTTTAGCACCGATGCGCGCGGCTACGTCAGCGTCGATAAGAGTGGCGGTGCTTCCATCGTCAAGCAGCGCGTAGGTTTGATACTCGCCGCTCGGGCCGATTACGACGACAGGGACGACTTTGAGAAGCGCGTGAGACCGGGACGCTGGCGCCGACACACAGTGAAAATGAGAAACATTAGAAACATTTATTATATCGGTCTGATTATCTTGTGATTGGGAGGTTGATGACGGTAAAGTGGAAGGAGATCGATTATGTTGCGATTCCGAAGTATTATGTACGGAATTATTATGTTGAGAAAAGTTTGAACGAGGTGGTGTTTGTAAAGATAGACCATGCAATAAATTTATATGACGCCTTAAGCATCCATTCACACCACATCGTTTCGCTCTACATGTATTCCACTTATGCGGGCTACTTTTCAAACAACGATAACATAATTTGTTATCGCGAACATACCGCCATCTATCCTCGAGGGACAGAAGCTTGAAATCCTCACAAACTTTCATTAAATGTTCTTTATTGCAATAATTACAGGCTAAAACATTATTATGATCGGAATACGTTGCTTGGATAATTTCGTTTTTTTTAGATGATTGGCCATAGGACTTGTTTGAGCTTATATTTTGCTGATTGGTAAAGTCGGGCAAAAACGTAAAACGCAACTGTCTGTCTGCCTCACGGATTAAAAATTGGGATAAAAGTTCTAATTTAGAAATCTCTGGATTCTGATCGGCTGCATAATCGGTAAATCTCGATTTAGTGAGTTCGTTTAGATGAGTCATAATACTTTTAAGAAAATCGTGAGAATATAGAAACTCTTTTTGATTCAACAGTTTTACGTCGTAAACACAATTTCTAACCTTATTAGCAAACACATTAAGTTGCTCGGCGTTACTTATCCTCTGAAACGAGCGTATCGCAGCGATCTGCTGTGCAATGACAAGCTCGGGGCGAGCGTAGGCTTGTTCCAGCACCTTAATAACTTCATCTGGATCCTCCGCACCATAAAGCAGCGTCTCAACCGCTTCACGTGCCGCACCGCGTAGAGCCGACGCCAGGCGAGTAATATTCTCTGTATGAGAAAAACTATGTTTACTTCTGTTATAACTATGTTTGAAGGCTAACCATTCTTTGTAGTTACCTGAAAAAGGAGCTAAACCAGAATCTTTTTTCTGATTAGCCAATGAACTGATGGCATTAGCCAATTGAGTGAAGTCTGAAGGAGATCTGTGTGACGGTACATCGGCAGTCGGACTTATAGTTATTGGGTTAGCAGATCTACTAGCCGGAAGGGTGCTACCTTGAGCCTGACTCAAAGGAAGTGCCGGTTTTGTAGAAAGCTGAGGGTCCCCACAAGCATGGACTTCAGCATGTTCAACATTCTGAATCCAAGAAACTATATTACTATTAGACTTAGCTGAATTTTCGTCGGCTTCGAGCGCGGCAAGACGTGCCTGCAACTCGAGCTCTTCGATCTCTTGTTCCTGGCGGGCGATCTCTCTGTTCCGTTCTAAAGTACGGCGCCGTAGCTGCAGTTGTGCTGCCAGCTTATAAGAATTCGACCTAACAGAAGAACGACTCGCACAAGAAATAACTTGAGAATACAGACTTTGGTTGTCTTCGTTATTACATCCTCCGGCAAGCTGGGCGCAGTCTGAAGGGTGCGGGCCTATGCCCGAAGACTGCGCTTCAGGGGGGCGCATGTTACTTGACGATCCCAAGGGTGCGCAGGAAGGTTGCGGGCTGGCGCCCGTCCACTGCGTGGGCTCCTCTTGCGAAATAACATCGCCTGTGCCGCGATTTGTTTGTGACCGAGTGCGTACCATAGTAATAAATAAAATCAACAATTCCTGGTAATCCACTAGGCTTTTCGAAGGACCAATGTTAAGGGTGGATCTTATGATTTATTAAAATTCCAGAAACTATTAAATTCATTTATTATTATGTAACACATTACTACGTCTCCGTGACAACTCAAACATTCCTTCCAAACTATCAAAACTATATACATAAACGTATGTGAACACCAGCCAGTCGTCAACACTCCTCTCGCACCAACTTTACTGCGTAAAGCTGAGTCTTGAACCCGTTCCTTATTATTTCTTCTGTAAGAATTTTCTATTTATTCGACTTTATGTTGTGGTCTTTTGGTATATTTGATTCCCACGGAACGGTAAGTTCAATAAGGATAACTTTTTTCAAGTTTCGATAAAACACGAAGATGTCTTGCCTATAGGCTGATACAGCTAGTTAATCTGGGATCCTATAATGATGTTCAAATGTATCCATGAGATTTTTTTAGTCTGATGCGGCGCCAAGGATCAAGATATTGTTATTATTAACCTGCTGTAAAACTAAAGGTTTTTTTATAACAACAATTACAATTTTAAAATAACTAAAACACGTCGTTTTTCACAATTCGCGAGCGATTTAAATAAATCGTTGAGAACGAAATGGATTGCGCTATATATTTGGCTGGAGCAGACTCATCTTGCTATCCCAAACAAAACGGTGGACTCAATATGGCAATGGGACTGCTGCCAAAAGAGGGGGGTGTCACGAAAAATGCAAGGGGGAAATTGTATGCGTTATGTTAGCTGTACCTACGTACTAAAAACAAAACTACTAAAATTTAAAATAAAACCAACTCGTAACTGCCTCCGTGGTCTAGGGCTGAAGTCCGTCGATTTAGACTCGGAGGTACCGGGTTCGATTCCTGGTCGGGACACAAAAATATTTATTAATGTAAAACATTTAATTACTTAATATTAAATTTATTTGTGAGATTTCTCGAGTTTGGTACGCAGGAGACAGCGACGAGCTTGCCACTTGTCACGATTGGCCCATAGTAAAGTTGGCTAAATGTCAATCCGCTTATTTATAAGCGTGGTTTCTGACCACCATCGTGATGATACTTTACTTTTTTTACCTACTCGTACTTCATTACAGTCCTCGCACAGCGTCCTGTTGGAGATTGGACTTCCATATATATGGAGAATTAGGCCTACATTCGCCACGCTGGCCAGACGGGTTGGCGAGGATCTAATGTAAATTTTTAATGACAATTTATTAACGATTCCACAAGTTGGTACATGCCGGGGGGGGGTTTGAACCGACCTTTGTAAGAAAACGTTCTTACAACCGAGCCCCCACCGCTTATTTTATAAAAGTTAAACACATAATCAAATTTATTATATTTTTACCAAAGTTAAGGTTTTGGTTATTTAAACTTATCCTATATAAGATGTTCCTGCAATGCAATGCTCTCGGAAATTTTGCGTGTTTCTATCCACTTGTAACAAATACATTGAGCTTTGGCACCGGTCGTCGAAGTTCTTGGCAGCTCTCGAGGAAGGAGCCGTACTCAGAGAATTCAGAATTAAAATACATCCCCATCTCTTTCCTTTATAAAACAGAATTATGTCAATGGTAATCTTGCTTTGGGTCAATTGCTTCAGTTATTTTACGACTTATTTTTAACTCTTAAATTCTCAAAAAAAGAGCCAGTTTTCTTTCATCATCATTACAAAATACAGATGGGATTCCAGGAGAATTTGCCTGGCCAGACGGGTTGTCGAGAATATCATCATTACAGCCCCTAGAACACAGAATCCTAGACCTCCATTGTTGGAGATTGACCTTCCAGAACATATACAGTGTAAACTCTATATAACGACACTGAAGGGACTGTGCATTTTATGGCGTTATAGAGACTTGTAAGTACAGGCAACTAAGGATAGGTATGGCCAAAAATGCTATGAGTCAGATGAAAGGAATATGGAAAGATCGTAATATCACTATTGGGACCTAAACAAGACTCGTCCGCAGCCACGTATTTTCCATATTCCTATATGCTGCCGAAAGCTGGACTCTCAAAGCATCTGATCGTAGCCGCGTCGACGCCTTTGAGATGTGGTACTGGAGGCGTATGTTGCGCATTCCGTGGACAGCGCGGAGAACCAATGTATCAATACTCAAGGAGCTCAAAGTCACTACTAGGCTCTCTTCTATCTGCCTGCAGCGGGTCCTTGAGTATTTTGGTCATATAGCACGAAATGTGGAAAAGTTGGTGATCACGGGTAAAATCGAAGGCAAGAGGCCCCATAGCCGAAGCCCGATACGTTGGTCTGACCAGATTTGAACCATACTTAACACCCCAGTCCACAGTGCGCTGCATGCCGCCGTGTGCAGACCCGGATGGCGCAGCATCGTCCGAGACAAAGTGATCCGTGGAGGGGGTCACGACCCTCAGCATTGAGGAAAACGACGCAAGGAGGAAGAGAGAGTTCTCGTTAAACGGAGAGAAGAAAAACGAGAATTGGAACTCAAGCTAAACCAACCAAAGCCAATTGACTTCGACGCATTAGGGAGTTTGTCGTTAAATCGGGTGACGTTACATGGAGTTTACACTGAATCTGGAGAATTTGGCCTATACTTGCCACGGATGGCCAGACGGGTTTGCGAGGATCTTTTTAATGACAATTTGTAATAGCTAACGTAATAGTGGAACCGGGACCGACACGGCTTAACGTGCTCTCCGAGGCATTCGTAGAGAAGACAAATTTGTAAGCATTCCATGGAATCACCGAGCGGGCCGGGTCCATCGTGTGTGGGTAAGAGATGAGAAGAATGGTGTCTCGGGCTTGCGACCAACAATAGGCTGGTTTAAGAAAAGGTGGCCTCCCTTTTTTATTTTATTGCGCGATAATACGCTTACCATCCACCATTCTACTTCTCTCCCTACCCAACCAAATACTGTATAATGCCGTCTTGGAAGCTCGTTCCTAAATGTATTGACGGCAGACCTGCTTATCAAATAAATGAAAATATCAAATAAAAAATAACAAATATGCCGAGACACCACCGCACTGTCGAGAATAGACCTTATGTCTATCAACCCCAAATAACCTCTATGTCAAGTTGTGCCAAGATTTATCAAAATCGGTTCCGTGGTATGGCGAGACAACCGACAAAGAAAGAATCAGATAAATATATTTCTTTATATTTTTAAATTAAACCATAGATTACGAGTCCAAGCTCAAGGTTGCGTTCCCAGTAGGCAAACAGTTCGCCGGCGACTAAGTGAGCTAACTCAGATCAATTTGCCGGCGCGGCGGTGACGTCGCAAGCAAACTGTTCTGAGCTGCCGGTGCCGACTATATGTCAGTTTATTTTATTTTTAAATGTTTTTTACTTACTTTTTTACTGACGAGGTCCATGAATGTTAGCAACTAGAATCAGAGACTCATGACTGACATCAGTCCCTAACACTATATCGGCTTGACTGGGTATGACGGCAATTCAAGCCTGATCCCAAAACGTGTGGATACACTTTACTGGGTTTTTTTTGGCAAGAATTATTACCACCATCAGTCCGCCTACCACCCAGCAAAATTTTCGTTTGTTGTACGAAGGTAGTGGTTTGCGACAAACTGTACTTACTACGCCGCGAACTAAAACCATTTCGCCGCAGACTAGAAGCCGCCGACTGAGAGTGAAATATATAGAAGGGCGTACTAAACCTATATGCCGCTAACTTAGTCGGCGGCGAACAGTTTGCCTACTGGGAACGCAGCCTAAAATTGTACCTAATATGTAATATTTGTCTAAAACAAAAAGGAGTGATTGTAGGTTAAACATTTTAACATGCCATAGAAAATTTTAACCGATAAATTCCCAACCTCGAAATGAAACCTTCGTCCTTTGATATAGAGATCACTGCGGCTGACTGTACAACTGTTTGAACAACTCTATAGTGCCCCCAATTACACCAATTTTGATCCTTCGAAAGTACAGTCAAACACCGAATCCTCATTCGGTAACTTTGAAACTTTTAGGCTTGTTAGGTTAGTTTTACATGTTTATTAAAAAAAAAATTGTTTACACTAATGGATAGAGGAGATAGAGTTCTTGTTTATTAACAATATTTGTGTCCTCTTCCAGTGTCGGAAAAACATAAGCTGTTAACGAAAACGCTGCCTAAACCCTTTAAGATATAACTAAATAACGTATGGTGGAAACGTGTATCTTATATAGGTCTACAGAAAAGTCTACCATGAAGTATGTCTATCACTTAAGGATAACATACTATATCCTTTTTAAAACTAAAAAAAATAGGCAATTATAAAACTATTTGTAGTATGAAGTTGTATTGTATTTGTGGTTTGTGTTCTAGCAAATAAAATTGTATGAGAATTTTAAGCTAGACGTTACTCTCAATTCATATTGAAAACAGCATGGTTTTTTTTTTTAACTTTATGGCACAAAGTACAAAGTACGGAATTAATGCCCGTAGACATTTTCTGACAGCTAAACCTTGGGGACAAATTAAAACATTTATAGGTGCAATAAAATATATATTAATAGTAGCATAAATTCAACGTAATTATAATACTTACATAATATACTTTTATATATACTGTAAGCATTTATTCGAAAAAAATAAAGGCATAAATCGCCTTTGTACAAATTTTCGTGCAATAAAGAATTAAATAATAATTATTTAAGTCGTCGATATTAAATTGAGTTAATAGTGTTGTAACAACGATGTGAATCAGCCCTTATCCTTTGACATAACAAAGGCAATCCGCTAACACGCGTAGCTTTTAAGACGCGGCTAAGAACACGTTGAGTACACACGACTTTGACTTAGAATAAGGGACGGGGCTATTTATATTATTTATAATATCATCATGAACACAGAGTCCTAGATATTTATTTATTTAGTTACTTGAAAACTTTATTGCAAAAAGTACAAAGGCGGACTTAATGCCCGAAGACATTCCCTGATAAATAATATAATTAATGAAAATTATTAAGTGTATATGTACTTACATCATATAAAATAGTAAAATAATAATATACATATATGTATATATATATTACTTACTAACGCTGTATGGAGCGGTTTAGAAAGTGTGAATACACATTTTTTTTTAATAATGTGCTGGTAGTTGCTTGCCGTATGTTGACAGGTAGATTCCACAAATTAGTAGCAACAACTACGAAAGAGTTAGAGACAAATGAAGAGTGATGAGAGGTGACAGACAGAAGGGAGTTGTGAGAAGGACGAAGAGGTTTGTCATGAAAAGAAATTGACCATGAAGTATTTCGGTGTCGCAGGGTCATTCAAGACAGAAAAAAAGGAGACAAAGGGCTCGAAGATTTCTGCGATAACGAATAGGCACGTATCCACTGATGGATACGGGTATTCCAGAATTTTTAGAGGGCCTATCTCTTACGCTGGCCAGACGGGTTGGCGAGGGTCTGATTTCATTTTTAATGTGAATTTATTAACAATTTGACAAGTTGGTATCAGTAGTTCCTATCGATGGAACGGTGATGTTGTAATTCTATGACAAATGTACGTAGGAAAATTATTTCTCATTGGCACAAACCTTTTTTTTTTTTGTTTTTTTTAGACTAAAATACAATTAAAAAAAAAAAAAAGATTAGGCAGTAATATAATTATATTTGGTCTAAATTAATATTAATAGTAAAAATTTAACTTGAATTTTGAAAGCGGATCGTTAAACATATAACAGAATGGCCCAGTTCATATATAAGTCAACAAACGCCTTTATTTGCGGAAGTATAGTCTTCTACTATAGGATTTTCGTCTCTATGTCTGTGAATTCAAAGGTTACAGTTCTGTGGGGCGGTTTGTTGATATTTATTTTTGTAAGTGCGGTGGCTAATGGGTCCAGTGGCGGTGTCTTCTTTGTACATTGTCCACTGCTTGCTGGTAATCGCTTCTGCTAAGCCAACATTATAACACTGTATAGTTTGCCGTCTTTAAAAAAAAAAAAAAAAAAAAACAAGTAATTATTTGATTTAACTTAACCTTAAATCAAATAATTACTTCTATCCTTCGATCCGAGTATATAGAGTTCACGGTTCGAACCCCAGAAGTTCACTTTTGTTAAGTATAAAGGTAAAAAGATTTTTTAAATAAATCTAAAGGAAATATTAAAATATTAAATAATATTAAAATTGAAAAACAAAAAAACATAATTCTTTAGACCGTCCTCCAGCCATCTAGCATGGCAAGAGATGGCTAATTTTTTTTTAAAAAAAGAAGCCTAATTTGTAGTGAAGATCTCTACGAGTAATCTGTAATGATCGACGTAAAAGCATTTCTAAAAAAAATATTTTAGTAAAAACATCATAAATAATTACAATTTGACGTTTAATTTTGCTTCTAACTATACCTAGAGGCGAAGAAGAGGATTTATTTAACTAATATATCGATAAATATAGGAACTAGTTAATCCTGCAATCTTTAGTCTGAACTCAATTAACTGATCGCGAACACGAAGCGCTCATTGCGAGCTGATTACACTCATATGTCTGGATAAAATTACAATGTATTTCAGTAGACCAGCGTAGTATTTTTAAATAATTAATATTGCAATATTAATACTCTGTGCTCCAATTACGCATTCTCACTTTCTTCGGACACGTGTCACGGCGTGGAGAAACATCCATCAAGCGCTTGGTAGTCCAGGCGAAAGTCGAAAGCAACAGGATGCATGGTAGGTCTCCGATGAGAAGGACTGATCAGGTGAAGGTTGCGATGGATCATCATCAAAGCTGAGGTTCGAGAGGAGTGGCGACGGCTTGTTAGGCGTTCCACTAGCACTCCAATGACGACCACGACCACTCTGCCAAGAGTGTAGCGACTAAGAAGAAGAAGAATACTCTGCACATAATCATAAGTTTTAAAATTTGAACAGGTCTTTACGCGATTTAAATAAATAAATAAATATAAATAAATATTTCCAGACAGGTCACACAGCGCCATCTAATTTCCGTGGTAAGCTACGAAGCTTGTGTTACGGAAACTAGATGGTTGATAAACTACATATTATACTTTTTTTTTTTTGTAAATATATACATATTATACATATAAACACCCAGACCGAGACAAATTATACAATGTACAACTTGCCCCCGGTGGGAATCGAACCCACGACCTCCCGAGTTCACAGCAACGTTTGTTACCGCTAGACCACGGAGGCGGTCAAATTTACCTTAGAAGCTGCTGTGAACAACCCGTTCTCCAAAGAAAAACACATAAAACATTATTTCGAACTCAAGTCACTTCTTTCCAAACGCCTGGCGTATATAAAATGGACTGCAGCTGCTGATTGGGTTAATGAACATATTGCAGCAGTAAAAAAAATGCCAAACAAACGAAGTCGCGCAAGTTGTGTATAGGACACGGAGCAATTTACGAGAGTTTGCGTTCAGTTGCTTTCTAAAGACAAGTGTTTATTTAAATTGCTGAAATAATGCTACCGTTTTAAAGCCTAATTACTAGGCTTTAAATATGTAAAACATTATATAAAGGTAAAATAAGTCATTGTTAAGTTATATCACTTTTTATGCGCACTTGAGGCTTGAGTCGATTTACTTGCACGCGAGTGTAATAAATAGTGGCACAGACCATTGGATTGAGCTGCATAACCACCGATCGTTACAATTACTCTAGAATAGTATGTGCTGTACGTACGTAGGATAGAATAAAAATATTTGACAGTCGCGTTTGTTTGCATAATACAGATGATAAAAATAAATCGCTTCATTAACGACTATGTCGTAACCCCTATGCGACAAACCGTTTGTCAGGTTCGCATTCCTAAATTTTATTTATTACAGATTTTTTTGAAGTTATGTTATTCCGAGCTACAGAAATACATTGTCGCACCTTCCATCCGCGTAGATAAACCAAAGTTACAGTTACTGACAAGGTAGTGCATTAAATGGATCTAAAATTATAACGCTTCGAAATAGCTCTTATAATAAACCAGATTAATATTTGCACAGGTTCTAATCGTTAATGTAATGTGGAATAACTATAGATATACGAAGCATTTACAGAAGAATGTTAACAGGTTCCTGTCCAATTTTATTTAATTATTTTATTTTTATTTGGACAGAAATCTTGTAAAGTATTGTAAAAGGTTGAACTTTTTGTAACCCTTTGAGTGTTGTAGAATCTTGCGGGTGCATTGTTATATATTTTTAAAAAATATTATTAGGTAACACACAACAGAAATGAGTATAAATTATTTTGAAATCTTCACAATGCAATTCCAGTACTATCTCAAAAAAAGTGCACACAGCATGCAATTATGAAACATTTATATATATTAAAAAATAAAAATGACAATACACTACCCACAGTGAGTAAGTTCATAAATATTAATTTAGCTTTTTTAAAAAAAAATAAAAAGGTCAATTTCATAAATCGTAAAGAATCAAAATACATCAGAAGCGTCTCCCTGTAAACATCAATCATTGTAGGCTGCTATGTTTCAACGGACGATATAGCAAACAACATTGGATTTCTTTTGGTTAAATGTACAATTGTATACGGTACGATTTTAAACCAACTAGACATATCGACTAGGGTATCCACCATATGCCTTCGTCGGATACTCCAGTACTTCGGACACATTGCTAGAAAGGAGGGGATAACCTGGAGAAACTTTTTGTTACTGGCAAGGTGGAAGTAAATAGACAGAGAGGCCGAAGTCCGATACGCTGGTCCGACCAAATCCGCTCCACCACCAACACTAGCGTCCATGATGCTGTGCATGCCGCCGAAGACAGGAACGGGTAGCGTGCTATTTGTGATAATTTTCGAGTTTGGTACGCTGGAGACATCGACGAGCTTGCCACTTGTCATGATTAGCCTATAGTAAAGTTGGCTAAATGTGAATCCGCTTCTTTATAAGCGTGGTATCTGATTACCCCGAATGGGAAAACGGTCGTGTTGATACTTTACTTTTAAATCCATTAAATTAAATACTCGTATTATTTATTTATTTAAAACTTTATTGCACTATGTACAAAGGGCGGGCTTAATGCCGCTAGGCATTCTCTGATAGCCAACCTTTGGGACAATACAGAACATTCGTATGATTTACATAAAGTGTTTATAGTTATCCCAATGGTTGGCTATAATAAAATGTCTTGCGGCATTAAAGTATCATGACCGTATGCCTTTCGGGGTGGTCAGAAACCACGCTTTTTAAAGAAGCAGTTTCACATTTAGCCAACTTTACTATAGACCCATCATGACATCGTCGATGTCTTTAGCGTACCAAATCACAAATAAAATAAATTAATTATTGTCCAGCAAGCGGCACAAGTATGTAACTATGTTAAAAGATTACATATTTGTGCCGTTTGCTGTAGAAACTCTAGGCCCATGAAGTCCGAGATAAAAAGTTTTTAAAAGGCATAACACCGCGTCTTGTCGTTTCCTCCGGTGACAAGAGGGCTGGCTCTTTCTTCACCCTAAGAATCAGTATTGCAATTCAGCGGGGAAATGCAGCCAGCGTTCTTGCCACCATTCCACGCGGACGGGACTTATAAGCCTATAGTATTCATATTAATTTATTTTATATTTTGTAAATATTTTTTTCGAATAAATATTAATTAGTCTTCATTATTGTGTCCACCAGGAATCTAAGCCGGTCAAGTGTGCAATAAAGTCTTAAATAAATATTTTCGTGCGCCATTCCATAAAATGGAACACTTATCTGCAAATGACTGCCTTTGTTATTATGGGACCGCCCTCGTTTTCAAGACAAGCCATAATGCATTTTTATTGGCAGTTAAGAACGACTCGCTATCATATTTGGCAAGAGTTCAGTCCGTAGCATGCTAATTTTGCGTCTTGGACGTGTATCCGGATTCGACTTTTTTTATTTAACATTATATAAGCTAATTCTACTATTATTATTTACTTATTTTTATTTTTCATATATAATTAGGTTTTTTTTTTTTTTTATTTTGTTTTGGCATATATATATAGTTCTCTTTTTTAGTTTTATTAGATATTTGTGAAAACTCTTAATTGGCATCTAGTTTATTGTATAAGTAATCATTTTTGGAAGCTGAAAGTCCTCCGTGAAAAATAAAAATGCGAAGGTTTGTGAGGTATTTTATAGTTTATTGGAGTATGTTATTGTGTCCAAACCAGGAATCAAACCCAGTATCTCCGCGTCTGAATCCACGACCACGAAGGAAGCTTTAGGTTACAATAAATATAAATTAAACAAAAAATATTACCTGTCGATCATTTTGAACACCAGGGGCTTTCTTGTGCTAAAATTCGTCCGGAGAGCTCTGTCACTGCTGGTGCACCCGCAATCTTCCGCAATCCCTGGGATTGTGCGGAGCGATGGCAAGAGACCCGACGGAATGACTATTGTGCCGTGGAAACTTGGCAGGTCTCTGGTGTGAGATGCGACCTGTGCAGACACATTAGCTCCATCCCACATCCAGACGACCTCGACAGGCGTGGAGAGTGCTGCGTTTTCTGCTGATAACCTCAAATTACGCAAATACGTCTGTACCTCGGTACAGGTTACGAATTTGCGCCGTTTGGAGTCGAGATGATGGACCCTTCAGCAAGGCACGCCTGGCCAACGAGTTGCCAAAGCGGCTGACGGAAAGGTCAGGAAGGCTGGCAATTATTTCTGCCAACGTATTAGCCTCGCTATACAGAGGGAAATTGTTGCCAGTCTTCTTGAGACCATCTCGGATGGAACGTCTCTATAGAAAGAAATAAAGAAAAAAAAAATATTTGCACACAACAGCTAATACAATAATAAAAGACGTAAAAAAAGTATATAAAATTACCAACAAATAAACAAAAAATAGACAAGATAAATACATAAAAAATAAATGAGTGAGCTGCTGCGACAAACAGACACTCAGGTCAGCATAGGCTGCAACATTTCTGCTGCAGCGCTGATTTTCACTGAGCCCCATGAATCGAATAAAATTACAATAAAATAAATTTATATTAGGTGCGACAGTTTGCCTAAATTTAGGATATTTTTTGTTTATAGTTTAGTTTATTTAAATTTTATTATTTAGGTAACTTTTAATGTACCTATATGAATTTTACTTTAACTAAACTTTATAAAAAGATATAGATCACATATACAGACAGACAAAGATTATTAACATTTAAAATATAAATAAGTACATATTCTTCTTCAATTAATCTCTTATGAGAATTTAATAATTCTAATAACGATATTATATAATAGTAAACGTACTGTTCAAAAGACGCTATAAATTACATGATTATCTTGTCATAATTTCAACATGTAAGATATTAGAAATGTGAAATTAGCTCTGTATGTATGTCTGTTTGTCTCTCCTTCTAGCCTATGCTACTCAACTGTTTTTATTAATATTTGTTACTAACTAATAATGTTAGCAACTGGAAACAGAGACTCATGACTGACATCAGTCCCTAACATTTTGTCGGCTTGACTGGGCATGACGGCAATTCAAGCCTGATCCCGAAACGTTTGGATACACTTTACTGCGTTTATCAGCAAGAACGGTGGATACTTCCCCGCCCCGGCAGACTGGACAAGTTACCACCATCAGTCCGCCTACCACCTATTAAAATAACTACTACTCTTATCGAACAAGAACGTTTTTTTATAACTCTATTAAAAAAAAAAAATCCAGACAGGTCACACAGCGCCATCTAATTTCCGTGGTAAGCTACTAGGCTTGTGTTACTAGATGGTTGATAAACTACATATTATACTTTTTTTTTGTAAATATATACATATTATACATAAAATATTATACATATAACATAACATTTTTTTTTTTTTTTTTATCGACGGTGAATCAATAAATCATCAATGATACACCCCCTGCCTGAAGGGCCAACGCGGGTGGGGGTCGCATGCCCGACTCATCCGTGAAGCTTCCTAGTGAAGCCCCAGGGCGCCTACGGACTAAAATCCTATAAACCGTCTCTATCTCACTGTTGGCCCTGAGTGCCTTTACAGCTAAGTCTGAGTCGTGGCTACGGAGTGAAGGCACTCGTTCGCCGCGTATAACATAACATAACATAGTGTCTTAATTTATAGATGTATGTAGTTTGGCGGAATTCGTTCTTTTAACCATAAATTACAGTATAACTTTGAGATTTGAATCAGACAAAATAAAGGTTTATAAAAATATTCGGCTTAACCCCTCTTAACGGCTTAAATTATTATTTAAATTACATGGGCGAAGCCAAATCAAACAGCTAGTTCCTAATAAAGTAAGCAGTGATATCGGATTAACATTTCATACTCGGATCACAAAGCTGAGTTGACCGTTACTTTTATACAACTTGCGATAATATTTCACATGAGAAACTCAACAGAATAGGTTCGTTAAGAGATTCGAGTGCTCTTGGTGTCGGCTTTGTGTAGATGTCAGGTCCGCGGAGGACAGGTCTCGAGTGGCCACCGAACCGTCTGCCAAAATGTTAATGAGATGTCGAACTACATACAAGCATAACACTGCCCCTAGGTCACAGACTCATAGCCGTATTTCTTCGTTTTCTTTTAAGGGATCCTTGAAATCTCTATTCTTAGTTGCAATCTCTCCAAAACTCAAAAACGATAAATGATACCATTTGAAATATGTTTGATTTTTTTTTTCTGGCAACATTCAAGATGCGTTCTTTTGATTTGATTGATTTGTTTAGATTGACCGCCTCCGTCGTATAGTGGTAACAAACGTTGCCGTGAACTCGGAGGTCGTAGGTTCGATTCCCACCGGGGGCAAGTTGTACATTGTATAATTTGTCTCGGTCTGAGTGTTTATATGTATAATATGTATATATATATTTACAAAAAAAAAGTATAATATGTAGTTTATCAACCATCTAGTTTCCGTAACACAAGCCTCGTAGCTTACTACGGAAATTAGATGGCGCTGTGTGACCTGTCTGGAAATAATAATTATTTATTTATATTTTATCGAAATATTATTTATTACAGAATTACTACTTGCTCTAGCAGTTTTGACATCTATAAGTCTGTCTCTTTCTTAGTATGAATATTCATGTGTCACGTTTATAATTTTGGAACGAAATCTGATTCGAATGAATTTGAATTTTTCGTAAATAATGAGGCGTCAATTGAGGACTCGAAGTGCCTGAGTTTGAAAGTTCTGTTCCCAGGGCTAGATCCCTCACTTTGACTGCTGGAAGGAATGGTTGAGTGGAGGAGCAGTACAGGAAGCATTTATTAATGCGTATGTTAGACCTCCCTTCATTTCTATGCTATTTTGACCAGCTCTAGTCACGCTAACAAGACAGGGTTGGTCTCGATTGTGATCAATAGATGACAATAGTCAGTTTGTAAATTTATTATTTACAAATATGACTGCAACAGTTAAGGCCACTTACGTGGAGGTACAGAGTTCCATTCCTGATCAGGCCACAAACAAATATATAATTTATTTGTGATTTTTCTCAAGTTTTGTATGCTAGAAACATCAACGAGCTTGCCACTTGTGTGATCCTATTGTAATGTTGGCTAAATCTTTTTTTAAAGGCGTTGTTTCTTGCCACCCCGAAAAGGGATGCGGTGGTGACTCTACAATTATGGTACAATTTATAATTGATAATGTTATATGTTGGTATTGTAAATTTATGTCAATGATCCGTGTATTTCTCATTGTCTCTTGCGACTTTGGAGGTCAGCATTCTAACCACACTGGCTCTTGTTCATCATTGATCACTAATCATTTGTTATGTATTCTGTCTAAACCCACTTGGGAGAGGCGTTAATTAGTTTCTGACACGTCTAACGAATAATGGTAATAAATCACGCTCATTATTCCGTTCATTATTATATTCCCGATGACATGTTAACAACAGTGACCAATTTACCAAATTGATTTCAAACCGTGAACTGCGTCGTGGTTTTCTTTAAATAAATATGCGAGAAACTATGCAACAAGCCGACTCCTTTCCTCGCGGACTTGACTCATGTCAGGGATAGTCCATTACAGTCTTGAAATTCCATCAAATGAAGAAAATTTTATTTAGGTCTGTACGCGATTTGCATTTTGAATATTTATTTATTAATATGTATGTTTATATATATATATATATTTTACACACTAATTAATGTGATTTATTCAAAGTTAATTATAGTACAAAAGCTACCTAAATAATAAAATAAAAAATAAACTAAACTATAAATAAAAAATGTCCTCTAGAGACGTCCCATCCGAGATAGTCCCAAGGAGACTGGCAACATTTCCCCTCTGTATAGCGAGGCTAATACGTTAGCAGAAATAATTGCCAGTCTTCCTGTCTCCAGACCTTCCTGTCAGCCGCTTTGACAATTCCTTGGCCAAGCGCCCCGCTGACGGTCCCCATGGGCCCATCGTCTCGACCCCAAACGGCGCAAATTCGTAACCGAT
Organism: Tinea semifulvella; assembly: GCA_910589645.1. Lineage (NCBI taxonomy): Eukaryota > Metazoa > Arthropoda > Insecta > Lepidoptera > Tineidae > Tinea > Tinea semifulvella. Next base: position 3,959,472 of record OU342620.1, read on the forward strand.
ACCAAGGTTGGCGTATTTATTATATATTATATGGTATGTATATGTATTTTAGAGTGCTATATATGAGTATGCGTAATTATGGTTAATAATTTAGGTAATTTTCATTTTTTTTCATCATCCTACCCATCACCTTTCATGATCCCCAAGGTTAGCTAAAGAATGACTTATGGCGTTATTGTTCGCCTATTAGGTTTTTGTAATAAAGGAAAGGTTTGCGGTTAGGATGAGGAATATGAACCAGAACCAGTCATGGTAACACTTTTTAAAGCCAATCATTCTACTCGAGCGAACTGTGGGTGTCGTATACACGCTGATTTTACAACGTCCTGCGCGTGCAGTACAACAATGACTTTAGAATGTTGCTGGGACTGCCGAAGCGCTGCAGTGCGTCGGGTATGATCGCGGAAGCGCGGACAGATGACTTTATTGCGATCCGTCGCAAAAAGACAGCCTCACTGCTGCAGCCCCTGAGAAGTAGTAACAGCAACATTCTGAAAACTATTGCTTCAAGGTTTAACTGTCCCATCCAAAAACATTATATAAGCATTTATTCGAAAAAAATATTTACAAAATATAAAATTAAATTTATATTAATACTAAGGATAGGGATATAAGTCCCGTCCGCGTGGAATGGTGGCAAGAACGCTGGCTGCATTTCCCTGCTGAATTGCAATACTGATTCTTTGGGCGAAGAAAGAGCCAGCCCTCTTGTCACCGGAGGAGACGACAAGACGCGGTGTTATGTCTTTTAAAAACTTTTTTGCACTTGGACTCCATGGGCCCAGAGTTTCTACAGCAAACGGCATAAATATGTAATCTTTTAATATACTTACATATTTGCGCCGCTTGCTGGACTCCGCATTTTCCGCCGCGGCTCCCGCTTTAAAACATTTATATATATATTATATACCTATACCGTTCCCCTTTCGATGTGGTCAGAAACCACGCTTATAAATAAGCGGATTCACGTTTAGCCATATAGGCCAATCATGACAAGTGGCAAGCTCGTCGATGTCTCCAGCGTACCAAACTCGAGAATATCACAAATAAATTAAATATTAATTAAATGTATTTATTTACATTAATAAATATTTTGTGTCCCGACCAGGAATCGAACCCGGTACCTCCGAGTCTAAAACCACGGACTTATCCGCTAGACCACGGAGTCAGTTTAACATACATAAATATGATTTATTACCTGTTACGGTCCAACCATTATTACCACTTTATTTACTTAGTACATATATTTTTTGTTGTTAGAAGCGAACCTAAGGAAACAAAATATTTGATTTTTCGATTAATTTTGATTATTCATCTTTGCAAGCTAATAAATCATTTAGACTATTACAAAGCTCGACACACTTTGTGCGATTTATCCTAGAGATTTTAGTAAGTAGTGAGTCTGCGATAATGAATGCGTAGGGAGAACACAAGATACTAGGTAAGGTGCGAGGTCGCAGGGTCAAGTCGCCTCGGATAGCTCTTAAGAAAATCTCTATCCTAAATACGGAATAATAATATATTAGTTTTCAAGTATTCTGGTCCAAAAGTTTATAATAATAATAAAAACGTTTATTTCAAACTAAATTAGTTCATAATTTATTAGTAATAGTGCATCCTTAAAACTAAATTAGCATTGTTAGTGTACCTAATTATATTATTATTTTATTTTATTATTTAAATAATTATACTGCCTCCGTAGTCTAGCGGTAAAGTCCATGGATTTAATTACACTCAGAGTTACCGGGTTCGATTTCTGGTCGGGACACAAAAATTGAATTTATTTCTGATATATTTCGAGTTTGGTACGCTAGAGACATCGACGAGCTTGCCAGTTGTCATGATGGGCCTATAGATTTACTAAAAGCGTGTTTTCTGATTACCCCAGAAGGCCGTGGTGATACGTATACTTATAGTATAGATAAATATGTCAATAGCTTTAAGTCCACACGGTACTTCAATTAATTATAAAAAAATAAATAAAGTATTACTGCAACCACTAATTCTGTGAATTTAGACCCAGAGTGGTACCGGGTTCGATTCCTGTTTCGGACACAATAAAGTAGTAAAGTATCATCACGACCGTTTCCCTTTCGGGGTGGTCAGAAACCACGCTTATAAATAAGCGGATTCACATTTAGCCAACTTTACTATAGGCCTATCATGACAAGTGGCGAGCTCGTCGATGTCTCCAGCCTACCAAACTCGAGAAATATCACGAATAAATTAAATATTTATTATTAAATGTATTTGTTTATCCCGACCAGGAATCGAACCAGGTACCGACCTCCGAGTCTAAACTCACGAACTTAACCGCTAGACCACGGAGGCAGTAAACAATAAAGTAATTTATTTCTAATATATTTTGAGTTTGGTCGCTAGACATCGACGAGTGGACCAATAGTAAATTTAGCTAAATATGAATCCCCTGCGGAAAATAAAACGGTCGTGATGATACTTTTTAAAAGAAAAGCAAAGAATGAACTTTAAACTTTCTAAATTAGCTCATCCTGATACTGACGAGTGAACCATCACGATTGTAATGAAATACCTCGGACTTGCATCGCTAGAAACTCGTTCGTTCAATTTCAACGATAAAAAACAAATTAAAATAAGCAGTACTGACGAAAGCAGGTTCCGATGATATCGCCGCCAGCCCGGCACCCATTGTACTCTCAAAAGTGGTAGTCTGTAATTGCGGTGTCTTTGTTATATAAAATAAGGTGTTAGCTCTTCTATTAAATAATAAGTAGTTTGGTATTAATGTACAATCAGTTCGCTCAATGTCAGATATCAAATTGGATAACGTGGACATGGTTTAGTTTCTCATTAAGTAGCCATAAGAAAAACTCTAATATGTTTCTTTTCTTTCTTTACAGATAAGTTAAAACTGCGTATGGCCGAAAGATTCAAGAAGAGTCCTAAAGAAGCGTCCACGTACGCTTTCAGGACATTTAACAAACAACCATTGTACAAACATAGTAGTTATAATAAGCCAGGAAATAATTTAATATCCTCGCAATATTACGATTCTAAATCCAAGCAACATGGTGTGCGCGGTGTTTCAAGATATCAAGATATATTCTCCAGAAAATATATTAAAAAACGGTACAACGACTTCGATGAACATAGAAGTTTTATAGCGGATGAAGATTTAAAAATAAATTCAGAACCGACGAACTATAATGTGATTATTTCTAACAATAAAGATAATGACGAGGAGGAAATTAGAAAGAACGTGTGGAGTGATGTGGACGACGAACTTTACATAGCGAAACTAATCGAATTAAGGACTTCAAATGAAGTGCATGAACGACAGAAACGTGATACTAGTGCTTATGTTATTGATAGTGATATCAACGCGAAGGTTGTGAATAGTGTTAAGTTGAATAAGTACAGAGAAATGTGGGATTTAGAAACCAGGGACTTGACAGAATGTGACTGTCTTGGTCCTCCGCCGGAGTTCCTGCTTCCACCTCCTCCGAGGCCTCCGTTTCTCCAAGCAGAATACTACTGTGGAGACGATCCTATTCCAGATCTAGAAACCTGCGACACAGAACCAGTAAGTTATTTTTTTTTTACTTTTGATGCTATAATATAAAATTTACTTTGGACAGGAACTTGATGAAAGCTGGTTAAATAAGAACAACTTGGTTCTGATATACTATGTCGCATAAAAAATAATAATTTGATTTCTTGCAAAACATTTGTGTCGCAAAATTTAATAACATAAATATCTAAGCTGGACGAGGTCGGCATAAGATTCCAGCAGTGGAAATGGACGGGCTAATAATGATGATAAATATTTAGTTAAATGGTAACTAAATTTTAAAATATATTATATTAGTTTCCGCCACGGTTTTGTCAATAATGTGATCCACCGGGTTTTATTAGTGGTTATTTAATCATCCGGTATCTCTCGCAGTAATGGTAAAAGATCCGATGGATTAACTTTAGTGCTGTGGTCCATGGGTCGACTCGGGCTGCAGCGGATTTGGCTGAAATGACCAAATGTCGTAAATACTAGTCTGTTGGTAATGACTATGTTTGTGCCTTTTGGTCATGAGGGCCAAGTGCTAAGAAGTTCTTAAATAACTATCTAATCGCCTGGTTAATAATGTTTGTTAAAAGACACACTGCCGCATGATCAAGACATTGGTGAATATATAATATATATATCATTGTCAAATCTTCAAATAAAGGCAACAATATTAAATAGTCCATCCAACAAATTTAATTCACAATTTATAAAATTACCATCATAAAGTTTTGGACTGACCTAACTACTTAATTTGTGTAGACCAACTAACTGGAACAGTAACATGGTAGCATTCGAGTTTACTGAATAAAATAACCAATTTAAATGATAATGAAACCCACGGGGAATTGTTTAGTCTGGTATTCTAATTCAGTTTGTAGCCCTATTCGGTCAGACATTATTAATTGGATTAATTCAGGAACAATTCAATCTAATCTCAACTTAACCAATATTATCTTATCTCTTTAAACGGCTATTCCTTTCACCTTGTTTGGGAAGAAAAAAAAAGTAATATGTTATTGTTAAACAACAAAATATAGTGAATCCAAATATTTACCAGTATAATCTAAGATTCATAGCTTTTATAATTTTAACGGGTCTTTACGCGATTTAGAGACATATTTCTCCCGACGTTACAGCCAAGTTTTCAAGAAACATATAGCAGCAGTAAATAACTGCCAAATAATTAAGTTAGCAATAGCAAAACACTTAGTAGATAGTGGCACAAACCATTGAATTGAGCTGCATAACCCGAAGATACTCTCCACCGATCGTCACTATTACCCTAGAAAAGTACGTGAAGCGATCGATGAAATAAAGTGTCGTGTGCCACGATTTTTAAAAACTCTAAAAGTGTTCAGTGGGTAGATTTATTTATTATCTGTAAGTCGTGTTTCAAGCGGTGTTATTTTTAATATCACCATGACAAGCTTACAATATTAGTTCTCCTTGAAAGTAAAAATTGGCATTTGACGTCATTGCAAATGGCAGATACTTTAAAAGAGAAAACAAATAGGTGGTAGGCGGACTGGTAATTTGACCAATTACTGGAGCGGGAAAGTATCCACCGTTCGTGCCAATAAACCCAGTAAAGTACACACGTTACGGGATCAGGCTCGAATTGCCGTCGTGCCCAGTCAAGCCGGCATGGTGTTAGAGACTGATGTTAATCATGAGTGTCTGATTCCAGTTGCTAATATGGACCTAGTGCGTCACTTACCATTAGGTCGCTAGGTTAGTCGTGCTAGAAAAAAAAAAAAACAAAAATCTACCGCCCATTATGTTCAAAGGCTACACGCACAACTCCAGTCGACCCGTCACCACGGCCAATGCAAATTTGCTGAAACCTCAACTGGGTTAAGGTCGGTAGTAAGGTACGTCGTGGTAAGGAAGGAACCACACGCACAGGTCAGAATATGCACCCACATACCGTAGTCACCATCCCTTCGCGTACCTATAAATTTGGTGACTCATACATCTGTCGCACAATAAAGATGTGGAATACTCTTCCAGCCTCTGTGTTTCCACTTTCCTATAACCTGGAGTCCTTCAAGCGAAGTGTGAAAAGGCATCTAGTCAAACCGGCATAGTGTTAGGGACTGATGTCGGACATGAGTGTGTGATTCCAGTTGCTAACATTCATGGACCATGCGCGCCACTTACCATCGTGCTATAATAAAAAAAAAACGTAACCTAGCAGAGGTAGAAAAGAAAGGAATCATCAGAAATGGCGCTTTGCCGGTTTTCGTGTACTTTTTCGTAGTTTAATTTTGTACGTAACTAAAAATGCTGCTTGATTCGTGTTTCGGAACAAAAACGAGTAAATTTAAAATTGGCTTATAGTATATTCGGCCTTTACGAATGTTCTCGACGCGTCACACTGATATTTGACGTTTTGTGAGGCGAGGCGCGCGATTGGTTGTTTGGATAAAGATAGGAAGGGGACGTGATATCAGTGGAGTCATTGAATACGGATATGCTAGACCGCTACAGAAATATTTTTGATTTTATTTGATACTAGATGCGATGAATATAGAAAAAAATACATGTCGGGAGCGCTTGTCTCGTAGTCACGGGCAAACTGCAGGCCTCTACGAGTATTATCTCCTTCCGCCGCTTGCGCTCGCCTCGGCACATATTATTCGTACATACAAGACCGGTGCTACGTACTTTTGTCATAGATTTATAATACCACCGTTCCCGTGCCTCGAAGAACACGTTAAGCCGTCAGTCTTAGTTCGACTAATACCAACATCTGAAATCGTTATTAAAATTGCGATCCTCGACAACCCGTAGGCAAAATTTTCAAGAAATCTGTTCTGGAAGGCCCTCATCTCCAGCAGTGGAGGTCTAGTCTATGTCTTTTATGAGGCTGTAATAATAATGATTTAGGACTTTAACTAATTAGACATTTTAGTATTATCAATAGTTCGGGCTTTTACGGTAACAATTACATAGTTTAGCTCGTTTTAGTTGTTCAGTTCCGCGGCTTTTATCTGGCTTGGTAAATATTTGACGCATGCGGGCCCTAATGAATGTTAGCGACAATGCACAGTTGACTTAATCTTTCTATCTACTTTTACGAGTTTACGAGTTCATTTGCCTAATGCTTAATGCTGGCATCAACGTTGGTTGGTTAAATTAAATATAAATAAATAAATATAAATATTTCCAGACAGGTCACACAGCGCCATCTAGTTTCCGTGGTAAGCATAGCTTGTGTTACGGAAACTAGATGGTTGATAAACTACATATTATACTTTTTTTTTTTTTTTTTTTTGTAAATATATACATATTATACATATAAACACCCAGACCGAGACAAATTATACAATGTACAACTTGCCCCCGGTGGGAATCGAACCCACGACCTCCCGAGTTCACGGCAACGTTTGTTACCACTAGACCACGGAGGCGGTCAAAATTGTTTATTTTATTTGTATATTTTTTCAAGAAACTATATTCCATTAAAAACTAAATTGAACCTAAATAAAACTTATAAAATAAAAATAAAAAATACTTCACCAAATCACTGTCATGTGGCATGGTGCCCAATACACTGACAGCATTTCCCCTCTGAAATACTTAATTTTTAAGAGAAAAACGGCCAGCCCTATTGTCACCAGAGACATCAATAATCCTTGGAAAGCTTTCAGTTCAGAAGCCCACGGGCTCATCGTTTCTACAGCAAGCGTCGAAAATAAGTAACAATTGCAAATCGTTTCATATTTTCGATGCTTGCTGATCTGCGCTTGATCCGCTGCAGCACCAGTTCTAACCTTAAAAGGTGGGAAGGTAAAATCCCATACCAGGGATTGCCCCAATCTTCAAGGTAATGGTGTCATTCCGTCTGGATATCGAAACTACTACAAGTGTTCCTACGAATAAGATCATTGATAGCGCTATGACGGAAAAAGCGACCCGCACTTTTGAACACAACAGCCCGAGATGGCCAAGCTCAACAACATCTTTTCCACATGGACAACGATGTGGTTCAGCACAGCAAAACCGACACCTGATGGCTAATACCAAATGCATACGTCAACCTCTCGATTCAACGTGAGACGAATGTGTGGAGCCGGCCTAAAGCGGGACTTACTCATCGTTTTGTTTGTCTGTACTTTTAAGTTTTCTATTTGCGTTAAAATTACAACTATGATTCTCTGTGGTAGGGTAAACGGGAAGTTAACGGTCAGTATCTTGTTTGTATCTCTCCCAGTGCTAACAATGATTGTAACTATCATGCGAGCTCTCTCTTTGCTGTTTACCTTGGTCTTTACTGTAGTTAAATACTGTTTCTTTAACGAAATAATACCATTTACGAATTGACATTGCCTTTGTATGATATACTATTAACTTTTGTCTACTAATTCATAGTTTTCATCAGTATCATCAGCTTGTATATCTCCTGCTGGCTTGATCCTTTTCGACTCTTCCATTATTATTTTGTTTAACACACTTTGAATTTGTTTGTGATTCGCACGACCGCCCTCTTCGTTCTTCTCATGACAACCATTTTAAAATCCCATCCCACACTTTCATCAGATATTCAGATTCATTTACTGAACAAGCTTCCACTGACCATCAGACAAGCTCCTTCAATTCACATCTTTAAAAAACAACTTAATACTTTCTTTTTAAACAAGCAGAACAGTATATTTTGAATTAAAAAAAATATTCTTATTAATATTATATTATCTTCATAAATATCTACTATATATTAATAAGTATTTAAGTATACTATTTATTTAGTTTATTCAAATTTAAAATAAGGTTAAAATTGCACCCCACATATTATACCGTCTCACTCTCCCAAAGGTCAGCTGGTAGAAAAAGCGGAAATGGCTTTAAGTTCGCCTTTGTACATACTTTTAAGTTAAAGTGCAGTAAAGTATTTTAATAATAATTATTATTATTATATCATATCGTTATTTAATTCAGTTGTCCAATCTGGTGGGTGGTCGTCCCACTCTCCGTCATCCCTACGTTGTCTCCACTCTAGAACCCGTTTGCTTCATCGTTCATCGGTTCTGCGGCAGATGATGTGTCCAACTCGCGACCACTTCGGCAGCCACTGCTTTAGGTAGGCCTACATCCAGCATTGGAGAGAAACAGGCTTTTTTTTTTTTTTAAATACTGAGTACGACATGTGACACCGCGCCCACCTAATGGTAAGCAGTACGCGAGGTCCAAGAATATGAGCAACTGACGCCAGCCTCAGACGACCGACATCAGTCCCTACCACTATGCCGGCCTATAAAGATGCTCTTTCACACTTCGTTTGAAGGACTCCAGGTTATAGGAGCGCTCAGGGAGGCGACATCTCGGCGAAGCTGCAGCGATTCGAGAGTTTTAGACACTAGTATCGTCCACTATTCGAATAGCCCGCCTCTGTAGGACATTGAGAGCATCTGTAAGGTACTTAGCGGAACCATCCCAGAGGTGAGAACAGTATTCCACGCATGACCTTATTTGTGCTTTATAAAGCATAAGTCGGAGTGAGGGCGGAAAAAAACGTTTTACTGGATTATAATGAAGATGATGAAATAATAAAATGACAAACAAATGTAGTTAACAAAAAAGACTACCGCCCAGTTGTCTTCAAATATCACGTGTTAGAGGCTTGTTTTACTTAACGGTTACGAAACCAGATTGCTACAGGTTATAAAGTTAATATTATCACTGTGAAAATATTTTTCTGCACTAGGAGGTTGAACCAGCTCCGCTTGTGTTTTTCAAATGATTAAAAATCCTTTTTGTCAGCGTAAATCATAAATTTTATTAGATGACGATTTTTCAGTACACCAAATATACAATTTCCACAGTGTAGGAGAGGGTAGATTCTAAGAGTCAACTCTGTCAAATTTCATTAAAATCGGTTCAGTAATTTAAGCGTGAAAGCAAGACAAAGAAACTGACAGACAAATGGCCGTAGAGTCACATGCCGAGCTCCGATTATGACGTCATATAGTATATGCCTGTACCTGGATTCCAAAGAACATCTTTACAAAGTTTTATCACAATCGGTTCATTAATTTAGGCGTGAAGGCAAGATAAACAAACAGACAGATAAATGGCCGTGGAGTCACATGTCGCTGTCCTATCATGACGTCATGTAGTCTAACCCTCCTCTGGTTTGCAAAGAATATTTCTACCAAATTTTATCCCAATCGGTTCAGTAATTATTATTAAAAAAGGCGTACAAAGGCGAGAAACTAAACTTCCACACTAATCGAGGAAGAAGTCCTATGACCAGAGACTTAGATACCTAAAGCTGACAAGTCTCAGAGATCGCAGAATGAGGGGAGATATAATTGAGACATTTCAAATTCTACAGAAAGGTATAACTGCCCTCACCTAGCCATAATGTTCAAGTTGAACACAATGATATTTCCCCGTCGTGATCACGGAATGAAATTGATGAGAAAATCCAGCAATACAAATGTGAAATATCACTTTATGAATAACAGAGTTGTAAATATGTGGAACAAAATACCAGAAGACATATCCCCAACTGTAAACACTTTTAAAAACAAACTGGACAAGTGGCTAGTGACAATTGACTTAGACTATGGTGATAACTGACTATTTTATGAACTTTACACCAGTGCTTGATATAGGCATATCAGCAATGCGCTGCTCGCCTATTAATCAATAACAATAATAATTATTATTATTAGTATGTATGGAATTTAGTGTTTATCCAACTATGTGGTCGTCGCTTTGTATTTAGCCGCGTATATTTAATCCTACCCTCAAGTTATCATATTTATGGAGGTAATGTTAGGACAACGGGACGCGGTAATCTGATCGCAAATGTTTATATTCCCTATAATAGGCCCATAAAGTCTAATTTTGTGATGATTTATTGTCAATTTATCGCCTTCGTATTGCCACCCACGTTAGGACTCCTGCCGCCAGATTTTGTTTATTTAAGCGTAACTTCAACTAACGATTTTTTTTTTTTTTTTTATATTCATATCGTACTATTTAATTCGAATTAAAACATAAATGACTATTAATAAAAATAAACCTAAATAAATAAAAATACAACTTAAAACTAAAATGAAGAAAAAACAAAATAAAATTTATTAAAAAAAAAAAACACCTAATGGTAAGAGGCGCGCGAGGTCCATGAATGTTAGAAGCTGGAATCAGACACTCGTGATTGACATTGGTCCCTAGCACTATGCCGGCTTGACTGGGCAATAGGCTGGTTTACAAAGGAGGCCTCCTAGGTTTTAATTTATAAGAAAAGAAAAAAAGAAAGAAAAATATTTTATTTGTCACATTTTTTATTCGAAGGAAATAAGGTACAATGATTTAAAAAAAATAATAAAATATTAATTAAACTAAAAACTTACATCTTAAAACATAAATTACTATTAATAAAAACATATTTGTCACATTAACAAAAAAAGTAAACTTAAAGTTAAAAGTGTGTGGTTACAAATAGGGAATCAGCTCAGCATTGAGCTGCGACGCTTTAAGAGTCACAGCGCTGATTTTCAGCTAATCCCTTAAAATACATATATAATTACACAATACCGTCATTATAGTATTAATATTTTTTATTTTATAACGCCAATTTAAACAAATACTGTATGATTGCGTTAGTGCCGTCTTAAAAGCTCGTTCCATAAATGTATTGACGGCAGACCTGCTTAAGCCCAATTATTTCAGTAAGTGGTGCAAAGATTTTGCTGATATTCTTCTGCGCAAAGCTGAGTCTTGAACTAGTTCCTGATCTTTTCTACTGTAAAATTATAATATTTTAATTCTAATCAGAATCATCTAACTTATATCATCAACTCAATTAACAGTGTCTTAGTTGAAAAACATTGGCGTTAAAAAGAATTGAATGCGGCTGCTGTGGTCGCCATCGGATACTCGTTTCTGATTAAGACATCAAAAATGCTATGGCTAATTGGCATCATTCAAGAAACACCTCGTTTTTTAAATAAAATGTTCGCAGTAGGTGTTCTTTTAGCCACAATATATTATTTTATCGATTGGTTGATTCGTCACAGTTCACAGAATACTTCGGGTGGTCCCTTGCGGCTATTGAGCACGGATAAACTTTGTTTTATAGAATTGAGTTGCGTTAATTTAGTTTTCTTGTTACTTAATAGTTATTTTACTTGTCCATTTAAATGGTATCCTAAACTATCCTCGTGTACCTCCTTACCTCAAAATCCCATCCCACTCCTTTAGCAGATAATTAGATTCTTTCACTGTGTCTGCAGCCCGCCAGTGGGACAAGCTACCACTGGTCAGTAGACGAGCACCTGTTAACGTTTTTAAACAATTACACATTTTTTTTTGTCACACAATATATTTATGTATATATATATATATATATGTGTGTGTGTGTATTTATACGTTTATAATACTTTTTATTTACGATGGTTCGGGCATGTTGAAAGGATGAATGAAGAGAGATTGACGAACCAGATTTATAATGCGAAAGTCGTGGGTAAAAGAGGCCCTGGCAGACCTAGACTCACATATTACGACCAAATTAATAAAACAATAACTGAAGGTGCGTTGAAAAGCCATCGAAACAAAAGGGCATGTATGAAGAGGTTGATGAATGTCGAAGAAGCGAAAGAGGTATGTCGTGAACGTGACAAGTGGCGCTCAATTGTCTCTGCCTACCCCGCAAGGGATTTGGCGTGAAGATATGTATGTATAATACTTGCATGTAGTTTGTATTAACTACCTCCGTGGTCTAGCGGTTAACCCCGTAGATTTAGACGCGGAGGTACCGGGTTCGATTCCTGGTCGGGTTACAACAACTCCAGATTCCCATCCCACTCCTCTAGCGGATAATTAGATTCTTTCACTGTGTCAATTACACATTTTTGGCACACAATATATTTATGTTTGTTTATACTCATATATATATAAGTATGTGTAATATGTTTACAAAAAATATTTTTAATTTTATTATTTATTTAGCTTTTAATTTATATTTAATGTACTTTTAATGTTATTAACTTCGAATAAATTTTATTCATATCAATGTTTATAATACTTTGCTTTTATATTAACTACCTCCGTGGTCTAGTGGTTAAGTCCGTAGATATAGACTCGGAGGTACCGGGTTCGATTCCAGGCCGGGACACAAAAATATTTATTAATGTCAATAAATACATTAATTTAATATTTAATTTATTTGTGATATTTCTCGAGTTTGGTACGCCGGAGACATCGATGAGCTTGCCCTTGTCATGATTGGCCTATAGTAAAGTTGCCTAAATGTGAACCCGCTTATTCATAAGCGTGGTTTCTGACCACCCCGGAAGAGAAACGGTCTTGATGATACTACTAGTTTATGTAATTAGGTACTTGTCTGTATGTAGTGTTTTTATAAATTGGACTATTAGATTCTTGCACCCTGTCCATAATCTCTCACCATCACAAAGGTTAGTTGTTTAGGCATTAAACTCGCCTATGTACCAAATTATAAGTGTCTGTGCAATAAAGAATTTTAAAAAATATATATGTATAAAAATGAGAATCCTTGAGAGAAGAATGAATCAAAATAATTATTTTCGTGTCGCCGTTTACACGGGCAAAGCCGAGTAAAACAGCTAGTATAATATAAATGAGTGATCTAGTGGTGAACTGCTTGCTTTATGCAGATGATGCTGTTCTTATGGCATCGTCCGAACAACAACTGCAATCACTAGTTACAAAAATGAAAGAGGGATGTTCAGAAAAAGGACTCCGTTTGAATGCGAGAACAACCAAGGTACTAGTGTTGGAAAGAAGAAGGATGACAAACGTGACGATAAAGATTGATGAAGAAACTCTAGAACAAGTAAATGAAATTATATATCTGGCCAGTGTTTTCACTGCGGATGGGAAGTATGATAGGGATGTTGAAAGAAGAGTGAACGCGGGAAATAGTGTTAACGGTGCCCTGGGGTCACCTGGCCAGTCGAAATGTCAGTGACAAAGCTCGACTCGCCATACACAATGCCATGCTGGTACCAACACTTATGTATGGAAGCGAAACGTGGATATGTCAGAATACGCATGAGAGTAGAGTTAATGCAGTAGAAATGAGGTCGTTGCGTCGGATATGCGGCGTCACTTTGACGGACCGCATACGTAATGACGAAATACGCAAAAGGGTAGGTATTAAAGAAAGCATAGGGACAAAAATAAGGAAAGGTATGCTCCGATGGTTCGGACATGTTGAAAGAATGAGTGAAGAGACATTGACGAACCAGATAGATAACGCGAAAGTTGTGGGTAAAAGAGGCCCTGGCAGACCAAGACTTACCTATCACGATCAAATAAATAAAACAATAGCTGAAGGTGCATTAAAAAGCCATCAAAATAAAAGGGCATGTATGAAGAGGTTGATGAATGTCGAAGAAGCGAAAGAGGTATGTCGTAATTGTGTCAAGTGGCGCTCAATTGTCTTTGCCTACCGTGCAAGGGATTTGGCGTAAAGATATGTATGTATAATATAAATGATACTAAGAGTTTGCTATTTGAATAAAAAAACACATTTTGTCAATTTAGTGGTTTGCTACACCCGTGGCATTAACGCTTGAATCGAATAATCGGTGTAGGTTTACATCATTAAAATCTCCGAACGGTCATCGACTTATCATGTTTTTTCTAAATTTAATGTAGATTACATCTAAGCGTACACTACAGAATGGATTAAGTTCGAATAAGGGACGTCAATTTGTCAAAACGTGGCACTATCTAAACAGAAATCCGTCATCGGTCCCAGAACAATTTATCGGACCATATCTCACAGATCTTCAACGGAAAAAATCTTCAGACTACAATATTCAAAACGGGCACAAACGTGGGCCTTATCCAGCTGTCCATCTTAAGTCGGTAGCCGATTTGTCAATGCTCCTGCCTTAATTAATAAAAAAGTCTTTACCTTTAAAAATTTAATAAAACCCTAATTAATTTGGGTTCGCGCAGTGAACTTTTGGATAAATTATTATTATCCCCCTCTCTACTAAAACTTTGGTGTGCGTTTGCGGGCGTTTTTTTTAAATGTAGCGCAAATCTTCATGAATACGTAACTTAAAATTGAATTCTATATTATGTACTCCCGGATTCTTAATAATTTTCCCCACAGTGTGCTATTAAGATTAAGACGATATTAAAACAAGACATAACGAAGTACTCATAACATTCAAACATGAGCCAAGGAATGTCCAAATTGAAGCAATAAAAACTAATAAATTACCACTAAAAGATGCGCATTTTAAGTAGACGCTAAACTTGCAATCTCATCGTGAACAATTAAAGGAACAAACAAATAACCTTTATTGTCTTGCTGCAGAGGGACTTTACCATAGACTTGAATCTAAGAATATGGCCATACAACAAATTATTTTTATAACAATGGCCCCAAAATTTACAATGTCAATATTACAGGTCAACTATACGCAGCGAACATACAGCGCCCTACGAGTCCAGTATAAATAATGGTTTCAGGGTATTGTTGGGGCTGCCACGTTATTGCAGTGCGTCCGGAATGTTTGCAGAGAATCGTGTTGATAGTTTTTCTGCTATCATGCGTAAACGCACTGTATCTCTAGTCAATAGAATTAGAGGCAGCACTAACAATATGCTTAAGGTCATATCGGATAAAAAACAGTGTCACTTTATTAGGATTCACTATAACCGACAATTTGACACGTGTACAAATAAGTATAAATAAGGCACTAACACAAAATTTTAGTTTACTAACTTTAATGTAAGTGATTGTTACTAACATAGTGATACTAACAAAAATGGATTATATAAAATGATTAAATAAATGGATATAATTAAATTGAATATATTATTAATATTATTATTTATAAATAGTAGAGACTACGATAGGAATACGATTCAGTTAAGTCTTGTTTTAAGCGGTGTTAAATTTCTCTAAATATCACCATGGCAAGCTTACAATATTGGTTCTCTTTGAAGATAAAAATTGGCATTGAACGTCATTGCAAATGGCACATACTGTCAACGAGAACAATTAATAGTAGATAGGTATCCACCGTTCGTGCCTATAAAAAGATAAAAATTGGCATTGAACGTCATTGCAAATGGCACATACTGTCAACGAGAACAATTAATAGTAGATAGGTATCCACCGTTCGTGCCTATAAACCCAGTAAAGTGTATCAACACGTTTCGGGATCAGGCTCGAATTGCCGTCATGCCCACTCAAGTCGGCATAGTCTTAGGGACTGATGTCAGTCACGAGTATTTGATTCCAGTTTATAACATTAATGGACCTCTCGCACCGCAGGTGGGTGCAAGGACACATGTCGTGCTTATATATAAAAATAATACATAAAGAAGGTTTCTGATGAGTGTTGGATATAGTATTTATATAGTCTATGTATACATACTATTTATGTTGTACGGGACGGCCGCCTATCAATCACGAACAATTAGTGATAAAAGTTACTAGTGATAAAGATAAGACAATAACAAAAGAGGTGGTCGTAGCCCGGACATAGCTATGTGATAGCTTAGGAATTTGCGTTGGTCGTAACCAGGAAATAATAATAATTGTGTATTAATCGTGTATTTTCTTAGTGTATTTTTACGTGTGTTTATTTGACGATTACTGTGTATTTTTACTTGTGTTTATTTGATGACTACTGTGTGTTTTTTATTTGTGTGTGATAATAAAGAATAACCTTTTGACCCTAGCCTGGCGGTGTGATGACGTCATCTCGGTCAAGCCTAGCTTATTATCGCCGTACCTAAAGGGTGCGCTATGTTTGCGACAATGTGTTGTAGTCCTTATCGCCGTACCCAAGGGAAGCGCTTTGTTCGCGGTAATATGTTTGGTCTTTACCGCCGCACCCAAGGGATGCGTTTTGTTCGCGATAACGTTTGGTCTATGTCGCCGTACCTGGAAGGTACGCTTTGTTCGCGATAACAATATTAATCTTATTTGTGATAATAAAACGAGATGTTTTATTGTAAGGTATCCAGGTTGGCCACGAGAGAGTCTCGAGTGTATTCTTGGCCAGCCTGGAATATTGGAAATTCAGGTCGCTAGGTAGCTCTGCGAGTGCCTAGTCTGCCTAGAATGGGTATTGGTATCCTGGACGGAACCTGGACTGGTCCCGAGAGGATCTCGGACTTGTTATGGCCAGTCTAGGAAAGTCGATCGCGGCTGCTGCCTAGGTATCCTAGTGAGGACCTAGGTAGCCTGGAAGCCGTCCAGGTGCCTCAGTGTGTATCTGGGCTGATCTGGAGAGGGTCTAGGATGTATTCCAGGTCAGCCCAGCTTAAAATGATTGTGTAAGTCCCCCTGCTCAGATGCAGACATTGTATTAGGGACTTTTATGATAAATAAAGTATTTCGAGGGTTGTCTTATTGCTCACTTGATCTCAGCAGGAAATTTTGGTGCTCGCTCCATCGACTTTACATCTCGGTCGGAGCGGGCATTCTGTCCCCTATTGGTTATAATGTAAACAATCTAATAGGACTATTCTAATAGGGGGCGGGGCTTACCGTGTTGGCAAAGGAAGCCGACAAACACGTGTAAGCTCAAAATCGAGGTCAAGTGAGTATTATAAAAGACAGACGGGCTTGCGGTTCCGACATTCCGATTTCGCCGAGCCAACAAGAAGAACTGCAAGCCCGAGGACACCTGAGAAGACCTTCCTGAAGCATGGAGTTTTATTCCGCCTGAAGCCATCCGGGATCTTAACAACGAACCCCCCTGTCTACCCCGCATGATGTCGTTACACCGGTCGTGAGGATACGTCACCTACTAACATCGAGGGAAGCCAATATACAGTCCACTACTCTACCTCGCGATCCGGCACATCGTTTGGTCCTTCGGAGCCGGATCCGGTACATCGTTTGGTCCTTCGGAACCGGATCAAGACTAGAGGACGGCTTCAGGGGAATCGTCGGAACACTCCATCTTCAGGAAGGAAGATAGAAGACCAGGAAGAGGATGCCAGTTACGCGGTCGCTCACGGGGAAGACAGTGCCGGCCGAAGAACCCTCCGCCCAGTCAACTGCGGAGGCTGCCTTCGGATCCGGGCCCCGGACATCGGAATCAACGCCATCGACATCGGGTGAATCCCGAGTGACGGACCCCGCCTGGTCCCATGGGTCGACCGAGGCGTCTATATCGGGTACGCTGAGGACGTCGACCATGGGGACCATCGTGGGGGTCCCTTCAAAGCGAGCTTCCCGCGCGTCTTCGCGCGCCTCCGTCGTGTCTGTGAAGACTACGCGCGCCCAAGACCGGGAAGCCAAATTAAGAAGAGAACTTCAGATAATGAAGAAAGAAGCGGAACTCGAAGATTTCTTAAGCAAGCAACGTAGGAGGATCGACAGCGGAAGCTCCAGCGACGAGGCATCTGTTAACGTGGAAGAATGGGTAGACCGGAGTCTACAGCATTCAGCGAGGACCACGCAGCCACATCCCGAGGAGCCACTGCCGATCCACGAGTCCGTCGGTCTCTGTCCTGCCCGCTCCGCGCGGATCGCCGAAGCGGGCCCTGCTCCTGGACCGAGAGCCTCCACGTCCCTGGAGAGGGACCCTCATCTGGAGAGGTTTTCCAGCGCGATGCCCAGGGAGCATCGCATCGCTTCTCAGCCAGGAGAAGCCTCCACGTCCCTGGAGAGGGACCCTCATCTGGAGAGGTTTTCCAGCGCGGTGCCCAGGGAGCACCGCATCGCTTCTCAGCCAGGAGAAGCCTCCACGTCCCTGGAGAGGGGCCCTCATCTGGAGAGGTTTTCCAGCGCGATGCCCAGGGAGCATCGCATCGCTTCTCAGCCAGGAGAAGCTTCCACGTCCCTGGAGAGGGACCCTCATCTGGAGAGGTTTTCCAGCGCGGTGCCCAGGGAGCACCGCATCGCTTCTCAGCCAGGAGAAGCTTCCACGTCCCTGGAGAGGGACCCTCATCTGGAGAGGTTTTCCAGTGCGGCGCCCAGGGAGCACCGCATCGCTTCTCAGCCAGGAGAAGCTTCCACGTCCCTGGAGAGGGGCCCTCATCTGGAGAGGCATTCCAGCGCATTCCCAGGTGAGCAATGCAACCGAACTCTGCCGACGGCCCCTCCCCAGGGAAGGGTCTCCTTCGGACAGCAGGGTTCCCAGGCCATCCAATGGCTCCCAGAAGACAACCAGCCGGAGCGGAAGGGGCAATTTGAGCAAGGTAGGCAGCCGCCATGGCACCAGATGCCGTTCTCCAGGATTCCAGAACTCCCGCAGTTCAGCGGCAACCCTCTGGAATGGATGGTGTTCGTGACATCATACCGGGACACCGCACCATACTTCTCGAACATGGAGAACGTGTCACGGCTTAGAAGCAGCCTCACAGGACGAGCACGGGAAGACTCAGAAGCGCTCCTGTACTCCAACTGCTCAGCGGACAAGATCATCGAGGGACTCGAGACCAGCTTTGCCCGACCGAAGTTAGTCGGCCGTGTGTACGAGACGAAGCTACTCGACCTCCCGAACATCTCTGACAAACCGCGGGACATCGTCCAGTTTTCAAGCCGCCTCAACAACATCATCGCGGCGGCGACGGCGCTCAAATGCTTAAGGTACCTACACCACCCGAGGCTGACAGATCAGGTACTTTCGAAACTATCCACAACGCAGTTTCACCGATGGACACAGTTCTACCTGATCTCCAGAGCTCCCGAGAATGTGAGCCTGGTTGCAGCATTTATGAAGCGAGAAGCCGCAGTATACGCCGAGACGATGCCCATCGATGAGGCGCTCGTAGGTCTACAAATGGGAGGTAAGAATATTGGCTGGCCCGACAATAGAAGAGTCGATGCAAGACACGAAGAGAAGAGATTTCAGAAACCTTCGCTCAAGAGGGCTCAAAGAGCGAACACCGCGGTCGCGATAGTGGAGGAGCCGCAGGATGCTACACCGCCCCCAAAGAAGAGGAACTGCTGCCTGTGCAGACAGGGGCACGAGCTGGCGTCGTGCCAACAGTTCAGGAAAATGGGGACTGAGGAGCGGTGGGCTACGGCAACAGCGAAACGGGTATGTTTTCGCTGCCTCAACCCCTACCATCGATACCATCGATGTGAACGGCAGTCGTGCGGAATCAACGACTGCCGCGAGAGTCATCATAAGCTGCTACACCGAGAAGAGGCCGCCCCGAGAACAGACACGGTGGCCTCAGTCTGGAGCCTATGCCGATCCCAGGTATTTTTGAAGATAGTGCCACTCACTGTCTCGGGACCGGCGGGAGAGGTGCGGACTGCAGCATTGTTGGACGATGGCTCTACTGTGACACTCATCGATGAAGAGCTCGCCCGGGAGATTGGAGCTAGTGGGCCCGAGGAGCCCCTAGCCATTGAGGGCATAGCCACGCAGAGCAGGCTATCCAGTACATCCTGGCGAGTTAGAGTGCGACTCGATGGAAGGACGGGGTCGACCACGGCTACAGCGAGGACAATGAGCAACCTGGACCTGTCCTCGCAGGTGGTAGCGGGCAGGGACATCGAAGAGTGCGGACACCTTAGTGACATCAGGGATCAACTAGTGTACGAGAAGACCAAGCCGAGACTGCTGATCGGCCAAGATAATTGGCAACTTCTCCTAGCGTCACAGGTACGTCGTGGGAAGCGTTCCCAACCGGTCGCTTCTCTCACCGAGTTGGGTTGGGTGCTGCACGGCGCCCACACGCGCACTCTGGGACAAAGGGTCCACTATAATCACCACGCGAGAGCTGATGGTGAGATGCACGAAGAGAGGGCCATGAAGACCCTTGAGGAAGGTGCCATCCGCAGAGAAGACGGACACCACAGACTGAGTCATGGACCGGAGTTTCTCAAACAAGAGAGATCGACGTGGCCTTCGGAGAACATTATGGAAATCGTTGACACCGGTGAGGAGAGAGTAAACACCGTATCGAAAAAAGAAACGTCGACATGCCTACCGGATAGTGCGCGATTTTCCAGTTGGTTGCGACTTCTCCGAGCCACCGCGAGAGTGTTACAATTCGTCGGACTGTGTAGACGCCAAAAAGTGATAACACACTATAAGCGAAACCGCCGTAATGATACGGATAAAAATTGGCCGTCTAAAACGAATAACTCTGCGCGTATATTGAAAAAAGAAACTCCGCAAGATAAGTATAAATTAATTGACATTGAATACCTAGAGAGAGCTGAGTTCCTGCTGCTGAGGGATAGCCAGGAGAAGACCTTCACCATGGAGATGAAGGACTTGGCAGCAGGACGGGACATTATGAAGACCAGCAGGCTGCATCCACTGGCGGTGGTGATCGTCGACGGGCTCATCAGACATCGGCCGAGGATAGGGGCTGTAACCGAGGTGCCCCCCGAAATGAAGAGTCCACCAGTTCTCGACGGTCGGGATCACGTCGCTCGTCTCATCATCGAGCGCGTCCATCGGGATCTACACCACGCCAGCACCGAAGCGGTCATCAATGAGTGCAGACAACGCTACTGGATTCTGCATCTCCGGCCGACTGCTCGGTCTATCATTAGCAGGTGTCTACTCTGCAGGATCAGGAGGACGAAGCCGCCGACGCCGCCCACGGGAGATCATCCCGAATGTCGCCTGGGCCACCACCGTCGACCCTTCACCTTCTGCGGAGTGGACTACTTTGGTCCAATCAGCGTGACTTTTGGGAGAGGGACCCAGAAGAAGTACGTCGCCCTCTTTACCTGCCTTACCACTAGGGCGGTCCATCTGGAGCTCGCGGGTTCGCTGAGCACGGACTCCGCCGTGATGGCCTTGCGGCGCATGGTTGCGCGCCGAGGCTGCCCGACCGAGATGTGGTCGGACAACGGGACAAATCTCCGGGGCGCCGAGAAGGAGCTGAGGGACGCTGCGGAGAAGGCCACACAGCGAGAGGCGAATTTCCGCGCCATAAGATGGCGCTTCATCCCCCCAGGTGCCCCATTCATGGGCGGCGCCTGGGAACGTTTGGTGAGGTCGGTGAAGACGGCCCTTGCCACTACACTACACGAGCGGCATCCATCGGAGGAGGTGCTGACTACTCTGCTGGCCGAGGCGGAGTACACCGTTAACAGCCGCCCCCTCACGCACGTATCTGTGAACTCAGAAGACGAGGAGTCGCTGACTCCGAACCACTTCCTACTGAGTGGACCGGCCCGCGTACCTCTGCCAGGGAGGTTTGACGACGGCGAGCTCATCGGCCGTGCCAGCTGGCGCACCGCCCAGCGACTTGCCGACCACTTCTGGAAGAGATGGGTCCGGGAGTACCTGCCCGAGCTGCAACACCGGCGGGAGCCCCACGGAAAAGGGGTTCCAATCCAGCTGCGAGACGTCGTCCTGATAGCGGACGGCAACCTTCCCCGCAACTCGTGGCCACGTGGGATCGTGGAGAGGTGTTTCCCGGGAGCTGACGGCATCGTGCGAGCCGTCGACGTGAAGACGGCGGGAGGACTCCTGCGGCGACCGACGAAGAAACTCGTCATCATTGCAAGCGCGGAGCCGGCCGACCCTTCCAGCAGTTAACACATCGGCCCTCCAGGACGGACGGCGATGTGCGGCGGGAGGATGTACGGGACGGCCGCCTATCAATCACGAACAATTAGTGATAAAAGTTACTAGTGATAAAGATAAGACAATAACAAAAGAGGTGGTCGTAGCCCGGACATAGCTATGTGATAGCTTAGGAATTTGCGTTGGTCGTAACCAGGAAATAATAATAATTGTGTATTAATCGTGTATTTTCTTAGTGTATTTTTACGTGTGTTTATTTGACGATTACTGTGTATTTTTACTTGTGTTTATTTGATGACTACTGTGTGTTTTTTATTTGTGTGTGATAATAAAGAATAACCTTTTGACCCTAGCCTGGCCGAGAGACGGTGTGATGACGTCATCTCGGTCAAGCCTAGCTTATTATCGCCGTACCTAAAGGGTGCGCTATGTTTGCGACAATGTGTTGTAGTCCTTATCGCCGTACCCAAGGGAAGCGCTTTGTTCGCGGTAATATGTTTGGTCTTTACCGCCGCACCCAAGGGATGCGTTTTGTTCGCGATAACGTTTGGTCTATGTCGCCGTACCTGGAAGGTACGCTTTGTTCGCGATAACAATATTAATCTTATTTGTGATAATAAAACGAGATGTTTTATTGTAAGGTATCCAGGTTGGCCACGAGAGAGTCTCGAGTGTATTCTTGGCCAGCCTGGAATATTGGAAATTCAGGTCGCTAGGTAGCTCTGCGAGTGCCTAGTCTGCCTAGAATGGGTATTGGTATCCTGGACGGAACCTGGACTGGTCCCGAGAGGATCTCGGACTTGTTATGGCCAGTCTAGGAAAGTCGATCGCGGCTGCTGCCTAGGTATCCTAGTGAGGACCTAGGTAGCCTGGAAGCCGTCCAGGTGCCTCAGTGTGTATCTGGGCTGATCTGGAGAGGGTCTAGGATGTATTCCAGGTCAGCCCAGCTTAAAATGATTGTGTAAGTCCCCCTGCTCAGATGCAGACATTGTATTAGGGACTTTTATGATAAATAAAGTATTTCGAGGGTTGTCTTATTGCTCACTTGATCTCAGCAGGAAATTTTGGTGCTCGCTCCATCGACTTTACATCTCGGTCGGAGCGGGCATTCTGTCCCCTATTGGTTATAATGTAAACAATCTAATAGGACTATTCTAATAGGGGGCGGGGCTTACCGTGTTGGCAAAGGAAGCCGACAAACACGTGTAAGCTCAAAATCGAGGTCAAGTGAGTATTATAAAAGACAGACGGGCTTGCGGTTCCGACATTCCGATTTCGCCGAGCCAACAAGAAGAACTGCAAGCCCGAGGACACCTGAGAAGACCTTCCTGAAGCATGGAGTTTTATTCCGCCTGAAGCCATCCGGGATCTTAACAACGAACCCCCCTGTCTACCCCGCATGATGTCGTTACACCGGTCGTGAGGATACGTCACCTACTAACATCGAGGGAAGCCAATATACAGTCCACTACTCTACCTCGCGATCCGGCACATCGTTTGGTCCTTCGGAGCCGGATCCGGTACATATGTGTTACAATTGCACCCAATATATTCATACTGTCTCACTCTTACACGTTAGATGGTAGAAAGTTGAAGTTCGCCTTTGTACATACTTTTAAGTAAAGTGCAATTAAGAATTTTAATAATAAAAAAGGTGGCTGAAAATCGAGTAGAATGGTGAACTTTGTGGTTAGGCCCATATTTAGCTGTGGTTACACATTCTGAATTCCCGTAAAAGCTCGGGCAATCTGGAAAGGCTGGTAATCACGGGAAAAATTGAAGGCAAGAGACCCCGTGGCCGGAGCCCGACACGCTGGTCAGACCAGATCCGCACCACACTTCACACCCAAGTCCACGAGGCCCTGCACGCCGCCGTGAGCAGACCTGGATGGCGCAGCATCGTCCGGGACAAAGTGATCCGAGGAGGGGGAGCATTGAGGAAAACAACGCAAGGAGGGACACATTCTGATTGAAAAATTATGTTCTAATAATTATAATATATAGATATGTAGGTATTTATGTATATATTTATTCAGTATATGTAATATTAGTATGTAAGTCTATTATAACAAATTGCACCCTTCGTTGTTACCTCTCCACACTCTCAAAGGTTGGTTGTTAGAAAATGCTTAGTCATTAAGCCCGCCTTTGTAGAATATTTTTTAGTGCAATAAAGAATTTTTGAATTGAATTGAATTCTAATGATGATATCATTATCAAATGATTGTCATTCGTAAAGTGTTGTTTTTTTGTTCTACAGTTATATTGTTGTCGTCTGGTACAAACTACTGGAATGAAATTTTGAGGCCCCATCTTTTTACAACCAAAACCTTGTGGAATGCCAGTCGTTTCATTAATGTCTATGGTAACGACTCTTGAATTACTAATAAAGTGACTCTTTAAATTTTTCTAATATGTCAGTTCTGGGGTCTGCATGTTCTTGTATCTCAGTCGCACTTGAAGCATAACGTATCGTCTCACTTTTAGAACTAGATACTTTTACTGCTACACTGACAACGACTGATGCCACATTATTTAGTAATGAGAGATGCATTGAGAGTGGTTTATGTAAAGATTATTGTCTAGATATTAGAAATGACATGACAAAATGTACATACATATATGTACATATCTTCACGCCTTCATTTTTGCTACACAACTACCTGCGAGATGTAAGAATCTCTAAATGTGACAAATATGTTAGAAAAGACCACAAACTTACAAAAGGCTTTTGCTCATGTGGTGACTGACGTTCTGAAATGCATTAGTCGACGCGCACGACAGTGGGTTCCGCGCACACCTCGCACAGTCGCAACACCTAAGTCAGTACAATATTCCCGTCCAGGGATATTCGGCAATAAACAATATGTGTTAACAGAAGTGTTGTTATTTGTATCACATAGAGATTCAACAGTTCTTACACTTAAAATATTATTTGTGCAGTAATGGCTAACTTAGTTGGTGTTCGCTCTAACCCGGCGATATTTGGAATCAACTCAATGATTAAACTGAAGCTACCCCATTATTACTAAACAATAGCAATATATATATAGTACTTTTCAGATGGACAATAAAAACATATTGCTCTAATAGACTAATATTATGTATAATATAGTGGGTTTTTTTTTTTTTTTATTATTTTTTTTTTATATATAATTTTATTTTTCTGACTCTGCACCCATAATATTCATTCTATCACTCTCCCAAAGGTTAGCTGGTAGAGAATACCTTTATGGTATTAAGCTCGCCTATGTACATCTTTTTATATTTTATATTTTGTGTGCAATAAAGGATTTTATTATTATTATTATCAATCAATATTTTTATTTTCACGTTGGTAGATAATCTTTTGATTCTACTCGTATACGCCAAAGTTTCGCTTTTTATTTGATTAATTCTAACAATATAAACAAAAAAAAAAAATTTAAATGCAATTACGTTTTAGGTGAGGGGTGTACAGTCACGCCTATTGCACCAAATTCATTATTTAATCCAGTAACAGATAACAGACGCAAAACAATGAATTTTGAAGCCACGCCCAAAACAGACAAACATCTAGCTACCAATTATTCAGAATAATAACTCTATGTAGTTTTTCTATCAACAACCCCGCTAATTGCTTTTCCCGTATAAATGTTTGCGATAATAAAAACTACATTATTTCTCCCAATGGGGTAGATTTGTGTGCGATATGAGTAGTGTTAAATTTTGGGGTAAGCGATTCTTTGAATTATTTCCTAAAGTCACGAT
This sequence comes from Tinea semifulvella, assembly GCA_910589645.1. Taxonomy (NCBI): domain Eukaryota; kingdom Metazoa; phylum Arthropoda; class Insecta; order Lepidoptera; family Tineidae; genus Tinea; species Tinea semifulvella. The sequence goes on from OU342620.1 coordinate 3,985,242, forward strand.
CACCAACTGGTGTTTTATGCGTTGTGTTTTTTTATTACTACTAATTTAAGCTTAGGGTCAGCTTTTATTAAAAATATTAGTAGATTGGATGCAATAAAAGATATTTAAAACTACAATTTTATTTATGAAAGTCATGCCATTTTATTTTTCATGCATCCGCAATCCCTCCGTGCGCTCCGTGGTCTAGCGGTTAAGTCTGTGGATTTAGACTTGGAGGTACCGGGTTCGATTCCTGGTCGGGACACAAAAATATTTATTAATGTAAATAAAAATACATTTAATTTATTTGTGATATTTCTCGAGTTTGGTACGCTGGAGACATCGACGAGCTTGCCACTTGTCATGATTGGCCTATAGTAAAGTTGGCTAAATGTGAATCCGCTTATTGTCCGTGATGATGATATACTGATACCCGCAATCCCAAACACTACCAAATGTTAGTTGTTATAAAATGCCGAGTGGTGCAATGCTGTCATTAAGTCTGTTATGGCATACTTATGCTACATAAAGCACAGATAAGGTCATACGTGGAATACTGTTCTCACCTTTGGGATGGTTCCGTATCTTACAGATGGTCTCAATGTCCTGCAGGCGACACCTTAGTCTCTACAACTCTCGAATCACTGCAACTTTGCTGAGACGTTGCCTATCTGAACGTGCTCTACAGTGAGGCAAGTTGTACATTGTATAATTTGTCTCGGTCTGGGTGTTTATATGTATAATATGTATATATTTACAACAAACAAAAGTGTAATATGTAGTTTATCAACCATCTAGTTTCCGTAACACAAGCCTCGTAGCTTACCACGGAAACTAGATGGCGCTGTGTGACCTGTCTGGAAATATTTATATGTGAAAACCTTAAAGAGTTCTTAGTGAATTTACTGTATAATTTTTTTTTAAAATATTGTCAACTGTTGGTTTTCCAAATTTAATAAATAAAAATAACATACATACATACATACATATCTTCACGCCAGATCCCTTGCGGGGTAGGCAGAGACAATTGAGCGCCATTTGACACGATCACGACATACCTCTTTCGCTTCGTCGACATTCATTAACCTCTTCATACATGCCCTTTGGTTACGAAGACTTTTTAATGCACCTTCAGTCAGTGTTTTATTTATTTGATCGTGATATGTGAGTCTCGGTCTGCCAGGGCCTCTTTTACCCACAACTTTCGCATTATATATCTGGCTCGTCAATCTTTCATCGCTCATCCTTTCAACATGCCCGAACCATCGTAGCATGCTTTTCCTTATTTTTGTCCCTATGCTTTCCTTCATACCAACCCTTTTCCGTATTTCGATAAAAATAAAGAAGTTGAAATAACGGTCATAAAGCTGCACCACAAACACATATGCAATACTTTACAAAATTGGGTATACACACAATTTTAGAACTGAACTCACTATCTGAAAAAGAACCGTTGATAAAATGTGAAATGTTTTTGGTAACATTTGAAATTTACAGCAATTCATTCGTATAAAGGGTAAAAAGAATACAAATAAATAGCAACTTTGTGAAAGAGGAACACTTTAAAACGATGCTCGTGCTGAAAGGGTAAATGTTAAACTTTATTCTTCCAAAACTAACCCTTTTCACTGGAAAGTACTCGTATTACCTTTTGAGTCTGTAATTACAGCCTCTCTTTCAATTCTGTCTAATATAAAGATATATACTTCAAAGGATACGGGCATACATCGTACAAGTACACTTGATGACACGCCCGGATAAACTGCTCGCTAGAATTTCCGGGTTTCGTCAAATTAACACTATCAATCTGGACACACTTGGAAAGAACAATAGCGAGCGTCAATTTACCTCAACTGAATTTGCGACGTGTTTACATCAAAACATATAAAAAGGGCTCTGAAAAACTGCGGAACATATCCCTTTTTTAATTCACCCAATACTTACAATGATAAATAAAAAAAAAAAAAAAAAAAGAAGCTTCCTGCAGTTTTGACCTACCCTGAGACAGCCGCACTCGCCAGAGATTGACCGATTTGGGGTCCGCGGGTCTCAAGGGAAGCCAGTCCGCCGATTACAAGCTGGTTTAATTTGGTGGCGCAGTTGAGACGAATCCGTATAGATTACCATGAACCCAATACTATAGATTACCATGAACCCAATACTATAGATTACTATGAACCCAATTGTAGCTCGGTTGTATGGACGCTTTCCTTAAATCTTACAAAGGTCGTCAATGAGAAATACACTTTTCTTAAGTACATTTGTCATAGATTTACAACACCACCACCGGAGAGCATGTTAAGCCGTCGGTCTCGATTCCACTAAGACCAACGTGTGGAATCATTATTAAATTGTTTTTAAAAATTAACACCAGGTCTTTGCTTAGTGAGTGCTTGGCGAGTGTAGGCCAAATTCTCCAGATATACATATGTTTTTGAAGGCTCATCATTTTAGGTATGATTTTTTTCGTTCCCAACGATCTATAGAATGAAATGAAGATTGATGAGTTAGAGAATAATTCCAAAAAAAATTACGCACTTCATTACAAGTATGTTTTAAAAAATAATCCAAAATGTTTGCTAATTATCGTCATCATCAATAAGGTTCCAAAGTGTGTCCAGTTGCGATAACAAAAAATAATTTCTAGTTCCTCCGACTAAACACACATGTGTCCAGATCCGTATGTTCAGTTGATGTCTCACTCGAATTTCCTTTCGGGTGGAACTTTACACGCCATATTATCGTAATTATTAGGTTTTGCTGGAAGGGTGCAAGGTGCGTGTTTTAGGGTGAAACGTGTTTATATATTAATATTTTGGGATAGAACGCGTCACGCAACTGATATATAGATGAAAAAAGGTCATTTTGACACAAAGGACGTACCTTTTTTTTTAGTTGCGTTCCCCTCTATCACCCTCTAAGTGGCTTTTTTGTCAGACTGAGGTGAACAGGTTTTTTTTTTGTTTTATCTTTTTTAATAAATGATGCAATACATACAAGGATATTCCGAAAGTGTTTTAAAAGCTCTATCCACATTGTGTAATTTAACTTTTCCCAGCATAATTTTGCTTACGTTTTTCTGGTGTCGATTGACTTAATTTTGGCTAAACTGATATTTAAAATCATTGGTGACTCGCTTGTAAGCACGCGTTTATTGAAATATTAAAAAGCTATGTACCAATGAGAAAAACACTTTTCTTACGTACATACTTATTAACCGAATCATCAGCATTTGGTTGGGTAGGTAGGTAGCATAGTGCATGGTAAGCGTATTGTGTGTCTTCTTTGTATTTTCAAAAATTAAATATATTCAAAAATTCAAAATTCTTTATTGTATACATTGCTTATTCTAATTACAGTTGCATATGTCATGATGATGCAATCTCCGCATATTATGGGCATACAATATGCTTATGTCAATAGATATTTATTTACAATATTTATTGATATATTAGTAGTTAATTTATTGGAATACAATGTTAATGTCAAAATTTGCATTTGCTAAAAATTATTTTATTGAGTAGAACCAGTTGTCAATAAGAATTTTCTTTAACTCAATAGTAGCTTTTTATAGCCTTTTGTAGCCTATTATAGGACCCAAGCCCGAGACATCATTCTTCCTATTTCTCTTTTCCACACACGATAATACCGGAGTACGCACGGTGTATTCCTGGAATGCTTAGAAATGTGTCACCTTCTTCTCTACGATTTCCGTGCAGCACGGAAAGCCGTCGGTCCCGGTTCCACTATTACCAAAGTCAAAGTCAAATCATTTATTACAATTTGGCCTTCTCGGGCTCTTTTGTATTGTCACATTACATTGTTATAATTATTTAAATAAATTATATTAAATTTATTACAATACAATTGAATTGACCTAAATATAAACATACACCATCAGTAAAAGGTGTCCAAAATATATTAATAATATACATTTGCACATCTACCAGGCATTTTTGTCACTAATAAAATCATTTATCTTATAATAGGCCTTGTCTATAAGTCGACGTTTGACATAAATTTTTAGTTTATCTAAACACAAACTTGTGGAATCGTTTAAATGACCTCAGACCCTCGCCAACCCGTCTGCCCAGCGTGGCGACTGTAGGCCTAATTCTCCAGAAATTCCTGGAAGGCTCATCTCCAACAGTATAGGTTTAGAATTCTATGTTCTAATGGCTGTGATGATGAGGAAAATTAAGCAGGTCAGCGATGCTAAGAGGATGCGTGGTAGTGCTCCAATGAAATTAATTCACTTGGTTAAGCTCCTCTTCTTGCACCGACTAAGAAGAAGTATAAACAGAACAGAATAACGATTTGATCTTAAAACCATTTGATCGTATGATACATGCGACGATAAAACTCAAGCCTCCACGTCACCTGTCCTACTTTGCCACCATCACATTAAACTCGAAGCTATTAAATAGAAAGACGTTGGTTGTAGATAACTCCGCATCATAAACCATGGATATAGATTTGTATCAGTATTATTCGGGGTCATATATCAATTTAGTCAATTCTTCGATTTAGAAAATGGAAGAAAACAATTATTTACTAAAAACGTAAGAGTTAAAAAGAAAAACAAAATAATTTAGACAAGATAATATATTTATTTATTTAAAAACTTAATTGCACTATGTACAAAGGCAGACTTAATGCCGCTGGGCATTCTCTGACAGCCAAACCTTTAGGACATTAGGACAGTTTTCATGGTAAGTAGGTGCAACAATAGATATAAAATAACAATTTATAAAACAAATACATTAAAATAATACTTACTATTACAAATACAAATACGTAAATAGGTTCTATACAATACTACATACAAAATAAAACTACTCATGTGATGAAGGAAGCGGGACAAAAGTAGACGTCGCGCGTCGCTCGTTGTGAAAGTGTGAATGAAGAGAGTGGCAATACAATAGAAGTAAAAAATAATAGTTTAAGTTAAAGATAATATTTGTATACTTGGAAATGAAAAAAATGAGACTGCAATAAACAAACACTGCAGAGGCTGCACCATTTCTAATGTAGTGCTAGTGTAGCTTACATCATTCCATCAAATTTCTTAGTATGTGGATAGGGAGAACATAATTATAATATTAATATATTATATGTTAAATAATATATTTATTTTAGGGAAATTAAAGATAATCGTTATCGTCTAAAATTACCACGCTTATAAAGAAGCGGATTTACCTTTAACCAACATTACTATATAGGCCAATCATGACAAGTGGCAAGCTCGTCAATGTCTCTAGCGTACCAAACTCGGGAAATATCACAAATTAAATAATAATTTATGTATTCATTCATTTCCACATCACATTACAGAACATAAAGGTTAGTTGAGTTTATACATTGGCCAAATTAGGAAACATACTTTATTACTGATACTTAGTTGTCAAAGAAAAGGAGAAAAAACAGAAGAAATACAACCAAAAGATTTAGAAATTCTATTTAACAAAAAACAAATAAAATTAGAGATATCCAATATTCAATTAAATTAAAAATTAAAAAGAAAAATAAAAGATCAAATTAATAATTAAATTAAAAAGAGTTCTAAATTAAATAATTCTTGGCTGCCCTACCTACAGGAATGTGTACCCTAACAGTGAGTGAGATGTGATGTAGCCCTGTAGAATTGACAGCAGCACCGCGGACAGCATCAGCAACCGGGATCTGCATTCGGAGTACAATTAATACTAATACTTTTATATATATTTGTCTATTTTCTTTATTCAGGAGACATACAGATCCCATCCCAACCGTCTGCATGTTTCAATTATTATCATCATTATTTATTTATCTTATATAGCACCGATCCAGAGTACAGATCCCGATCGCCAACAAAGCCAATGCGGCGCTACCGATTCCACAGGGGCGTAGTGTTGGATGTTGGTGAGTAGTGTGTCATCAGCATAATATTACTTTAACCAGGAATCGTACCCGGTACCTCCGAGTCTACGGTAGACGTATTTAATTACATATATGAAAATGAAAATAAGTCCAAAATGACCCTAATTTTATTTCCTAGATATAGTCATGAGTGTCTCATTTCAGTTGCTAACATTTATGGACCTTGCACGCCACTTACCATTAGGTGGGCAAGGTCACATGTCGTGCTATAATAACCTAATTGAGTTGTGACATATCATACTAACCTTTTGTTTTAGCGTCTTCAGTTAAATTTAAAAATTACTTAATCCAACAAATGTGGTGTTGGCACAAATGCCTTAGTGGTGATTGCCATTACTATTTAAAAAAAAAAAAGAACTAAGTAGATATATATGTCCATAGTATATAATAAAAAAGGATTATTTTTATGTAGTTTTTACTGTTTTACAAATTGTCATTTAATATTTATTATTGTACCTACTTACCATTAATATTGTCTTAATATCCTAAAGGTTTGGCTATCAGAGAATGTCTAGCAGCATTGTGCAATTGAGTTTTTAAATAAATAAATTACTTATAAAAAAAATTTCAACATTAATCACCTCAAAAACTTATCCATAATGATCTATTAAGTATTAATTAGGTACTTTACATTCTCAACTCATTAAAATCTTACCTAATATATTTTTGACAAAATACATCAGGCCTTTAACTTTTTTGAAAAGTACCCTCAGATTTGAATAATATTAAAAAAAATTGGGTTATGCGAGCGATAGGTATTCAAAAACGTTATACCCTCCTAAATATACGAGCCACAATATTTCATCTGGCTTGTAGTCCCTAATTGAATTTTTAATTAAGAGGTGTTGTAAATCCAATTAAGTTAATGACCCTTAAGATTCTTTAACATCAGCCAAATGAGCTGAAGATTTGGCAAATGCAAGTAACAGTGGACATTTTTTAACATTGATATATGAATTCGTAAATTTTGGAATTGATCCAGATTTTATTCTCCAACTTATAGCCTTATTGTGTTTAAGCCGGTGTATAAATACATTTATTATTTCTGTTTCATTTATGTTAAATTCTTCCCCAAAATATATTTCAAAATTATTCAAATTGCGTCCATTTTTCTCTTTTACGTTGAAGAGTGGAACTCGGAAAATATTCCATGCAAATCTTATGTAGTTATGTTGGATCATAAGATGTAGGCATTTACATTTTCACTGATATTGTAGGTTCATGTTAATTTGTTTATTTATTATTTTTTGGATATCAAGACGATAACGGCGACCGTGGCTTAAAATTTGCTCATGTTTAAGAAGTTATAGTTTTTCACTCCCATCAAAACGAAGTTAATGTCAGATTTCTGCTGCTCCCCATTACAGATAATGCTCTTGACGTCTGATATCTCGATCTCATTGAATAGCTAATAAATAAACTGGATTGCCTTCTAAACTTATGTATCCGATTTATTTTTGGCTTGACTAACTATGACCATATCTCACGTACTATACAGTCAAATTGGCTTAATATCCGCTTTGCAGTCTTATCTTAAAACACACTTTAATTTTCTTACGCCCTCTTCGTTCTTTATATAACAATCAACTCAAAATCCCATACCACACTTCCAGCAGGTATTCAGATATTTACCGTAGTGGCTGCTCGCCTGTAGAACGAGCTTTCAATGGCTATCAACCTTCAATTAATCTTTAAAAAAACTACTTAATACTTTACTTTTAAACTAGCAGAACAATATATTTTAACTTCGAATTTTTTTACTTAAATATATTATATTATCTTCACCATCTACTATATATATGTTAATAAGTATATATGTAGTTTATTGATTAGAATTGCACCCCACATAAGTATATTATCTCACTCTCTCAAAGCTAGCTTCGGAAGAAAAAGCCGAAATGGCTTTATGTTTGTCTTTGTACATGCTTTTAAGTAAATGCAATGAAGTATTTTAATAAAAAAGATCTCTTATAGCGATTTGAGCAAGTTATTGTCTCTTTATAGTTTTACATTTGATTTAATTGTAATTTGTAATTTTAGTTTATTTTTTCGTATAAAGGTATTAAGATATTGTTTTTCTTGTTATTTCAGAAGATAGACGCCTACAATCACAACAGCCCTTCGCTTCAGACGTCTGCTGTCATCGGCCTCTGCTCCATCGTCCTTATCATTGGGATCCTTATCGGCGCCCTTCTTGTCTGGAAGTAAGTGTTTTACATTAGTTTTAGCTATAATATCATCTTACATCTACCAACGAGCTTATGTTTTTGCTGGTAATGAATCACCTTTTTCCTAGATTTGTCTACTTTAGTTCTTCTTCATAAGCGCTTCTGAGTCGGCTAGGCAAATGCCTCGACAGTAGGCATCTCCAGATTTTATTGCATTAACAGAATTACGCACAAACCAATAAATATAAAAAAAAAATTCTAATAAAACTTACATCAACGTGCAGCAACCACATACCAGCAGCCAATTTACGGCGATGATCTCTCTAATATCATCTTCAGGATAATAATAATAATAAAATTATTTATTGCACACAAAATATACAATATAAAGGCAAGCATAATACCATGAAGGTATTCTCTACCAGCTAACATTTGGGAGAGTGAGAGATTAATATTATGGGTGCAGAGTGTGAAAATGGAAATAATATAGTACAAACCTAAAATTAATTAATTAGTTAAAATATGTAAATAAATACATCGCCCAGTCTGCCGGGGCGGGGAAGTATCCACCGTTCTTGCCGATAAACCCAGTAAAGTGTATCCACACGTTGCGGGATCAGGCTCGAATTGCCGTCTTACCCAGTCAAGCCGACATAGTGTTAGGGACTGATGTCAGTCATGAGTCTCTGATTCTAGTTGCTAACATTCAAGGACCACGCACGCCACTTACGATCAGGTAGGTACCACATGTCGTGCTAGTATTAAAAATAAATAATAAAAAAACCACTGCATCCCAAAAGTCCATATTCATATAAAGCTTTTAAGTAGGTACTAACAAGTTTTTAACTCAATAAATCTCTTTATCTCAAATATTAGCGGTCATGCCCCAAAGGTTAGAAAAATGATTTTAGACATTAAGCTCGCCTATGTACTAAAAATGAATTATTTTCTGTGCAATAAAGAATTTATCCATAAACTTTTTTTTTTTTTATAATAATAAATATTTCCAGACAGGTCACACAGCGCCATCTAGTTTCCGTGGTAAGCTACGAGGCTTGTGTTACGGAAACTAGATGGTTGATAAACTACATATTATACTTTTTTTTTTGTATATATATACATATTATACATATAAACACCCAGACCGAGACAAATTATACAATGTACAACTTGCCCCCGGTGGGAATCGAACCCACGACCTCCCGAGTTCACGGCAACGTTTGTTACCACTAGACCACGGAGGCGGTCAACTAATTTTAAGTCAAAATATTTTTGGGGCGAGAGCAGCAAATAAAATTTGGGGCGAGTATTTGTTGGGCAAAACGGAACCACTCGAGCGCCTGTGCCTTCCTTTAATTCATTTCGCAGTAAGCGACTTGCCTAAAACAAAAATTAAATTTAACTGTGTGTTAACAATGTTATTCATGAAGTTCATTCTCTACTGCAGGTTTTGACAGCTTAATCGGCCTTAAAGCCGTCGACACGTTCCTATCTGTGTTCTCTAAGCCGCACTAACATGTCGCAAGTGACAGGGCAAGTGCAACATTATAAAAGTTACATTTTAGTTGCACCTCCAACGTAAAATCTACATATTTAATTATTAATTGAGCGATTGTATGTATCTTAGACATATTTTAATAAAATTTATTCGAAGTAGGTACTTAGATACAAAAATATTAAAATAAAATTGATTAAAAAACTAATTATAAATAAAACTAAAACTAAAAATACCTATGAAATTAAAGCTATTCTACAAAATAAACTAAGGGCTTACCACCAGGGAGGGTACCTAAAACGCTCGCCGCATTTCCTCGTTGAATTATTATGGACATATTCTGTTTTAGGTAGTTATGGCATTTGGGATCGCCACACTCTTGGAACATTCGTTTACCCAGCTCTTTTATGAATTTCTTAGACATATTACAATTACTCAGTATATATATATATATAGGTATATAAAATAACAATTAAAAAAAAAAATCCGTATGCGTAAAAAATTATAGTGAATTAAATATATGGTGAATATGGTGTCATTTTTTAATGACAATTTATCAACAAGTTGGTATTAGTGGAACCGGGACCTACGGCTTAACGTGCTCTCCGAGGCACGGGAACGGTGGTGTTGTAAATCTATGACAAATGTACTTAAGAAAAGTGTATTTCTCATTGGTACATTCCGGGTGGGTTTGAACCGACCTTTGTAGGATTTGAGGAACGCGTTCTTACAACTGAGCCACCACCGCGCCCGAATCGATTAATGTGTGAATAATCTAAATCGACCAACGCGTATGGTCTCCAGTGGAACATATATATAACCCTTATTTGCTTCACACAGTCGGGGTAAAAATAGCTTACGTACAATAGTAAGTATTAAGAGAACAATGTATACGGGATTTCTAAAAAAAACAAATTTAACTGAATCTCTTCAACTTGACTTATAAAACGCACTAATTTCATTGCTGTACTAAACTGCAAAGTCGTGTAAATGCGCTCTTGAAAGGTAATGGTACGAGAAAGTCGATTAAAGGAACTGTCACCTCCTCCTCAGACAGCCATAATCCTCGGCGATTCGGAACGCGTAATTAGACCTGTCAAAATACACCGCGACATTATCAATGCTCGATTTGATAGAATCAATTTTGGAGCTGTTTTTTTGTCCCGTGGATTTACCTATACCTAAATAGGTTAAGAGTTACGAACTAGTTTTTTTGTGTAATAACTTAAAGGTAAGTCTTAGTTTGGTCAGATCAACAAATCAGAACCAACCAATCATATATAAATAATATTCTAAACCAAAGTCAAAAAATCTTTATTCACGTAGACACACAGGCATTTGTGACACGTCATTATTTGAATGATCCAAAGAGTTAGCTGTTAGCAGAAGACCAGCAGCTTAGCATATTCCAGTGACCTGTTAATGTTTAATCTGACTGAGAAAGGAATATGCAAGGAAAACTCAAAAATACTAATGAAAAATAAAGTATCATCACAACTGTATCGCCAGGATAGTCAGAAGAAGAGTTTAAAGAGACAGATTCACATCTAGCCAACTTTACTATAGGCCCATCATGTCAAGTGGCAAGCTCGTCGATGTCTTTAGCGTAAACTCGAGAAATATCACAAATAAAATATTGTGTCCCAAACGGGAATCGAACCCGGTACCTCTGCGTCTACATCCATGGACTTAACTGCTAGACCCGTGGTAGTTAAAATATAGGTTTTCTTTTTATTTATTATTTATTTATTACAGAAAACTTACAGCTAGATAACAATATAGATGCATAGATATAATAAAAAATGAGCCAATTAAAAGTTTTCGCCTATAGCATTTTATTTGTAAATTATTATTCTTCTGTGGTCCAGCGGTTAAGTCCGTGGATTTAGACCGGGTTTGATTCCTGTCACAATAATATTATTGGACACAATAATTTATTTGTGTTATTTCTCGACTTTGGTTTGCTAGATTGCATTGACGAGCTTGCCACCTGTCATGATGGGCCTATAGTACAGTTGCTAAATATGAATCTACTTCTATTAAGCGTGGCTTCTTACCACGGTCGTGATGATACTTTTAAGGTTGTACTTTTATTTAAAAAATCGAGGACAAAACACGTCCAATCAAAACAGCTGTCAAAAATTAACTAAACATTATAAATGCCGACCTTATCAGTATAAGTTACGGGTGTGAGTACCAACATAAGGCAACAAAAAAAATCAAAAATCAAAAAATATTTTGAACAGACCTCGTATAACCGTTTGTTTCCGAAATAAATAAAAACTAATAATAATAATCTATACCGAGATGTATAAAGTAGCACAAGAGGATAATATATTAAGATCCCCTCCAGTCGGGATTTGGTAATGTATAATATTGACATAGTAATGATTTATGAACAACAAACTGCGGGGGGAAAATACACACATTTGTCGGAAGTTGGCGCGATAGTGGAACATGTTGGATTGTTCGTGGATGATATTGCGGGAATGATTAGGGTTCCACAGTATTGTAGGTTTATTTTATAGCTCCCAAAAAGCTCTTGGGTGGTAAGAAAAGTTTTAAAGAAACGGATTTACATTTAGCCAAATTTACTCCAAACCAATCATGACAAGTGGCAAGCTCGTCGATGTCTCCAGCGTACCAAACTCGGGAAATAACACAAATAAATTAAATATTAATTAAATTTATTCATTCATTATTTATTACAGCCCCAAAAACAAAGTGTCTTTAGGACGCTCCAATGTAGGAGATGGGGCTTTCTGAACATATATCTGGAGAATTTGGCCAACTCGCCACGCTGATGGACAGGTCGATGTTATAAATAAAAGAAGTGCTAGAAGTGCCGGCCGCATTCCTCGTCACGCGGTCCTCAACGACATCATTCGTAGGGCTCTTGTCACTGCTGGAGTACCAGTGTCGTAGAACCCATTGGAGCGATGGCAAGAGACCCGACGGCATGACCGTTGGGCCGTGGAAACTTGGACGGTCTCTAGTGTGGGATGCGACATATGTAGACACATTTGCCCCATCTCACATCCAGGCAACATCATCCAGCGCGGGGAGTGCGGCGGTTGTCTGCTGAGAACCTCAAGCCTTGTCTGGCCAAGGAGTTGTCAAGGCGGTTGACGGAGAAATCTGGAGACAGGAAGGCTGAAAATTATTTCTGCCAACGTATTAGCCTCGCTATACAGAGGGGAAATGTTGCCAGTCTTCTTGGGACTATCTCTGATCGGTCGTCTTTGGAAGACATTTTTTATTTATAGTTTAATTTTATTCGGTAATGATAAAAAAACGAAATTATTAAATAAACATAAAACTTAATTGTTAAAACAAATAAATTACTATTATTAAAAAAACTACTTAATAATTAAAATTACAACACAATAAAATAACAATATTATAAATTTGGCCCTAACATTGCCCAGCCCTCTTGTCTCCTGAGGTGTTGACGAGCTGTTTTAACATTTATAGTTATTTAATTATATTATTTTTATTTAAGTAGTTTTATTTTTATTATTTGCATACATTACAATAGCTATTACATATCGTCCAATACGCCATAATTTGCATTGAACAAAAGCCATAAAATTCCATCCGATCCGATGGCCCGTTTAATACAAGCAAGATGACAGCTGTTGAATTTTTTATTCGAGGCTATCACTTCATTATTGTGATGCGTGACTAATTATGCCAAAATTATACGCAGCGCTTTCCGCTACGAGCTGATTGGTCGATCCGGATTCGACCAGCCAATAGGGACGAGAGGCGGGTTAATGAAACTCCCGCGCAAAATAACGTTCTATATATAAATAAAACCTATTTAGTTGTCTACGATTAAGACTTAAGTGTCAGTAGCATGGTGCTAAGAACAGACAAAACTTTGACATCGCTACAGCCCCAAGAATTCCACTGCTGTAATGCCGTTAACGTAACGTTTGCATTCATGACTTTCGCACAATACTATATTTTAAGATTTGCCAAGTCTAATAGCCGGTTGCAGACAGGCTTCCTAGTTCTCCATGAAAGTAAAAATTGGCATTTGACATCATTGCAAATGGCACATACTTTCTACGAGAACAACAAATAGGTGGTAGGCGGACTGATGGTGGTAATTTTCCCAGTCTGCCGGGGCGGGTAAGTATTCACCGTTCGTGTCGATGAACCCAGTAAAGTGTATCCACACGTTTCGGGATCAGACTCGAATTGCTAAGCCCAGTCAAGCCGGCATAGTGTTAAGGAGTGATGTCAGTCATGTGTGTCTGATTCCAGTTGATAACATTCACGAACCTTGCGCGCCACTTACCATCAGGTAAGGTAGAGTTGATTACCTTTTGCCATTTTTTTACGTATGTCTATGGGGTACATATGTGACTAACTGCTACCAATCATGTCGCGTGTAGCAAAATATGAATCATTTTTAACAAATAATAATTATTTTAATCATTGTTTCTGCAACCGGCCGTTTGTATTTATTATTTGCACACAACAAGATATAAGTAACATTTATTATAAACTTAAACTAATTTTCTAAAAAACTGCTATATAAAAAATCCTCGCCAACTCGTCTGGCCAGCGTGGCGAGTGTAGGCCAAATTCTCCAGATACCTATATGTTCGTGGAGGTCTAGAAAGCTGAGTTCTAGGACCTGTATTAAAAAAAAAAAGTCTTATAGAGACGTCCCATCAGAAACAGTCATCATCAATCAATCCCATCAGAAATTTGACAATTGCATGTTCTTAATTTCCACCTCCTGAGCAAGACGAATGACTAACAAGGGTTAACTATCATTAATGTAACGGACTATGGCCTGAGGATTCGAACTCAGGCAATTTATTTATTTATAAATTCGTTATTGCACTTAAAAACTTAATCACTGTACATTGTACTTAATCACTGCCTCCGTGGTCTAGCGGTTAAGTTCGTGGATTTAGACTTAGAGGTACCGTGTTCGATTCCTGGTCGGGACACAATAATATTAATTAATTTAAATAAATAAATTTAAATAATATTTATTTTATTTGTGATACATCTCGAGTTTGGTACGCTGGAGACATCGACGACCTTGCCACTTGTCATGACTGGCCTTTAGTAAAAATAAATATTTCCAGACAGCTCACACAGCGCCATCTAGTTTCAGTGGTAAGCTACTAGGCTTGTGTTACGGAAACTAGATGGTTGATAAACTACATATTATACTTTTTTTTTTTGTAAATATATACATATTATACATATAAACACCCAGACCGAGACTAATTATACAATGTACAACTTGCCCCCGGTGGGAATCGAACCCACGACCTCCCGAGTTCACGGCAACTTTTTGTTACCACTAGACCACGGAGGCGGTCAAGTTGTGTTTTAGTAAAGTTGGCTAAATGTGAACCTCTTCTTTGTAAGCGAGGTTTCTGACCACCCCGAGAGGGACACGGTCGTGATGATATTACTACTACTAAAAACTTAACAGTTGAGTACAAGGGCGAACTTAATGCCTCTCGGCATTTTATACTAGCTAACCTTTGGGAGTGTGGTAGACGATTGCGGGTGCATTAGAAATAAAAATAAATACTTAGACATACATAACAATAATTTACATACTAATACACAAATACCTATAAAAATATATAATAATAATATATACATTTAACTAAATTTATGTAAGAAATACATAACAAAACGAAGGAAAAAATACGTATTATTTACACAACAAATAAAAAGAGACAGAAATAGATATCAGGTAGTTGGATTATTTTGTTTATTTAAGAAATGCAATGCAATGTTACTGACTCTTAATAAACGAGTATGAATGTATGCTATAAATATTCATGAATTTAATTTAACAGTCAGTAGCATTCCGTCTTCATTATTCTTAAGACATTAGTGTAAATAATTCAAGTAATTATGATGGTTGTTTTTCCTAATTTAAATAATTGTTGTATAATTACCAAAACGCATTGTTCAGCTGAATTATGTTCTCCTAAACATATGAGTAGTTACCATATCCCATTTATCATACATTAGAATTGAGTGGAGTCCACAAAAAATCGTGTATTCAACAATACATTAGTAAATATATAAAAAAGAAGTAAAGTATCATCACGACTGTATCCCTTTTGCGGTGGTTAAAAACCACGCTTTTAAAGAAGCGGATTCACATTTAGCCAACTTTACTACACGTCTCCTAGTTCAATATATTAATTTATTTATTTATTTTATTTATTTAAAAACTTTATTGCACAAAGCACAAAGGCGGACTTAATGCCCGTAGACATTCTCTGACAGCCAAACCTTAGGGACAAATTTGAACAAATATAGGTGCAATGAAAGTAACAGTAATATACAATTATAGGATAATTCAACAATTATTATATACCTACTTTTATATTCTTATATATGTATTATAATATCAATATACTAAATACTAATACATACACAAAATTGTACATAAACATACACAAATACAACTTACTAACGTGGTTTAGAGCTATTCATAAAGTGTGAATAGACCAGTTTTTTAAACGACAATCTGTTACTTGCCTGCCTTATGTTTATTGGAAGATCATTCCATAATTTTGTGGCAGCTACTACGAAGGAGTTGGAGACAAATCCAGAATGATGTGAGGGAACAGAAAGAAGAGAGTTGTGAGAAGAACGTAAAGATTTATCGTGGAAAGAAGAGAGATAGGCAAAATTGTCCTTGAGGTATTTCGGAGTGGCAGGCTCGTTTAAAACAGAGAAAAGGAGACAGAGAACTCTGTACTAATTTAACTTAATTATAATATATATAGATATGTAGGTATTTATGTATATATTTATTCAGTATATGTAATATTAGTATGTAAGTCTATTATAACAAATTGCACCCTTCGTTGTTACCTCTCCACACTCTCAAAGGTTGGTTGTTAGAAAATGCTTAGTCATTAAGCCCGCCTATGTACAATATTTTTTAGTGCAATAAAGATTTTTTTAATTGAATTGAATACGCCCATCGTGACAAGTGGCAAGCTCATCGATGTCTTTAGCGTACAAAACTCGACAAATATTACAAATAAATAGTTTATTGTGCCCCGACCAGAAATCGAACCTGCTAGACACGGAGGCAGTAAATATATTGTTCACTCTCAACTGTAGTTTCCCAATTTTAAGGGAAACCTTTATATATCTGGCAACACTTAACTGTGTGTCAGTGCCATTATTTTACGAGTCGTCAATCTGAAGTCGTTGAAGAAAGTTCAACGCTGAACACTGTAGTCTGTAGATGTCACTGTAGACGTCCCCTCTGTATTGTGTTGTTTTATGCAAAACTGTAGCTCTTCAAGCCCCTACTGTAGCAAGTGTGAAGTGTGCTAGTGTCCTTCCTATTCCTGGTGTTGTGCAAAGTGTGTTCACATCAAGAAAGAAGAAGCGGCGCCGCTGTAGTCTTTGGGATAGGAAGTAAGAGGAGTCCGAACCACCCTGCAAGTGAGTCTTTCACCATCCTGTATTCCTTCCACCCCGCGTCCAGGCAACCAACTTAGGACCTGGATGCACCATATATAAAAGGTTAATTTTATACTGTCACGACATGTGACTTTGAAATATATTATTTTTCCTAAATTGTACAATAAACTCTTTATTGTACACCTAAAAGTAGATAATGTAAAACTTCATTTGGGCATTTCATAACTAACAATTGGCAGTGTGGTAGTTAATTGCTAGGTGCATTATAATAAATAATATTACTTATATATATAAAAATGAATGTTTACGTGTATGTATGTTCCCTATGCATTTCTAAACTACTTGACCGATCGGGATGAAACTTTGGGAATATGTTGTGTGGACATCGGCATCGGCGTTTCTGACATAGTACTACTGTTGTCCGATAGGTGGCGCGCATCAGCGCAGATTTATGGGGCATACCGACCGACGGTACATTACATTCATTGACTGTCAGGCGGTACGAAGTTCGCCGGGTTGCCAGTTATTAAATAAAATTTACATAAAAAAATATCATTATAAAATGTTGAATTGACAAGCCCCAAATTATTATTTTTTCTTACATTACAGCCCCTAGAACACAGCGTCCTAGACCTTCACTGTTGACGATGAACCTTCCAGAACATATATCTGGAGAATTTGGCATACACTCGCCACGCGAGACGAGTTGGCGAGGATCTCATGTCATTTTTTTTTTAATGACAATTTATTGACAATACCACAAGTTGTTATTAATGGAACCGGGACCGAAGGCTTAACGTGCTCTCTAAGGCCCGGTATGTATGTAATTACAGTGTGTTGTAAATCTATGACAAATGTACGTAAGAAAAGTGTATTTCTTATTGGTACGGTTTAACAACCGAGCCAGTCGCCGCTCATTTATTTATTAAAATACATTTTGTAAATATAAAATTAAAAAAAAATGTTATGATGTTTAAGATTTTTCGGGAGATAAAATTAATTATATAGAAGAATATTAATTTTATAGAAATATAATGAAATATGTAAAACTAAATATTGCACGCCTTATAGGGCTAGTCATGGAAAACGTTGTCTACTAGCATAGATTAAAGAAGACCATTATTACTAACCCATATAATGCAAATAAATATTTTGTATTTGAGTTTTGAGTTAAAAAAAACACTATTTAACAACCTTGTTGATTGAATCCCAATTTAAACTTTTTCTCTTTTCCAACAAAGTAAAGCAAATAATTTATTTATTGCGCTATAAACAGCTTAAACAATAAAATGCCAGCACAATGATCGGAACAGAAAAACTTTACAAACCACGAGTGTGTTTTAAAAGCAAAAAAAAAACTTTATTTCCGCTTCGCCACCCTAAAAATCCACCCCTAGGTGGGATACATGGAAAGCAATGTCCTAGAATCCACTCCAAGCCAGACAAAATTAATTAATGTTTATTGTTTATTTTTCTGATTATCCTGTCTAATAGTGATTGGTTTTTTATCTAATGTTTTAATGGAGAAATATAATCAGTTGAGTATTCAATATTTAGCTTAATTTTAGTGTTACAGCTGCTATCCACCATTAGAATTTAGGCACTATGCCCTTATTTGCAGGCTGTTCCTTGATAACAACAGCTAGCTATTTCAGCCATTTTTATTTTATATTAATTTAATATTAATAGGTATCAAATAAGAAACTTCTAAGGATAATAAATAAATAATACAATATTAATAAATACAAAGGAAATCGAATAGTATATACCTTCTATTAATAGTGTAATAATAAAGATGATAAAGTTAAATAATAAAAAAAATATATAAAAATTAAACATATTGTCAAATATTAACGATTTACGAATTATACTTTGATTTTTAAAATGGTACTAATAATCTGATAATTTTATATTATAACAATTATTACATTTTAACTAGCAATTGTTATATTTGAAATGACATTTTAAAAGCAAAATTAAATTCCGTTTATCCACCCAGTCTTGCGTTTTTAAATCAACGTTAGTGGTGGGAATTTTGTACTGGCTAAATTGGAACAACCGAAAAAAAAGCGAACCAAGGAAACAGTTCCAGAGCGAACCACTTCGTCTTGGCTTACCTCGAGCTAGGTTTCGAAGTAAAGGAGTGTTCACAACGGCTCTCCACGGCTTTAAGACAAAGCGACCCCGTAAATAGTATATTGTGCTAGCTGGAGTGTTGGCTGTTTCTCTAGAGCTGCGAAATTCTCAACAAGCTTAGTAGGGGAAACACTTTTTTGTATAGACTCAGGGACTATTCTTGCAACAGTGATATTGTTTTACTTTCAAAAATCGAATAACATTTTATAGGCAGTTAATGTTATTAAAGGGTCTAGCCCATACAGCCAAGTCTGACGTAATATATCTTTCATTTTTATGAGTTAATGAGGTCATCATCAAATTCCAGATGCTGCAGAATTTGATTCTTTTCTTAGAGTCACTCGCGGCATTATAGCTCAAACACGTCGGGTAAAATATGGAAGTTCACAGCGCGGGAAAACCGCATAAAATAAACTGCAACTTGTGCCCCATATTGAACGTCCTATTTATCGTTTTCCATAACTAATCACATTGTAGCACATTATTAAATAAAACAGCACCACTTTTGACCAACAATATCCACAGTTAATTCATTTACAAAACAAAAACTTGCATTTGACATCTCCGCGGAAAATGGCGCGAAGGACTCACAAAACTTTGTACCGATTATAATCGACAATGGCCAAGAATGAACGTTTTCGGCTGCAAACGACACCCTTTGCCTCACACCATTTTTAAGAAAACAACTGTCAGACTTATTCACTTCTTTTTCTTTTCGCACCAGTTTTGCTTAATAATTATTTTCACTTTAATTTACGAGTAATATCTGTATGTCTTCACCTTTCTCATCTGCCACATATTGTCAGCCCCTGAGTTTGGGGGCTCTATATATGGGGAACTAAATATAAAATAGTACGCGGTGACTTCATGACCACGCTAAATCTATTTTGCGTGGTCGTGGTTTAATCTAATTTATTTTGTGCACCACCGCTGCAGTCTCACCATCTAACTGGTATCTTTTCTTGGTGTAGATGTGTGGTGGTGGATTTGGAATTGAAACGTAACGCGTGTTTCCCATGCATTCCAGGGTTATATGTCTGGACTTTAGAGCTGGGACCCAACTTGAGAAGATAACTCCGCTGTCCAAGATCGCTATGACTGACATCAGTCTCTAACACTATGCCGGCTTAACTGCGCATGACGGAAATTCGAGCCTGATCCCGAAACTTACTACCATCAGTCCGCCTATCACCTCTTAATTTTGAAACGCCTATTTGCGAATTTCATTGTATTTACATCATTATTTTCCATAACATCAACCGTTAAGCGTTAGATTTTTCCTTATTTGTTCCCATTTTTGTGAATATTTTTTAATTTCCTTATTCAAACCGCACATTTCTCGAATTTTAATGAAATATTTGCTAATGAGTAATTTATTATATTTAAATAAACAATTAGAAGCCTAAGTAAACTAATTAATGATAATCAAACACCGCTTCAATATTTACCAGGATAATTAACTCTTTCTACTGAATTTAGGTTACACAGATTAGAGGCAAAAGGTGTTTAACTTCAGATATCAGTGAACAAAATAAATTCAGATAGGTAGGGTCATATGTTATGTTTAGATCATCGTCATCATCATCAGCCTGTATCTCTCCACTGCTGGATGTAGGCCTCCCCCAAGGCTTACGACCTTCTTCAGGACATCCGTCCATCTGGCGGGGGGCCGTCCCTCTCTACGTCCACATCGTCCCGTACGTAGTCTCCAATCTAGAACCCGTTTGCTCCATCGGTCGTCGATTCTGCGGTTGAGGTGTCCAGCCCACTGCCTTTTCAGCTTGCAAATTTTCGAAGCCCATGTACAATTTTAGTGCAATAAAGTATTGAAAATAAAATAAACGATGTAGGAAACTGACCAGCATAAACTTTGTCTTAAATAGAATAAATAATTCTCTCAGTGTAGGAAGTTCATCTTAGAACGAAGAATGTCTGCGAAAGGTTGCATAGTCGTAGCTTATATGTTTTGCAATGTATGCTGCTTTGGCTAATACTATCTCGCGATCTGCTTTCTATTTATGGGCTAACGTCTTTATTAAGACCCTATTGTTTCGATCTCATTATGGTAAGCGAATTGAACAGCGTTGATTCGGTACATGCCTAACAACTTATTATTGGCAATTTACATACAATGACATATTAGCATAATATCTCAATCCATTCTCATTTCCTTTGATTTGAATACTGTGTATTTCACGCATGGTGGATTTAAAGGTTTGTAAGCCGACGATTTTGATAGCACATTGTTTATTACGGATATGGCGAGTTTGGCGGTTAAATTGTAATCAAACTCACTCTGATTATTGCTTGCGGCGGCCATTCATCAAGTTTTTTCACACTATTGTGTTTTTGAATTAACTAACTTCGATCATTTTATAGCTGGAACTACTATTTAATGAATGCTTTTGGTAACATTTGCTTTATTTTGAAGGAGACTAATATTATGTTACAAAAGATTTATTTAATATTTTATCATTTTTTTTATAGCTATTGTGGATTTGCATTTAGCGCATCACGACAAGTCGCAAGATCATCGATGTTATTAGCGTACCAGAGGATAGAAAGAGGCCATGTTTCAATAGTCACAAGTTACACATTGACCAGTACTTTCTATCTATCATCGTCATTAGATTTAAAATCCATGCTTTTGTCTGTGGAGTAACTGCTATTCATCTTTGTTTTCAACTAATATGTAAGGAATGAGATCAAATTTTGTCTTTACTTAATCTGTATATCTATATCTATGTACGTCTTAATCTTGCCCGTACTCTTTTCCCTTATTAGATCTTTACTGATTGTCTTTGTATCTATCATCTTTTTCATCATCAGCCTGTTTCTGTTTACTGCTGGATATCGGCTTTTCCCAACTTCGCCAGCGATCATCTGGCTCGTCTATCCCACTCTACACTAGACCCCGTCCACTCCAACAGACATCGGTTCTGCGACAGACTTGTCCGGCCCATTGCTTTTCAGCTTATTAATTTTAAATGTTATGTCGGTAATTTTGGTGCTCTGACGGATGTCCACATGTTGGACTTTATCCATCAGAGAAATACCAACCATAGCTGTCAATATATTTATGGCACTAGCTTTCAAAACTTTGTAATAAACTGGGTGATCTCAATGTGATACAAATAACAAGGCTACTGTTATTACTCATAATGTTTATTGCCAAATATCCCTGGACGGGAATATTGTACCGACTTAGGTGTTGCGACTGTTTGCGAGGTGTGCGCGGAACCGACTGTCGTGCGCGTCGACTAATGCATTTCAGAACGTCAGTCACCACAACTTTTAAATTATTTATTAATATTTGGCTCGGTAAAAATGGAACCAAAAACGGTATATTATATAAATTAGCGGCGAATAATTCAGTAAGAAAAACGTGCCTCATTTATTAAATTTAATTTGATAAACAATAATGCTGAGAACAATGCAAGATACAAATTTCAATATTGACGTGTATCTGAATTAATAGCACGCTGAAAGGTTCTAATTATGTATTCTATTGTTGTCTACAGCTAGAATATTAATTACAGTTGTTTTTAATGGTTTGATTATGACTAGTTTAAATATATTAGTTAATGTCAAACACATACACATATAGAATATTCGAATCCAAAGATCGCTATGCGACCTTAAACTTGTAGACCTGATCCACTGTCGGTGTTCACGTCTCTGCTCCGTACGACAATACTGGAAGAACATATTGGTTAACACTTTTATTTTCAAAGACTGTGGTATGTCCAAGAAGATATAGCACAATATTTTTTAATCTATACGTGTTATGCATATCATTGCTATAAATATTGTTACGACAAATATTACACTATAACACACCTTATTAAGATTTAAGCGAATTGCTAATAACGGAATGAAAATTAGGAAAGTCTACGCCTAAAGTTTAGCTACAGGCACGGATGCTACTAATTTAATTATATTTTAAACTAAATTAGTTCGCGTTTTGCTGAGCTCACAGTATCTCATAATCATAGACATACATAATATGTTGTGAAACTGCAAAGGTTGCGGTCTAAAATAGTGGTTTGGTTTGGAATTCAAATAGTAGGTTTAATGCATTCAAACGCATGCATTATGTATAGTGGTTTTTCTTATACCATACATACCATAGCCTTTGAATTCAAACGTCAACCAGTGTGTTATTCCAGTAATGTCCTACGGCATGGACACTGACACAGTCAGATCTGTTTCACAAGTTCAACATCGCTATGTTCAGCAAGCTATGGTGAGAGATATTTGTCTAATAGATAAAGTCTAGAATGTTGACATCCATCAGAGAACCAAAGATGAAAGAGAGAGTAGACGGGTTCTGAAATGTAGACCACGTAATGAAACACGCAGAGTTGGTTAGTGGTTGTTGGTGGAAGATGGATTAGGTAGAAGATCGTGTGAAATGACGGGCCTTGCCTATGTCCAATAGTGGATCACAGGCTAATGATTACATACTTCATCAACAATCGACTGACAGTAAGGCACTATTAGAATAGTTACCCAAAATAAACTAAAGATCGCCTGGAGCTATCAATAATGAAGTGAAATGAAATATTTATTTAGCATATACAAACATTAAGTACATTACGCCTGCTGATAATTAAAACTATACATTATATACAAGTGTAGAGTATATTTAAATAAGAGTAAATGATGAAATGATGAATAGTGATAATAAATGTAAATAAATAGACTAGAATATATAAAAAAAAAATATCGCTACGTATGTAAAGATAAAGGAAAATATAAAATAAATATGAATTATAATAGATGAGTATGCCGTGGATTGTTTTATTTATTTATTTTATTTATTTGTTAGCTACTATCGGTTTATTCGTAGTTTAGCAATATCTATTAATTTGCTATAACGCTTTTCTTCTTTTTTAGCTATTCACCATTCACGCACAGGTGTTAGTCACTTCAAATTTTAGATTTCATCTACTTGTTTATCATTTACTAAAAAAAAATTATTATACAAAGTACAAAGGCGAACCCGTAGACATCAAACCCTTGGATGAAAGTATGACTTATGAATAAACGTTTTTATTATTAGTGCTCAGGTTTAAATCATAGTTTTGATCTTCAGTTGAAAGTACGAATTCCGTCTCTCAAAGCAATCGACAAAAAATCTCTTGTAATTCAACACGGTGTTGTTCAAAAGTATTTAACGCTATGTTCGCGTCGCTGCCTTTATTTAGCGGTTCAGTTTTAAGTAATTTGACACGTATCTCCCACGTCAATTCACACCCGTCTGAGCATAACAGTGTAGGTTCTATAGCCAACATTACACCTTGTTCGAAATGTATATCAATATCTTCGGATCAGTTTGGCTTAAACGAGATCTTATGGTTATTAAATTTGATATATGTAACGTTAGATTCATGTTTTACACGTAGCTTGAATTAAGGCTGTTGATGAGCAAAAATAAGAAGAAACAGTTACAAGTTACTCAGCAATAAATATCGTTGTAGTTAGCGATTGAATAGATTATTTTTCGATTCCTCTTAAGACATATCTATACTCGTACATAACCGCCAAAGTATTTGTATACTTGTTATTTTGTAAATAACCATAGTTGCACTTAAAATAAGCGATCCGAAATGCTAGTTCATTATTTAAATTGTTCACTGGAGAGACCAGCAGCGTAGTAGATTCCAGTGACATCTGACTGAGAAAGGAAATCTCAGCTATATCGGATTTACAATTTTACATAGCAGTAGAGACCCAAGCTAATGATAATGACACACAACAACTTGATACTAATGTTATTTAAGGTATATCGTTTATAGAAAACTAGAAGCAAGCCACCTACGAAGAGACAGTGCCCACACATGTGCGTATTTTTGACGACACATCGATGTCAACGGACTGACAGGCATCAGTTTCTACCAATATAGCGTAGTAGTTCCTTATCCACACTTTACTTCGAAGTCTTCAGGTATTAGCAAAGGACAAACAGGGAATGGTTTCGAATGAAATATAATTTAACTAGCTGTTTTTGTAAACGGCCGCACAGACTTAATTTCGTTGCGCATTATTTCCATTTTGCTATATCTCCTAAGGTATTTATTTAATTTTCATAGTGAAAAGGGAAAATATAATCTTCATGAAATGCTCAACCCAACTAACGTATTTAAAATGATACGGATTAATACCGTATTTGTGTAAATAGCTTTCCAATTACTGCTCTATAATTGCCAATTTTTTAAAGTATTAAGATGGATATAGTATGTTATTCTTAAGAGTTAGACATTTATATAGAACTTATATAAGACTTTATTTATAAAACTAAAATTACTGTTCCTTCTATCTATATACTTAAATGCTGTTTATTTGTAAAAAGCCACCCGGAACTTTTTAAAACTCTTGGGGATAATTGCAATTTTAAAACGCGTTATCCTAGTAGAATAATTATTCCAGCTCATAAAAGTACTCAATATAGCCGAAATTGTTATGCAATGGCAACAAAGATATTTAATAAGCTTCCAGTTACTATAAGGGAGCTGCCACTAAAACTGTTCAAATTAAGACTCAAACAAATGCTGGTTAATAAATGTTTTTATTCGACAAAAGAATACCTAGACACTAAGCTCGACAAAGTCATGCGACTAAATAAATATTTGTATGCTAGAAATAGCGAAGCATGTGATATAATTACATATAATAATTTACATCCCTGTACCTACCATGTTTCTGACAAATAAATTATTTCATTTCAAGATACACAATTCCATCATACATTATTTTGTTAAATCTGAAATATTTTAGGCAGCGTTTTCGTTGAAAGCTCCCAGACGTCCTAAATATTGTTAATGTTACAAAAACAAATTATCTATTGGTGAAAACAGCAAGAAGATCAGTGCAGTAGTTTTTCAGTTTATCGCGAACATACAGACAGATGCGGCGAAGGAGTTTGTTATATGTATAATGTGTTGTGATAGTGAAGTACATATTCCAGACAAACATATTATTGATAATCATGACAAAACTATAGTACCTACGTAATTTATGTTTGTTCAGAAAATTACAATTACAATAATTAACAATATTATTAAAATTAAAAAAAAACAATTTAAACAACAAATAATAAATCAAAAGATACAATTAAATTATCGATGGACCGAAATAAGTAAGTGACATTACTGCCATAAACAAGTACTCCAGCTTAACCTAAATTCGAGGCATTATTATTATTATTATTTTTGTTATTCATTTTGGAAAACCAACAGTTGACAATATTATAGTAAATAATATACAGTAAATTCACTAAGAACTATTAAAGGTTTTCACATATAAATTTAAAGTTAAGTAATAAAGAGCAAGAGAACCATAAGTAAGTTGATAATGAAAAAACAAATCACTCATTGCTGCCGATGATCATCATTATAGAACTTATAATCTAAATAATTATAATAATTTAGCAATATCTATTGATTTGCTATAACTCTTATCTTCTTTTTTAGCTATCCACCACTTACGTACAGGTGTTAGTCACTTAAAATTTTAGATTTCATCTACTTGTTTATCATTTACTAAAAAAAAACCACGTTCAAAGGCGAACCCGTAGACATCAACACTTTGGATGAAAGTATGACTTATGAATAATTATTATTAGGGCTCAGGTTTAAATCATAGCTTTGATCTTCCGTTAAAAGTACGAATTCCATCTCTCAAAGCAATCGAGAAAAAATCTCAAGAAGAACATACAGACAGATGCGGCGAAGGAGTTTGTTATATAATTTGTATTGATAATGATGACGAAACTATTGTACCTACGTAATTTATGTTTGTCCAGAATTTTCCCAGAATAATAATAATGAGATTTTCTACATGATAGAACACAATTCTTGTGAAAGGTGTGTTTTAAACAGGCCCATCACAGTTAGCGCCTCTCGTAGGGCATCTGACACCTTCCGGACTCATCTGAGAAGCGAGCCACCTACGAAGGGACAGTGTCCACCCATGTGTGTATTTCTGACGGCTCGGGTACTAATTAGACCACACCGCTTATTCGGGCTCGAAGACATTCTACTCGTAAATCACGTTATAGAGTTTTTATTTCATCTAGTTTCTTAATTCTAACTATATTATTTATAATATATATCCAAATAGAACACTATTTAAGAAACTTGTCTATGCCCACTGTTTAAATTCACCATAAGCTTAATACACTCTCTGCTATATTTATTTCTCTCATTATAGTCATCATATACTCGTAGTAGGTATATTATATTTATGTATATTCATAGAACGTATGTATGTAGTTTTATTTGTATGTATTAGTATATAAATAAGTATTTATTCACTAGTATATACTGAAGTCTAATATTTTTCTATTAGTTTTGATAGCACCTGCCTTATCTTGTCGTAACTGCTTTAGTTGTCCCAAAGGTTTGACCAGTATAGAATGTCTAGCGGCATTAGGTCCGCCTTTGTACTTTGTGCAATAAAGTTTATAATAAACAATAAAATAAATAAAAAATATTACCGTCGTCAAGTAAGCCACAATCATTATATTAATTTTGGTAATTTCTTTAAATATTGAATTCGATAAGTTGTATTACAATAAAATAAATAAAATATATTACCGTCGTCAAGTAAGCCACAATCATTATATTAATTTTGGTAATTTCTTTAAATATTGAATTCGATAAGTTGTATTACTGGCAAATTTAAATTTATTTTCCCAAATATAATATGAAAAATACCATAATGTAATACTGCAGTATCATCACGACCGTTTCCCTTTCGGGGTGGTCAGAAATAAGAATAAGCGGATTCACATTTAGCCAACTTTACTATAGGCCAATCATGACAAGTGGCAAGCTTGTCGTAATGTAATCCTACGAGATTTTCCGTTGTCTAGCGGCTAAGTCTGTGGATTTAGACTCGGCTGTGCCGGGTTCGACTCCTGGTCGAGACACAAAAATATCTATTAATGTAAATAAATACATTTAATTAATATTTAATTTATTTGTGATATTTCTCGAGTTTAGTACGCTGGAGACATCGACGAGCTTGCTACTTGTCATGATTGGCCTATAGTAGATTGTCTAAATGTGAATCCGCTTCTTTGTAAGCGTGGTTTCTGACCACCTCAAAAGGTCGTGATGATACTTGCTTTTTAATTCTAACAATATATTCTCATTATACTATTTTATTAAATAATTGGTGTTCTACTAAGTGTGTGTCGAACGAGTCGTGATTAATAGGTAGTGACGTTTCACCGCGGTTATGTTACTGATTGGCGTCTGCTTAAAAAGTATGCGACAGGTCAAATAGATAATGACCGATCATAAAAAATATATAAGCTTTTTTTTTAAGTTAAATACCAGCAATGATGTGCCGTTTGGTCTTAAAACATTCCACCACTGCAGCTTCGGGGACAGAATATCGAGTGGACTCCGACCGTAAAATACCTGGGCTGCATCATAAACAGGACGTAAACAATGGCCTGCCACGCCGTTAATCAGGCGAAGGCGGCCCGAGCCATGTTGCGTCCTGTTATGAATTCCAGCTTGCCGCTCAGGTTGAAGGTCCGGATCTACAAGATGTTTATTCGTTCCCGTCTTACTTACGCTGCGCCAGCCTGGCATCACCTTCTGGCGAAGACCAATAGGGACAAGATCCAAAGTCAGCAGAACATATCGCTCAGAGTTGTCTCCCGAGCGCCGTGGTTCGTGCGTAATTCCGTCATAGCTCGAGATCTGGAAATGCCTACTA
The DNA here is from genome assembly GCA_910589645.1 of Tinea semifulvella. Classification (NCBI taxonomy): domain Eukaryota; kingdom Metazoa; phylum Arthropoda; class Insecta; order Lepidoptera; family Tineidae; genus Tinea; species Tinea semifulvella. Next base: position 4,014,114 of record OU342620.1, read on the forward strand.
TTGAGGAGTTTGTTGTCGGCCTGACTAGACGTATTTTCTATCGGGCCGACAACGGACACTTCAAGCATCTCCAGAATATCGCTCCATCTTGCGCTCGGCCCCCCAACGAGAGACCGCTTCCTAGAGAAGTGCTTCTGGAGGAGAGCTGAAGTAGTCGAACTTAGACCCCCTGGGTTCGTGAGCCACACGGGCGCTGTTACACTAGTAACGGCGCCCAGCACCGAAAGTGCATGAATTACCAGCGGGTGGTTACCCGCTGAGATCCTGTCGGGGAAAACGGGGGAATTTCCCCATCCCCAACCCAAGCCCATTAGCCATCAGGGCCTTGACGACTCCACTGACTGACTGACTGACTCTTAAAACCTATTGCTAAGAAGTTGTTTAACTATGCGGCTGGTTAATGTATACAACAAGACATTTTATATCAGTTATCTATCGAATACAGGTTTAATGATTACAAAAAAACAATTAAACTATATCAAAAAGTAAAAAGTATCATCACGACCGTTTTCCTTTCGGGGTGGTTAGAAACCACGCTTATAAATAAGCGGATTCACATTTAGCCAACTTTACTATAGGCCAATCATGACAAGTGGCGAGCTCGTCGATGTCTTCAGCGTACCAAACTCGAGAAATATCACAAATAAATATTATGTAAATATATATATATATTATGAAAATCGCGTGAGGCCATATTTTATTTTGTTTATTGATGTTAATAAATAAATAAAAAACTTTCTATAACTCTTCATTGTTCCAGCAGATAGACAGGCTCCGTCTTTAAATATATTTAAAAAACTATTATTTTCACACTTCCTAAAAAAACAAAATGAACCCTAATCTCGACATCTTGACATATTAGTATTAATTATATTTATTTATAAAAGTATTATATAGATTGTATTTAGGTATATAAGTATTATATAGATTGTATTTAGGTATATAAGTATTTGTGTAGGTCGAATTTATGTAATATGTATTAAATAAAGTATTTATATGTTTATGTACTTAATTATTTAATTCTAATATATTTACATTTACTTAAAAAATCTCATACACCCATCATATAAATCTCTCACTCTCCCAAAGGTTAGCTGGTAGAGAATACCTTCATGGTATTATGATCGCCTATGTATTTTAATTTCGTATATTTTGTGTGCAATAAAGATTTTTTATTATTATTATTAGTGGTTGACCCATCCATCTATCAATGGAGTAACACAGGCCCATGTTACTCGTTAATATGATTGCAATATTTAACTCAATATTTTGCATTCCACCTTCACAGTTTAATGTGACATCTCGCTATAAAGTTAGTGATTTGTCAGACCTTGTACTATAAAGGTAGCTGGAATCGAACTTTGACCCTTTCCATATAGGCGCAATATATGATAATCCTACATTGCGATCGCACTCTTGAAATAAATCAAATCGTAATTAAATACAATTTGAACTAAAAATACCTAACTTGTCATGATTGGCCTATAGTTATATTTATATATGTATATATGTATGTATGTATGTAATTTTATTAATAAATATTTATTATAATCAATAAATAATATTCTATAGACTTATCATCAGTATCATCACGACCGTTTCCCTTTCGGGGTGGTCAGAAACCATGCTTATAAATAAGCGGATTCACATTTAGCCAACTTTACTATAGGCCAATCATGACAAGTGGCAAGCTCGTCGATGTTTCCAGCGTACAAAACTCGAGAAATATCACAAATTAAATGTATTTATATACATTAATAAATATTTTTGTGTCCCGACCAGGAATCGAACCCGGTTCCTCCGAGTCTAAATCCACGGACTTAACCGCTAGACCACGGAGGCAGTATTGTTCAATTTATAATTTTCCATAATTATTCACATTGTAGCACATGATTAAATAAATCAACATCAATTTTAGATAATATTCACAGTAAATTAATTTACAAAACAAAAAATTGCACTTGACAGGTTCGTTCAAAATGGCGCGAAGTACTCTTTTTTATTTCATATACTAAAACGAAAATCAACCAATTTTAAGGGTGTCCCATTTCGATTTCTTTCACAATCCTAAGCTTTACGGCCAATTCTGTACGTTTACACCATAGACCTATAAAAAGGTTAGTCCAATGAATGCAATTAAGTTTTGCCGGCACAGTGGCCCTAAAATACGAGAACAAGGCAGCTAAGACTGCACTGCAATTAAACCAAATAAAATGTATATCTCATGTAATGGAAAATCATCTATTATAATAGTAATAATAATAAAATTATTTATTGAATATTGTTTACAAAAGTATTGAACAAGGGCGAGATTAATGCCCAATTCCCAGTAAGTGGTGCAAAATAGTATAAAGTTTATAAGTACAATTATTATATAAATTTATTTTATTGTAATATGGATATTTTGAGCTTAGATATGCTTATGTTTTATTAAATATTTTATTTTATTTAGTAAAAGACCTGTGTAGTAAGATACTAAGGTTTCCCCGGTGAGAGCTAGTTGACACTGGGTAATGAAAGCGGTCTTGCTGCAGAGTCGGTATCTAGTCCAATTGCACACGCCGTATGCTATACTCAATTTTTCCGGATAGATCGTGCGGTCTTCACAAATATTTTTTTAAAATTATTTCAGACACGCAGGTTGTATCAACGATAATAGTATAGGTTATGGCTTACAGATTAAAGATATTTAAAAATGTTGTTGGGCAGTCACTTTGCTAGTACTAACAATGATATCAATTATTTTTGAGCAAATTATTTATAGCAGAGCAAAGAGAAATATTATTTTATACGCAGTTCTGTCAAAACTCGTAGAGCACTTTCTTGGTCGATTGTGCGCGTCCAACTTGTCTACGTCTTTGGTCCATGATGTACCTTAGCCCTTATATGGCCAACACGAATCTCCAGTGGGTGGTCGGCGACAATCTCTTTAACTTTATAAGTACAAGCCGCCTCTGTAAACCACACAAGGACCGGTATTTCAATCCAGACTAATCCTAGATTAAGGTGACAATAAGAGAAAGTATTTAACTCCAAGGTGTGATGCTTATTTTTGGGTGCAACGTGAAACTCGTTTTATTTCTTTATAATTCAATTATTTATTAAATGCAGTTTTAACTGTAGCTCTTGCACGGACAGACTTTGTTATCGAATCGAGTAAAACGTATATATTATATATCCGTGTTGCCAATTTGTCATTATTCTAAGGAATTACTACATGATCTAACACTTTTGAAGTGGCAAAGTGAAGTTAAAAAGTGCTGTCAATTTTTAGTTATGTGTCACGTGTCACGCGTCATCAAAAAACATTTTTTACTATTCACTAATAAGATAGTGCACCAGTGCAATCGTTTTATTTTTATTTTTATTATTATTTGGCGCCTCCGTGGTCTAGTGGTAACAAACGTTGCCATGAACTCGGGAGGTCGTGGGTTCGATTCCCACCGGGGGCAAGTTGTACATTGTATAATTTGTCTCGGTCTGGGTGTTTATATGTATAACATGTATATATTTACAAAAAAAAAAAAAAAAAGTATAATATGTAGTTTATCAACCATCTAGTTTCCGTAACACAAGCTTACCGCTTACCACGGAAATTAGATGGCGCTGTGTGACCTGTCTGAAATATTTATTTATTTATTTACTAAAATCGCACAGTTCGATGATTATTACAATGTTATCGCATCTTATATGGAAAGTAAAAAAATCTCGTCTGTTCAGTTAAAAGCTACTGATATTTAAACAGTTTAAATATTTAAAATAAATAATAAAAACAAATAAAAATACATTTATTGTCATATAATGACATCACAATGTCTTCTTATTTTGAACAAAATGAATCAGTTGTCAGCTGTTGTCGTGCATTACAAGTACCTGCACGACGCTGTTTTTCAAACTGTTCAACAATGTGTATTTAAAAAAAAATATTAACAAAATTACACAAAAAAGAATGCTTCGTTAAAAATATTATAATTGTTACAGGCCCTTTAATTGTGTATTTTCTAGAGCTAATAAACAAAACTAAATAAAACAAAAACCAAAAAATAAAAATATAAAATAATAAACGTAACTTTAACGTTAATACTAAGATAATTAAAAGTATTACTAGACTTAATATTTTTGAATAACCGGTCCTAAATGGTCCGGAGTTTTGGTACAAGAGCGTGCTGTATTGGCGTGTAATAAAACTAATTTACATATCTATGGATAGTGTTGTACACGCTAAGGCCGGATAAATTGATAGTGACGTGATTAATGGTGTGATTTTATTAGTCTTAGTAAAGTACGGCATAGTTCCTTAGAGTGTTCTAAGTGATCTACAGGGTGGAAGCATTGAGTGATCTGACTAGATATTTTCTAAAATAAAGCCAAACTCTTAACTAATATTGATGTTTGTGTCCTACAAACGGTACAGTTTTTTTTTTTCATTGTGCAAATATCAACATTAACATCGTGATATACTCGTGTATATATACCGCCTCCGTGGTCTAGTGGTAACAAACGTCTGGGTGTTTATATGTATAATATGTATATATTTACAAAAAAAAAAGTATAATATGTAGTTTATCTACCGTCTAGTTTCCGTAACACAAGCCTCGTAGCTTACCACGGAAATTAGATGGCGCTGTGTGACCTGTATTCAATTATATAAGGTTTGCGCTTAAGCAACAGAATAGAGTTGCAAATCAAGCCATCCACTGCGGCGACGACCGCAACCACTGGAGACACCTGGTGGATGGACAGCGATGGAGTCACGATCCCCAACAGTGGGGTACCGATTAAGGTCGTATTTGTATATAATAAGCGAAGTAAATTCATATATATAATATCATTGGTTCATTCATTGTAGATAATAATATTAAAATATACATATAACTAATTATCCTTATTGTATATTGTTCATTATTTAGTAGTCTTAGTCTCTTATTTTTGTATTAATTCAATATTATTTATTATACTTATAAATACTTCTTTGATCCTATTCCAAATTTTTCGAATCCCTTTTATTCTTTCCCTAACTTTGACGCTGGCAAATTGTTACTAATGCCAAAACGCAAAAAAAAAAAACTAATATTGTAAGCTTGCCATGGTGATATTTATATAAAAATAACACTGCTTGAAACAAGACTTACGTTAAAATGTAACATGCTAGGGTCAGCAGGTCGACGCGAAATCACATCTGTGAGAAAAAAAAATCGAGAGCGTTCGGAACGTTGAATTGCAAAAAATATTGTATAATTAACAATAAGGTATTTTATTAATAATAACAAAAAAAAACCCGCCAACATGATGAGGAAGAGTCCACTCAATATTACTACCTGATGTCTTATTAAACCGAACATCTGTCTGTGAAGAAATGTTGTGAAATTACCGTGTCTAATCGATTTATAATAATACCATTTCTATGGGCTAGAAAAAATGCACTACGTTTGAAAGTTATGGATGTGGCTTATCTTCAACAAAATCATAATCTTGTATAGTGATTCCAATAATTACACGAATTATAGACCCTAATACAGCGACTTTGGTCATGTCACAAATACAATTCTAATTCCTATAAAAAGTCAATAACAAATCAAATCATGATTAAACATAAGCAATTATTAACATTTGCAATATTTCATACACCTAGATGTCAATATCGTCCAGGCATTGACAAACACATCACACGTCCAAAAATTCTTCATACGACAGAGTGGAAATTGAGAGAAATTATTCTAACAAGATTACAATATACTCGTAAGTAGAAATAACCTTTAAAAAAACATTGTTTCTGACCTAGGGTTGTGATAATGATGATCTTCTAAACCCACACTTAAAATATTTCTTGACATGGCATTCATCATCATCATCAGCCTGTATCTCCCCCCTGCTGGATGTAGGCCTCCCCTAAGGCTCGCCACTTAACGCGATCTTTCGCTACCCTCATCCAACCCCCACCAGCGACCTTCTTTAGGTCATCTGTCCATCTGGCGGGGGGTCGTCCCACTCTGCGTCTTCCCGTACGTGGTCTCCACTCTAGAACCCGTTTGCCCCATCGATCGTCGGTTCTGCGGCAGATGTGTCCGGCCCATTGCCACTTCAGCTTGCTAATTTTAAAAGCTATGTCTGTAACTTTCGTTCTCTGACGAATATCAACGTTTCGGATTCTATCCATCAGAGATACACCAAGCATAGCTCTCTCCATGGCTCGCTGAGCGACCTTGAATTTATGGACCAGACCCACTGTTAGTGTCCACGTCTCTGCTCCGTACCACATTACCGGGAGGACGCACTGGTTAAAGACCTTAGTCTTTAAACATTGTGGTATAGACGATGAGAGGATGTGCCGGAGTTTCCCGAATGCCGCCCAACCTAGCTGAATGCGTCTGTCGGCTTCTTTGCTGAAGTTGGCTGCTCCTAATTGGATAGTCTGCCCGAGGTATACGTAATTTTGCACAACTTCGAGAGTGTCGTTTCCTATGCAGATTGGCCTCGGCTTGACATGATCATTGAACATGACTTTCGTCTTGTCTAAGTTCATTCCGAGACCAACCCGCTGGGATGCTACGTTTAAGCCGTTCAGCATTCCGCTAAGATCCTTAAGTGAACTGGGCATTGGTTAGTAACAATGGTCTTTTTAAATCTATATTAGTAGACAATGTTCTTCATGTCTTTATGCAAATTAAGTGCAATAACTGTTCTAGATATTTTATTATTATTCTATAGAATTATTACTTCATTAAATTTATTTTCCACTAAAATTTCAACATCATAATAACATTTTTTTTTGTAAAATGTCTAATAGATTTTATTGAAATTAAGTCAATGTAACTTCTTTAAGTATGTCTGGTAAGTGATTATAATATTGTGGTAGCCATTACGATTACTAACTCAATAAGTGTTAAATTTAATATAAGTACATAGGCTCTCCGGTGTTCGAAAATTCTTTTCCTTCTTTCATAGATAAAACAATTGCAAAATTTAATCTCTGCTCCGATCGTTTATTAAAAATAAATTCCCATATGGCCTATTACATCATCCGTCATTGTCTTTTTGTCCCAAAATTTACCTATATTCTAAGATGTTGTCACATTTGGAATGTTCCCCACCTTTTGCTTATTTTGGACAACATTGTTAAAAAAACCCTTTCATCCATAATAAACATTTCTTTCGAAGACAGATCCTGGTGCCAGGCATCGTTGCCAATCCGTTTCGGTGGTATAGGTGTCCGACAAATTTCTAGCGTGGCTTTACCGGCTTTCTTATCATCTGTCCATAGCACTGAAAGCCTTATAAACAAAATTTTAGTTAAATGCTTTACCTCATATAATATTTCATATATGGCAGAATCTGTAAGCGCGTGGAAGCTTGCTTGCCCCAATACGTCCGTCCCGACTCTCACTACATCACAGCGCCGGTGGGACGAACCGCTTTGCCGATTGGTACGGGATCAACTTTTAAATACGTCAACCAATATGGCAGAGCGTGCTCGTCTTCTGGCGGTGTCGAAGTGGGAATCGGGACTGTGGCTCCAGGCTCTCCCTTCATCTTTTGTTGGAACTCTTTTCGACAACAAATGTTTCAGCACCATAACCAGCCTACGTCTAGGAGCTCCTTGCACTTTTCCACATCGCTGCCAATGTGGAGACAACGTCGGGGCACTCGGCCACCACGGCCTTTCCTGCAGCAAGAGCACAGGTCGCATCCCAAGGCACGCCTGTCTCAATGACGTCATTCGTCGGGCCCTTGTGTCTGTGGGTTCGCCAGCAATATTAGAACCCAGTGGCATGGCCCGCGACGATGGCAAGCGGCCCGATGGAATGACGTTGGTTCCATGGAGGATTGGTTTGCCTTTAGTGTGGGATGCCACCTGTGTGGACACCCTGGCGCCTTCCCACTTGTCCTTGACTTCTAAGGACCCAGGCGCTGCTGCATTAAAAGCAGAGAACCTCAAGCGGCGGAAATACACTCAGCTTATTGGGAGATGTGTTTTTGCGCCGTTTGGAGTTGAAACTCTCGGGCCGTGGGGACCAAGTGCACACGAAATTTTCAAGGCGTTGTCAAAACAGCTCGTCAACACCTCGGGAGACAAAAGGGCTGGGCAATATTTGGGCCAAAGGATCAGTATTGCCATTCAACGTGGCAATGCTGCCAGTATCCTTGGCACCTTGCCCATTGGCAGCGATTTGGAGCAAATTTATTATTTATAATAATTTTTATTTTGTTTTTTCTTCATTTTAGTTTTTAGTTATATTTTTATTTATTAATTAGGTTTATTTTTATGAATAGTAATTTATGTTTTAAGATGTAAGTTTTTAGTTTAATTAATATTTTATTATTTTTTTAAATCATTGTACCTTTTATATAAGTACATTATATTTGATACAGATGACGACAATTATGATTATTTGTAAAAGTAAAAAAAGTAAAGTATCATCACGACCGTTTCCCTTTCGGGGTGATCAGAATCCACGCTTATATAGAAGCGGATTCACATTTGGCCAACTTGTACTATAGGCCAATCATGACAAGTGGCAAGCTCTTCGATGTCTCTAGCGCAGGGTTGCACAGACTTATTAATACTAGGGGCCACTCGGCCAAATCATGAACTGATAGCGGGCCGGCCGCCAGAAGTAGGTATAGGTAGTTAAAGACAATAAAGAATTGATAAAAATTTATTAAAATTAAAAAAGAAATTATTAATTTGAAGCGTGGCACTGCATAGTGCTTACAATCTTTTTTATATTTGGCTCAAATTTACTTGTAGCAACACGTAAAACTGCTTCCAAACTTTCATTTGCAAGGCGGTTTCGATTTTTTGTTTTATTATTATTTAGTATTGAAAAAGTTTGTTCACATATATAGGTAGAACCAAATAAGCTGGCACATTTCAGAGCGTTTATGCGCAACTCTTCGTACATATTTTTATCAATGCAGCGGTAAAAGTTCAGCAAGTCTCCTTCGTTGAATTTGTTGCGTAAATCTTGGTCATTTTGAATGTCGATAATTTCTAACTGCATTGACTCTGGCGCATTTTCAACTGAAATAGTGAAAGGATTGCTGAATATGTCCAACAGAGGTTTCACTTTTTTAAACTCCGAAAATCTGTCTTCAAAAGATTGAATCAAAATATCTAGCTTTTCTACATAACTGAAATTAATCGCAGTTTTGTTGAATTTTTCAGCCATTTTCTTATAATTCGGAAAATGATTATAATTTCCAGAATTCAATTGTGATCTGAAAAGTGTCAGCTTGCATTGAAAGGATGTTACATGAGCATAGAGCTGGGATATCAGTTGATTTTTGCCTTGAAGCCGTATGTTCAAGACATTCAAATGATTTGTAATGTCAACTAAATAAGCTAAATCACACAACCAATCAGGATTTTTAAGTTCCGGGACATCCCTTTGCTTTTCCGCCAGAAATATTCCAATTTCTTCTATTAAATTTAGAAATCGTTCCAGTGTCAATCCACGACTTAGCCACCTTACTTCTGTATAATACAGTAAATCTCCGTATTCGCTTTCGATGTCATCAAGGAATTGTTTGAATTGTCTGTGATTGAGTCCTCGTGATTTTATGAAATTTACAGTCGAAACTACTACTTTCATTACATTTTGAAATTCATTTTTTTTAGAACAGAGGGCTTCCTGGTGTATAATGCAGTGAAACTGCATGAGATCTTCAGTGTTTATGTTTTTTTCTTGCAGGTGCTTTTTCAGCAAAGTAACTAGCCCGGAATTGATACCAATCATGGAAGGAGCACCGTCAGTCGCAACTCCCGATAACTTAGATAAGTCCAAATCAGTTTTTGAACACTCGTCCAAAAGTCCATTGAGTATATCAACTCCTTTGGTTTGACCTTTCAATGAACACATTCCTAATAACTCTTCGAAGACTTCAAAATCTTGAGTAACACCTCGTATGAATATGAGAAGTTGAGCTGTGGAACTAATATCAGTCGATTCGTCGAGTGCTAATGAAAAAAATTCCATGATCTTAGTTTTTTCAATTAATTGTTCCGCAATATTACCTGACAAGGACATAATTCGTCTTTGGATAGTCATACGATTCAGTTGAATTTTCTCAAACTTTTTTGCTGCTTCTGGACACATTTTCTTAGCGGCAATTTCCATGCATTCTTTTACAAAATCGCCATCATTGAAGGGGCGACTTCGCTTTGCTATCATTCGAGAAATTTCATAACTAACTTCTGTAGCCGTTTCTGAATCTTGAATGTGTTTTGTAAACATAGCTTGCTGACCAATAAGCTCCCGTTTTAAAGACAACATTTTTTGCTTTCTTAATTCGCCTGTAAACTTGGTAAAAGAAGGATGCTGCGTTTCATAGTGCCTTTTTACATTATAATCCTTTGCAATCGCAACAGAATTCTTGCAAATTAAACAAACGACTTTGTTATGCGACCATACAAAAAAGTATTTCTCAGTCCAAATTTCTTGAAACTGCCGATTTTCATCTTTAACCTTACGTTTTTTACTAGGTCCTGGCTTCTCCATGTTGCGTTCTAATCCTGGCTAGGATTAACACAGCACCTAAAAACAATTACAGTACCCACTTAAATTACCTATCCTTTTTTAAATTATCAAAAATAATTGATTAAATATTATTTCTCAGAAATTTTAAGATTTTTATACAGATTTTATCTGAAATAATGACGTAATTATTACAGTTAGAGAAATTCTTATAAAAATAGTAATTTCTTTGTTTATTTTAATATTTAGCCAACATTAAAGCTAAATTTGATTAAAATTGATTAAATAGGTAGGGAAACACTTATTAATAACAGAGTTTTACTTACGTTTTCACAACACAATTATACACGGCACTTGACGGGTTAACACTGCAACAGGAAATCTAGGTTGAATGTGGATCAAAATATATGACACCGGCTAGTCGAGTTAAAATCTACACTAGAACTATTGCCTCCCAAAAACACTAATAAACTGCACTTATTCTCAATCACTTATTACTTCGCTTTGTATTTTCGCGCTTATTTCTTTCTGTTGTTGACACTTCACTCAAATGAAAAGCGAACTGTTCGGCCGCTGCGGTTAACGTGATTTTTATACCGCGCAAACGACTCTGGAAGCTTCGTGTAGATACGCGAGCAATCGGGAATACGGGACTATATCTATCTCGCTTGCTCACCGCGCTAGAAAATTCTTGATTTCTATAGCGAGCGATGTTACTTGACTTAGCAATTTTGGGCGCTAGATTCAAATTGCGCGCGCGCGAGTTTCACATTACTTTTCGAACATATTTTTTTTTTGTTTTATTCTGGAATAGAATTCAATATTTTTCGAATGCACGAGAGTATTATTTTTGCTGTCGGCGGGCCACCAGTATTCGACCCACGGGCCGCATGCGGCCCGCGGGCCGCGGTCTGTGCATCCATGCTCTAGCGTATCAAACTCGAGAAATATCACAAATTAATAAAATTTTAATAATTTAAATTAATAAATATTATTGTTGACCAGGAATCGAACCCGGTATACCTCCGAGTCTAAATCCACGGTCCGCTAGTCCACGGAGGCAGTGATTATTTGTATTAATAAATTTAATAATTCAGACGTTATATTCATGTCTATGATTTAAACCATATTATTGCAAAAATAATTAATTAAAACTGACTATAATATTAATATATTACGAAAAATTTGTACAAATAATAATTAATGTAAGAGAATGTTTTTTTACAATTCGACGCGCATGGAAATTTACTTTATATTGGTAAACTATAATTTAATTATTATATTGTGTGTTGTAAAATTATTTCATTTTTAAATGAACAAAAAAATTACAATTCAGTGTTTTTTATGCATTTTGAACTATAATTAAAACGTATTTGTTTTTTATTTATAGCTATGTTATAGGATATAATTAGTAGGTAGCAAGGTATAGTGTACCTTTCTATGAGTGAAATAATTTTAAAAATCAGACAGTCCTTACACAATTGATTGTTCTTTACAAACAAAAAAAATAATCAAAAATCTTAATTGTGTAGATTGCTTATTCTAATTACAGTTGTGTGTACATGTCATGATGACGCAATCTGCCCATATTATATACACAATATGCTTATGTTAATAGATATTTATTTACAATATATATTTATATATAGTTAACATTTATTATTGTTATTGTCAATTTATTAGAATTATTATAGTACAATATATGTTAATGTCAAAATTCTTTTATTGAGTAAAAACAGTTGTCAATAAGAATTTTCTTTAACTCAATAGTAAAACGTTTTATAGGCAACTCTCGTATCTCTCTAGATATTTTATTATATACTCTAATGCACATTATGTGGCAGTTTCTCCTTTTATTTAAGTATTTAAATAAATAAATAAATAAAATATTCACTTACACAAACCCACAAACTTAACCACTTTATAATATTGGTGTCGATTATTTAAATACCTTATTGCACTTAAAAAACTAGTGCATAGGCAAGCTATAACACCATAAGACATTCTTCATCAGCTAACCTTGAGGATCATAAAAGGTCATGGGCAGGATACAGAAAAATATTAAAATATAAAACAACTATTATTGAGTCTTTATAACACATACATATACATACATAATTATGGTAATCCATTAAAACTGCCTTTTAAAATTTAAGTTTAAAAAAAAACAACAGTTTTATTACAACTCCTAATTAAATAAATAAAAATAAAAAACACAATAGGAATATCCATACTATTTTATCGGATTATTAATAAAAAAAATATTATGATCCACTGCGGACTATTAGAAGCCACAATAGAATATAATACGATTAAATAGAACAAATATATTAAATAGAAATTCTGGAGTGAATACTCTTTTGGTTGTTATTCTTCTAGTCGCTAAACTCTTGGCAGAGTGTTCGTAGTCGCCATTGGAGTGCTAGTGGCACGCTTAACAAGCCGTCGCCACTCCTCTCAGACCGCAGCTTTCCTCGTGCACTCATGTTGGGGATGATCCATTGCAGCCTTCACCTGGTCAGTCCATCTCATCGGAGACCTACGCATTCTCTTGCCATCGACTTTCCCCTGGACTACCAGGCGCTTGATGGATGTTTCAGTTACTCCAGTATTAAATACAATTTTGTTGCTACCAGCCAGCATGGTGGTAGGGACTGTATGTCAGTTATTTGACTCGCATGCCACTAACCGTAAATTCTAAATTAACTATTTATAATAAATTCGAAGGAAGGTATAATGAATTTAAAAAATATAAAAAAATTACTTTAAAAAAGTAAAGTATCATCACAATCGTTTTCCTTTCGTGGTGGTCAGAAACCACGCTTATAAAGAAGCGGATTGAAATTTAGCCAACTTTACTATTGGCCAATCATGACAAGTGGCAAGCTCGTCGATGTCTCCAGCGTACCAAACTCGAGAAATATTACAAAGAAATTAAATATTAATTGAATGTATTTATTTACAATAATATTTTTTTTTTTTGTCCCGACCAGGAATTGAACCTGGTACCTCCGAGTCTAAATCCACGGAGGCAGTTATTTTACAATAAAACATAAATAAATTAAAAATTCGTAAAATAACACGAGAATAGGGTAAACCATAGTATTGTTGGCACCCCCTGAATGATTGGCACTGTGACATTCTATTATATAGAATTTAATTTGTTCATTGTTACTGGTAACACAACAAATTGTGACGTAATATTTATTTAATTATTGTCACAACTCCCGATTACATTTTATACGTCCGCCATGCTGATAGCACTGCTAATGATTGTACCTAACTCATGGTGCCAATTACTATATTTTTTAATTTTTTTTATTTTAAACTTTATTGCACTATGTACAAAGGCGTACTTAATGCCGAGCGGCATTCTCTGACAGCGAAACCTTTAGGACATTTAGACAGGATAGGTGGTAGGTGCAATTAAAAATTAGGTGAAATTTAAATAAAACAGAAATAAATAAATATTTCCAGACAGGTCACACAGCGCCATCTAGTTTCCGTGGTAAGCTACAAAGCTTGTGTTACGGAAACTAGATGATTGATAAACTACATATTATACTTTATTTTTTTGTAAATATATACATATAATACATATAAACACCCAGACCGAGACAAATTATACAATGTACAACTTGCCCCCGGTGGGAATCGAACCCACGACCTCCCGAGTTCACGGCAACGTTTGTTACCACTAGACCACGGATATAATTATAATATAAATATATACATACTAATATCTACATACAATTTACATACTAATACATTAATAAGTCATACTATAGATATACTAATATAACATAAATAAACTTACTTACATGATGAGGAGAGTGTGATAAAATTAACAATGTGATTATGCTGATATTAAGGAAATTAATATTAGATAAAAAAAGATTGAAAATAAAGGTTTAGGTTGGGTATTCAATTAGTTAAAAAGTGTTTGTATACCTGGTTTTTAAATATTGCACGATTGGGGGCTTCTCTGATATCGAATGGTAAGTTATTCCAAAGATTCGCAGCGACAACAGCAAATGAGTTCGAAACGTAGGAAGTGTGGTGAGAAGGTATAGAAATTGTGGAGTTGAAGAAGGAGCTATACTTAATGTGCCAATCATGGTATGGTTTACCAAATTGGGAAGACGGATTAATTCATCATACTTGATCATAATTGTTCGTTTGAGTGTCAAAACGTCGCGCACATCTTTGTGTGGAAACGATATTTCGAAATTAACTGCGTGATTTAACAATAAACATATAACTGTCAGACAAAACTAAACACAGTATGTTTGTTTGATATCTCCTAAAAAATCTCAACATGACGTATACGATCATATTGATATAGAAGATGGATATAAATGTCACTATTGTATAGGCCATGAGCAAGGCAATGAACGAACAACGTGGGCGTAGACTGTATGTCAAAAATTGAAAACAAATTTAAGAATAGTGTTTTACGTAATAAAAGAAGGCCCTTAAGCGCAGCTTATTCGGTCACAAGCCTAGACACTATTGTCTTCCACTCTTACCTACGAAAAAAATTTGGAGACATGCCCTTGTCTACTATTAAAGTGCAACCGTGGTTAGCGGTTAAGTCCGTGGATTTAGACGTATCGGGTTGAATTCCTGATCACACTATAATATATTTAATTTAACAAATAAATAAGCAAAGAGAAAAGATGGTATTTTCCTTGTATTAATATTTAAAGGAACTTATAACAGGTTATGGGACCAGCCAAGCTTCTGGCATAGAAGTATCTGAAAAATATAAAAATAATATTTTGGATCAAAAAATGAACGACACAAATAATAAAGACAATTCCAGATATGGTATAGCTGCAATACGTAAATCACAAGGAAAATACCATCTTTTCTCTTTGCTTATTTATTTCAGACAAACCATGTCATATCAAATTAGACGATATACTTTTTTATGAATAATTATAAGTAAAACGGAGTTTACCATCCAACAATTTATTTATGATTATTTATATTTATTATTTATAAGTACGCTAGAGACAACGACGAGCTTGTGACTTGTCATAATAGGCCTATAGTAAAGTTAGCTAATTGATTACGCGATTATTTTTTATATTTCAGAATTTTATTTTCTGGTAATTTAAATTTAAGATATGAACTAAGTCTATTAAGTAAATATCTAAAATTAAATTTTTAACCCAATTTTTTCTTCTTTACCAGACGCAAACGGAAAGTGACAAATCTCCTGCCTTCAAAATCTTCAGCTCCAAACCACTCAGGGTCTCAGAGACGAGCTCCACCACCGGCACCATTGTATGAAGACCTCCAAGATCTACCCAGAAGACCCCCGTTGCCAATGAGACCTGAACTGGAACCACAACTAGAAGTATGTTTTAACAATACTAAAACACAGTAGGATAAATAAACACATAGCGGTGGTAACCTTATCGCAGTTGCAGAATGGAATTCCAATGTTTGCTACATGCATAAAATAATTAATTTCATAATAAATCTAGATAAGGTCCTAATAAAATAAGGTTTCCATCAAACTGCACTAGACCAAAAAGAACCCTATCTTCAGACACTTGCTTAACAGTAAAATTCTTAGGTTAACAGTTAATTTTTTCCCAAGTTTCTTGTATCATGTTAGAAAAGAGAATTTGAAACACATTGATAGTTTTCTAATCATTTGATGTTAATTGCAGTTCATCCTAAGAATTGGCGAATAAAAGCTAATCTTGTATTATTTTAAATTTCAGATGGTAGAGAGTAAGAGACCAGGATATCCAGGAAGGGTATTCGTTTGCGGGGCTGGAGGAGGCACTTGGAGAGGAGGCAGTTCTTGTGGTGGAGACGTCTGTGGCGCCCCGCTCTATGAAGAACTTCCTCACAGGTCCGACGACTCGCTCCATAGCGATGATCACTTCGCTGAAGATGAATTAAGTTTAGTTGGAGAAGCTGCTCCTTGCAGGACCTGTTCTAGACCTCCAGCTCCACATTCATTACCACACCGTCCAAGACAACAACGCTTAGATCGAAGGCCTCGATCTTTAGAAAGAAGACGAGCAGCGCAACATAGAATGCCTCGACAGTTACATCCACCGGACCCTTCAGAGTTTCACGAAGGTGTCCTATTAGATGCTTTACTCAGGCTGTACCCCCAAGTTGGGACAGTTGGAGCACGACCTCAAGTTCCTATAGGTGTTAATCCTGGTGGAGCGTGGCCTGGAGGTGATTTACCTGGTATGGGCTGCTGGAGAGGTCCTAGGGCTTCTCCTAAACCTCCTAGTGGCGATTCCTCATTTGGTTCAGATTCAGGATACAGCAATAACACTTGTGGTACTTGCGGAACTAGAGCATCATCAAGACATCGGCTATCAGCGGAAATTCCAATGTCATGAATTTAGGACTGTTTATTGAAGTTTTGGTCGTATGTGCCATAACAGTTTTGTGTGTGAATGATGAAAAAGACATTACGTGAATAGCGGTTTAATTTAAATTTTGTAGTGATTACTATGACGAAACAGGAAATATTGTAATCCATAACAGTTGAGTAGTTATGTAGTTTTGCAAAACAGGCCTAATTATGCACTGATATTCAGCACTAAGGCCTATCTTCGATGCCTTGTTCGATACATTTAATCCCTGCGTTCCATCATAAACCGTTTCATTAAAGCTGTGTTACTTTTTTAGCTCCGTTAGCTTTGATAAATGGAACGGTTTTTTTTTTAATTGAGAAGTAAAAGTGCAATATAAAAATATAAAAAAAATATGCAGTTTAGATATTTTTTTTGTTCTCTTCTCCCGATGGATGATGAATGAGGTGATAGGGAAGGAAAAGGGTCTAGCCCATTCAGCCAAGTCTGACGTAATATATCTTTCTTTTTTATGAGTTAATGAGGTCATCATCAAATTCCAGATGCTGCAGAAGCATCACTTTTCTTGGAGTCACTCGCGGCATTATAGCTCAAACACGTCGGATAAAATATGAGAGTTGACAGCGCGGGAAAACCGCAAAAAATAAATTGCAACTTGTGCCCCATATTCAAAGTCCAATTTATCGTTTCCCATAACTATTCACATTGTAGAACATTATTAAACAAAACAACACCACTTTTGACCAACAATATTCACAGTAAATTATTTTACAAAACAAAAACTTGCACTTGACATGTCCGCGCAAAATGGCGCGAATGACTCCGCCTAATGTTAACATTATATGACAGTTTTTTTTTTAATAATGGAACGTGTTACTCGTATCCTCCGTGTTTAACTAGCTGCATAAATCGCGCCACTAAATTTTGCTATAACAAATATTCTAGTACCGTTTTTGTTCACTTCAAAGCAAATTTCAGCAATAATGAGCGCTACCTGAGCATGTGGTATTTAACTGTGCTTCTTAAAACGGAACGCGGGGATTATAGATTATCATACATTTTCTGTACAAAATAGATACAATACTTTATTCTCATGTAGATCTTTTAAGCTCTGACGTCACGACTGTACGATGTACGACAAGCCATGGCCATGCATTTTGGTTTGTCAAAATAAAAATATATTGTACTTATCAATAACCATACAAAAAGGAATATACAGTGAAAACTCTATATAACGACACTAAATCAAATCAAATCATTTATTCATCCTTAAGTATAGGTACATACATATTACAATAGGTATTCAGTAGTTTGTTCGTTCAGCTATACTTTTTAAGGGCATACAGATATATTTATTTGAATGCTAAAGTTAAAATTATTGTCATAAATGCATATAAATAAAATAAAAATAAATTTTGGTATACAAACACAAAATTAGTGTCCTATTTTAAATATTATAATCTATGTCAAATGTGAGATCATCGTCAGTCAGAAAATCGTCAATTGTATAATAACATTTTCCCAGTAAAGCTTTCTTTAGTTTTGACTTAAATAATGGCAGAGGCAAGTCCTTGAAACCGTCAGGCAGAGTATTGACACTGCCAGATAGGATCAGGCCTGCCTGAAAAAAAAAAAAATTTAGCCCACGGTTATATTCGTTCCGTTTGGTTGGGTTAGTTGTGGACGTGCCCCGCACTCTATGTTGAGGGGGTACCCCCACTACTCCACCAGGTCGATTGTTGTGGTGGTGTAGCCCGTACTGTGTCACCACAGCGAGCGTTATATGAGTAGAGAGTTGTCGTTAAATGGAGAGAAGAAAAATCAGAATTGGAAGAGAAGCTAAACCAACCAAAGGGAGTTTGTCGTTAAATCAAGTGACGTTACATGGAGTTTACACTGTATATACGGGGTGACTTTGATTGCGTTATGCTAAAATGTGATTCTATTGATAGAAAAAAACACTACTTTTACTAAAAAAAAAGTAATCACTAAACTAAAAAAAAAATTGCTTCTCCAAACAAATTGGCTAATTTAAAATTAACAGTCTATTAAATAGCCTAGTAAGAGCAGTGATGGCTCGGTTGTAAAAACGCTTTTTAATTTGCGTATAATTGTCATAAATTGCCAATTATATCGTTCACGTGTCTCAGTGAACACGTTAATATTTTTTTGGGATACTGAACAAGGTAAAGCGGTTTCTCCCGCCTTCACTAAGACTTATGCTGTCTAAAGCACAGATAAGGTCATGCGTAGAATACTGTTCTCACCTCGGCGGGCAATTCGGATAGTGGGCGACACCACAGTGTCTAAAACTTTCGAATCACTGCAGCTTCGCCGTAACGTTGCCTCTCTGACCGTGTTCTACAAGCTATACCACGGCGAGTGTTCTGAGGAGCTCCATAACCTTATCCCTTCTTCTCTATTCCGCAACCGAACTACACGCACAGGCCAAAATATGCATCCACATACCTTACCCACTATCCCTACGCGTACTCATAAATTTGGAGACTCTTACATCTATCGCACGCTGAAGACGTGGAATGCTCTCCCAGCCAGTGTGTTTCCCCACTATTATAACCTGTAGTCCTTCAAGCGAAGTGTGAAAAAGCATCTTGTTAGGCCGGCATAGTGGTAGAGACTGATGTCGGTCGTGGTGACCGGCGTCAGTTGCTCCCATTCTTGGACCTCGCGTACTGCTTACCATCAGGTGGGGGCGATGTCACATGTCGTGTTCAGTATAAAATATATATATATAATTATTAAAATTGACATAAGACCCTCGTCAACGTTTCTGTCCAGCGTGGCCAGTGTAGGCTAAATTTCTATTTATTTAATTTTCATATTCTCCAGATCATTATCATCATCACATCCCCTAGACCCACCCCACGAAGATGGGCCTTCCAGAACATTTATCTGGAGAATTTGGCCTACATTCGCCACGGGAGTCTACTTTTCCAATCTGTGAATTAGGGCGCGCTCAGAGCATAAATGCTGGGACCCGAAAGATGGTGCACTATGCCTGATCAGGTCGAAGTCAGGGGAAACCCTGATGGAGGACCGTAGCGATTCTGACGTGCCTGGCCAGATGGGTTGACGAGGAATTATTATTATTCTCCAGATATATGTTCTTAAAGGTCCATATCTAACAGTGGAGATCTAGGACGCTGACTTCTATTTTTTTTAAAATTTATACTCGCACGACATGTGACCTTGCGTCCACCTGATGGTAAGTGGCGTGCGATGTCCATGAATAAGTTAGCAACTAGAATCAGAGACTCATGACTGACATCAGTCCCTAAAACTATGTCGGCTTGACTGGGTAATGATGATTGGTGAATAAAAAAATGTCACTTCCGACATATCGCACCCTTAATAATATAAAGGCTAAAATCAAAATTGTTGTATAGTGTGACTTTAAATGCTAAGGGCACAAGATGGAATTGTCTACCAGTTAGCGCTGACAGAGGGAGAAAAAGGACAATATTGACTCGGTAACTGTATTTGTGTCTCTCTCACACTCTCCCCGCTCGTCTTCCGTTTTTAACAGTATATAAACGCAATTTCCCAAAAAAAAAAAGTTTTCATTTTTTGCCCTTGTTTACTAACTTTTTTGCCTTTATTACTAACGATACGATTCTTAGGAAAACTTGTCTGTTTCTATCAATAGAATCGCATATTAGTCAAAATCACACGGTATACATATAACATATATACATATAAATCCCTAGTTAGTTGATTCCAAAACTAGTCTAATATAACGTGTTGTGTGTATAAAATGGCAATGTTAACACGTCACCTATTATCGACACACTATTATGTATGTATTGACTTTACGTAAATTACTAAACCGATTTTGATAAAAGGCAAGGAACATGGAACCAAGGAACATAGAGTCACCATCTTAGCATGACATAAGAACCAACAACCCACTGAATGTACTACAGCCAGTAATACAGTAAAATGTGTAATAGGCCTAAAGATTGTAATTATCTATACAACCTAAACACCCACATTTTACCCCTCAAAGGAGTCTGCCCACTACATACCATGACCGCATGACACTACGTCCACTAGACCGTTCCGTTACCGACCCGTACCGTCGCGTGCCATGCACGGAGCGTTAATAATTGCGAGAATATTTTGCCGGCGCATGGCACGTCAATATTATACACAATGTCCAATATTCTCCTTCAGTTTTTCGTTCTTTTACAGTATCGTGAATCCAGTAGCGTCGAGTGGTTTTTTGGTTCTCTTCTTCTTCCTCATCCAATATTATGGCAATGATTGCCAGTTGTCACTCCCCAGGCGTCCAGGCATTACCGATACACATGCGAGAATGAAACGGCTTCCTATCAATTTTACGTCAAACAAATTACGGGTGGGCAACATACGGGTTGCATACGGACACCATACCGGCATCATACGGGCATTAAACGACGCCGATTCGTTTTAGTGGGCAAAGCAAGCCGTATCGTATTGCCTTCCGTGCGTGATACGTTCATAGCACGGTCATGGTATGATACGGTTTCCTTAAATATGTTTTTTTTATCCCTTCTTTTTGGGTGATTTTGTCTTAAAAGGCGTTCACATGCCAAATATCTTAACTGGCTCCAGGCTGTACAATGATAAATAAGTCAGTCAGGACTATCGTTTATACAGAATGATTTTGTATGCTTTATTTATTTTAGACTACTATCTTATATATAGACAAAGATCTTTGAAACTATATGTCGCATTTAAAAAACTTTTGGCTTACTAACTGTTAATTGTTCGACATATGGTTCTATCAATAGAATCACAAGATCGTACAAAATCAAGCTGTATACAAGTTGTACCAACTCGTCTAATTTGTTTCACCGTAATAGGTTCCAATTATGAGTGGGTCGATAATAGGGGTCATGAATTATAATTTTGAAGACATAATGTAGATATTGTAAAAAAAAATAACTCTAGCTATTATTAAATTATTGTAAGTAAACGAAGTGCGTTTTACGAATCATATCATAATAAAATTAATAATAATCATAAATTTATGATTGGTTTCGCTGCGTTTAAGTGGTGTAGCGTTAAAAAAAACTTCACTTAAATGCTACGTTTCATTCGGTCTCGGTCACAATATTGAATGGCTGCGCGCGAGTTTGTGACCGAAGCGAGTTACTGGCTCACGTTATTCACGTGATTGATCGGCGGATCGTCCCCGAAGACAGCCGCGCCCTACTCCGTTGTATTGTCCGTTATTCACATTGTAGCACATTATTAAACAAAACAACACCAATTTTGACTAACAATATCCACAGTAAATTAATTTACAAAATAAAAACTTGCAATTTAACATGTCCGCGAAGGACCCACGTTTTTTTGTTTAAATAATGGCTTCAATTTTAAAAGCTTCGCGAAACAATCATAAATCTATGCATATCACATTAAAATTAAATTTTTACTATTTTTTTTTCTTGTTTATTTTTTTAAAATTCTCTTTTAACCAAACTGGTGCTATATGAATTATTTTTTATTTATTTCAAATTCTTTCACCTACAAATATTTTTTATGTTTAGTTTAAGTTCTATTGATAAACGTTTTACTAAACCAAGGCTAATGTTATCTCTGATTTACGATCAAAGTCTAAATATCTTTATTCACGTAAGCCTATTACAGGCATTTTGTGACACGTCATTATTATTATTATATAAATTATTTTTAATTTCAGTTTTGTAAATGTTGTATTTAAGTATTTATATTTAGATTTAGTTACGCAAAAATGATCCAATCCACATTAAGTAAATTTTAAGTTATAGAATATTTAAGTTGGAACTTAAATTAGTCTAACATTTTATACATTAAGAATGTAGGGGAGAATGGGGTGATTAAGAACGGCGGGTAATTGGAAACGTATCTTATAATTCCTCCCGTACTACAATCTCCGCATACACATCACTCAGTACACCCGCAAACGTATTGGTAAGAGGCAGTTCTTTCACAGTGAATCCGACAAGATAAGTTTTTTAGTATTTTCATTTTCACTTTCGTCGTCGTTATTGTATTAAGATTGTGTCAAGTAACACAATGATATTTCCCCGTCGTGATCACGGAATGAAATTTATAAGAAAATCCAGCAATACAAACGTGAAATATCACTTTATGAATAACCGGCATAGTGTTAGGGACTGATGGCAATCAAGCCGGCATAGTGTTAGGGACTGATGGCAGTTACGAGTATCTGACTTCAGTTGCTAACATTCATGGACCTTGCGCGCCACTTACCATCAGGTGGGCCCAAGGTCACATGTCGTGCTAGTATAAAAAAAAAAAAAAAAAAAAAACAAAGTTGTAAATATGTGGAACAAAATACCAGAAGACATATTGAAGTCCCCAACTGTAAACACTACTAAAAACATACTGGACAAGTGGCTAGTGACAATTGACATAGACTATGGTGATAACTGACTATTTTATGAACTTTACACCAGTGCTTGATATAGGCATATCAGCAATGCGCTGCTCGCCTATTAATTAATAATAATAATAATATGTCGATATTAATTGACATCTAATGTACTATCTGCTAATAGACTCCATATAGTTTGAAGCTAACCAAAAATTATATTGCGAGTCATGTCATTTTTTTTTTTAATTGTGATGGTGAATGGGAACTTTTCATATTATCCCTAATAATTGATTGGTCATATAAAAATGTCCTTACATTAGATAAATGTTCATGCATGTTATATAAATGCTCACTTAGGGCAAATCTGTCACCAATTAGTCAGTACTAAAACAATTTTTTTAAACAGGTGAATAAAGCATATTTTAGTTACTAGAAAAAGGTATAATAGAGCCCAGTCACCCCTATATCGTTTCTATTTCCACCTGGGCCCTGGTTCTTGCGCTTTACTTGGTCTTGCAAAAAAGCAAGAACAAGACCAGGATTGGGCTACACTTATTGCCATTGATGATTTAATTTCTGAAAAATTATGTGTTGTATTCTCTTTGCGTAACTGCGTCCATTTGGAGATTATATTGTTGGTTTAATTTTGTACATACATACATATCTTCACGCCAGATCCCTTGCGGGGTAGGCAGAGACAATTGAGCGCCATTTGACACGATCACGACATACTTCTTTCGCT
Source organism: Tinea semifulvella (assembly GCA_910589645.1). Lineage (NCBI taxonomy): Eukaryota > Metazoa > Arthropoda > Insecta > Lepidoptera > Tineidae > Tinea > Tinea semifulvella. The sequence goes on from OU342620.1 coordinate 4,038,072, forward strand.
TCGTCGACATTCATTAACCTCTTCATACATGCCCTTTGGTTACGAAGACTTTTTAATGCACCTTCAGTCAGTGTTTTATTTATTTGATCGTGATATGTGAGTCTCGGTCTGCCAGGGCCTCTTTTACCCACAACTTTCGCATTATATATCTGGTTCGTCAATCTTTCATCGCTCATCCTTTCAACATGCCCGAACCATCGTAGCATGCCTTTCCTTATTTTTGTCCCTATGCTTTCCTTCATACCAACCCTTTTCCGTATTTCGACGTTTTTTTGATTTTGTATTATTGTATAAATCCAAGTTTTATTTATATATTGTATAAATCCAAGTTTTATTTATATTTTATTTGTAAACATTGTTCATTTTGTATAAATTCCGTCACTAATGTAAATACATGTTTCGGGACGAAAATGTCTTTAATAAAATATGAAGAGCACAATAAAATGAAGTATAAATACATTTTTATGAAAATTGACGCATTTTTATTATTTACCTTATAGGTTAACCTTAGATACCTGGTGCAGGATTCTTATTCATCGCAGACCTTAGAACACAGTATATTGGAGATGGGCCTTGATAGATAGATAGATAAATTCTTTATTGCACAGAAAATAAAACATTTTACAGTACATAGGCGAGCTTAATATCTAAAAACATTTTCTAACAGCTAACCTTTGGGAGTTGTGAGCAGGGATTGTGGGTGCATGACCACTAATGTTTGACAATGAGTTTTATTAAGAAATAGAATAACTAAAATAAATATATAAAAAATATCATCGCGACCGTTTCCCTTTCGGGGTGGTCAGAAACCACGCTTATAAATAAGCGGATTCACGTTTAGCTAACTTTACTATAGGCCAATCATGACAAGTGGCAAGCTCGTCGATGTCTCCAGCGTACCAAACTCGGGAAATATTTTTCAATTGTGGACTTCAGTCATCATCATCAGCCTGTATCTCTCCACTGCTGGATGTAGGCCTCCCCTAAGGGTCGCCACTTAACGCGATCTTTCGCTACCCTCATCCAACCCCCACCAGCGACCTTCTTTAGGTCATCTGTCCATCTGGCGGGGGGTCGTCCCACTCTGCGTCTCCCCGTACGTGGTCTCCACTCTAGAACCCGTTTGCCCCATCGATCGTCGGTTCTGCGGCAGATGTGTCCGGCCCATTGCCACTTCAGCTTGCTAATTTTAAAAGGACTTCAGTATGATGTCAAAATTATGAAGTTTGTCAAGAGCGAGCCAAGATGGACAGCATCTCAATAAGTAAATTAGTTTAGGATCAGCCAAACTATTTTTAATTAAAAATAAAGCTACATGTGGTTGAAAGGATTCACATTTATTCAAAGCCCGTTTATATGTTTCTAATTTTAAATCTAATGTATTAAAATGGCTTATATATATATATAATCACTCATCTACTGATATATACAATATATCAATAATAAAGCTAAGGCACTCATCTACCGATATATACAATTCAAGAAATTATTGGATAATTTTGTCTACAGCGCTGTCCAAACGGGTTGGCGAGGGTATGATGTCAATTTTTGTATGTCAATTTATAAATGATTCCACAAGTTAGTATTAGTCGAACTGAAACCGATGGCTTATCGTGCTCTCTAGTGTTGCCCAATTATGTATGATAATAACATTATCATTTTGGAAACAAAATACAAGAATCGATTAAAAAAAAAACTCAATTTAGCTAAAAACATGTGTTATTTTTCATTTATTATATACATATATTTATAACTGCCTTCGTGGTCTAGCGGTTAAGTCCGTGGATTTAGACTCGGAGGTACCGGGTTCGATTCCTGGTCGGGACACAATAATATTTATTAATTTAAATAAATAAATTTTATTAATATTGAATTTGTGATATTCTCGAGTTTGGTACGCTGGAGACATCGACGAGCTTGCCTCTTGTCATGATTGGCCTATAGTAAAGTTGGTTTTTGAATCCGCTTCTTTATAAGCGTGGTTTCTGACCACCCCGAAAGGGAAACGGTCAGTTGGCCTTTTGTCGACACAAGTAGCGTCAATGCTCGACCCAAAGTCCAGGCACCAAGGTTAATGTGTCGGATCTTTTGCCATCACTGCGAGATATCTCAATTGGTCCGAAACCGATGAAATACCAAAGCTTGGCGGATTACATTATTGACAGAACCGTGGCGGATATAACGACCGGCACTTTTCTGACATAGGCCGTGGTGACCAATCTAATTAACGCTGCTGCCACATATTAAAATATGTTCAATACAAATCCTCTCCAATAGAATCAAATTAATCAGTCAAATCATTTATTATAATCAACAGCGTGTCGTCAACAATTCGCGTGTTGGTAACATCTGGACTGTAAATATATTGGTTTATTTCTGTCTAATGCTTTATGCCAGCATAAATCAACAGTCCTTTAGGCGGTATATTAATATTTGCATGTCATGGATCAAGTATATCTGGATTATTATATTATTATTAACGCGGTGGTCAAAAACGCTTTCAGCTTATGTCTTTTTTGACATGGCCACGGTCGCTGAGGTCATAATACTTGAAAAGATAAGTAACTGAAGAAAATAAAAAAAGATAAGGATACAATACATAATATTATATTTAATTAAATAAATAAATAAATATATCATCATCATTACAGCCCCTAGAACACAGTGTCCTAGACCTCCACTGCTGGAGATTGGCCTTCCAGAACATATATCTGGAGAATTTGGCCTACACTCGCCACGCTGGCCACACGGCTTGGCGAGGATATGATGTCAATTTTTAATGATAATTTATTAACGATTCCACAAGTTGGTATTAGTGGAACCGGAACCGACGGCTTAACGTGCTCTCCGAGGCACGGGAACGGTGGTGTTATTAATCTATGACAAATGTACGTAAGAAAAATGCATTGCTCATTGGTACATGCCGGGTGGGTTTGAACCGACCTTTGTAGGATTCAAGGAACGCGTTCTTACAACCGAGCCACCATCGCGCCAATTTAATTAAAATATAATAAAGTAAATAATATAATATAATAGGTGCGATGATGGCTCCGTTGTAAGAATGCTTTCTTACAAAGGTTGTAAAAATATCTTACAAAGGTCGGTTCAAACCCCCGGCATGTACCAACTTGTGGAATCGTTAATAAAGAGTCATTAATAATGACATCAGATCCACGCAAACCCGTCTGGCCAGCGTGGTGAGTGTAGGCCAAATTCTCCAGATCTATATTCTGGAAGGCCCATCTCTAACAATAGAGGTCTGTGTTCTAGGGGCTGTAATTAATGAATTGAATGAATATGTATACGTAATAAATAAATTTAAAAAAGTAGGTATATTATGATGACATTTGGAGCTCAAAATCCCAGTTATTTTTTCGTTTTGTAATCTTAACGGCTAGGCTAAGTTCGCCCTAAATCTAACAATAAAAAAAAATACTTCATTATTTTGTTTATTTAACGTTTAAGCTTATAATAATCCGCCGCTGGCCAAGAGTAGGTACTATTGATCTAATCCAATAATTTGCATAATCCATGTCAAAAATAAGACCTACAGGTCGTGCGGGACAATTTACGAATCAAAGTGATAATTATAATAATAATAAAAGCAAACTACTGTTTTTGCCATCTTTTTCTTGTCAATAAGTCCATACGAGCTAAAGAGAGACGGATATAGTTATTTATTTTAAAACTTTCTTGCACGAAGTACAAAGGCAGACTTTTAATACCCGAAGACATTCTCTGAGAGTAAAACCGTGAAGATAAATTTAAGCAAATATAGATGGAATCATAGCATTAATAATATATATGTACTTACACCTATTTATAAAGGTATAATATAAATTTTAATATCAATATACTGATACATACACATTATTATACATGAACATACATATATACTAGGTACTTACTAACCCGGTGTGACCACACCTTTTTTTATAATGTCCTGGTAGTTACTTGCCGTATGTTGATGTAGATTGACCCACAAATTAGTAGCAACAACTACGAAAGAATTGGACTCACATGAAGAGTGATAAGAGGGATGGAAGGGTTTTGTGAGAAGAACAAAGGTATTTGTCATGAAAAGAAGAGAGATAGGCTATAATATTTAGGGGTATTTCAGTGTCACATTCAAAACAGAAAAAATGAGATTAAGGGCTCGTAGATTTCTTCGACAACAAAGTGGCAGCCACTTCAACCTTGCATGATAGAGGTCTATCGTGGGTGGAAATGAAATATGTGAGAAGAAGTTGCGGGTTTGCGACTGACAATAGACTGGTATACACCACTTGTTAAAGCCAAATCTTGAACCCGTTCCTGATCATTTCTTCTGTAAGATCATAATATCTGTTCGACTTCACGTTGTGGTCTTTTGAAATATTTGATTCCCTCGGAATGGTACGTTCAATAGGAATTACTTTTTTTTAGATCCGAGAAAACACTAAGATTTCATAAAATAAATAAATATTTCCAGACAGGTCACACAGCGCCATCTAATTTCCGTGGTAAGCTACTCGTACGAGGCTTGTGTTACGGAAACTAGATGTTTGATAAACTACATATTATACTTTTTTTGTTGTTGTAAATATATACATATTATACATATAAACAACCAGACCGAGACAAATTATACAATGTACAACTTGCCCCCGGTGGGAATCGAACCCACGACCTCCCGAGTTCAAGGCAACGTTTGTTACCACTAGACCGCGGAGGCGGTAAAGGCAGATATGTGATCATATTTACGTAATTAATAGATAAACCGGATACAGTTATCACTACGGTAGAATTAGAACAATCTTTCTATACACGATTTACACATAAATAATTTGTCAATGTGTTGTTGTGCTCATCTTTAATCGCGCGATCTGTACGTAATAACTTAGCACGATTGTACAAAGAATAAAGATGCAAGTCTATTTGTGATTGTCACAACTTCACTGAAGCAACTATTACTCCAACTATCCATAATAAACTATTAAACGGAAACATGTTTTCTTTATTTATTAAACCCAAAGGCGATATATTTATTTTTATGTATTTAAAACTTTATTGCACTATGTACAAAGACGTACTTAATGCCCGGCATTCTCTGACAGCCAAACCTTTAGGACATTTAGACAGGATAGGCGGTGGAATTAATATGTTATTGTTTATTCCTGACTATTACCTATTATTAATTACAATTATTAGTTTATTTATTTATTTTAATTCCTCATTTATTTATTTTTTATACTAACACGACATGTGACCTTGTGCCCACCTTATATGTTTTATTTTGTAAATCTGATATAGCTGTCCTTGCAGATTCCTTTCTCAGTCAGATTAAACATTAACAGGTCACTGGAATTTGCTAAGCTGCTGGTCTTCTGCTAACAGCTTACTTATTGGACCACTTTGCTGCTCAGTCTTCTACTAGCATGAGTAGAATCATTCAAAATAATTAAATTAATGACGTTTCATAAATGCCTGTAATAGGTTTACGTGAATAAAGATATTTTGACTTTTGACTTTGACTTTGATGTTAAGTGGTGCGCAAGGTTCATCAATGTTAGTAACTGGATTCAGACACTCATGACTGACATCAGTTCCTAACACTATGCCGGCTTGACTGGGCATGACGGCAATTCGAGCCTGATCCCGAAACGTGTGGATACACTTTACTGGGTTTATCGGCACGAACGGTGGATACTTCCCCGCCCCGGCAGACTGGGAAAATTACCACCATCAGTCCGCCTCCACTTGTGAAACATATATGTAAATGTACATTTAGTTTTTCTTCTAGTTTAGTAAATAGTACTGTACATACAGCCTGGACTGTAGCATTTGCTGAGCTGCAGCCCTATTCTGTTAATTAGTCGCAATCGTTATATAATGGAATCCACTAATAACGTTTGCGCCTAAGTACAGGTGACACAAAAACAAGCTTAAATATTAAGCAGAATTGATTTGTGTGCTCCAGTTAAACCTTTAAGAAAGCCAACATGCTTATCAGCGCCATCTAGTGCATCTAGGTATAGAGTTAATTCGTTTTGCTGTCGTGCAGCAAATTTTAATAAACTGGTTGACTTTTCCGAGTTGGATCTATTTAATTCAACTACAGCTACTTTTAAGAATACTCTGTCGAAACATTGGTTTGACAGATTTTCTTTGAGTGTTTCCGAAACTACCTAAACTGTTATTCATACCTAATTTACTTCCTTACTACCTACTTTCTTTATTGTCTAAATTTTAACTTGCTTTCATGGTTTCCTATATGTGAAAACATATTAATGGTCTGTAGATATATGCTTGATTTTATAAAAAAAAGGTATCATCACGACCGTTTCCCTTTCGGTGTGGTCAGAAACCACGCTTATAAATAAGCGGATTCACATTTAGCCAACTTTAGTATAGGCCAATCATGACAAGTGGCAAGCTCGTCTGTGTCTAGCGTACCAAACTCGAGAAATATTTCAAATAAATTAAATATTAAATAAATTTATTTATTTAAATAAAAAAAATATTATTGTGTCCCGACCAGGAATCGAACCCTGTACCTCCGAGTCTAAATCCACGGGCTTAACCGCTAGACCAAGGAGGCAGCTTTGTTTTTATTCTTTCTCTGAAATGTTGCGCATGAGTTCCGACGCCTATCAATTTTCGTAGTTTAAATTCAGCTTTGTGATTGGCTGGCGGCGTGGGGCATAAAGGATCACTTACCACACGCAACCATGTTGTTAGTCAACTTTCTTAGACACAATTTCTACTTTATACGTTTTGGTATAGAGATGAAAATCGCATATACTGGTGAACATAGCATATGCGTATGGAGTTAAATAAACGTGGTCGTAGTCTGTAATTTTGGCACAATTATATTGGTCACGACATATGGGTTTGGTGAAGTCCCGATTGAATGATTGTGGGTGCAGCTGACACTGTTGCGACATGTATGTATGTGTGTATTAAGTGATGAAAGGACTTATTATATCATTAAAACGGAAATTTTATTTTTCGACTTGTATTTTTACAAAGTTGGTTACTAAACAAGTTTGTGAAACATTGTATTCTAGAAAGCAATGTAACTTGTTTTTTTTTAATACTAGCATGACATGTGGCCTTGCGCCCTATCTTATGACTGACAACAATCCCTAACACTATGCCGCGATGGACTGAGCATAACCAATTCGAGATACAGTTTACTGGGTAAAAAGCAAATTATCATCATGACCGTTTCCCTTTCGGGGTGGTCAGAAACCACGCTTATAAATAAGCGGATTCACATTTAGCCAACTTTACTATAGGCCACCAATCATAACAAGTGACAAGCTTGTCGATGTCTCCAGCGTACCAAACTCGCGAAATATCACAAATAAATTAAATATTAATTATTTACATTAATAAATGTTTTTGTGTCCCGACCAGGAATCGAACCCGTTACCTCCGAGTCTAAATCCACGAACTTAACCGCTATACCACGGAGGCAGTCAATAAGGTCAAGTCAAGGTTTACTGGGTTTACGGTGGATACTTCCCCGCCCCAACAGACTGGGCAAATTACCACCATCAGTTCGGGATTCGCAGTTCACACAAATTCCCTTGGCAATTTTTGCAACTGGTCGAATTAATGTTGTTATTTGATTTTCTATGGTAAACATTGAAATAAACCTTTATTATTATTGTTGTATTTCATCATTATCATCATTACAGCCCCTTGAACACAGCGTCCTAGACCTCCACTGCTGGAGATTGGCCTTCCATAATATATATCTGGAGAATTTGGCCTACACTCGCCACGCTGGCCAGACGGGTTGGCGAGGATATGATGTCAATTTTTAATGACAATTTATTATGATCCCACAAGTTTGTATTAGTGGGACCGACAGCTTAACGTGCTCTCCGAGACACGGGAACAGTGATGTTGTAAATCTATGACAAATGTACGTAAGAAAAGTGTATTTCTCATTGGTACATGCCGGGGGGGGTTTGAACCGACCTTTGTAAGGAACGCGTTTTTACAACCGAGCCACAAACCATACTAAAATCGAAAAATTTCAAATTACAAATTTCAAAATACTAAAATACGCAGATGACACGGTGCTTCTGTTTAGTGGGAAGACTTGGGAGCAGGTACAGACATCGAAATGAAATGAAATGAAATAATTTATTTGTCAGAAACATGGTAGGTACAGGGATGTAAATTATTATATGTAATTATATCACATGATTCGCTATTTCTAGCATACAAATATTTATTTAGTCACATGACTTTGTCGAGCTTAGTGTCTAGGTATTCTTTTGTCGAATAAAAACATTTATTAACATCCTATATACTCGTACTTACATAATTATCCAATGGAGGTAGCGCTAACTGTGGTGCAAAACTGGCTTGATGCTAACTCGCTAACTCTCAACGTCTCAAAAACCAATTATATTACGTTTACAAACACAGCGGCATCCAGAATATAAGTAACTAAATATAAATAAATACACAAATAAGATATAACAACCACATTCGAGTGTTGCAAAACTAGGATCAAGAATCTACACCTTCCCTGATTAATCTGGCTTCTGTGCCTTGACAGAATTATCTAGTGCAGAAAACTAACAGTTCTGTTAGCCTGTCCTAGCTCAATAAATAAATAAATGATATAATTTCCTAGTTAGTAATTTATGCAAGTATATAGGATGTTAAAAATTGGTGTCAATAAATATTATTTTATTTGATTAATTTAACCGCGCCTTATTGTATTTACGGTTATAAAAAATACACAAACCAACACAAGCTATCAAGTTGAAGATATTTTTCAGCAACCCGTTCGAAGATCGTCACAATTATTAATGGCATTCCACGTGGTCGGCTGTCGAGATCTGCGAGAGTTATAGCTCTTAACTCTGCCTTGATGAATTCCGACGTGTGTTGCAGGTTAGGCCGCTAATACATAAAATAATTCTATTTTAGATACAGATATTTGCTAAATCAAATTATGAATTGTCACAAATGCCTATAACATATTTTATATTCCTACTCTTCAGAACACCGTGCTGGAACTTCAACCCAGCTTTAACATACTCGGAGTCGAAATACGCTCAGACCTAAACCACAGAAACTACATTGAGAGCATCACCAAAATAGCGTCGAAAAAACTTGGGATACTGAACAAGGTGAACAGATCTCGAGCTATGACGAAATTACGCACGAACACACCGTTTCCTCTCAACGCCATCTTTTCCTGAACCACAATGATCTATAACAGCCTAAAAGATGGTGTAGCCAGAAATAATATAATCCCAAATATCTCTGTGTCATTCCTCCACGTCTAGAAGGTGTTCATAGGAACAATAGAACATAAATGGCGCTGAAGGGAAAAGGTGACAGTCAGCTGCATTAGCTTGAGTATGAGCCCAGTGGTTATGTGTTATAGCCCTAAACCGTACTAGCAGAATCTATTCAAGCCTATAATAATAAAGTTACTATGAAAGCATCACATCAAATCAAAACAGTTTATTTCCATTGGTCCGCTTAAAAGAACTTGGATACAGAACTAGGAACTAATAAAATCAATACAATTATTAAAACATATGTACTAAACTAAGTGGTAATCATGGTTGGACCGTAAACAGGCAATAATATATATTTATGTATATTAGGCACAACATTAATTACTGCTACAAGCAAGTAAAACGAACTAACTTAGAAACTACTCAAATAAGATCGTGGCTGTAAAGAGGCCGTGTCAGTTTACATTCTAAATACATAAAAATTATGATGTACAGAAATTATATACATGTCAGATAATTAATAAATTTATAAAACAAAAAAAAAGACATGTCATCTTATAATCTAAATAATAATAATGATATGTCAATTAAACATAAATTCATAGCTGTAAATGGGCCGTGTCATCTTATATTCTAATAGCATTAATGTTAATTTATATTCGTGGCTGTAAAATGGCCGTGTCACCTTACATAAAATTAAAACGTCAAGTATCGGTCATAATGTTACATGTACCAAATCAGCCTTTTAGATTTTGTAAGTTGCAAGTATTTTTATCGATTGCATAGCCCTGGAGTGCTCGTCGCATAGTCTTATACTCGCAGCCAGTCTGCAGCCTCGCCTATACAATTCAAAGGTCATTGGAATCTGATAAGCTGCTGGTCTTCTGCTAACAGCTTACTCTTACTTGTGTTCTCTTCTCCTGATGGATGATGAATGAGGTGATAGGGAAGGTAAAGAGTCAAAAGGGTAAAGCCAAGTCTGACGTAAAATCTTTCTTTTCTATGAGTTAATGAGGTCATCATCAAATTCCAGATGCTGCAGAATTTGTTGCTTTTCTTGGAGTCACTATAGCTCAAACACGCCGGGTAAAATATGGGAGTTCACAGCGCGGGGAAACCGCATAAAATAAACTGCAACTTGTAAGTCCAATTCATCGTGTTTCATAACTAATCACATTGTAGCACATTATTAAACAAAACAACAGCACTTTTGACCAACAATATCCACAGTAAATTTATTTATAAAACAAAAACTTGCACTTGACAACTCCGCGCAAAATGGCGCGAGGACTTAACAGCTAACTCTTTGAACCGCCTTGCTGTTTAGTGTTTTATTGACAGGAGTAGAATCATTTAATCTAATTTAAATAATGACGTGTCACAAGTGCGTTTACGAGAATAAAGTCAAATTCAAATATTTTATTAATCAAAAAAAAGCCTAATACATAATAGTACTAGTTAGGTACATAAAATAACAAATATAGAACAAAATACAACACTACATTAAAATAAAAATGAAGTAATGTAGGGGGCAGGCTGGTGCTTTAACTAATAATGTGCCCTGGGCTCCAAACCATGGGATCTGTGCTATGGAGACCCAGTGCTTTCCCATCTTTAATGGTGATGTTTATTTTATTTATTTTTTCTATTTTACTTTTATATCCATAAAAGCTTGTGCAAGAGGGAGAGGAGAAGGTATGGGAAGAAGGAGAAGGGTTTATATAATAATACTATAATACATACATACACATATACATACATATTGTAGGTATTGTATTCTCATAGGTACTGATAACTTAATTTAAAAGGTTATTAATTGATCGTTGTGGTGCAGTTTTGTATATGTTTGTAAATCTGATATAGCTGAGTTTTCCTTGCAGATTCCTTTCTCAGTCAGATTAAACATTAACAGGTCACTGGAATTTGCTAAGCTGCTGGTCTTCTGCTAACAGCTTACTTATTGGACCACTTTGCTGCTTAGTCTTCTACTAGCAGGAGTAGAATCATTCAAAATAATTAAATTAATGACGTTTCATAAATGCCTGTAATAGGTTTACGTGAATAAAGATATTTTGACTTTGAATTAGACTTTGACATAAAATACACATAATACACATCAAAAGTGTCTAGGGATCAACATATATTTTTGCAATAACTTTTCTCCTGATTGATATTCATTAAAATTTTCTTTAAGGATTGATCAAATAAAATGTTTTCGTTTGTCTACAGTAACGATAAACCAAGTCACCTTTGCATTAGTAAAAAAAATTGCCATTTTCCTAATAAAGGGATTTTTGACATTTGAACCACTAACATTAAAGTTCGAAAAAAAGACTGAAATAACAGTTTTTTTTTTAATTTTATTGGGTAACTTAAACAATTAATAATCCGTGTTTCTACCGCGAACACTAACAACACAAGAACATCGGTTTGGCATACTCAAAATGAGTTCATCCAAATCACGCTGTGGAATGGCCGCCCATGTTCGTTGCAACAACAAAAAAAGGTCTTCTTGCGACTGGATACCCTCCATATTCGGCAGAGCTCTTCTCTGAAGAATATCCCATGCATGCTCAATCGGGTTCAAGTCTGGCGACTGAGCAGGCCAGGGCAGGACATTGATGTTAGCTGCGGCGAGAGTCTGTCTTACAACTCTTGCGGTGTGCGGTCGTGCATTATCATGCATTAACTGAAATAAGGGACCGATATGCACTTGTAGAGGAACGATGACGTCTGATACAACCGTCTCAGCATAAATTTGAGCGTTGAGGTTGCCTCTGATCCAAATCAACTCAGTTCTTCCGCCGATCGAAATACCCGCCCATACCATGATGGTTCCACCACTATAAGGATGGACTTCCTGGCAGGATTTTAATCGCTGTTGGCGTCCAGGGGTTCTCCAGTGTCGTATACGTCTTGTATCCGGCCTCATACCAAAACGAGACTCATCAGAAAAGCACACGAAACGCCATTGTTCTTCTGTCCAATTTTTGTGTTCAAGAGCCCATTGATATCGAGTCCTACGATTGTGCATTGCTATAGGTGGTACCCGTAGCGGTCTTCGGGAATGAAGGTTCACTTCATGCAAGCGGTTTCTGACTGTTTGGTCGCTAATTAAGTTCCCTGAAGAGCGATGAAGGCTCACGGCTAACATCATGGCGGTTATTGTTGGAGTTCTTCGAGCTGTGATTTGAATGTATCGGTCTTGTCTCCGTGTGGTGCAGCGATACCGTCCTCCATGGCGCTCAGCCACGGTACCAGTGGTTCGGTAACGTGTCCAAAGTCGACTGATAACACTCTGACTTGTATTCAGAGCTAAAGCCACAGTACGTTGCCGGGAACCAGCTTCTATCATTCCCACGGCTCTGATCATTTCTTCCCTGCTTAAATGACGTCGCCGCTCCATAATAACGTTGGTTTTAATCAGTAGTAGGGAAACAGTAGCACTAATAATGTCTTCAATGCGTCTTATGTTTTTATAGGGAAAATATTGACAGCTGATTTTCATCTTTTACTCGAATTTGATTGACAGTTCCTGTTTTAAATTATGAAATGCACCAAAAAGGATCCATATAAATTTATAAAATCAAAAATTTATTACAAAGCCACATCTCAATCACAAGAAATCCGCATAAACATGCTTGATCCCTAGACTTTTTTGATGTGTGTATATAGAATATATCAGATACACCTTATAGAGTAGTGCGCTCCAAGGATACTCGGTTCTAAACGAAACTATTGTACTACCTTTAGCAAATCTTCCGTAGTGAGGTAGGATTGTAATTTTAACCATTTAAAAATTATTTGTTTGAAAAGATATTTATCAGTATGGTATCCTGATCAACCCTCATGCGCCTGCATATCTTAAATCCCGTTTTGAATACATGTGTGATACTCACAACCTTCCACTTCGCTCTTTACATAACAACCAACTTAAAATCCCATCCCACACCTCTAGCAGATATTCAGATTCGTATACTGTGTCTGCAGCCCGCCAGTGGAACAGGCTACCACTCGCTATTAGACACGCGCCGTCTGTCCACGTTTTTAAGCGCTTGGTCACTGCTTTATTTCTAGACAAACAGGAGTCGTCATCAGGCTAAAAATATATATTTGGCATATACGTTTATTTATAGGTATATGTGTAATTTATGTAACAGTGTAAGTATCTATTAGTATGTAATGTGTGTAGTATATTCTATATTGTTAAACTTGATATCGGCACTACCCTTAATCTCACACTCTCCCAAAGGTTAGATGTTAGAAAATGCCTTGTAGGCATTAATCTTCGCCTTTGTACACTTATTTTGTGCAATAAAGAAATTAATAATAATAATAATATTTGATTTTTATTTTACTTTGACAACTTTTCATATTTATTTAGATTTTATAGTTACAAAACTTTACACAGTTTATATTGTCGGTAAAAAGACTCGATTTAAATGCGAGAAAAGCTATATCACGTGTACAAGAACCCTTACAGTATACTGTTTATTAAACAACCTTAACTCCTATAGATTAGAGTTCAAAATACTATAAAACCCTAGCGTGTTTATTGAAAACCTTTCATTTCACAGCATTATCGTGCCTATAACGATAGATGTAAAGGCTATTTTGGTGTGTATAATTGATTATCCAAAGATGGATTTAGTAATAAGTAAACGTCAAATACCCGACAAATATCGGATCAGTGGAATAATTTGTGTTTTAGCATGAAAATGGTATTCTTTGTTCTTCGCCAATGCAATTTACGAGTATTTTCGAGTGATTCGTAATTTGAAATACAAAAGTATCTTCACTATCGTATTGGAAATTCACACTTTTAAAGAATGTAAATTTATTCTCGGCATGTCACTAAGCTCGAGAAATAGAACTGTCAAACTTAAGTGTCATTGAAAGCGTATTCGTAAGGAGTCCTTCGCGCCATTTTGCGTGACATGTCAAGTGCAAGTTCTTGTTTTGTAAATTAATTTACTGTGGATATTATTGGTCAAAAGTGGTGTTGTTTTGTTTAATAATGTGCTCAGACAGACAGACAGTGGGGTCGTCCAGGCCCGGATGCGTAATGGGCGTGGGTTGGGGATGGGGACAGTCCCCCGTTTTCCCCGGCAGGATCTCAGCGGGTAACCACCCGCCGGTAATTCATGCACGTTTAGTGCTGGGCGCCGTTATACAGCGCCCGTGTGGCTCACGAACCCAGGGGGCTAAGTTCGACTGTTTCAGCTCTCCTCCAGGAGTACTTCTCTAGGAAGTGGTCTCCCGTTGGGGGGCCGTGCACAAGACGGAGCGATGTTCTGGAGATGCTTGAAGTGTCCGTTGTCGGCCCGAGAGAACATACGTCTAGTCAGGCCAACGACAAACTCCTCAATAGTAGGCATCTCCAAATCTCGAGCTAAGACGGAATTACGCACGAACCATGGCGCTCGGGAAACCACTCTGAGCGATATGTTCTGCTGACTTTGGATCTTGTCCCTGTTGGTCTTGGCCAGAAGGTGGTGCCAGGCTGGCGCAGCATAGGTGAGACGAGAACGGATGAACATCTTGTAGATCCGGACCTTCAACCTGAGCGGCAAGCTGGAATTCATAACAGGACGTAACATGGCTCGGGCCGCCTTTGCCTGATTGACGGCGTGGCAGGCCATTTCACCCATTGTCAACGTCCTGTTAATGATGCAGCCCAGGTATTTGACGGAATAATGTGCTACAATGTGAATAATTATGGAAAACAATAAATTGGACTTTAAATATGGGTCACAAGTTGCAGTTCATTTTTTGCGGTTTTCCCGCGCTGTGATATTTTCATTTTGATTATTCCCATATTTTACCCGACGTGTTTGAGCTATAATGCCACGAGTGACTCCAAGAAAAGCATCAAATTCTGCAGCATCTGGAATTTGATGATGACCTCATTAACTCATGAAAAAGAAAGATATATTACGTCAGACTTGGCTGTATGGGCTAGACCCTTTGCCTTCCCTATCATCTCATTCATCATCCATCGGGAGAAGAGAACAAAAAAAAAAAAAAGCGTATTCGTAATTGTTCCAACTTAACATTTATTAAGCGCATTAACGGGGGCCGCAGCGGAAAATGCGGAGTCCGGCAAGCGGCGCAAGTATGTAAGTATGTAAGATTACATATTTGTGCCATTTGCTGTAGAAACTCTGGGCCCATGGAGTAGCGCAAGAAAGTTTTTAAAAGACATACAACCGCGCCTGAACGTCTCCTCCGGTGACAAGAGGGCCGGCTCTTTCTTCGCCCAAAGAATCAGTATTGCAATTCATCGGAGAAATGCAGCCAGCGTTCTTGCCACCATTCCACGCGGACGGGACTTGTATTAATATTAATTATATTTTATAAATATATTTTACGAATAAATATCTTATTTAATTGTTATAACTTGTACACATTTTAAACATTTTTAAATGAAACAAACTATTTCGTATAAATATTTTTTGTGACGCATATTTATAATATCAAAGAGACAGACCTATACCAGATGCTTGAAGTTTTTTTTCTTTTTTTTGATATAATTATAATTTAAAATAAACTGGGCCATATAATTTCGCTTCATTTTGAAGTCCTTAAAGAATTACTAAATAAACTATATTACAACAAAATTTAACCTAAAAATAATAATAATAATTTTAGTGTTTGTAAGTGAAAGAGAAGGAAGCATTATGTTATCTCTAGCGCACGTGCGGTCGTAAAACAGGCAGTCACCTGTGAGCAACGAGAGAGTGGGCACGCGCGTCTAAGAGCCGATAAATATATGGAAAAGAAGACAATGGTGCCCAATACACTAGCAGCATTTCCTCTTTGAATTATAATACTTAATTTCTGTGAGAAAAAACTGCCAGCCCTATTGTCTCACCAGAGACGTCAATGAGCCTTGGAACAATTTCTTTATAAAATACAAATTGTTTATTAGCACAATAAGAATATTTATTCGTTATGGTAAACCCTGTCTCCTGCATGAGCTGCTCTGTATAACAGGAGCCAGTGTCTTCCAATGATGAACATACAATTTAGAAGAAAATTGAATAACAATAGTTACAAAAGTATGTGCGTGTGGGTGTTTGTGTGTGTGTATGTATGGGGAAGGGTGGAGAGGGAGGGTGCTTTATAAATGCTTTATAAATAAAAGGAATAATTGAGCGCAGCAGCAGTTTATTGTGACTTCAGCGGTTGATAGTGACAGGATTAAACGGTTTATTAAATTATTATTGGACAGCAAAACTGCCTCCGTGGTCTAGCGGTTAAGTCCGTGGATTTAGACTCGGAGGTACCGGGTTCGATTCCTGGTCGGGACACAAAAATATGTATTAATGTATATAAATACATTTAATTAATATTTAATTTATTTGTTATATTTCTCGAGTTCGGTAGCTGGCTGGAGACATCGACGAGCTTGCCACTTGTCATGATTGGCCTATAGTAAAGTTGGCTAAATGTGAATCCGCTTGTTTATAACGTGGGTTCTGATCACCCCGAAAGGGAAACGGTCGTGATGATACTTTACTTAACAATACGCTTACCATGCAACATTCTGCTAACCAAATAAGTACTGTATGAATTCGCTACTGCCGTCTTGGAAGCTCATTCCCTAATTTCATGTATGTTATCATTGAATTTTACCCAAAACATTTGATGCGTCAATACAAATGGTTGTTGATTCGATTGTCGCATATAATTAGTTACAAATGGGTGATGGTAGTTGGCCGAGTCGTTTTAATTGTGCGTCATTGGAGCTCATGTCAGTACTAGTACATATATAGTTCAGTCCATAGACCTATAGATGTACATGTCCTAATAGAATACTCGAAGTCATCGGACAGCCCAAACATTTCAAAGCTACGATTGGCTAGGATAGGTTAGGAAGGCCTGTATTTGATGTTATTTAGGATTACCAACGATTATTACATTTTAAAATTACCAACCACTGAATTAATATTTTCGTTTCGTTTCTTTTCGTTTCGTTTCGTTTGGTTTGGTTTAGGCGTATTATCGCGCAATAAAATAAAAAAGGAGGCCTCCTTTTCTTAAACCAGCCTATTGTCGGTCGTAAGCTCGAGACACCATTCTTCTCATCTCTTACCCATACACGATGGACCCGACACTCGCACAGTGAATCCATGGAATGCTTAGAAATTTGTATTCTAGTCTAGTTTAGTCTAGCCTAATCTTGTCTAGTCTAACCTAGTTTAGTTTGGTTTCGTTTAATTTAGTTTAGTTTGGTTTGTTTTGGCTTGGTTTAGTTTAGTTTCGTTTCCATTATTTTTCTTAGAATCAGAATACACAATAAATGGTTTTACAATCAATGTATCTGCACAACCAGCTTTAGTAATCCTAATGTGTAGTGGAGGAAGTGGGGATAAAACATCGCTTTTCCTCGATTGCACAATCACGCATTCTCACTTTCTTCGGACACGTGTCACGGCGCCGTGGAAAAACATCTATCAAGAGTGCTTGTTAAGCGTGCTACTAGCACTCAAATGGCGACCATGACAACTCTGCCAAGAGAATAGGGACTAATAATGTGCTTGGTCGGGTTTTTATACAAAAAGCTAGAATTTTCTGGGATAAACCAGGAAAGGTTGGCATAGCTTCCGACCACTGAGTACCTATTGATCAAAATAATTTTGCCCCCGCATATTTAACCTATTCTTGTATATGTCTATAGTTCTGCGGTTATGTTTCAGCTACCTCGTCGATGTTATGCTAGTTTTAGGCTATTATATTACAAAATGGTGTTACTATTGTCATCAGACCACTTTGTACGTCGTATATAACTATGTCTGTTGTCAGAACATTATTAAATATTTAAGCATTAAGCGGCGCAAGTATGTTAGTATATTAAATGATTACACCATCTTACCTGACAGATCGTTTCCAATTTCTCTGCAATACCCATAGCTGTTCTCTTAGACATATTCCACAGACATAAATAAAGCATTTCTAACACAAAAAAAATGCATCAGAGCTATCTGTGGGGTTGGACCACTAGAGTCATGTAGACCTTTATTTAAAAAATTAAAACTATTAACCCTCACATCCTTGTATATCCTAGAAATAGTAATTTTGTTGGAAAAAATAATGAACTATTTGTCAAATGTGATATAGGAAGAAAATTTAGTCGCATGGACACTACAAAACTTAAAATTCCCAGTCATAAAAGTAAATTATTTAGTGTGAACTCATATATTATGTGTATCAAGGTTTACAACAATATACCTAAAGAAATTAGACAGTTACTAAACAAGCTGTGTATTATAAAATTGAAAAAATGGTTAATAGAAAAATGTTATTATAATGTTATCAATGAATTCTTTACTATTACAAAAAATGACTTGGTTTACTGTTTGTGATCTTAGTACTGTTTATCTTTTTTTAAATGTAATGCATTTACATTATTTAGTACATTTATACAGGGGTATAAAATATTTGCAAATGTACCTACTCTTAAGTTTACTTTAAGACCTGTAAATTTGTAAATATGACATTTATGCAAATAAATAAATTATTATTATTATTAGCTCGTCTCTCAATAATCAATTTAAAAATTCCGCCACATTCTTCTAGCAGATGTTTAGATTCTTTTACTGTACAACTCGATTACTTCCCCTTGCTATACGATTTGCATCTTCACTCAACATTTTTTAAAAATTGCTGAAAATGAAAAGCAAAACAAAACCTCATAACATGATAATATATTTGATGTGTCATATATATGTATGTACTTGTAAATATTTATATTATTATATGTTTATATATTGTATGTTTAGAATGTCATATTATTTGTTGATTGTTATTGTTATACGATATATATTTATTGTTTATTAGTTGATAAGTAGGTTAAATTGGTTAGTAATTTTCAAATCATAGAATCTACATATCTTCACGCCAGATCCCTTTCGGGGTAGGCAGAGACAATTGAGCGCCATTTGACACGATCACGACATACTTCTTTCGCTTCGTCGACATTCATTAACCTCTTCATACATGCCCTTTGGTTACGAAGACTTTTTAATGCACCTTCAGTGTTTTATTTATTTGATCGTGATATGTGAGTCTCGGTCTGCCAGGGCCTCTTTTATCCACAACTTTCGCATTATATATCTGGTTCGTCAATCTTTCATCGCTCGTAGCATGCCTTTCCTTATGTTTGTCCCTATGCTTTCCTTCATACCAACCCTTTTCCGTATTTCGACGTTACGTATGCGGTCCGCCAAAGTGACGCCACATATCCGCCGCAACGACCGCATTTCTACTGCATTAACCCTACTCTCATGCGTATTCTGACGTATCCACGTCTCGCTTCCATACATCAGTGTTGGTACCAACATGGCATTGTGTATGGCGAGCCGAGCTTTGTCACTGACATTTCGACTGCGAATCTAAATGTGCGTATACACATTTCTTCTCACTTTCCCAAAGGTTAGCTGTTAGAAAATGCCTAGACATTAAGCTCGCCTATGTGTATATGTGAATGCTTTAATTTTTTATGCAATAAAGAATTTATCTATCTATTACATATTTGTGCCGCTTGCTGTAAAAACTAGACCCATGGAGTCCAAGCGTAAAAAAGTTTTTAAAAGCCATAACACCGCGTCTTGTCGTCTCCTTCGGTGTAAGAGGGCTGGTCTTTCTTCGCCCCAAGAATGAATTGCAATTCAGTGGGTAAATGCAGCCAGCATTCATGTCACTATTCCACGCGGACAGGACTTATATCCCTATCCTTAGTATTGGTATTAATTTTATTTTATAAATATATTATTCGAACAAATTATCTTGTCTTTCATCATCATCAGCCTGTGTCTCTCCACTG
This sequence comes from Tinea semifulvella, assembly GCA_910589645.1. Taxonomy (NCBI): domain Eukaryota; kingdom Metazoa; phylum Arthropoda; class Insecta; order Lepidoptera; family Tineidae; genus Tinea; species Tinea semifulvella. The sequence goes on from OU342620.1 coordinate 4,058,157, forward strand.
CTGGATATAGGCCTCCCTCAAGGCTCGCCACTTCACACGATCTTCCGCCACCCTCATCCAGCCCCCACCAGCGACCTTTTTCAGGTCATCCGTCCATCTGGCGGGGGGTCGGCCCATGCACTCTGCGTCTTCCCGTACGTGGTCTCCATTCCAGAACCCGTCTACTCCAACGGTCATCGGTTCTGCGACAGACGTGTCTTTCCCATTGCCACTTCAGCTTACTAATTTTGAAGTCTATGTCGGTAACCTTTGGTTCTCTGACGGATGTCCACGTTTCGGACTTCTTGTCTTTTAGAATGTTTAACATTTTAGTAACTGCCTCCGTGGTCTAGCGGTTAAGAGTAGCACGACATTTGACCTTGTGCCTACCTGATGGTAAGCGAGGTCAATTAATGTTAGCAACTGATATCAGTCCCTAACACTACAAATATGCCGGCTTGACAGGGCATGGCATGACGGCAATTTGAGCCTGATCCCGAAACGTGTCGATACACTTTACTGGGTTCATCGGCACGAACGGTGGATACTTCCCCGTCCCGGCAGACTGGGCAATTTACCACAGTTCGCCTACCAACTATTTAAATGTACACGCAGAGGTACCGGGTCGGGACACAATAATTTATTTGTGTTATTTCTCAAATTTGATACGCTAGAGACATCGACGAGCTTGCCAGCTGTCAAGATGGGCCTATAGTTAAGTTGGCTAAATGAATTAGCTCCTTTAAAAGCTTAACTTTTATATATTTTTATTAACACATAAGAAATAAAATTAAATAGGATCTTAACCTAATAAAAAAAATATATTACATATAAAAAAACATGTCCTCTAGAGATGACCCATTAGAAATAGTCCCAAAGAGGCTGGCAACATTTCCCCTCTGTATAGTAAAGCTAATACGTTTGCAGAAATAAATGCTTGTCTCTAGATTTCTCCGTCAGCCGTTTCTACAACTCCTGTGCCAGGCCTGAGGGTCCCCATGGACCCATCGTCTCGATCTCAAACATCGGAAACTCGTAACCTGTACCTACCGTTATGGCATATTTGCTAATATATATTATTATTATATTTTCATATATATTATATGTCAAAATCATAAAATATTATAGCTTATGAACACTGCCGTACACCGCACACGCCACACCAGAACATAACGCCACAAAGTAGTGTATGCGATTACAGTGGGACACCCTACGACACGTGTTCGCATCTGGCAAGTTTAGTCCAATCCTTATAAAAGCACAAAAATGTCAATCATATAATATAATAATTCTGAAATAGCTTTGAAAATAAAATATTTCGCAATGAAATTTTTTTTTATGAGTCAAGATTGTTGACTTAATGTGAGGCTCGAATATTTCCATGAAATTAAATGAACCGAAACGATACAAAACGAAGCGAAACGAAATGAAACAAAACGAAACAAAACGAAACGAAACGAAATGAAACGAAATGAAACTAAATGAAACGAAATGAATCGAAATGAAACGAAATGAAACGAAATGAAACGAAATGAAACGAAATGAAACGAAATGAAACGAAATGAAACGAAATGAAACGAAATGAAACGAAATGAAACGAAATGAAACGAAATGAAACGAAATGAAACGAAATGAAACGAAATGAAACGAAATGAAACGAAATGAAACGAAATGAAACGAAATGAAACGAAATGAAACGAAATGAAACGAAATGAAACGAAATGAAACGAAATGAAACGAAATGAAACGAAATGAAACGAAATGAAACGAAATGAAACGAAATAAAACCAAACCATACCAAAACAAACCAAACCAATCCAACCCAACCCAAAACAAACCGAAACAAACGAAACGAAATTATACCAAACCAACGGAACGAAACGATAGCATTTCCAACATCTCGTAGCAACTTCATAAACCAGCGCGAAATGTCGTTTTTGTTAAGAAATACCATTTTTTTAACAATGCTAACATTTCTTAAATAAAACGAGGGGTGAGGCTACTTTTTGACAAGTATTTTCGTTCATGTTTTATCATACCACGGCATCCGACACACATGATATTATTATGGTCTTTGAATTTATTACATAAAATCGTTTAAAAATACCTTTTTAACAAATAAAATAGAAAATTATTAAGTATATATCAAATCAAATCAAATCATTTATTTCCTTAGGTTAGTACATAACACTTGGATATTGTCAATACATATATTTTTATACAATACAAGCTTGGCTGGACCAAACCTAACAGCAATACAATTTATTGTAAATAAAACATTGTTGCCATAAGCGAGGATTTTGTACTTATTTATAACTAGATACTTAAAATTTAATTCGTGGCTGTAAAAAGGCCGTGTCAGCTTCTAATCTAATAACACTTATGTCCTTAAATATAAATTCGTGGCTGTAAAATGGCCGTGTCAGCTTACAATCTAGTAATAATAATATTTATGTCCATAAATATAGATTCGTGACTGTAAAATGGCCGTGTCAGCTTACAATCTAGTAATAATAATATTTATGTCCATAAATAAAAATTCGTGGCTGATATGGCTGATAAAAATGCTAAACAAACCATTTTATATGATAATGACATCTGTCAAAAAGTAACATCAATAACCCTCCTTTCAACACGGTACTGACATACGAAATTAGCATCAAATGTTATAATTTTCAATAAACGAACGACTTGTGCTAAAATGTGCCTATGTGACTTGTGGTATTTTCATGCTAATATTTCTTAAAATGATGCGGCCTTTATGACCCAGTACTGAATCTTGCTGAAAGGACCATTCTAGTTTCTGGAATATGGTGTTGTTAAAAGGGCTTAAGAGGGGTCTTGGTACTATTTTTATTGGCTATGTAAAATAAATGCCCGAGTATTGCATCTTAGTCAATACACCAGCTAATAGTCGCTAATCTATTGAAGTAGTGTGTTGATTTAATGGCAGTCATAAATATAAAAGATTTAATTGAGTTATGATTATGTGCGGGTATAAGCTTTAGTTGTGTCTGCGAGTGTTAGGGAATTAAATAGTGATGGGACACTATGAATAGTTGAAGTTATCGATGATCTCAAAAATACGTTAATATATTTATTTTTATTTATTTAAAAACTTTATTGCACAAAGTACAAAAGCGTACTTAATGCCCGTAGACATTCTTTGACAGCCAAACTTAAGAGAAAAATTAAATGAAATGGACAGTAACAATAATATAAATCAATTGCGTCAAATGTTCTCTACTCAAGCAGAGTCTTTCCTCAAGCTCACGACAGAACGACAGAGCCTCCTCGGAGCACGAATCTATCGTTTCGGCTGCCTATAGGTTAAAATGGTGATTAATGCATACTTGTATTTTTTTTCTTCTTTAATATCGATAACAATGTGTGGGACATCTCTACCGTTCAGTATTTTGGTCTCTATGCCGGCGCGCGCGCAGCTGTTTCAATTTGTCGTCGCGAGTCTATGACAAGTTGCGTCGTATTTAGCTGCGTCCACAGAACTATCACTGTGGCGTATCGTATCTCTGTATAGTCCATAACATTTCTACTTTATTCCACAACTGATTCACACTATTTTGACAATGTAACGTTTGTCCTTTCAGTCTTATCAATTAAAAAATCTGCCATAATGGTGAGGACTGATTTATTTATTTATTTATTAGGTACACAAAACAGAAATGGATACAAAACATTTTTCAAATTTCAAATCTTTACAATACAGTTCCAGTACCATCTCCAAAAGCATGTGCACACAGCATGCAATTATGAAACATTTACATATATTTAAAAATTAAAATAACAATACAATACCCGCAGTGAGTATAGTTCATAAATATTAATTTAGTTTCAGTCTGCTCGCCGTCCACAGCAAATTACTCCTTCCCAAAGGCCAGAAATAATCCACTGTAGAAAGCGAACACCGTGATGTCAGTAGTCAAGTACCAGTTGCTCCTAATATTGATTTAAGATGAAAAAATAAATCGAATAACTATCGTATCGTATCAGAAGCGTGGTTAGCGAGTTCTTTAAATAATAGTAAACTACAGAAAAAAATGTATTGACAATATCCAAGGGTTGTGCTAACCAAAGGAAATGAATTATTCGATTTGATTTGGTTTGGTTTGGTTTGGTTCGGTTCGGTTCGATTCGATTCGATTCGGTTCGGTTTGGTTTGGTTTGGTTTAGTTTGGTTTAGTTTGGTTTGCTTTCGTTTGGTTTCGTTTGGTTTAGTTTAGTTTAGCTTGGTTTCGTTTCGTTTCGTTTTATTTCGTTTCGTTTCGTATTAAGATGTTGATGAATATGAAAACCTGTAAAAAAATCTGCCTCTCGTGTGAAGTTGCCAAAATATCGCTTGGTAACCAATAATTGTCCTTTCGAGCGTCGATATGTGGACCCAGCTTATGACAAATTGCGTCGTTTCAGGAATCGCCCCCGTTCCCGCGAACAAGCGTTAATGTTAACAACGTTGTTTTGACGTGACGTTTTTCCGAAAACAGACACAAATACACGTAAGCTACCAAAAGCTGGTGTTAACGAAGATCTGTATGTTATTTTATTTTTAGTTTGAATATTTCTATATAATTTTATTAATTCGAAGGAAGTAAAGTACAATGATTTAAAAAAAAAACTATATTTATAATTAAGCTAAATAAAATTATTATACATTCAAAAAATGGGCAAAGCATTGGCAGTGATTTGGAGCATTTTTTTGCCAAGGATACTGGCATCATTCCATCGGGCCGCTTGCCATCGTCGCGGGCCATGTCACTGAGTTCTAATATGGCTGGCAAACCCACAGACACAAGGACTTGACGAATGACGTCATTGAGGCTGGCGTGCCTTGGAATCCCATCTGTGCTCTTGCTGCAGGAATGGCCGTGGTAGCTTTTCTTTCTATATATAAAGTATCATCACGACCATTTCCCTTCCGGGGTGGTCAGAAACCACGCTTATAAATAAGCGGATTCACATTTAGCCAACTTTACTGTAGGCCAATCATGACAAGTGGCAAGCTCGTCGATGTATCCAGCGTACCAAACTCGATAAATATCACAAATAAATTAAATGTATTTATTTACATTAATATTATTATTTTTTTGTCCCGACCAGGAATCGAACCCGATACCTCCGAGTCTTAATCCACGGACTTAACCGCTAGACCTTGGAGGCAGTCTTTCTATATAACAATCTTTATTTTTAGGCATTAAAATGAATACATAAAAATGGCTGAAAACTAAAATATATAAAATATACAATACACTACACTACAGTACAGTTTCCGCTTCTTCATCTTATTGTGGTCAAAGTAATGCGGTTGGTTACGTCGACCACCTTCTGATGAAGGCTGACTGCTTATCTCTTAAGTGTTTAACCTATGTACCGACGAAACATAACACCCTGCGGAAAATCTTTTTTCAAGATAATGTTTAATTTGTCTGACCGCACAAGAATTATGCATTAAAATTTTAAAATGAAATGAAATGAAACGAAATGAAACGAGACGAAACGAAACGAAACGAAATGAAATAATAATTATGAAATGAAATAATTTATTTGTCAGAAACATGGTAGGTACAGGGATGTATTTTTTTTTTTTTTTTCCGTACAGGTCACACAGCGCCGTCTAGTTTCCGTGGTAAGCTACGAGGCTAGTGTAATTATATCACATGCTTCGCTATTTCTAGCATACAAATATTTATTTAGTCACATGACTTTGTCGAGCTTGGTGTCTAGGTATTCTTTTGTCGAATAAAACATTTATTAACCAGCATTTGTTTGACTCTTAATTTGAACAGTTTTTTTGTGAACATAATTTTGTGTCCCGCCTTTGCGAGACCAGCTTAGTTATGTCCCTGTGTAACGATTTGTGGTGACGACAGTCGGTTCCGCGCACACCTCGCACAGTCGCAACACCTTAAGTCAGTACAATATTCCAGTCCAGGGATATTCACCAATAAACAATATACGGGTAAGTTAACATAACAGAAGTCCTGTTATTTGTATCACATTGAGATCACCACAAACAGTTATTACAGATTGTACCAATTCCGACTCTCCTAGGACCGCGTATGTGGTCAAGGGTCAAGGACATCCTGGTGTGTTGAACTTTTACAAAGCCGCGACACGTAGATAGATATCATCGGTGTGGCGGCTTTCAGCTGGCCCGGCTCCGTACCTAATACTGTATTACTATATTATAAATAATTAAAAAATATAAATAGGTACATAAACAATATATGATTATAACAATAGTATGATATAATATATATCTATATATCGCGAACAGACAGACAGACGCGGTGGAGGACTGTGTTTTGTAATGTAGTAATTTATTATACATTATATTTTGTTTTCCTACGAAATCCGATCGGTAAAGTAAAAATTTTTACGGATGTACTATAACGAAATAACATTATTTGGCTTTTGTATACGTATTACAAATTACAAAACCTTAACAAATTTGACCGCCTCCGTGGTCTAGTGGTAACAACCGTTGCCGTGAACTCGGGAGGTCGTGGGGCAAGTTGTACATTGTATAATTTGTCTCGGTCTGGGTGTTTATATGTATAATATGTATATATTTACAAACAAAAAAAAAAGTATAATATGTAGTTTATCAACCATCTAGTTTCCGTAACACAAGCCTCGTAGCTTACCACGGAAATTAGATGGCGCTGTGTGACCTGTCTTGAAATATTTATTATTATTATATTATAAATTATATACCAAAACCTTCCTCGAGAACCTCTCTATGAAAACAGCATGAAGATCGGTGCAGTAGTTTTTGAGTTTATCGCGAACAGACAGACAAACGCGGCGGGGGACTGTGTTTTATAATATGTGATGATTTATTATACATTATATTTTGTTTCCTTCAAAATCAGAATTGATGAAGGTAGCTATTCTACGGATCTTGTACTATAACGAAATAACATTATTTGGCTTTAGTATACGTACTAATACAACGTCACAGCCCTCGCTAAACCCTATGAACGCTGCAATCAGTAGGTAGCCAAACAAGGCTGATTACAATTAGCCTCGACTGTTAACCAAACATCACATATGTCGTAATTTATTGTTGCTTAAAATGGCAGGCGTGTTTATCATCGATGTCTATGGATAGGCCTATCCAATACAAAACGCAATCCAAAAACGTGCCGCTTGCCACGTGGGCCTACCAACTTAGGGGGTACAGCAATGATAATGTCACATGCGATATTTATCGGAAATTCTTTCGCAATGCATACTTAAATACTAGTTTTACTCAATATTATTATCAGGTAAGCTCTACGCTTGCTAGCTCGCGACTGTTGGTGCAGCTACATGACTTCGATTAGTTTAGCTGGAACGTTTTTTATATCAGTGATAGCCTATCTACTTATATACATTTATTTATTTAAAAACTTTATTGCACAAAGTACAAAGGCGTACTAAATACCCGTAGACATTCTCTGACAGCCCAACTTTAGGGACAAATTTGAACAAATCGTCATGATCGTAGAACAGTGTCGGATTAAAAAAATTTTATATTGTTTGTGGTCTGTAATTTATAGTGCAAATATTAGAAAGGGTTCCAAAATGAAATCTAGAAGGTTTGCACTTATTATGAGACTTAAAAAGTGACAAAAAAACAGTCGAAATGACAGTTGAATGGCCGCCATGAAAATTTTAAATATAACAGATCCGTCACTGTTCTACGATCATGACGAAATATAGGTGCAATGAAAGTGAAAGTAACAATAACATAATTATAGGATAATTTAAAAATATTATATAACATACTTACCTTTATATATATTATAATATCAATACACAATAATAAATGCAAATATTTTCACAATATTATACATAAACATCCAATTAGGAGCAGCCAACTTCAGCAAAGAAGCCGACAGACGCATTCAGCTAGGATGGGCGGCATTCGGGAAACTCCGGCACATCCTCTCATCGTCTATACCACAATGTTTAAAGACTAAGGTCTTTAACCAGTGCGTCCTTCCGGTAATGTCGTACGGAGCAGAGACGTGGACACTAACAGTGGGTCTGGTCCATAAATTCAAGGTCGCTCAGCGAGCCATGGAGAGAGCTATGCTTGGTGTATCTCTGGTGGATAGAATTCGAAACGTTGATATTCGTCAGAGAACGAAAGTTACAGACATAGCTTTTAAAATTAGCAAGCTGAAGTGGCAATGGGCCGGACACATCTGCCGCAGAACCGACGATCGATGGGGCAAACGGGTTCTAGAGTGGAGACCACGTACGGGAAGACGCAGAGTGGGACGACCCCCCGCCAGATGGACAGATGACCTAAAGAAGGTCGCTGGTGGGGGTTGGATGAGGGTAGCGAAAGATCGCGTTAAGTGGCGAGCCTTAGGGGAGGCCTACATCCAGCAGTGGAGAGATACAGGCTGATGATGATGATGATGATACATAAACATACATATATAAAACTTACTACCGTGGTTTGGAGCTATCTATAAAATGCGAATACACTACATCGATGGTGTTTATCAACATTTCAGGCACTCCCTTAATCTCTCCACTAACAATAATTTAACGTAAGTCTTGATTCAAGCAGTGTTATTTTCATATATATATCACCATGACAAGCTTATAATATTAGTTCTCCTTATATTCTGTTATTTCGCTTTCAGTTAAAATGGTTCGATATCCGCTTTCGCCGGTCTGTCCATCTTCTCTCTTTACTTTATAACGTTCTCAATCACCCTAAAACACCTTCGTACCTTAAATCCCGCTTTGAATTTCTCTCTAATACGCACAACTGTGCTCTTCGCTCCTCTCACAACAATCAGCTAAAGATTCCTTCGCATTCCTCTAGCAGATATTCAGATTCCTTCACTGTTGCTGCCGCTCGTCAGTGGAACAAGCTACCCCTGGCCATATGGCGTGCACCGTCCCTCAACGTATTTAAAAACCTTCTAATCACATTATTTCTTGAGTAACAGAATGTATGTCTCTCGAATTAGTTGTTAGACTTTTTATTTATATATATATATATCTATTTATTTATAGTGTTTTTTTATGTATGTATGTATTATATAGTATGTATATGTATATTTTAATAAATGCGTAATTATGTTTATTTACTAATTTAAGCTACTTTAATATTTTTCTTTATCCTGCCCATCACCTTACATCAAAGTCAAAAGTCAAAGTCAAAATATCTTTATTCACGTAAACCTATTACAGGCATTTATGAAACGTCATTAATTTAATTATTTTGAATGATTCTACTCCTGCTAGTAGAAGACTAAGCAGCAAAGTGGTCCAATAAGTAAGCTGTTAGCAAAAGACCAGCAGCTTAGCAAATTCCAGTGACCTGTTAATGTTTAATCTGACTGAGAAAGGAATCTACAAGGAAAACTCAGCTATATCAGATTTACAAAGTAAAACATATACAGAACTGCACCACAACGATCAATTAATAACCTTTTAAATTTAGTTATCAGTACCTATAAGAAAACAATACCTGGTACAGCAGTAACCCACCAGGCAAGTCAGAATTAAGGTAGACTACATGCCTATGTGCAACCCGAAAGTCGACAAAACGTAAAAACCCCTGTTAATTTAAGAACAATAAATTGAACGTGTTCGGCAGAGGTCCCAGGCCCCCACAGCAGCACCCGATCACGGACATAACGCATGTGCCAGCCATCTCCCCGCTCAACCAGGCCCTTAGGGTGCGGACCGGGACCCGACACACGTGCCACCACTGCAATGACCTTCTAAGGAAGGGACGACCACCGGACACGCCACACCATGAGAACTTGAACACTAAGAATGACTTTCGAGACACATGATCCCCAAGGTTAGCTGGTGAATAATGCATTATGGCGTTATAGCTCGCCTATGTACTAGGTTTTTAAGTGCGATAAAGTATTTAAATAAATAAATAAATAGTTAACAAATCCATTATATAACGTTTGCGCTTAAGTTTTTTTTATATTCCACAAATTAAAATTCTTAAATAAAAAACTAAAATGAAATATTGACATTGTATAGCTATTTAGATTTAAGTTTTGACATTACAAAAATTCTCTGACATAAGTACCCTTTAATGTACTCATATATGGTGCTGACATCAAGTCATACCTACATTGCATAATGATGCTCAGTAAGACATTATCACAAAGCCTATATATAATATATAAAAATCTTAATATTAATTTATTACTGTTGTAACATATTAGGTTAAGATGTTTTTATGCAGTAAAGAATTTTGAATTTGAATTTGTAACAGAATCAGGCTGCTGGTCAGGTACGTAAGGAGGTTTTGGCTAAAACGTTAAGTGCGCTTTTGGCATGTCACTAAAATAGCCTAAAAGCCATTTCAACTTCTGCTACATTAAAATTTCGAGTTGCAGCGAGTTTGAAGTGAAAAGTTAGTGACGAACAAGAGTGCTAAAATAAACACTCTAAAATATTTAGTAAAAAGTGCTTAGAAATTTAATAGGCATCACGTAAAAAACATCACGACCATATTCCTCAGAAACCACGCCTTAAAGAAGCGGATTAACATTTAGTCAATTTTACTATAGGCCTATCATGACAACTGGCAACAACACATGGCAAGTGGCTCGTCGATTTCCCCAGCTTACCAAACTTGAGAAATATCACAAATAAATTATTGTAGCCTGACTAATCGACACCCGGAACCTCCGCGTCTAAAGCCATGGACTTTACTGCTGGACCACGAAGTCAGTTTTAAAGCCATGGCATTAACCGCTAAGTTGCAAGCGTGTCGATGTTTAGCATACTAGACTTGAGAAATATCGCAAATAAAATAAATAAATAATTGTGTTCCGACCGGTAATCGAACCCGGTACCTCCACGTCTAAATTCACAGGTTTTACCGCCTGCGGTAAAGTAAAAAAGTTAAAGTACATAATAAATAGTAATAATATTAAAAATGCGGTAGTTAATAGGTCGGTTCAAACACCGGCAATTACCAATGAGGGATACACTTTCCTTACGTCAATTTGACACAGATTTCGGAAAGCACATGTACTAACTGTATGACAAATGTACGTTAGAAAAGTGCGGTACATGTTGTGGTTGAACCCGCGTCCTTTTTGCATTTTAAGCAAAGCGCTATTGCAACGGGACCAACACTACAATTACGCCTTATTTTTTTATATAAGCAATTTAAATCCCTATCTATACAGAATTATTTTAATTCAGGAGTTTTACACAAATAATAATTATTTTTTTTTAATCAAATTGTAATTTCGTATCTTATGACTGTCATTTATCACAAAATCAATTTGTTTTTTGTTGTAAATAATTATAGTCGTTTAAAAAAGTAAGTCTTGTTTCAAGCGGTGTTATTTTTATATAAATATCTTCTTTTTTTTTTTTTTCGGTTCTCTTCCCCCGATGGATGATAAATGAGATGATAGGGAAGGCAAAGGGTCTAGCCCATACAGCCAAGTCTGACGTAATATATCTTTCTTTTTCGCTCCATAGCTCAAACACGTCGGGTAAAATATAGGAGTTGACAGCGCGGGAAAACCGCAAAAAATAAACTGCAACTTGCAAAAGTCCAATTTATCGTTTTCCATAATTATTCACATTGTAGCACATTATTAAACAAAACAACACCACTTTTGACCAATAATATCCACAGTAAATTAATTTACATAACAAAAACTTGCACTTGACATTTCTACGCAAAATAGCGCGAAGAACTCCCTTCTTCTTTTTAGAGAACTAATAAAACTAGTAATGGCAATCGCCACTAAGGCATTTGTGCCAACATCACGTTTGTATAGATTAATTTAAAAAAATAATGGGTATATTATGTAAAGATTTTAGCTTTTATCTGGATGCGATGAATCAAACACTAAAAGTATATATTTATATATATATGTATCACCATAGCAAACTTACAATAATAGTTCTCATTGAATGTAAAAATAGGAAATTGACATAATTGCAAATGGCACATACTTTCAACGAGAACAACAAATATGTAGGTTGTAGGCAGACTGATTTGCCCAGTCTGCCGTGGCGGGTAAAAGTATACACCGTTGGTGCCGATAAACCCAGTAAAGTGTATCCACACGTTTCGGGATCAGGCTTGAATTGCCGTCATGCTCTGTCAAGCCATAGTGTTAGGGACTATTGTCCTATTCCAGTTGCTAACATTCATGGACCTCGCTCGCCACTTACCATTAGATGGGCGCAAGGTTACATGTTGTGTTAGTATATTATCTATCAATAAGGTTGATTTTCCTTTAAAACTATTACTAAATAATCGACCTTAACAATATTTTAATTTCAAAAAGATTTGACAAAACTGCTAGACCACTTTCTTTGTCCACTGACCACCTATGAGTATGCGTATACAAAAATAATTACCTATGAGTATGCAAATACAAAATTAATGTCAAACTTAATTGGAATAATTACGTAATTACCATTATAAAACGTCATATCAAAATTCAAATTGGCGCATTAAAATTCAAAATGATAGCAAGCGCCTGATTATATTAATTAGCAATTATTGACTATAACCAACGTACGAATCTCACCCCAATGTAAATCCTTAGAGTGCAATAGATAAATATTGGGAAGTATCAAGCTTTTTATTCTTTGACATCATCATCATCAGACTATGTCTCTTGACTGCTGGATATAGAATTCCCTGAAAGAACCGTGTGCTTCTACTGCACCCTCAACAAAAACCCACCACCAGCTTTTTATATACTGAACACGACATGGGACATCTGGTAGGAGTAATGACAGCAACCAGCTACTAATGATCGACACCACTCTCTACCACTATGCCGTCCTAACAAGATGCTTTTTTACATTTCGTTTGAAGGACTCCAAGTTGTAGGAGTGACAAAACACAATGGCTAGCGAGCATTCCACATCTTTAACGTGCGACAGATGTAAGAGTATAAAAAATTATCAGTGGCTATGGTAGTAGTGTCAGTTCAAACCCCCGAAATATACCATTAACACCATGTACACTTTTCTTACGTACATTTGTCATAGATTTACAACACCACTATGCTTGTGCCTCGGAGAGCATGTTAAGCCGTTATTGGTCCCTGTTCCACTATAACCAACTTGTGGAATAGTTAATAAATTGTCATTCAAAATCAGCGAGGCGAGTGTAGGCCAAATTCTCCAGAAAATTTATGGACGTCCCATCTCCAACTGTGGCAGTCTAGATCTCTATTTTCTACGGGAAATGATGATGGTATGTGGACGCATATTTTGGCCTGTGCATGTGGTTTGGTTGTGGAATAGAAAAGAAGGAATAATGTTATGGAGCTACTGAGAACACGCGACGGTATCAGAGAGGCAACAACTCGGTAAAGCTGCAGAGATTCGAGAGTTTTAGACACGTCCACTACGCGAATCGCCCGCCTCTGCAGGACATTGAGAGCATCTGTATGATACTTAGCGGACCCATCCCAGAGGTAAAAACAGTATTCCATGCTTCTTCACGCTTCATCTGCGCTTTATACAGAATAAGTTTTAGTTTCACCTTGTTCAGTATCCCGAGTTTTTATGGACGCTGTTTTTTTTTTTTTTTTCTTCATAAAAAATGCGTTAATTTAAGTGATAAGTGACAGTAAAGGTGACACGGCCATTTTACAGCCACGAATATTAATTAACATTAATGCTATTAGAATATAAGATGACACGGCCCTTTTAAAGCTATGAATTTATGTTTAATTGACATATCATTATTATTATTTAGATTATAAGATGACATGTTAATTATCTGTCATATGTATATAATTTCTTTACATCATAATTATTAAGTATTTAGAATGTAAACTGACACGGCCTCTTTACAGCCACGATCTTATTTAAGTAGTTTCTAAGTTAGTTAGTTTTACTTGCTTGTAGCAGTAATTCATGTTGTGCCTAACATACATAAATATGGATTATTGCCTGTTTACGGTCCAACCATTATTACCACTTTGATTAGTACGTATGTTTTAATAATTGTATTGATTTTATTAGTCATGATTGTATCCAAGTTGTTTTAAGCGAACCAATGGAAATAAACTATTTTGATTTGATTTTTGGGATTTGATTTTTTTGATTTGATTGATAAATAAATAAAAGTGTCTATCTCTGTCGGGACGTCTTAAATCACATTTTTTATTAATCCATTCTTTTTAGTATTAGTTAATATGTATTGAAATTTCTTTTATTTAAGTACCTATTTATTATTTTTTGAATGATTACAGATCAAAGCAAAAATGTGAATGTTTAATTGACGCCTCAAATATTTAACTTATTGAAAAGACAAGTGGGTCTGTATAACTATTTTTAAGGCGTTCTCGTACTTTGTAAATGAACATATCCACTTCCCATCCGCAGTAAAAACACTGTCCAGATATATAATTTAATTTCCTTGTTCTAGAGTTTCATCTTTCATCTTTATCGTCACGTTTGTCATCCTTCTTCTTTCAAACCTTGGTTTTTCTCGCATTCAAACGAAGTCATTTTTCTTTAATTTCTGTGACTTGTGATTGCAGTTGTCATGTCTTGTGGTATGCTATAAAAACGGCATCATCTACATAAAGGACAGTTGTCGCGTAGGGGTTGCGACAGATTAGGTAGGGGTTCAATGAAACCAGCTTTTAGACTGAAATCTGTAATTAGCCTATTATTGCACAGCCCGGGAGATGTTTATTGATCTGATGGGTTTAGGGAAACGACTGGCCTGGTAGTCTTCGGCTTCTCCAGCCTCGCCTTGCACCCCTCCACCGAACTTCTTTGGCGTGGAGTCGCGGGTGGTTGCGAGCGGTCTCTGGAGCGTTTCCTTCTCTGCAGAGTACGTCTGGTAGAGTAGAAGTAGGGTCCTGGAATGGAGAACACCCCAGGCTTTAGCCCAGCAAAACGTGGAGGCCAGCTACACCGGTGAAGGTCCAGTAACCCGGGACCCCCCCAGTGCAGCTGACGCACAGAACAGTACAGCTTACAATATTAGTACCAGATTATGGCAACTCACCCCAGCGGGACCTTCTATGAAGAATTAGAATTAATTCGACGACTCACGATGTTATTTCTTATACCGCAGCGATTTGACAGCTCGCCTGCCTTTTCGTTACTGTTCAAAACCCTGCGCAGGCGCATGACAATTCATAGACAATTCTCTTTGGCAGACGTCGTAATATTATATTTAGAATTGTATTTAATTAAATTATTATTATTTAACTTAGTAAGTCGCTAATTCATTTTAGGTATTATTTATTTATTTTAATACAAACGCTTTAGATAATAGTTTATTTTCCCATTAGCAACACGATTCCTAAGTCGTAACGCTACACAGTTTACCACTATATGACTCTTTTAGAATAAATAAAGTTCTTTAAAAGAATACCTTGATGCCGTAATGCTTGATGCTACGAGTGCCTTCACACCGTGGTCACGACTCAGACTTAGCTGTTAAGGCACGCAGGGTCAACAGTGAGAGAGAGACGGTTTATAGGGTTTTAGTCCGTAGGCGCCTTGTGGTCTCCTTAGGAGGCCTCACGGTGATTCGGGCGTGAGACCTTCCGCGGTGGCCCGGCTGGTATCGTCAGGCGATTTTGCGATTACCGACTTTAAAAAAATAATCTGATTGAGGAATCGTTATAAAGTCAATATTATTTAAGGCTACGACAATAAACTTCTACGTAGCTTTAACATGACGAAGGGTGCAGGCATCAAACTAATTCCAATAATCTTCTTCGCTGATTGCGCTGATTCTCTTACGAAGCCTACCTATAATTCTCAAACCGTCTGGCTTCTTGCTGTCTTGTGTAAGTGAATATTACAGCAGAAACTGCCACATAATATGCATTAGAGTATATAATAAAATTCCTAGAAAAATACGAGAGTTACCTATAAAACGTTTTACTATTGAGTTAAAGAAAATTCTTATTGACTGTTTTTACTCAATAAAAGAATTTTTAGCATAGAAATTTTGACATTAACATTGTATTCCAATAAATTGACAAGAACAATATTAAATTCAATTCAATTCATTTATTAACCATAAGATACATTAAGTACACTCGGTTTTGTCACTTATACATAGCAGGAGAATGCCATTAATAGCAAAGAACAGCCATCGTCATTTACCACTTAACACTACAAACAATCAATACCTACATAGATGCTGCTGTACAAGGGCACTTGTCACTTAAAATCTAGAAAATAAACTATATTAAAATTATATATTAACTGCCTTCGTGGTCTAGCGGTTAAGTCCGTGGATTTAGACTAGGAGGTACCGGGTTCGATTCCTGGTCGGGACACAAAAAAATAAATGTAAATAAATACATTTAATTAATATTTAATTTATTTGTGATATTTCTCGAGTTTGGTACGCTGGAGACATCCACGAGCTTGCCACTTGTCATGATTTGCGTATAGTAAAGTTGGCTAAATGTGAATCCGCTTATTTATAAGCGTGGTTTCTGACCACCCCGAAAGGGAAACGGTCGTGATGATGATACTTCTTATTAAAATTATATAATAAAATAATTATTATTTTAATGAAAGAAAACTATATACAAATAAACATTGTAAATAAATATCTATTGACATAAGCATATTGTATGCCCATAATATGGGCAGATTGCATCATCATGACCTGTACATACAACTGTAATTAGAATAACCAATCTATACCATAAAGAATTTTGAATTTGAATTTGTTTTGTAATATATGTTGAAAGTATTTGTGTTAATAAATAATTGTTAATCACCGTTTCTAATAATCGTAATTACGTGACAATAATTAGATATGTCATTAGCAGAATGTGTGCCAATATTTTAGTTGCTGAATACCTGAAGAATAATACCTTTATATACCTTCATATATCCATTGTGACAGTCAAAGCGTTGGGACCATAGTTCTTTTTTTTTATGTATAATACATTTATTCGAAGAAAAGCTACCTAAATAATAAAATTAAAAATAAACTAAACTATAAATAAAAAATGTCCTCTAGAGACGTCCCATCCGAGATAGGCCCAAGGAGACTGGCAACATTTCCCCTCTGTATAGCGAGGCTAATATGTTGGCAGAAGTAATTGCCAGCCTTCCTGTCTCCAGACCTTTCTGTCAGCCGCTTTGACAACTCCTTGGCCAACCGCCTCGCCCATGGGCCCACCGTCTCGACCCCAAACGGCGCAAATTCGTAACCGACGCCAAGGTTGGCATAATTGCGCAATTTGAGGTTCTCCGCAGAAAAAGCCGCTCTCCCCGCGCCTGACGAGGTCGCCTGGATGTGAGATTCAGCTAATAACACGTCGCATCTTATTCCGTCGGGTCTCTTGCCATCGCTCCGCACAATCCCAGATGGTTCTAAGATTGCGGGTACCCCAGCAGTGACAAGAGCCCTTCGGATGATGTCGTCGTCGAGAGCCGCGTGACGAGGAATGCGGCCAGCACTTCTAGCACAAGAAAGCCCGTGGTGTCCGAGATAATCGATTGGTTCTCCGCATCGACACTGGTGCGGATGGACAGTCCGAGCTCCGAGACGAAGGCACACCGCCATGGTCAGTGTATTTCTGTACACGTTTGCAGAGCGACTCGTCCCATCCTAAGATTGACATTCCAGAAAATTCCGTTTTATTTCACGTTATGTGACTTCGCGCCTACCTGATGGTAAGCGGTACGCGAGGTCCAAGAATAGGAGCAACTAACGCCAGCAACTAACGACCGACATCAGTGTCTATTTATTTATTTTATTTATTTATAAACCATTACCACTATACCGGCCTAAAAAGTTACGTCGGAAACGTTAACGTTTAAAAAGTATAATATTATAGCTATTTTTTTCCGGAGTCCGACAATATATATTAAAAGATTACATATTTATGCCGTTTGCTGTAGAAACACGAATCTGCGTCTTTGGAGACCAATCGACAAAAAGTCTCTTGTCGTCTCTTCCGGTTACAAAGAATCTGTATTGCAATTCAGCGAGGAAATGCAGCCAGTGTTCTTCCACGCGGATGGGACTTATCCATATTTTAAATAAATAAAAATTTTTTTTTAGAATAAACTAATATAAGTATAAATAAATAAATAATAAATGAATATTTTTTTTTGGTTTTGAGATCTTGCATGTATTTATGAGCCATGTAGGTACTTTCCTTTTATTATGGTTAATAAAAAAAAAACA
This sequence comes from Tinea semifulvella, assembly GCA_910589645.1. Classification (NCBI taxonomy): domain Eukaryota; kingdom Metazoa; phylum Arthropoda; class Insecta; order Lepidoptera; family Tineidae; genus Tinea; species Tinea semifulvella. Next base: position 4,076,311 of record OU342620.1, read on the forward strand.
TGTTTAAATAGGTGGTAGGCGGCCTCATGTTGGGGTAACTTACCGGGGCGGGGAAGTATCCACCGTTCGTGCCGATAAACCAAGTAAAGTGTATCCATACGTTTCGGGATCAGGCTCGAATTACCGTCATGCCCAGTCAATTCGGCATAGTGTTAGGGATTGATGTCAGTCATGAGTGTCAGATTCCAGTTGCTAATAATCATGGACCTTGTGCGCCACTTACCCTCAGGTGGGTGCAGGGTCACATGTTGTGCTAGTTAAAAAAAAAAAAAAAAACAAAAATAATACAGTGGTTCCACTACTTTGAGGAACACGATCCATTGAGTCGGCAATTCCACTCACGTTCAGACAAAGGCAGATTTTGGGAGGTGACACAATAGAGGACTGCCGATGTTATTTTTCGTCACGGCCGTCGTTTAGTCAGGTACGAAGTCTTTTTATTAAGGCCGTCATTTGCGCTTCCATTATTTTTATCACCAAATTGGGTAATAAAAACCGTATTGATTTTGAGCAAAATTTTGCTTTAGGCCGGACTTATCATTTACACATAACACAAAATAACGTTATCTATTTTATTCTGTTGAGACACTATCGGGAATGTAATACTCCTACATACATATCTATTACATTTTTATATACTCAATCGACCAAAAAGAAAAATAAATAAAAAAATACATGAATAGTATGTCTACATAGACTACTTAAATACTAATAAATATATAGTAGATATAGATGAAGATAATATAATATTAATAAGAAGAAATATTTAAATTTAAAATATACTGTTCTGCTTGTTTAAAAAGAAAGTACATATTAAGTTGTTTTTTAAAGACTACTCATACCCACAGAACAATTATGGTAGGTATTTGTTTGTGCTGTTTAATTATAAAATAAATTGTATTTGCTGCCGACCGGACAAACAAAATGGTTGCTACGACGAGCAAAGTGGGTTTTAAGATAAGATGGACCTATAGGGTTATAAATAATATTGTACAAGTAATATTGGTTCGAGAGAGTTCCAGCAAATTATTTGCAATACTTACTAAAATATTTAAGCCTATTGTCGGTGGCGGATTCTTATCATCTCTAACCCACACACACATATATATATATGACTCTTTTGACGTGACAACGTCTTATAAATTGGTTTGCCGGGTGACACTTCAAGAAACTGCGTTACGCTCCGCTCACGTTATGCGCTCACAATGAGAGCGAGTGAGAGGCACGCGTCCCTTCCACTCGGGCATGGTTAGCCCGCCTAAGAGCGAGAGAGACAGACATAAAAAGTGAAAGACATTGACTTGACATTTTCTAGGCACATTACAGCAGAAACACTTCCTTTCATTTCATATTTCTCCTATCATCGCCCTATCCTCAACAAAATCACTCAGATAGGAACAAGTTAAGTTGTAGTAAACGCTGTTTCATTGTACGCAAATGTATTGCAAGTTATTGTATGTATATTTGTATATAAATACGTATGTATGTGTAAAGGTAATAATAAAATTTTGTTAATATGAAATTCAGTGCGAGATTCTTTGTATAAATTAATGTTTTTAAATATAATTCTTTGTATAAATAAATGTTTTAAATTGTTACTATTATTTCATCCTTCTTCCTACTATACGAATGAATATTCACATTAAAATTATTTTACCACTCAAAGTCGTTGTCACGTAAAACTTTCGCCCGTATACCGACTTTATTTGTCCTATGCCTACTTGTAAAAATAAACGAATTGAGTTGAAATGCACTCCAAAACCAGTTAGTCTATATCAGAAATGCTCATAAACAGAATTTAGATGCAAGCTAAAAGAAAACTAACTGCCTCGGAGGTAATAAAAGCCTTTCTTAAATATAACAACACAATAAAGACCGTGCCAGGGGCTTAATGAAAAACTAATTAAAACTTAGCGAATATTACTTCGGACAGAGTTGGGAATAAGTGAGGTTTTGTCTTGGCGTATTTCGTCGATGTAGAGGAAACGCAATGCTTGATGGGGCTACCCTACATACAAAACCTAATTAAAATATAAATCGTATCCGCGCGGCATGGTGGCAAGAACGCTGCCCACATTTACTCGCTGATTCGCTATGCTGATTCCAGCCCTCTTGTCACCAGAGCAGACCTTGAACGCTTGGACCCCACGGGCCTAAAGTCTCTACAGCAAACGGCAGAATCACGTAGTCTTTGATTATAGATACGTATTTGCGCCGCTTGCCAGACTCTGCGCTTTCAGCTGCTGTTCCCCTGAGGTGTCCAGGGGATCAGCGTCATAAATCAAGGTCAAGGTCAATCAACGTAAAGCAAGCGTCAAAAATATGAAACGATTTGCAATAGTTACTTTTTTTCGAAGTTTGCTGTAGAAACGATGGACCAAGCAAGGATCTGTAGAGCCGGTACGACGTTTCGATGTTCTGTACCCAATAGCACTAACTCCTCGCAAAGGTTCTAAGCAAACCGTTCTTACAACCGAGCCACCACCGCTCTCACACCATATCACAGAGACACATATAATACCGGTTAGCATCCTTTAGTCTTAAAAATTTCGAAATCGTATCAAATTTCAAATCAGCGGTTTTAACAAACTATTAAGTGACGGAATTTGACAGCCCGCAAAGTTATCGATACTAGCACGACATGTGACCTTGTGCCCTCCTAATGTTAAGTGGCGCGCGAGGTCCATGAATGTTATCAACTGGAATCAGACACTCATGACTGAAATCAACTGGCGCGGTGGTAGCTAGGCTGTAAGAACGCGTTCCTTAAATCCTACAAAGGTCGGTTCAAACCCACCCGGCATGTACCAATGAGAAATACACTTTTCTTACGTACATTCGTCATAGATTTACAACACCACTATTCCCGTGTGTCGGAGAGCACGTTAAGCCGTCGGTCCCGGTTCCACTAATACCAACTACATAGCTTGATTCGTTAATAAATTGTCATTAAAAATTGACATAATATCCTCGCCAAGCTGTCTGGCCAGCGTGTGTCTGGCAAGTGTAGGCCAAATTCTCCAGATATATGTTCTGGAAGGCCCATCTCCAGCAGTGGAGGTCTAGGGGCTGTCATGAAAAAAATGATGACTGACATCAGTTCCTAACACTATGCCGGCTTGACTGGGCATGACGGCAATTCGAGCCTGATCCCGAAACGTGTGTATACACTTTACTGGGTTTATCGGCACGAACGTTGGATACTTCCCCGCCCCGGCACACTGGGCAAATTACCAACATCAGTCATCCTAGCACCTGTAGAAAATCAGCTTTTTGATTTTGTAAGTGGCAACATTTTTTTATGACTTATCGACAGAAATCGCTAAGATAGCGATCTGTGGTAATGTGGTGGTCGCCTATAATAGGTGCAACATCTAACTTCTGATTTAGTGTTAAGTACAAATAAGTGTGTGATGTTAGCACTGTTGGGTACCCTATTATAAATAAATAAATAATATTTATTCGACTCCATGTTGTTACTTTTAAATAAATAAATGATCCGTATAGATTAACAGGCCTACATGTCGCAAAATGGCAATTAAGTCTTTTAGTAATTTAGTACAATGTTGCGGGCACAAATGGGCAGCAATTTGAATCTCGCAACCGCCTAATGGGACACGCAGTAACATACACACACGTGCCCTCCGTAATCCCTATTAAATAATTGGACGCGGTTCAAATCCGATGTTGTACTTTTTTAACCAATTACACATTCGAGGCTTTGTTTTATGCTACTACGTGTACGTTACGTCGAAATGTACTACCCCAGCCGCTGCCCGGCGTGGCTTGACTCAGGACTACTTTACAAATGCCTTAAGCCGATCTGTATAAATGTTCTATTTCTATTGTTATTTTCTCTTATTCTGCCTCATATAATCTCATTCTTTTTTAATAGTCTACTCAGTGTTTAGTTTTATCTATGTTTCCATATGTATTTCTGTGAAAACTTGTTATTAGCCCTTTCTTACTTTATCTTTTTTCTTTATATTTAAGTATTGTTTAGCTGTAAGTTTTCCTAACTGTATAAAATAAATAAAATAATAAATAAAATAAATAGGTACGCACGTAAATAGGCACACTGCGTTACCAAAATAAGTTAATAATACCAATAGTGAAAACAACACACATGCAGAAAAATATATTTTGTATGGCTCCAAATCTCATAAATTTTAAAAACAACTCACTGAAATGCTGATAGACAAGTGCTACTATTCAGTGCGGGACTTTCTAGAATATAAAAGGCTTGCTATAACAAATTCTTAAAATTATAATTTCCAACTGTGACATTTATATTATTGTATATGTAAGTTAGTATTAAAAAATTGATGTACATAGATATTAATATATTTATCATTATAATATTGTACCGTATTGATCGACGGTTGTACTTGTTACTTATACGCCCTCCGGAAACATAGAGTTCAACACTTACTACAATGTATAACATCACAGAAATTGTTTATAAAAAAATAAATTAATTATTATTATTACGTCTAAAACTGGAACTAAAAGAGATGACCAAGTTGTCGTGTACTTTTACAGAAGTTATATATATATATATATCACATACAACCACCACTCATACAAAGCCTAATCAAGTAGGTAGCGAGAGGTCGACGATCGCGCGAACGTTGACTTACGTAATTCTTTCTCTCTCTTTTTCGTCTCTCGATTGTGAGCGAGAAGATTAAGGTTTTATGGATATCGCGATTTTTAGCTTCGGCTTTATTCACCATGCAGTAGTGTTTTTTTTAGATAATGATTTTTTATCTTTACTTTAAAAAAAATAAACCTTTATTGACACCTGAAGCCTAAAAAAATATTTGCTTTTTTTTTTTTTTTTAGTTCTCTTCTCCCGATGGATGATGAATGAGATGATAGGGAAGGCAAAGGGTCTAGCCCATACAGCCAAGTCTGACGTAATATATCTTTCTTTTTCATGATTTAATGAGGTCATCATCAAATTCCAGATGCTGCAGAATTTGATGCTTTTCTTGGAGTCACTCGCGGAACCATCCACTGCTCAAACACGTCGGGTAAAATATGGGAGTTGACAGCGCGGGAAAACCGCTAAAAATAAACTGCAACTTGTGCCCCATATTTAAAGTACAATTTATCGTTTTCCATAATTATTCACATTGTAGCACATTATTAAACAAAACAACACCACTTTTAACCAATAATATCCACAGTAAATTAATAACAAAACAAAAACTTGCACTTGACATGTCCACGCAAAATGGCGCGAAAAACTCCTATCAAAAAAAAAAAAATATTTGCTCTTTTGACAATTACTCGCGGTATATGTATTGTTTGCGCCTTATCATATTTAAAAACAACTTTAAGGTTGTCTATTGTTTATTGTCTATTAATTTATATATCGCCATACCCATCCTTTATCCCTCTCATACGCACTAGCGGAAGGGTGTGCCTATCTCGCTCTAAAACCTGCGAGATCTTTCCGAACGCACCTTGCGCATGGGAAGAAATTGTCAATTAATGAACGCGACTCAGCTGTCTGAAGCGTCACAAAGAAATGTGCCAGGGTCATTGCTTGCACAGAATTTTAAGAATAAACATCAACCGCTCGCAATTTCGAAATTGCGAGAAAAGAAGCCTGCCCGCGGCCAGCAGCAACCTGGCGACCCAAGAAAAGCCCAAGACCACCTTCAGTGAATACGTAAGTAAGTGCGTGTGAGCATCCAGGCCCTTCATACACTCCACCTATATATTTTATTAATTATGCTCTTTTTTCACGCCCGTTCATGTATAAAAGTATTTGTTTTGTTTAGAATAAAATCACCTCAAGCAAGTCGACAATGCAAAGTATAAAACTCTAAGGCGTGATATGGACAACTATATGTATTTTAAGGACAAGACACTTCTACCTAAATATATACCTATTAACAACCGGTACAGACATGAAAAGAGCTTTTATTTGACAAAAAGAGTATATTACTTGGTCTGGCCGCAGAATTTGGTTACTGCCATCTATTGTTATTTGTGAAAACCATTTACAAGGTTAGCCAGTGAATGTTGCATTTCATGCGCCCGTGTTGTGCTTGATGGCGTGGCAGTCGTCGATAAGACAGCCGTGCTGCTCGCTTTGCACCAGTGTCGACTATAGCTCGAAAACTTTGGTGAACCTTGTGTCCTCGGAAAGACCACCACCTCCACCTCTCTGGAGTACGCTTAAACCGCTCTAATGATAATAACGTGTTCGCGAATATAAAGTGTTATATTAAAAAGAGCCTTCAAGCGAGGTTGTCGCCCCGCACCGCCCAGCCGGCGTGTGACCTTGTCACACTCCCCAGCTTTTAGGTATTGTAGCGTTACGACTTAGGAATCGTGTTGCTAATGGAAAAATAAACTATTATCTAAAGTGTTTGTATTAAAATAAATAAATAATACCTAAAATAAATTACCTACTTACTAAGTTAAATAATGATAAATTTATTAAATACAATTCTAAATATAATATTACGACGCCTGCCAAAGAGAATTGTCTATGAATTGTCATGGTTTTAAATAGTAACAAAAAGGCGGGCGAGCTGTTAAATCGCTGCGATATAAGAAAGAACATCGTTAGTCGTCTAATTACTTCTAAATCTTCATAGGAGGTCCCGCTGGGGTGAGTTGCCATAATCTGGTAGTAATATTGTAAGCTGTACTGCTCTGTGCGTCAGCTGCACTGGGGAGGTCCCGGGTTACTGGACCTTCGCCGGTGTAGCTGGCCTCCACGTCTTGCTGGGCTAAAGCCTGGGGTGTTCTTCATTCCAGGACCCTACTTCTACCCTACCAAACGTACGTTCTGCAGAGAAGGAAACGCTCCAGAGACCGCTCGCAGCCACCCGCGACTCCACGCCAAAGAAGTTAGGTGGAGGGGTGCAAGGCGAGGCTGGAGAAGCCGAAGACTACCAGGCCAGTCTTTTCCCTAAACCCATCAGGTCAATAAACATCTTCCGGGCTGTGCAATTTGATTTAATTTCTGCTATCACACGTGGGTAAAATAGCGCAACATTGCTGTCCCTTTCTTTTTAAAACTTATTCGTAAGATTATGTAAAGTTTAAGTGAGACAAATATATTAACATTTTTAAAGCTGTTATTTTCGAAGCTACCACTCAATTAGTGGCAACTGACACGCTTTTGGTGGTACGGAAATGTTCGATTTGCGTCTCTATATATAAACCTCATTGGTGTTGCCTGTCTGGAAATATTTATTATTTATTTTTTTATAATACCATTCTATTTCAAAAAGAGGTTCTACCAATGACACCTGGAGCCTTAAAAAAATCATTTGCTCTTTTTGCAATTGCACGTAGTATACAATATAACTTATCCCGAACAAGCGATGTTTGTAGAAAAGCTCGTTCAATAAATGGATTGACGGCAGACCTGTTCAGGCCCAATTCTTTCAGTAAAATCCAGTAAAACTAGTGTATGCTCACTACATGCAAGACCGAGGTTCGTAATTTTCCATGTTCCTCCTTTTGTTTTAGCTTAGTCTTAATCAGACTGTGATTTATCATTAGTAGGTATAGTATTGTGTATATATTATATTGTATTGTTAATATTTTATTTATGTAGGTTATATGTATGTATTAGTATGTAATTATTAATAAGTATGTATATGTTATCTGCAATAAAACTCTTCAAGTTTATTTAGTATTGCACCTACTTTAATAGGTGGTAGGCAGACTGATAGTGGTAATTTGTCCAGTCTGCCGGGGCGGGGAAGTATCCACCGTTCGTGCCGATAAACCCAGTAAAGTGTATCCACACATTTCGGGATCAGGCTCGAATTGCCGTCATGTCCAGTCAAGCCGGCTAAGGGTTAGGGACTGATGTCAGTCATGAGTGTCTGATTACAGTTGCTAACATTCATGGATCTCGCTCTCCACTTACCATCAGGTGGGCGCAAGGTCACATGTCGTGCTAGTATAAGAAAAAAAAAAAAAAAACCTTATGTGCTTACTGCTCTCGTTAACCCGAAGGTTTGACCGTCATAGAATGTCTAGCGGCATTATATATTTATTTATTTAAATTATTTATTGCACTTAAAAATAGTACAGAGGCGAGTTATAATGCCAGTAGGCATTCTTTACTTTGGGGATCGAGTAAGGTGATAGGCAGTATGAAAAAAATAAGAAATTTTAATGATACAGTTAATAAGTTACTTAACTAATTCTAATATACTTACTACACATTATACCTAAACACATAAACCTACATAAACCATACATACAATTATACATACAAGTACATTATAACTTAAATAAATACACGGCTATTTAAATAGTGTTTTATTCTGTTTCTCCAGGAACGATGTGGTTATTAAACGTTTAAAGACGCTGACAGACGGTGCACGTCTAATGGCCAAGGGCAGCTTATTCCAATGGCGAGCCGCAGATACTGTAAAGGAATCAGTGTATCTGGTTGAGGAATGAGAAAGAATCTTAAGTTGGTTGTTGTAAGAGGAGCGAAGGGCACAGTTGTGCGTATTACAAGCGAAGCGGGATTTAAGATATGCGGGAGTATTGGGATTATTAAGAATATTATAAAGTAAGGTGAGAACATGGACAGACCTACGAAAGCGGATATTGAGCCACTTTAACTGAACGCGAAATTAGGTCCGCCTTTGTACTTTGTGCAATTAGGTTTAAATAAATAAATAAAAATAAATGTTGCAAACATTTTGCTGTGATAAAATTCCTCTCGCACCAACCTTCACTATATGTCTAAGGGCGTGGATCTAAAACAAAGAGAAGTAAGCCAATTTAAATGCATGCCCCAAGCGCAACCATTCTAACATGTAATTACTACAAGGTATACAACGATTCACTTCCTACGTTTTAATCTGGAACTTTTCGAAAAGTACGGCTAGGTATGTGTGAATAGTATTTGAGAATAGGAAATGCATTTAACGTACAAAAAGTCTAGTTTTGTTATACAGGTTGGATTTTTGAGACAAGACTATCGTATATACATATTTTTCAGATTAGGCAGCTGACTGATGTGGCAACAGCAAGACTAGTATACTTCGCCTACTTCCACAGCATTATGACTTATGGTCTCATAATGTGGGGCTCAGCGGCAGATTTAGACTCTATTTTTATTCTCCAGAAAAGAGCCATTCGAGCAATTTATGGCCTGAAATATCGAGACTCGCTCAGAAGCATATTTCCTGACATTGATATAATGACATTGCCTTCACAATATATATTTGAAAATATTCTATATGTAAGGAATAATTTAAAGTTATTTAAAAAAAATGGAGACATGCAGTCAAATTAAGAAATGCTGACAAGCTTTATATTCCTAAATTTAGGCTTCAAAAAACAAATAAAAGTTTTGTGATTAATAGTATTAGACTATATAATAAATTACCAAAACCTGTAACAGAATTAGGGGAAACAAAATTTAAGAGTAGTATTAAGAAAATTCTAATTGCAAAAGCATATTATAAAATTAATGATTTTATTAATGACAAAGATGTGTGGAATATTGCCGCTCTGCAAAGATTAGAGAATTAGTTAATAGCACATTAGGTTCTTTTTTAATAATCTGTTTTTATTTTTGATTTATAAATATTTTGAATGTAACAATTAGTTACTAATACATTATTGACTAATTAGTAAATACTGTTTATTGTGATACAGTAATATTTTTTATTACCTTATTATTATAATATAATTATTTTTTATGTAACATTTAGTTACTATTTTGTATTTATTATTTTATTAACTAATATATAAGTTTGTTAACGGAATTGCACGGCAGCATTTGGGTACTTAGGAAGTAATTGTTATGTTTAGCTTGTGTGTGTCTCGAAGGTCATTCTTAGTGTTCAGGTTCTCATGGTGTGGCGTGTCCGGTGGTCGCCCCTTCCTTAGAAGGTCATTGCAGTGGTGGCACGTGTGTCGGGTCCCGGTCCGCACCCTAAGGGCCTGGTTGAGCGGGGGGATGGCTGGCACATGCGTTATGTCCGTGATCGGGTGCTGCTGTGGGGGCCTGGGACCTCTGCCGAACACGTTCAATTTATTGTTCTTAAATTAACAGAGGTTTTTGCGTTTTATCGACTTTCGGGTTGCACATAGGCATGTAGTCTACCTTAATTCTGACTTGCCTGGTGGGTTACTGCTGTACCAGGTATTGTTTTCTCATAGGTACTGATAACTAAATTTAAAAGGTTATTAATTGATCGTTGTGGTGCAGTTCTGTATATGTTTTATTTTGTAAATCTGATATAGCTGAGTTTTCCTTGCAGATTCCTTTCTCAGTCAGATTAAACATTAACAGGTCACTGGAATTTGCTAAGCTGCTGGTCTTCTGCTAACAGCTTACTTATTGGACCACTTTGCTGCTTAGTCTTCTACTAGCAGGAGTAGAATCATTCAAAATAATTAAATTAATGACGTTTCATAAATGCCTGTAATAGGTTTACGTGAATAAAGATATTTTGACTTTGACTTTGACTTTGACTTTTTCAAACATTTATTCATTCATCTGTTTAGATTACTGTAAATGATAAATAAATAAAGAAATAAATATTTCCAGACAGGTCACACAGCGCCATCTAATTTCCGTGGTAAGCTACGAGGCTTGTGTTACGGAAACTAGATGGTTGATACAGAGAAGACAACTTTCTAAGCATTCCATGGATTCACCGTGCGGGTGCCGGGTCCATCGTGTGTGGGTAGGAGAATGGTGTCTCGGGCTTGCGACCGACAATAGGCTGGTTTAAGAAAAGGAGGCCTCCTTTTTTATACTTTTTTTTTGTAAATATATACATATTATACATATAAACACCCAGACCGACACAAATTATACAATGTACAACTTGCCCCGGTGGGAATAGAACCCACGACCTCCCGAGTTCACCGCAACATTTGTTACCACTAGACCACGGAGGCGGTCAAATGACTTGTATATATTAACGTTTTAGCCATGTTCTACTCTGATACATCTAACTAATCACCGGAGGCAGTATTAAGACAACTCTTATCCCGGACTGACTTTGAAAATCCACTTCGCTTGCTAATATACGAATACTGCTATACTCGTGTATATAGTATAATTTTGCTCCTGCCTCTCATTCATTCATTTTGTTTTATGTAAATCATTAACCTATTGGTTTTCACTTATTTATTATTATTATTATTTTTCTTTTACTTTTGTTAGTCACAGTTCAATTGCACTATTAATTTAAATCTAATTACTATATTTTACTCTTATTTTTGTTTTAATTGTTTTGTCTAAATAATATAAAATTTCTTTGACTTGTACCTATGCTTTCTTTTATACCTACCCTTTTGCGTATTTCGTTATTACGTATACGGTCCATCAAAGTTACGCCGCATATATACAAAAATAAAGAAAGGCATGCTCCGATGGTTCGGGCATGTCGAAAGGATGAGCGAAGAGAGATTGACGAACCAGATATATAATGCGAAAGTTGTGGGTAAAAGAGGCCCTGGCAGACCAAGACTTGCCTATCATGATCAAATAAATAAAACATTAGCTGAAGGTGAATTAAAAAGCCATCGAAACAAGAGGGCATGTATGAAGAGGTTGATGAATGTCGAAGAAGCGAAAGAGGTATGTCGTGATCGTGACAAGTGGCGCTCAATTGTCTCTGCCTACCCCGCAAGGGATTTGGTGTGAAGATATGTATGTATGTCTTTGACTTGTGTTCCACTATTGCTACTTTGTTTATATGTTTAATATAATAAGCTGTGATTAAAAAAAAAAAAAAAACTCTACTGGCGGACTGATGGTGGTAGTTTGCCCAGTCTGCTGGGGCGGGGGAAGTATTTATTTAAACTTAATTGCACAAAGTACAAAGGCGACCTAATGCCGCTAGACATTCTATGACGGTCAAACCTTCGGGACAACGAGAGCAGTAAGTACATAAGGTAGGTGCAATACTAAATAAACTTGAAGAGTTTTATTGCAGATAACATATACATACTTATTAATAATTACATACTAATACATACATATAACCTACATAAATAAAATATTAACAATACAATATAATATATACACAATACTATACCTACTAATGATAAATCACAGTCTGATTAAGACTAAGCTAAAACAAAAGAAGGAACATGGAAAATTACGAACCTCGGTCTTGCATGTAGTGAGCATAATAATAATAACAAAATTCTTTATTGCACACAAAATATAAAATATAAAAACATGTACATAGGCGAGCATAATACTATAAAGGTATTCTCTACCAGCTAACCTTTGGGAGAGTGAGAGAAGAATATTATGGGTGCAGAGTAAGAAAAATTAAAGCAAAAAGATCAAAATATTATAATGAGTAAAATCAATAAATATAAATATGGGTACGTAGGTAAGTATATGGTTTAAACATCTAAGATGATAATAAATATATACTGTGTATAAATAATAAATAAAATACGTGCATATTTAAAATAAATAAATCAATAATAATACCTATATGTTAAAGAAAGGAGATTAAGATGCATTTTGTTTTTTAAGAAGCATACACTAGTTTAAAAAAAATACATCTATTCGGAGCTTGGCGAATTTTAACTGGCAGCTGATTCCAAAGGTTAGCAGCCACAACTGCGAACGATTTGGAACACAAAGGTAGTATGGTGAGGGGGTATAGAGAGCGTATCATTAGAAGAAGATCGAAGAGTCTTCTTATCAAGTATCTAACCCAGTAAAGTGTATCCACATATTTCGGGATCAGGCTCGAATTGTCGTCATGCCCTGTCAAGCCGGCTGAGGGACTAATGTCAGTCATTAGTGTCTAATTCCATTTGCTAACAAAAGGCATTCAATTATGTATTTGACCGAAGGTAATTCAGACATATTTCGAAACTTGCTGAACCTAAAAAATGTTTATAAATTCTAGAAACCTTAGGTTGTTGGAATCAAACACCACAATGATATACAATGCTCAGTAAATAGCTATTATTCCACCATTTTATTTCTTTCAAGTAGTTTCAACTTCCCAGTCAAGTGTCGGATGTCGGTGTGAAAGCTACTTCAAACTGAACATAGAAATGACATTTAAAGTAGACAAACTCAGCGAGTATAAAACAATTCGAAAAATCCTATTTCTATGAGGGTAGTAGTGAGTTTTTTTATAAAAATCTGCTTTGTTTGGAGTTGTCCAAACGGTTAACGGAAAAGTCTGGAGACAGGACAGCTGGCAACATTTCTGTCCTGAATGAACATTTTTTTTTTTTTTTTTTTTTATTATTATTATTTTTATTTATTTATAAACTCTTTATAAAAAAACTTAAAAGTAATGTGAGTAATGCGAACTTAATCTATAATAATAATCTCGTCTATCTACTACATTTAAAAGATTTGGTAACCTGGAAAGGCTTGTTATCACAGTGAAAGTCGAAGGCAAAAGAGCGCATGGCTGCTCCATACGCTGGTCTGACCAAATCCGTAACTTCCTATACCCAAATGCACGTTGCCCTACATGCAGCCGTAAACAGACCCGGATGGCGCAGCATCGTCCGGGACAAAGTGATCCGTGCAGGGCATCACGACCCTCAGCATTGAGGAGAAGGACGCAAGGAGAAGGATGTATATTTAAATGTTTTTTAAAGAGATCAATTAATACTCGTAATATCATTTTTATTTTAGGGATAATGATTTATAACATAAAAAAAACTTTTTTTATTTCATCAATTATTTTATACTATTTGTTAAGGATTAAATTCAAAACCTTAAATTAAATAGTTTATTACAACAAAATCTAAATTTAACCTAAAAAAAGATACATAGAAAATAAAATATTAAATACTTAAAAAATAAATAAAAAGTAAAGTAGTATCATCACGACCGTTTCCCTTTCGGGGTGGTCAGAAACCACGCTTATAAATAAGCGGATTCACACTTAGCCAACTTTACTATAGGCCAATCATGACAAGTGGCAAGCTCGTCGATGTTTCCAGCGTACCAAACTCGAGAAATATTACAAATAAATTAAATATTAATTAAATCTATTTATATACATTAATAAATACTTTTGTGTCCCGACCAGGAATCGAACCCGGTACCTCCGAGTCTAAATCCACGGACTTAACCGCTAGACCACGGAGGCAGTACAAAAAAAATACTGCTCCAAATCGCTGTCTTGTATCATGGTGCGCAATATTTCCATGCAGCATTTCCACTTTGAATTAGAATACTTAATTTTTGTACAATAAATAATTTATCTATCTATCTATATTAGAAATATAAATCCCCAGGGTTGAGAACAGCGGGGTTATACTCGTATGTCCATTCGTATATGATCCAGATAGCACGGTCGTCAGTCGCAGAAAGTCGCTCCATTGGTTTTTCTTATTTTTCGGATGAAACTAATTCTGTGCTTTGTTGGCTTTCGCATTGTGTTTTATTTTCTTTTAGTTAAAACTTATAGATAGAGTGATGGGCCAGTGTTAATCAATCGAAAATTATAATCCAAATGATAAATGTTAGGTACCACATTATATATATTTCTCCATATGGTATTTAATTAAATAATAATAATAATATAATTCTTTATTGCACATAAAATATAAAATAATGTACATAGGCGAGCATAATACGGTATGGTATTCTCTACCAGCTAACCTTTGGGAGAGTGAGAAATTATTATAATGGGTTCAGAGTAAGAAAAAAGAATAATAATAATAGTTTAAATCAATCATAAATATAATATAGTAAGTATAAATAACATACCAATATATAAATATGTCATACGATATTATAAATACTAATATAATAATGATCTACGAGTATGTCAAGATGTGGAACTTGGATTAAAGTGGCTTAATATCTGTTTCCGAAGATCTGCACATGTCTTTACTTCCCTTTACAATCCTCATTCTCGTCTTTACCTTAAAACTCATTTCCTGTTCTTCGGAGACAGCCACAAGCTTACTCTTCGCTCTGCTTCTAACAATCAGCTCAGAATCCCTCCTCAAACTTGCACCAGATATTCAGATTCCTGCTTTGTTTCAGATGCTCATGCATGGGACAAACTTCCGCTTGTCTACAATTTACCTTTGATCAATATTTTTTGAATACCTACTTATTGTTCACTTTTAAAGTAAACAAAATAGTTAATTAACATCTTTTTTTTTTTTTTTTTCCAGACAGGTTTCACAGCGCCATCTAATTTCCGTGGTAAGCTACGAGGCTTGTGTTACGGAAATTAGATAGTTGATAAACTATATATTATACTTTTTTTTTATTATAAATATATACATATTATACATATAAACACCCAGACCGAGACAAATTATACAATGTACAACTTGCCCCCGGTGGGAATCGAACCCACGACCTCCCGAGTTCACGGCAACGTTTGTTACCACTAGACCACGGAGGCGGTCAATCATCAAAACCACAAGAGTCCTAGACCTCCACCTGGCCAGACGGGTTGGCGAGAGTCTAAGGTCTATTTTTAATGACAATTTATTAACGTGGAAACGTTATACTTATATTACTTGGTATTAGTGAACGTCCAGAATTCTAGAATTATGTTTACAAATTCATTAATATTTCTTACAGTATTTTATATGGTAAAATAAATTCATAACTACGAGTACTACTACTACGCTAGCTATAAGCTATTTGTTTGTTAAGTATAATAGACATACCTATTTAAATTATATTATAAATCATCTTTCTTTAGATTTCTTTAAATCATCGAGCTTGCCACTTGTCATGATGGGCCTATAGTAAAGTATTAATTTGTTTTATTCAAAAAGTGTTATTTCTGATCTGTTTTTAGATCAATTAGCCTCTATTGTTTTGACTTAATTTCACAACACGACTCTATCTAAACACGTGATTAATCTAAGTCTATCCCATCCACAGTACTCGATCAAATCCTTGTTAAATACATTGTTAGATTTCTATTACTTCGGCTCTGTGATTGATTTTGTTGCGTAGCAACTCAATTTCTAATGAAATCAATTTACAGAACTATTGTAGTTATTTTCAAATAGAAAAAATATTGCCAATTATTTTGTAAGTTAACTAAAGGGAACCAATTATCGATAACTTCCAAATAGGCACATATTACCAAGGTTATAATAATATATTGTGATCGATGCTGTGAAGAGACAGCGGAGTCATCCAGTCTTGGATGTTCAATATTTTTTCATTTTCTTACGACAATAAAATTATGTTCTTCCTTTCATATAAATAGCTGAAGTAATAAAATCAGAGCAATGACTTTTTATCGATCCAAGACTTAAGTAAGCCCGCTATAAAGGTGTGTGTTATGTAATTTTAATCTCCGCACAGTCGGCACGTTTATGTTACAAGTTTAATAAGGCAAACGTTAATACTTGCAACAGCTGGCCTGGTTGTTTCAGACACAAGACATATATCCTGTGCTACTATCTAACAATTATTATAAACGCAAAAGTCATGTAGGATCTTTCTTCTTTACACAACAACCAACTTTCAATCCCTCCTCACTCCTCATGCTGATATTCAGATTCTCTCACCGTGTCTGCAGCTTGTCAATGGAACAGGCTGCCATTAACTATCCGACAGGCACAATCTCTAAATATATTCAAAAAACTTCTATTTTCTCACCTTCTTGAAAAACAAAATTTAACTTAATCTCCTCACCTTGGCATATATTATTTTATTAGTATTATATAATATGTATTTTATTGTATTTATTATTCGTATTTATTACATAAGTTCATTATGGTCCTATTTATCCCATAGTTTATTAATTATTTTATTATTATTTTTCTCTTATTTTTATTTTTTATATATATCATTTTATTTTTCTGAGTCTGCACCCATAATATTCATTCTATCACTCTCCCAAAGGTTAGCTGGTAGAGAATACCTTTATGGTATTAAGCTCGCCTATGTACATCTTTTTATATTTTATATTTTGTGTGCAATAAAGGATTTTATTATTATTATGTAGGATGGACAGATGGATGTATGCTTTAGTTAAGAATCTAATTAGAGTATTAGTCTCAAACTGAATGAATAATAATAATAAATAAATAATTAACCTAGAATGCGTCACAGATGTCATATATAAAAAAAAAAAGTTTATTGTCTAAAATACTTAAGCTAAAATACACACAGAAAGCAAACACATATTTTTTTTGACGTTACTACAGAAACGAGATATGGTATTATTGACAACATTAATTTAGCTATGCCCTCCGCACTAATAAATTATTTTTGTAACCTACTGTACGACGGATAGGCGAGACTCACTGCAAGTGCCCGCGCCGCAGCAAATGAATGAATGACGTTGAATAAAAAAAATGGTCAAGCCGTGCCTCGTGGTCTCGGCAGTGTACATGTTGCATGGACAGATAAAATACAATGGCAGTATTAAAGGGACACAATATTTAGCTAAAACAATAATAAAACTTAAACTATGTAAGAAACAAAACTAGAATTAAAAGCTGCTTATTCTATAAATAATAAATTATATTACTATATATTAAGTTAACATATATAAAAAGCTAATAATTATAATATATAAGTATAGCGTCCATATATTTCGGAATAAATAATTACATACATACATATCTTCACGCCAGATCCCTTGCGGGGTAGGCAGAGACAATTGAGCGCCACTTGACACGATCACGACATACCTCTTTCGCTTCTTCGACATTCATCAACCTCTTCATACATGCCCTTTTATTTTGGTGGCTTTTTAATGCACCTTCAGCTATTGTTTTATTTATTTGATCGTGATAGGTAAGTCTTGGTCTGCCAGGGTCTCTTTTACCCAGAACTTTCGCTGGTTCGTCAATCTCTCTTCACTCATTCTTTCAACATGTCCGAACCATCGGAGCATACCTTTCCTTATTTTTATCCCTATGCTTTCTTTAATACCTACCCTTTTGCGTATTTCGTCATTACGTATGCGGTCCGTCAAAGTGACGCCGCATATCCGACGCAAAGACCTCATTTCTACTGCATTAACTCTACTCTCATGCGTATTCTGACATATCTACGTTTCGCTTCCATACATAAGTGTTGGTACCAGCATGGCATTGTGTATGGCGAGTCGAGCTTTGTCACTGACATTTCGACTGGCCATTAGTGACCCCAGGGCACCGTTAACACTATTTCCCGCGTTCACTCTTCTTTCAACATCCCTATCATACTTCCCATCCGCAGTAAATACACTGCCCAGATATATAATTTTATTTACTTGTTCTAGAGTTTCATCATCAATCTTTATCGTCACGTTTGTCATTCTTCTTCTTTCAAACACTAGTACCTTGGTTTTTCTCGCATTCAAACGGAGTCCTTTTTCTGCACATCCCTCTTTCATTTTTGTAACTAGTGATTGCAGTTGTTGTTCGGACGATGCCATAAGCACAGCATCATCTGCATAAAGCAGGCAAATTAATAATTAGGTAAGTATATAATAAATAATGAGAAAAGAAAAAAAGAAAAGTGTCTTAGATACCTATTATTTCGTCACCGAACATATTTTATTACATTATATACTCCAGTATCTTGAACGCCGGCTCCTGTAAGACAGAAGTTAAAAGAAATATGAAAGAATCTAAATATAAAGAACAAAACAAAACCAATCCGCAGTTTCATTACAGCCCCTAGAACACAGCGTCTTAGACCTCCACTGCTGGAGACGGGCCTTCCAGAACATATATCTGGAGAATTTGGCCTACACTCGCCACGCTGGCCAGACGGCTTGGCAAGGAATCCGCACTTTAATGCTCTCCATATTTATTTATGCCGCTGAAACTTGGGACTCTCAAAGACTCTCTTTGAGATGTGTTGCTAGAGGCATATGCTGCGTATCCCTTGGACAGCACGAAAAAACAATGTTTCAATACTCTAAATCTCTACTAGGCTGTCTTCCATCTGCCTAAAGCAAGTCCGTGAGTATTTAGGCCATTTAGCTCGTAAAAGATCTGGTAACCTGAAAAGGCTTGTTATTAGCCCCATACGCTGGTTTGACCATTTCCGGACTACCATAAACACCTAAGTGCACGATGCCCCACAGGCAGCCGTAAACGGATCCGAATGGCACAGTATAGTCCATGACTAAGGTATCCGAGGAGAAGGTCGGGAGAACGACGCAAAAAGGAGGGGTTGCAATCCATACATACATATCTTCAACCTCTTCATACATGCCCTTTGGTTACGAAGACTTTTTAACGCACCTTCAGTCAGTGTTTTATTTATTTGATCGTGATATGTGAGTCTCGGTCTGCCAGGGCCTCTTTCACCCACAACTTTCGCATTATATATCTGGTTCGTCAATCTTTCATCGCTTATCCTCTCAACATACCTGAAGCATCGTAACATGCCTTTCCTTATTTTTGTCCCTATGCTTTCCTTCCATACCAACCCTTTTCCGTATTTCGACGTTACGTATGCGGTCCGCCAAAGTGACGCCACATATCCGCCGCAACGACCGCATTTCTACTGCATTAACCGTACTCTCATGCGTATTCTGACGTATTCACGTCTCGCTTCCATACATCAGTGTTGGTACCAACATGGCATTGTGTATGGCGACCCGACCTTTGTCACTGACGTTTCGAATGGTATTATACAAAATTGCTGCTGACGTCGTCCCTGGGTTCCGAGGAACAATTTTTACTTTCTATCATTGCTCAATTCAAAATTGGTCCAGTGTGTAATGTAATGAATCCTAGACTGGAAAAACTGCGGATTAAATATTTAGACTGGTGTAAAAATATCTACATACGAGTATACGTCGCTGTACCGGGTTTGGTTAAAATTCATAAAACCTCGCACACTGTGGGGGGGATGCGTTTCTTGTGTCACTTTACGAGCAGGTGAGGTGAAAATGTAGCATTTTATGCTTCTAATTATGCAATGGATTTCGTTGGATTGCTTTTTCGCGCTTTCATTTCTCAGACTAAAATTTATTAGGCGTGGTTGTATTAGAAAGAAAGAAAGAAAGAAAATACTTTATTTATCGCAACAATTACAATGGTTACAAAAGATATATAAGCAAAGAATAAATCTAAATGTATAAATTTAAGCCTATTCTATAAACCGAAACATACATACAGGTGTGGCGATAAATAGGTGGTATATGCCATAGCCGAGGCTGCAGCGCTGATTTTCAGCTGATGCCTTATATTGGGTGAGTCATAGGTCGCAAAGATGTACAGTACCATTTACTAAATCGGAAGGAACACTAAATGTTCAGTTTACATCTGTTTACATGTTTAACAAATGAAAATAGAATAAATCAATAATATTATGATGAATAAACTAATAATATAAGTGATGTGATGTGATTGCTTGGGGAACTGGAACAATTGAGCCAATTATGCGAGATGCAACTTTTAGTCAGCCCGCACTTGTGGGAGACTTAATGCTTTACAGAGTATGGGAACCAGCGAGGAAAGCATTTTTTGATGTTCGCATTGTTAATGGTGACGCTACCTCGTACGGAACCTGTACCTGGGGAAGCATCTCCCAAACCCAAACACGAGAAACACCGTAAATACGACAGGGCAGCAGAAGATCTCAGAGCTTCATTTACGCCGTTGGTTATCTCGTGTGATGATCGGCTTTTGTCAAAAAGACCGCTTCACGGCTTTCTGAAAAATGGCAGAAGCCATTCTCACAAGTTGCAGGCTGGCTAAAAATAAAAATACAAATTTCTGTAATAAGGGCTTTAAGCTTAAGGATCAGGGGAACAAGAAAGCGAGTGAGATGAATAGGATGTGAGGATGGAGCAGGTATGTTTGAAGGAACGAATGAATGATTAAATGTGAATGAATGTTAGATGATTTTATATATTTAGTTTTCTGTATTTTTTTGTTATTATTGTTATTTTGTTGAAATAAATTTATTTTATCTTATATTATATGGTTTTAGATATATATAAGTGATAGTAAAAAAAAAACAATAGTGTATTAATAAATAGAATAAGGTTAGGTTAGTTGCTGTGAAGCCTTTTGTAATATTAACATATGCTTTTTGAGTTCCGATTTGAAACCTGCTAAGGAACGCATGTCCTGAAGCGGTGGAGGCAAGTTGTTCCATATTTTCACAGCAGCGTACCTAAAACTACCTCGTAACGCAGAAGTCCAAAAACGAGGGATGCAGAGTAGTTTATGACTTGCTCGCGTGTTGTAGTGTTTAGGCTGGCTCGGCCATTTAAGTTTTTTATAAAGATAATTTGGTATAGAGGTCCCAATTACATCAAACAACAGATTACAGATTCCTTTCTCAGTCAGATTAAATATTAACAGGTCACTGGAATCTGCTAACAGCTTACTCTTTGCTGCTTAGTCTTCCACTAACAGGAGTAGAACCATTCAAAATAATTTAAATAATGATAATAATTGTTTAGCCTCGCTATACAGAGGGGAAATGTTGCCAGCCTCCTTTGGACTATCCCTGAAGGGTCGTCGGACCTTTTCTACTTATAGTTTATTTTTTATTAGGTTTAGTTTATTTAATTTTTACTCTTTAAGTAGTTTTATTATTTAGCTTGTAGAGATAATTAATTATATATAAGTCGTATTAGCATTTAAGTAGCTTTAGGTTTCGAAGTTTGCGGCTGTGTGCGGATTCGCGTGGCCCTTCCGTCTCTACAGGTTTGTCTGTGTGGACGGAGGAGGCGCGCAGTGCCGTGAGTTGTAAGCTGTCGGAATCTTACAATAGGGCTGGCATGGACATTATTATGTCCAAAGCCCTGATAAAGATAAGAGAAAAAAAAAAGTAGTTTTAATTATATTCCTTCGAATAAAAATATTTAAAATCTTTGTCTTGAAAAAAAAAAAAAAGTTGTGTCACAAATGCCTGTTGTGTAGGTTTACGTGAATAAAGATATTTTGACTTTAACACAATCGGACTTAAATTATTAAAAGGTTGAATTTTTGAAATTTATATTAAACTAAAATTTATACAATGTAACAGTTTCTCATTTTGAAAATATATAAAATTCACTCGCTCTCGAACGCAATATCCTGTGACTTTTATTATGGTACTTCGATCACCAAATTTTAACCAGCGAATTTGTTATTCCTATTTTCACCCCAAAAATTCAACTTATCAAAACTGTGATTAACTAAAAGCTTTTTCTCAATCTGTTTTTTTTTTTTCAATTTTGGGGTTGTTTTCTACTTTACAAGTTTATCAAGCGTCTGGCCAAGGAGTTGTCCAAACGGCTGACGGATAAATCTGAAGATAGGTAGGCCAGCAATTATTTCTGTCAACGAATTAGCCTCGCTATACAAAGGAGAAATGTCTTCTTGGGACTATCTGTGATGGGACCTTCCTTGATGATATTTTTTATTTATAGTTTTTTTTTAGGATTAATTTATAGTTATTTAGTTAAATTTTAGTAGTTTGTAATTATTATTTTATATTTAGTAAATATAATTTTTCTTCACAAATATTTAATATAAGTATCATTACGACCGTTTCCCTTTCGGGGTGGTCAAAAACCACGCTTATAAATAAGCGGATTCACATTCTTGACAATTCATAATTTGGTACGCTACCAAACTCGAGAAATATCACAAATGAATTAAATATATTTATTAACATCAATAAATATTTTTGTGTTCCAACCAAGAATCAAACCCGGTACCTCCGAGTCTAAATCCACGTACTTAACCGCTAGACCACGGAGGCAGTTTTTAATATAATAATTTAATTTAATATAATCTTTTTCAGGCATCAAAGTTAATATACAAAAGCCCAATAGATATATACCTTAAAGCTAAACTATCTTAAGGTATAGTGTAGTGTACGAGTACTTCCTCATCTTCATCTTAACTGTGGTCAAAGTTGTTGGAATCCACAAGAAGATAATTTTATTTTTCGTACCTCTTGATCGGTTACATATTTGCTGATATTTTGATTATTAGTAATAATTGATAACGGTAGCCAGGTTGGTATTATGGGTATTGCTTTTGTACGAAGAATTCGTACACCGAAAAGCAGAGCGCAGCGTCAGGTATTTCGTAAAGGTGGACAATTTGTTACAATTTTAATATCAGTGCGTTTACACCTTCGGCGTGAATACGTTGTGCCTATCAATTGCACCATCATACGCGATTCCTGTCGCGCGCACTCATTATCATTTATCATTAATAGTTATCAGTTATTATTATCAGTTATTAGTAAACATTTCAAAATCTAAGAGTATCATTTATCACAAAAGAGTGCTACATTCTTGTAACAGAACAGTGACTGAAGGTCTTTGTCATAAATTTTATATTTTTATTTTATATATTTTTTTATTTTTTCTTATATTTTTCTAAAAAATAAATACAAAACTGTATAGTGCATTGCCTTTACCATTGCTAAAAGAAATAAAATTACTTTTTCAAAATTTATGACAAAGACCTTCAGTCACTGTCACTGATGACGCCGCTCCAAAGAGAGGCGAAATATTTGGCAATAAAATTTTTAAGCTTCAATTTATATATTTTACCAAGTAAGAAACACATCTAACACATTTTATTTGTTGCAGATAATTATGTATTCAATAATTATATATATTTATTTTTTTATAATAAAAAGTTATGTGTACATGTCATGATGATGCAATATGGGCATACAAATGCTTATGTCAATAGATATTTATTTACAATATTTATTTGTATATAGTTTATATTTAATATTGTTCTTGTCAATTTATTGGAATACAATGTTAATATCAAAATTATGAAGGATCAGCTGAAAATCAGCGCTGTGACCTAGTGTTGCAGCTTATTGCTGAGCTGATTCCCTATTTGTCACCACACTATCTTGTGTGTTTATTATCATTATTATTTTTTACTGCTAGTGTTTTTTTTTTGTGAAAAATAATCTTTTTCTTTCTAGATATATGTCATCGGTGTGGCGGCAGTACCTCTGATGATCTCCTTTTGCGCTTTTCCATTTTTTAAATATATTTTTCGGGTGAATTTCTTTGTGGTCTAATTCGGAACAAGGGTCTGGAATAAGGGCTCATTTTGATCATACATTTTTATGAGAACCCCGTAAAACCATATTGTTCACCTTTGTCCACAAATTCCTTTACAAAGGGGTTTTGGAGTTATGCTGTCTTATCGGATGAAATATTACTCATAACTGATGACGTCATGAACTAATATTGTTTTATTATAATACTAAAATAAATATATATAGCGGTTAAGTCAGTGGATTTAGACTCGGAGGTACCGGGTTCGATTCCTGGTCGGGACAAAAAAAAAATGTATTAATGTATATAAATACATTTAATTAATATTTAATTTATTTCTGATATTTCTCGAGTTTGGTACGCTGGAAAACATCGACAAGCTTGCCACTTGTCATGATTGGCCTATAGTAAAGTTGGCTAAATGTGATTCCGCTTATTTATAAGCGTGGTTTCTTTCCACCCCGAAAGGGAAACGGTCGTGATGATACTTTTTTTTTACTAAAATAAATAAATCATCACTTCATCCCATTTGCAGACGAAGCGATGATGGGTTCGAAGAGGCTCTGGCGTTCTCTCGTGAGCTTGGGAAAAAACACCGCTTGGCGACGAGCAATTAAAACTATAAAGTGTTCTAGAATAGTTTTTTCTACATTTTAAAACAACTCCGATTATTTATTCGATTGCTCGTTAAATGTTTGAACAGAACAATATTTTGTTTACGCACTCTAAAACTGCATTTTATCGATTCATTACCATTTTTTAGCTCGGTTATTCCTAGCAAATAATTTTTGTTTTTTTTTGTTAGTACTCTTTTTTATTCGTAAGAGCAGTCATCATCATCATCATCATCAGCCTGTGTCTCTCCACTGCTGGATATAGGCCTCCCCAAAGGCTCGCCACTTCACACGATCTCCTGCCACCCTCATCCAACCCCCACCAGCGACCTTCCTCAGGTCATCCGTCCATCTAGCGGGGGGTCGACCCACTCTGCGTCCTCCCGTACGTGGTCTCCACTCTAGAACTCGTCTACTCCATTGTTCATCGGTTCTACGACAGACATGTCCAGCCCATTGCCACTTCAGCTTACTAATTTTGAAGGCTATATCAGTAACTTTGGTTCTCCGACGGATTTCCTCGTTACGGACTTTATCCATCAGAGAAATACCGAGCATAGCTCTCTCCATAGCCCGCTGAGCGACCTTAAATATAATAGAGCAGTAATATTAATAAATCCAAATTCAATCTTGCTCATGATTACCAGCCTTTCTAGATTACCTATATATGACCAAAATACTCAAGGACTCGTTGTAGGCAGATGGAAGTATTCTGTTACTTAAGCGCAAACGTTATATAATGGAATCCGTTAACTATGTATATATCACGCTATTAAAGTTGATATTTGCACGACCGCTGTCAAGGTCGAGCGCTTATAGAGTTGAGAATTGAATAATATTTTGTAATTATGACGCAATCTCTGATGTAAATAACGAAATCCACTAATAAAGTTTGCGATACTTTAATAATACGTTAATAGGGCTACTGGTAGTGATTTTGCCTCCTTGAGTATTGATATATATAATATTATTAGATATTTAATATTATAAAAATTGCACGGATGTATTTTTTTTTATGTATTGCACAAAATAACGTCTAGCGATTAAATCCGTGGATTTAGACTCGGAGTTACCGGGTTCGATTCCTGGTCGGGATAATGTAAATAAATACATTTAATTAATTAACGCTGGAGACATCGACGAGCTTGCCACTTGTCATGATTGGCCTATAGTAATGTTGGCTAAATGTGAAGCCGCTTATTCATAAGCTTGGTTTCTGATCACCCAGAAAGGGAAACGGTCGTGATACTGATACTATAACTAGAAAAGTAGTGTACAAGAGCGAACTTAATGCCTTCCGGCATTTTATAACAGCTAACCTTTGGAAGTGTGGCATTATATTATATAATATGATAAAATACTCTTACAAATTGGTTACAACTCCAAAATTATTATGAAACAGAAAACCTGCTAGAAGTTTTAAAATGATCTCCAGAGTTAGTTTCAATTATATATAATTTTATATTTTATATTTATTTTTAATATTATTATATTTATATTATATATATTATTATTTCTTATATTTATTTTTACTTTATTACTTATTTATATTTACTTTTGCATTTTTGGGTTCAAAATTTTTATTTAATAAAATTTGTTGTATTAAGTTGGAACCAATGCACCTCTCCCGGTTTCTGGGTTTGTCTCTGTACCAGAATAATAAATATTATGGTACAATTATTAAAATAATGACTCCTTTATTCCAGAGATCGGGTGTTTTGCACCTGAGTTTGAGCACTGCTGCCTGAAACACAAGACCACTTAGTTCAGGCACAGAAGTATCTTTATGTTTGTAACACACAATAAATTGTAACTTATCATAAGAGCCAACTTGTATTAGGTTTTATTGAAATAAACTATTATTATTATTATTATTAAAAAAAAAAAAAAGTTGGATAATTATAAATGCGCTTCTTTAAAAAGTGTGATTTCTAAATACAACTGAAATAATTGATTATTTATATTTTTTTCTGAATAAAAATTTTATGTGCATAGCAAGCGTGCTGCACGATTCAATATTGCGAGAATGTGACTTATGGGGGCAGCTAGGATTTTGCCAACTTTCCCTACACCAGTTAATCCGTAAGCTAAAATACAGAATTACTATGTCTTCTGGATGTGGCAATATCTACGACTCTATATATATAAACCGTATGGTATAGGCCTGTGGAGAACTGGCTCAACTTAATAACTAAATAATGGACTGTATATAAATAATATCTGTAGCGGATCGGGCTATATTATTCGTAAATGATTTTGATGGAAACACGACTTGCAATTACTGGTTTATAATGAGGACTCCTTGTTATTTTCAATTTGACAAATAATAAATATATCAAAAATGTGTCGAAATATTGTTATAAAAGGTACTATAAAAACAAGTTAAAGGAGAGTTCTTCGCGCCATTTTGCGTGGACATGTCAAGTGCAAGGTTTCGTTTTGTTAATTAATTTACTGTGGATATTATTGGTCAAAAGTGGAGTTGCTTTGTTAAATAATGTGCTACAATGTAAATAATTATGGAAAACGATAAATTGGACTTAAATATAGGGCACAAGTTGCAGTTTATTTTTTGCGGTTTTCCCGTATTTTACCCGACGTGTTTGAGCTATGGTGCCGCGAGTGACTCCAAGAAAAGCATCAAATTCTGCAGCATCTGAAACTTGATGACCTCGTTAACTCATTAAAAAGAAAGATATATTACGTCAGATTTGGCTGTATGGGCTAGACCCTTTGCCTTCCCTATCATCTCATTCATCATCCATCGGGAGAAGAGAACCAAAAAAAATATCATGTTAAAGGAGTTCGCAACCGTCTGCCAGCACCGCCGTATTCAAAGTGAGTCATAAATATGACTGACAGACAGAAGAAATCTTTTCCTATCACATATTTTAAAAAATATATAATTATTGTAGATAATTTTTCCAGAAGTTGCTAATCCAGTCTTCAAAAAGGCCGTCTAAATACCCGAACCTGTACCAAAATATCCCATAACGTACCTACTATTACTACGCGTACATATAAATTTAGAGACTTACATCTGTCTCACGCTGAAGATGTGGAATGCTTCCCAGCCAACGTGTTTTCCCTTTCTATGACCAGGAGCCCTATTCTGTTACTTAACGCAAACGTTATATAATGGAATCCGTTAACTATGTATATATCACGTTATTAAAGTTGATATTTGCACGGCCGCTGTCAATGTCGAGCGCTTATAGAGTTGAGAATTGAGTAATGTTTTGCAATTATGACGCAATCTCTGACTTTAATAAAGAAATTCACTAATAACGTTTGCGACTACGTAACAGAATAGGGCTGGAGTCCTTCAAGCGAAGTGTGAAAAAGCATCTTAAGGCATAGTAGTAGAGACTGATATCTATCGTTAGTTATCTATAGCTAGTAGATATATTATAAAAAAAAAAAAAACAAAAAATATATATTAGGTACTTTAAAATTATTGACAAGGCCTCTTTACAGCTGCTACAATAATTAGTAATAATTAGTATTATTTAGTTAAGTTAATTGACATGTTTTTAATCATTTATTTATTAGGTACCTATAAGTTATTGACAAAGCCTCTTTACAGCCGCAATAAATCTATTTATTTAAGTGTTTTTTGTAAATGTTTAAACCTCCAGTTCTGTTATTTGTCATGTACCTATCTATAGTGATAAATGTGTAAAAAATATATATATATATTGAAAATTACGAGTATGACTTAACCGAATTCCGGTAGGAATGTATGGTGTTAAAACTAAACTAAACTAAGATAGCTGGCGTCAGTTGTTCCCATTGTATTAAATATTTTATTTATTTATTTTATTTTATAACTGTATTGTTTAAAACAAAAGGCGTCTTAAGACCAATAGGGACAAGATCCAAAGTTAGCAGAACATATCGCTTAGAGTGCCATGGTTCTTGCGTAATTCCGTCATAGATAAAGTTTTTTTTTTTTGTTTTTTACAGTAATAGGTTTTTAATTTCTTCTTCTTCTTTTTATATTGGTGAATGCTGTGACACCTAATTGGTACATATATTAGATAAGTTATAATTGTACTATGTTATGTGTGTGATAATATATGTACTGCTGTATGTACTAATTAAATAAATAAATAGATCTGGAGATGCCTACTATTGAAGAGTTTGTCGTCGGCCTGATGTTCTATCGGGCCGATAACGGACACTTAAGGTGCTTGAATTATCAGGAACGAGAGAATAAGGGAATGTCCTCAAACCCAACCCAGACCCATTAGTTGAACCCATTCTATCTAGGGATGTTCGAAGCGATCCTATACTTATGTGGATCAATACAATGGAATACGATCCGCTCGGTTTTTCTATCGATACAATAGCATTCGATCCGCCGACGGATCGATACACATGTAAAAAGGATCAGATAGAAAAATCGTATTTACCTATCGTTCCGATACGCGATAATAGTAACCTAAGCACGCTTAAAAGTGTTCCGATACGCGCTTAAACTGTTTTGCCAAGCTGTGTGACGTCACAAATGACATCATTTCTCGCGCTTAGACTGCTCACGATATCGAGGTAGATCGCTCTGAGAGCTGTCAGTTTTTTGTCATTATGTCGCACGTCATTTTCAAGTTTATTTAAATTAAGTTTTCTTTTAAATGTATTTAATATTGTAATTCGTTTATACTGTTTGTATATTACTTCTAAAACAAATATATAATTAATATTTAAGTAGGAAGTGAAAAAAAAATGTCTGTAACACGGCAAGTTATTTTAAATTGCCAAAATAAGTTAATAATATTAAACTTTACACATATAAAGATGAATAAACCGAGAGATGTATATTTGTTAGTATTCATACTCAAAGATGTGGAATCCGCAATTTATCTTCCATGCATTTAAAAAAAAAACTAACATTTTATGAATGAAAATGTGATTCCGAATTGATATCACGCTCTGAGCGTCCAAATCGCGATATTTGATTCGGAACGACGGTCAGTGTCATAGGCGTTCTAAGCGCTCTGAGCGCGATTCGGAATGAGAGGTTAGATAGTTGTTTTAAATAATGGACGCACTTGAAAAATTTTGCTTTCATAATAATAGTGAATTTTGTTTTCATTTCATTATAAAATTATCTTTTTTTAAATACTTCTAATTGTTACTTTAATACCGTTTAAGGTTCGGGGAGTTGGCATCCTAAATAATGGGCGTTAGTCGACATTTCGTTACCTGCGCTTGATTGACATCTTAGAATAGTCGGCATTGATTTACCTGCCGGTGGTTGCTCGCTGAGATTATCCACATTTAACATCCGGGCCTGGACGACTTCACTTTTTGTGTTTTTTCTAACATCCATGGCAATAAGAGTTAGCGGCTCTGACACGAAAGATTTATGCCCGAATTCACTTAATGTGGTTCCACCAATGTTATTAGTTTCTCATGTTGCTTTTTCACACTTCCTTCAGATTAATTTCTGTTTTGTTATTGCTGAGATTATTTCGTTTTTCTGTTAGGGTGATTGCACAATCACACTGACTGTCAGCGCGTGTGACTAACGTCATGGGCTTAATAAATCCTGGCCGTAACTATAAATGAAATAATATTTATTTGTATGGAATATGGTAAATGTTCTTGTCGTCTCCTCCGGTGACAAGAGGGCCGGCTCTTTCTTAGCCCAAAGAATCAGTATTGCAATTCAGCGGGGAAATGCAGCCAGCGTTCTTGCCACCATTCCACGCGGACGGGACTTATATCCCTATCCTTAGTATTCATATTAATTTTATTTTATATGTTGTAAATATTTTTTATAAAGGATATAAATAATAATAATATAGTAAATAAATAAATTAATTAGTCCTATAAATTAAATCGCAAGAATGTAAATTATGAAAGACGGTAGGTATGCACTTGATGAAAGAATATATAAGTATTAGATTTATTTTGTGATGTCGAATATGATGTTGATATCTTTCATGACAAAGTGATGGCAGTGAGAAATGCGTTTAACTTATTATTATTATTATTATTTTTTTAATATTTCCAGACAAGTCACACAGCGCCATCTAATTTTCATGCTAAGCTACAAGGCTTGTGTTACGGAAACTAGATGGTTGATAAACTACATATTATACTTTTTTTTTCTGTAAATATATACATATTATACATATAAACACCCAGACCGAGACAAATTATACAATGTACAACTTGCCCCCGGTGGGAATCGAACCCACGACCTCTTGAGTTCACGGCAACGTTTGTTACCAAATGTTCTTTAAACGATAATAGTTTTTGTTATTGTACAGTTATTAGTTTATTGTATGAAGTGATGGTTTGTAGATGCTTACATCGTTCATAATATGTATTATTCTAACACTACTAGTGAAAACTTGTAAATGACTTTCTGTTTCTATTTTTGTAGCTATACTTGTGAATTAAATGTCAATAGTTTTCCTTTATAAATAAATATATTTTCAATTCCTAAATATGTCAGTCATTAGGTAATACTGAACACGTAATATCTGTAAATATATTTATAGAATTAAACAAATACATATTTGTTAATATTTTCCATTCCATACAAAGGTTGAACGTGTCCTCAATTCTAGGGGTGCTTCCTTTCGTGTGTTCCAAAAACCGAATTTAATGTTCGCTGAATAGGTACAGGGTGTTTCAGATATTAAAGCTTTTTTACATCACGCAAAGCAAAAATATTTTATTTATCGCAACACTTTAAAGGGTTTTTTCGTAATGCCTAGTCAAGCCGGCATAGCGTTAGGGACAGTCATGAGTGTCTGATTCCAGTTGCTAACATTCATAGACCTTGCGCGCCACTTACCATTAGAAGTGCAAGTGCACATGTCGTATTAGAATAATAAAAAATAAAACAATAGATAATTGTATGTCTATAACATATAGTCATATATTAACCTCCCGAAGAATTGGTGTGCATCTTGATGATAGCACATGCGTTCTTGTCTTCTCTTGCATGCAGCATCATGGACGCTAGTGTTGGTGGTGGAGTAAATTTGATCGGACCAGCGTACCGGGCATTGGCCTCTCGGTTTCTTGCCAGTAACAAAAAGTTTTTTCCAGCTTATCTCTTCCATTTCTGGCAATGTGTTCAAAGTACTGGGATATCCAACGAAGACATATGATGGATAGCCTAGTCAATATACCTAGATGTTTTATCGACATCGACACGTTATTCCGATGCTCAAGCTACAAGATCCGCAGCATTTTTCTCCAACACCACATCTCAGAAGCATCGATACGTTTTCGGTCAGCGCTCTTTATGGTCCATGTCTTAGCACCATATAGGAATATGGATAGTTCTATATAATAATAGAATACTACTTACACCGCAACATTAAGTACAAGTGTGGCGATAAATAGGTGGTCACTAATCAGCTCAGA
The DNA here is from genome assembly GCA_910589645.1 of Tinea semifulvella. Lineage (NCBI taxonomy): Eukaryota > Metazoa > Arthropoda > Insecta > Lepidoptera > Tineidae > Tinea > Tinea semifulvella. The sequence continues at coordinate 4,108,244 of OU342620.1, forward strand.
ATATGCCTCATGTTGGGCGAGTCACGGGTCGTAGCATTTAGGGTCAGTAAGTTGTGATGTCTACATTTTGCAAACGTACAATTGAATTTAAAAATATCTCAGGTAAGTCTTGTTTCAAGCGGTGTTATTTTTATATAACTATCACCATGGCAAGCTTACAACATTAAATCTCCTTAAAAGAAAAAAATGGCATCTGACATCATTGCAAATGGCACATATTGTCGACGAGAGGTGGTAGGCGGACTGATAGTGGTAATTTGCCCAGTCTGAAACCTAACCAAACGCAGTGAAGTAAATCCACACGTTTCGAGATCAGGTTCAAATAGCCGTCATGCCCAGTCAAGCAAGTATAGTAAGCAGTCATGATTGTCTGATTCCAGTTCCTAACATTTATTATATTAAATTATTATTATTGATTTACTACCTTATTCTTTGACATACCATTTTTTTATTTTATTAATATTATTATTTTCCTTTTGACATATTTCACTGAAATGAAATAATTTAATTGAAATGACAATGTCATGGCTAAATCACAATAAGCATGCTGTGTATACTGCTTTTGGATTGCAATCTAGAACTTAAGAAATTGCTGGAAAATGTGAACTGATTGTGATCTGTTTGTGTACCTATAGTAAATAAATAAATTCATGAACTTCGTGCGCCACTTACCATCTGGAGGGCGCAAGATCACATGTCGTGCTAAAATAAATAAAAAAAAGAAGGTTTTTTTAACGAATCTCATAAAAATCTATATCTCAAACTGTTTATATCTGCATTATGTATAGGAGCCCTATTTATGCCAAAAATTCTACGCACGTAGCTCGCCCTTCGCGACAAATCTAAATGGTGGCTTTAGAATTAAAATTCTATATGCGGAGCTTTTACCTATTGTCTTCGCAAAATGGCCCTTAATTGTGCAGCCCTTTTTACACTGAATAGTCTGTGTCAATTTGTTTTATTAATATCTACCCATATTATACTAAATTATTATACATTAAATATAAATTAAAAGCTACTATACTATATAGATAATAAAACTTAAAATAAACTAAACTATAGTAGTAGTTATCTTAGTCCTGGGGCGGACAGCTCCAGGGTGAACCCCATTCAGCGTGCGTTAATGACGGCGGGCGACAACCCGCCGCCCCGGTTGCTTGTTTTACCTCGGCGCGAGAGCTTCTGGGGAGTGGGCCACTAAAGGATCTGTGGCACCTGTAGGACAGTTTCTGTTGAGAAATCTTCATACCACAACCACAATCATAAAAACCACAGCTCATTACAGAAATAAATACATAGGTATACCTTATAAGTAACACATTGGCCATACATGGCTTTACTTTATATAAATAGTACTTATTGGTGGAAATGAAACTAAACTACACTAAAACTAAAAACTATAAATAATAATATAAAGAATACAAACAAAACAATAAGTCACTCGTAAGAGGACAAAATACAATAAATAGTTATAGATGCGCGAGTGCATGTGTGTTATGTTAGTGTACCTATGTGTTGTGTTAGTGTGTACGTGTTTGTGTGTGTATGGCGATGTAAGTGTGATATACTTAAATATTGTGCGTATTTGTTTTATCTTATGTATTAAAACCTGTTTGGCATTAAATAAATTGTGTATTATTTTATCATATATCAAATTAAACACCTTTCGAACTGTACTCCGTATTATTAAATTTATTAAATCATCATCATCATCAGCCTGTATCTCTCCACTGCTGGATGTAGGCCTCCCCTAAGGCTCGCCACTTAACGCGATCTTTCGCTACCCTCATCCAACCCCCACCAGCGACCTTCTTTAGGTCATCTGTCCATCTGGCGGGGGGTCGTCCCACTCTGCGTCTTCCCGTACGTGGTCTCCACTCTAGAACCCGTTTGCCCCATCGATCGTCGGTTCTGCGGCAGATGTGTCCGGCCCATTGCCACTTCAGCTTGCTAATTTTAAAAGCTATGTCGGTAACTTTCGTTCTCTGACGAATATCAACGTTTCGAATTCTATCCATCAGAGATACACCAAGCATAGCTCTCTCCATGGCTCGCTGAGCGACCTTTAATTTATGGATCAGACCCACTGTTAGTGTCCACGTCTCTGCTCCGTACGACATTACCGGGAGGACGCACTGGTTAAAGACCTTAGTCTTTAAACATTGTGGTATAGACGATGAGAGGATGTGCCGGAGTTTCCCGAATGCCGCCCAACCTAGCTGAATGCGTCTGTCGGCTTCTTTGCTGAAGTTGGCTGCTCCTAATTGGATAGTCTGCTAGATTAAATATATCTTTAAATTTAATTCATATTGTTGGATATTGTTCTGATTTTAAAAGCAGTCTTACCAGTATGAACACTTAACAGGGTATGTTAGCAGCATTTGGCAAACTTTGATTAACCCGCCGGAAGGTGTCGCCGCCACTTCCTACGTTTACTTTAGAAGCTATTACGTATTTCTGTTAGGCTGGCAACACATTGCAAATTATTCTTAAGCGATTAATTTTGATATATACCGCGTGTAGTTGTCAAAATTTTTTAGGCTTCAGATGTCATTGGTAGAATCAACCGCTTGGCTGATTGTATGTAAACACGAGAAGTTCTTCGCGCCATTTTGCGTGGACATGTCAAGTGTAAGTTTTTGTTTTGTAAATGAATTTACTGTGGATATTATTGGTCAAAAGTGGTGTTGTTTTGTTTAATAATGTGCTACAATGTGAATAATTATGGAAAACGATAAATTGGACTTTAAATATGGGGCACAAGTTGCAGTTTATTTTTTGCGGTTTTCCTGCGCTGCCAACTTCCATATTTTATCCGACGTGTTTGAGCTATGGTGCCGCGAGTGACTCCAAGAAAAGCATAAAATTCTGCAGCATCTGGAATTTGATGATGATTAACTCATGAAAAATAATGATATATTACGTCAGACTTGGCTGTGGGCTAGACTCTTTGCCTTCTCATCCATCATTCATCATCCATCGGGAGAGGAGAACACAAAAAAAAAGTATACAAACACGACGCCCGTGGCGGTACTGTTCGTGTAGCGTGGTATAGTAAATTGTCAATGTGTGTGGTCACGCTTTTTTCAGAGAAATATTTTTCTACGTTTTTGTGACAGTACGACAGTCACAATTATATATACGGTGACAGTACAGAATAACGCTCTTTATGGTCGTATGAAAATGGATCGCTTTTGTAAAGTCGGACGTATACAGGCGTTCTGTCATATCATAAAAATTGAGTGGACGTCCATAGGCGTACAATACGTGTTAAAAATGACATCATACCCTCGCCAACCTGTCTGGCCAGTGTGGCGAGTGTAGGTAAAATTTTCCAGATATATCTGAAAGGCCCATATCCAACAGTGGAGGTCTGAAACTCTTATGTTCTACGGGCTGTGATGTGATGTGATGATATGTACCTCGGAGCGTTAAGTCCCGGTTCCACTAATACCTACTTGTGGAAATTAATTGTCAATAAAATATAGTTTTATTTTATTTTATTGAAAAATAATATATCAAAATTTAATATAAAATTAATATTAATACTACGGATAGGGATATATATCCCGTCCGCGTGGAATAGTGGCAAAAACGTTGGCTGCATTTCCCCGTTGAATTGCAATACTGATTCTTTCGGCAAAGAAATCTTGATAAGCAGGAGCACACTGTATCTAGTACACATGGAATATTTGGCACGCAATATTTTTATGTATGTTAATTTGTGTATATATATATATATATATATGTTCATTATACTTGCATGTAGTTTATGTAATTACTTGATATGTAGTGTATTTATAAATTAGACTATTATTATTAGATTGTTGCACCCTGCCCATAATCTCTCACTATCCCAAAGGTTAGTTGTCAGCGAATGCCTAACAGGCATAAAACTCGCCTATGTACGTACCTAATTTTAAGTTTTGGTGCAATAAAAAAATTTGAATAATTAAAAATAAAGAAAGAGCCAGCCCTCTTGACACCGGAGGAGACGACAAGGCTTGGTGTTATGTCTTTTATTATTATTTTTGGCACTTGGACTCCATGGGCCTTTTTCTACAAGAAGCGGCACAAATATGTAATCTTTCAGTATAGATACATAGGTACTTGCGCCGCACAACTTGTGGAATCATTGATTTAACTTTTGTTTTTTTTTTTGTTCTTATTGTGCACTGCTGGTGACTGTGGTGTCGCTGTGTTGATTTGTACATATAATTCAATTATTTTTAATTTAATTTAATTTATTTAATTATTAAAGGATAACTAACGACTAATAACAAATTTGGAAAAAATAAATGGAAACATAAAGGGTCATTTAGAAGTTACCGCAAATGAACTACAAACATAAAATAAAATAAAGAAAACTTACAAAAAATAAACAACAACAATTAATAAAAGCAGTTGTGGGTACACAGCTAAGGCATATGGGTTGTACAGTACAATCTGGTCAAGTAGCTGCGAGCAAACGTTGGCTTCGTATTAAACAAATCAAGTTCCGAACCGTACACCTATTTTGTTTAGGTTATACTGTTTCCATCTGTAAGTACTTGCGATATTCATTTTTGTTGTTTTCTGTAGCTTACTGTTTTTGTCATGCCTATATTTTTAAATTGTACTACTATTGTGTTTTAGTAAACGATGTTACCTACCTTTTGAATGCAATGCTGGTCTGTAAGTAACATGTTTACTAAACTATTAAGATACCTTCTAGATTGTATATTGTATAAGATTTTGTAAACATGTTGTTGACTTGCTTAATTAAATAAATAAATAAATTTACATTAAAATTTGTCTTTGTTTAAGTGTTAAATGTATAAACAAAAATCGATCAACCTAATATGTATTAAGCCTTACAAGATGTATCAAGGCGTGTTCTTAATATGTCGCGGTTTAGTTTCAAGTTCACCGGGTAATTTAGACGTTCGCTTCTCGTGTTAATGTGTGGTATTGTTAGGTTTTAGTTACGTATTAACCATATACATACTATGTAAGTAATATTATTAATGTAAAAGATATAATAGTTAGGTTTGATGGTACCACAAAATATATTTATTTATTTATTTATTCGAAGAGAAAGGACAGAGACAGGCAACATAAGAACATAAAAGATAGCAACAGAGTAGAAGCAATTAAGATTATACCCGCCACCAGAATATTTCTCACTGTGAACAATAGTGCACTCTTTGTGCGATACAAAATTCAGAAAATATCACCTTGGCCAGGTATAAAGAAAACAACTGCATTGTGTTTGAATGCATTAAAACTGTTGGGCGAACTCCGAAGCAAACTGCCCACACTTTGCGATCTAAACCGTAAGTAGCAGCTTCTTGATTTTGGCTTTGAAGGCGGCGCGGGAGTTACTAAATATATCCACGTCCGATACACGCCTGTTGTACGTGTCGCACATCCGACGTACAGGTGCGCGCATGCCAGATATTGTACGTACGCGGCAGACATGGAAGAGGTCGCAGGAGCGAGTCTGTCTCGAGGGGGCATTATAATAAATACCTTCTGTCAGGTTTGGACAACTGAATAGGCCTCGACAAATATTATACAATAGTGTCATGTCAGTTGTAAGTCTACGGTCTGAGAGTGTCGTCAGTCTGTAATAAGACATATAAGACAAGTATTTACTAGATTAGCATTCAAGAGAATGGTTTATTCTTATTTCTTATCTCAACGGTTGTAAGTATATTATTAGTATATTATCTATGTACATATAATTATTATTTATGTATTATTATTTATGTATAAATTTATATGTAGTTAAAAATATAATTCATAATTTCTATTTTAATATGTGTCCACCTATTTTTCATTTAAGTGTTTAAAGTTGTCCCAATGGCATGTCCCGCCTTTGTCTTTGTACATTAAAGTATTAAATAAAAAAAAAAAAAAAAAAAAAAATAGGCTTCCTGATCGTTGATTCTATACAAACACTGATATGTCAGAGCGTGGAAGCTAAATGCAGAGGGCCTATCACTTAAGTCCAAGCTCTGAGCAAATATTTAAATTATAGTGGTAGTGTAGTAAGAATCTTACTGGCCGGTGGCAACCCTAAGGCAGGTAAGGGAATAGGGAAGATGGTATTCACGTATTCAAATTATCTTCGGAAGAGATGAGTGTATCCTAAGAAAGAGATAGACTTAAATTAATAGTAGGTACCTGTAAGCGGGCGGATTGTTCGCGCGGGGGGAGAGTGGTTCGCGCCCGCGCATCTATTTTATGTACCTACTATAAATATTTATTATTTAATATTATGCTTCGAGAGTAATTGTCTCCGCCAACAAACTGTGGTTACAGTTTGGCGGCTATGTAAATAAATTATTGTTTTTTTTTTTTACGTTCAGGCGCGCAGGGTCTCACGACTGTGCCTAGAGGACGCAGGTGGCTAGATGTCTTGAATCCTTGAATATCAGATTTGCAAAATAAAACATATACAGAACTGCACCACAACGATCGATTAATAACCTTTTAAATTTAGTTATCAGTACCTATGAGATTACAATACCTGGTACAACAGTAACCCCACCAGGCAAGTCAGAATTAAGATAGACTACATGCCTATGTGCAACCCGAAAGTCGACAAAACGAAAAAACCTTTGCAAATTTAAGAAATAAATTAAATGTGTTCGGCAGAGGTCCCAGGCCCCCACAGCAGCTCCCGATCACGAACGTAACGCATGTGCCAGCCATCCCCCCGCTCAACCAGGCCCTTAGAGTGCGGACCACGACCTGAGACACGTGCCACCACTGCAATGACCTTCTAAGGAAGGGACGACCACCGGTCACGCCACACCATGAGAACCTGAACACTAACAATGACTTTTGACACACAAGCATCAACATAACAATTACTTCCTAGGTACCCAAATGTTGCCGTGTAAATAAAATCACTAAATATTTTTACTTAGTATACCTACATTCCTTTACATATCTAAGTGTATCTTGATATGTAAATAGACGTGCTCTAATACCTACCCAATCAAGTAGGGCTATATCCAACGTTTCAATTATAACTTCAAAGGGCTCGGTGTGGGGTCTTTAATCAAACTTGTTGTGCTTAAGTCCTAAGATAAAGCATCCACAATATACCATATAAGTAGTGATATAGCCATTGAGCTATAGTACAAGATACGTAAGAATTTTATTATAATAAAATACGCTATGAAGAAGTTAGCGGAATGCTGAACAGTTCAAATGTGGCATCTCAGACCAACCCGGTCTCGGTATGAACTTGGAAAAGACAAAAATGTTCAACAGCCATGTCATACCGAGGCCAATTTTTATTTTTAACATTTATTATTATTATTTATTAGATAAAGAAGCCAACAGACGTATTTAACTAGGATGGGTTTTAGGGAATTGAAATGTTTTTTTTTTTTTTTTTTTCAGGAAAATCACAGATTATTATTAGGACATAAAAATTGTTTTTTTTTTTTTTTTTAATTCGTTTATTTAGATAAAAACTTAAACTATTTACATTTTTAAAATTATACGCCAAACTGCATAACAGTTTGTTGGCGAATAGTACACTCTTTTTTTACAGTTTTTTTTTTTTTACACTATATTTTTAAAACACAAAGTTATTTACGATTAAATCACATTACTGTTGTATTTACCTGGAAAAAGCAACTTTATTATAAATTACAATATTATAAATTATGTTACGACACATTTTCCAATTGAATATACCACAGTGTTTGAAGACAAAAGTTTTTAACCAGTGCGTTCTTCCAGTAATGTCGTATGGATCAGAGACGTGGACACTGACAGTAGATCTGATGCGTAAGTTCAAGGTCGCTCAGAGAACCTCTGCCGAACACGTTCAATTTATTGTTCTAAAATTAGCAGAGATTTTTGCGTTTTTTCGACTTTCGGGTTGCACATAGGCATGTAGTCTATCTTAATTCTGACTTGCCTGGTGGGTTACTGCTGTACCAGGTATTGTAATCTCATAGGTACTGATAACTAAATTTAAAAGGTTATTAATTGATCGTTGTGGTGCAGTTCTGTATATGTTTGATTTTGTAAATCTGATATATCTGAGTTTTCCTTGCAGATTCCTTTCTCAGTCAGATTAAACATTAACAGGTCACTGGAATCTGCTAAGCTGCTGGTCTTATGCTAACAGCTTACTTATTGGACCACTTTGCTGCTTAGTCTTCTACTAGCAGGAGTAGAATCATTCAAAATAATTAAATTAATGACGTTTCATAAATGCCTGTAATAGGTTTACGTGAATAAAGATATTTTGACCTTGACTTTGACTTTATAGAGAGAGCTATGCTCAGGATTTCTCTGAAAGATAAAGTCAAAAACGTTGACACCTGTCAAAGAACCAAAGTTAACAACATAGATTTTAAAATTAGCAAGTTGAAGTTGCAATGGGCTGGACAAGTCTGTCGCAGAAGCGATAAACGATGGAGTATACGGGTCCTGCAGTGGAGACCACGTACTGGAAGACGCAGAGTGGGGCGACCCCCCGCTAAATGGACGAGGGTGAATGGGGGTGGCAGAAGATCGTGTAACATGGTTATCATAAAGTACGTAGTACCTAATTTATGTTTATGTAGTATATAAATAGTATAATTTATGTAGTTTATATATGTATGTGTGTATGAATTCGTATGTAATTTTATTAATAAATATTTATTATAAGCAATAAATAATATTTTATAGACGTATATTTTTAATATATTTAATTTTAATTGATATATTGCACCTACCTCACATAATTGGCTAAATGTGAACCCGCTTCATTGACCGCCTCCGTGGTCTAGTGGTAACAAACGTTGCCGTAAACTCGGGAGGTCGTGGGTTCGATTCCCACCGGGGGCAAGTTGTACATTGTATAATTTGTCTCGGTCTGGGTGTTTATATGTATAATATGTATATATTTACAAAAAAAAAAAGTATAATATGTAGTTTACCAACCAGAGTGAACGCGGGAAATAGTGTTAACGGTGCCCTGGGGTCACTGATCGGCAGTCGAAATGTCAGTGACAAAGCTCGGCTCGCCATACACAATGCCATGTTGGTACCAACACTGATGTATGGAAGCGAAACGTGGATATGTCAGAATACGCATGAGAGTAGGGTTAATGCAGTAGAAATGCGGTCGTTGCGGCGGATATGTGGCGTCACTTTGGCGGACCGCATACGTAACGTCGAAATACGGAAAAGGGTTGGTATGAAGGAAAGCATAGGGACAAAAATAAGGAAAAGCATGCTACGATGGTTCGGGCATGTTGAAAGGATGAGCGATGAAAGATTGACGAGCCAGATATATAATGCGAAAGTTGTGGGTAAAAGAGGCCCTGGCAGACCGAGACTCACATATCACGATCAAATAAATAAAACACTGACTGAAGGTGCATTAAAAAGTCTTCGTAACCAAAGGGCATGTATGAAGAGGTTAATGAATGTCGACGAAGCGAAAGAGGTATGTCGTGATCGTGTCAAATGGCGCTCAATTGTCTCTGCCTACCCCGCAAGGGATCTGGCGTGAAGATATGTATGTATGTTTATCAACCATCTAGTTTCCGTAACACAAGCCTCGCAGCTTACCATGGAAATTAGATGGCGCTGTGTGATTGTCTGGAAATATTTAATTTAATTTAAATTAACAAAAAAGTGAATTTAATAAATTTACTAAACCGATAGTGTAAATAATAAATTTGAATTAAGAACTAAAAAGATATAAATAAAAACTAAAAATAAAAAACAAGCTTATGCGTATGGGTTTCGTCGCCATAAATGTTGATAAGCGCCTAACTACACCATTGAAATAATTTTATATACCTATTTTATTACATAGTGAACCCATTATAAACCGAGACAAGCTTAAATCATCCCAACAATAGATCACGACTGTTAAGGTCTTATTAAATGGTTATAATAAATGGTTGGCTAATGACTCCCATTAAAAAAAAAAAATCTATCGTGTAGATACCTACTTTAATTTTATTACAACCTAAATTGTATCACGCGCAAAATAAGGCGTTCGCTGGTACCGCGTTACATATGGGTTTCACTTATTTAAAAGCCCGATGCTATCTCTTAAATTTCATTTTGTTTATGTCGCCTCGGAGTCGAGACGTGCGATCATTTCACTTAGATATATCACGCAAGATATATAGTGAGTACACTGTTTTTCTGCTTTGAGTAATTCTATGTAATATTTTCTACTTTACGCTCTCTTTTGCGAGTTATTTAGAAAATTATGTTGGTTTTTAATTTCAATTGTGATTTTTAAAAGTGCATGTTATTTTCATTATAGTATAACATTTATAGATCACTTTCTCTATTACTGATAATAACATTCCACTTCTCTTTTGCCCTTTTCCAATATCCGGAAGGCTTATCTCCAACAGTGGAAAATGATGAAATATTATCATGTTTCTGAATTTTGTAAACAGTTAAAGTGGGTCCAAATCTGCAATCGCAGATCTGCTGTTACTTGGATTATTAGTTTTTGTGTGAAAAGAGTTTTAGAACCAGAAGAGCTGGTCTTCTTCTGGAACCCTGGGATTACTCCACTGAGACGTGGTCAGCTGGTGCTGGAAGTGGTAAGGGCTTCTGCCTCTTTTCCATATATTTCCAACCATATACAGTCCACTTATCTACCAACCCCTTGAGGGAGTTGGAAATCTCTCACCAACAGGAACTTTTTTGTTTTTAATTCTGAACCTGACATGTGCGATCGCCCCCACCTGATGGTAAGCGGAACGCGAGGTTCAAGAATGAGAGCAACCATGACAGCCACTAACGCGGTCACTACAACTATGCCGGCCTAACTAGATGCTTTTTTACACTTGGCTTGAAAGACTCCAGGTTATAAGAGTGGGAAAATACACTGTCTGGGAGAGCATTCCACATCTTCAGCGTGCGACAGATGTAAGAGTCTCCAAATTTATGAGTACGCGTAGGGATAGTATATAGATGCATATTTTGTCCTGTGCGTGTGGTTCGGTTGCGGAATAGAGAAGAAGGGAAAGGTTATGGAGCTTCTCAGAACACTCACCGTGGTACAGCTTGTAGAACGTGCTCAAAGAGGTGTACTAATGCGAGTGCGAGGTACGTAGTAGATATCTAAAACTAGTTTATTCCGGTTTTAGTGACTGTCTGTATTACAGCAAAAAAATCTCCAAGCTAATTTACCTATCTGGAATTCTATGTCTCAGTGGTATACACGTATGTGTGAAGAACTAATTGGCCCATGTCGGTGTGTCAGATGTGGCTCCAAGCGAGACGCCTTCCGACTCCTCCCTTAGCGAGTTCAGTGCTAAGTGACTGACTTGCAGATATGCGACATTCTCTAATTAACTTCGTTCGGCTTTTCATTAGTACTATTTATACAATATTACTGTACCGATTTTGATAGTGATAGTAAAGTGCACATTGACGAAATATTTTTCAGTGTTTTTTGTTTAGTAAAGTATCACCACGACCGTGGCTTTTTAGGATTCATATTTAGCCAACTTTATTTATTTATTTATTTATTTAAAAACTTTATTGCACAAAGTACAAAGGCGGACTTAATGCCCGTAGACATTCTCTGACAGCCAAACCTTAGGGACAAATTTGAACAAATAAAGGTGCAATGAAAGTGAAAGTAACAATAATATAATTATAGGATAATTTAAAAATATTATATAACATACTTATATACCTTCATATATATTATAATATCAATACACAATAATAAATGCAAATATTTACACAATATTATACATAAACATACATATATAAAACTTACTACCGTGGTTTAGAGCTATCTATAAAATGCGAATACACTAGTTTTTTAAAAGACGACCTGGTGTTAGCTTGCCTTATGTTGGTCGGGAGATTGTTCCAAAGGTTTGTTGCAGCGACTACGAAGGAGCTGGAAACAAATCCAGTATGGTGTGAGGGGACAGAAAGAAGCGAGTTGTGAGAGGAGCGAAGAGATTTGTCGTGGAAGGAAGAGAGATAGGCAAAGTTGTCCTTGAGGTATTTCGGTGTCGCAGGCTCATTCAGCACAGAAAATAGGAGACAAAGGGCTCTGAGATTCCTGCGACAACGAATAGGCAGCCACTTCAACTTAGCACGATAGTCAGAGATGTGGTCGTATTTGCGCAGACAAAATATGAACCGGATACATGTATTTAGTAAACGGTCCATTTTATTGAGCAACATCTCCGACATATCAATGCTACACACGTCACCATAGTCGAGGAGAGGAAGGAGAAGACTTTGAACAAGGGTTATTTTAGCTTTAATAGGCAGAAAATTTTTGAGTTTATTAAGAGAGTGCAGTGAAGAAAAAATTTTACAACTAGTTTTGGTAACCTGGGTTGTCCAGCTTAGATTAGAATCTAGATAAATACCCAAATTCTTACTGTTAGGTAATTACCTCGTTCTTCTATAAGTACGAGTAGGGTAAACACGAATATGAATATAGGCGCTAAAATGCTGTCGTCAATAAAAGCGTCTTGTCGCACTTAACACTGAACACATGAATGGTAATAAAAGTATAGTTAGAAAGTATAATCGCAGTCACTTGTCCATGGCGGCGTCGTCGCAGAGTTTTCTTAATCAGACAGACAGATAGCGGAGTCATCCAGGCCCGGATGTTCAATGGGGTTGGGGATGGGATAATCTCCCGTTTTCCCCGGCAGGATCTCGGCGCCTAACTACCCGCCGGTGATTCAACGCACCTTTGGTGCTGGGTGCTGTTCCTACTACAACACCGTCTTTGCGGCTCACGAATCTAGTCTCCTAGATTTGTCTACTTTAGTTTTTCTCCAAGAGCGCCTCCCTAGGTATTGGCCTCCTGGAGATCCTGAAGATGCTTGTAGGATCCGTTGTCAGCTCGGTAAAACATAAGTTTAGCTAGGCGAACAACGAATGCCTAGATAGTAGGCATCTCCAGATCTCTCGCAATTACAGAATTTCGCACTAACCACGGCGCTCTGGATACCACCCTGAGTGATATGTTCTGCTGACTCTGGATCTTGTCCCTGTTGGTTTTGGCCAAAAGGTAATGCCAAGCTGGCGCAGCATAAGTAAGTCGGGAACGGATGAACATCTTGTAGATCTGCACCTTCAACCTGAGCGGCAAACTGGAGTTCATTACAGGACGTAACATGGTTTGGGCCGCCTTCGCCTGATTAACGGCATGGCAGGCCATCACACCCATTGTTAACGTCCTGTTGATGATGCAGCCCAGGTATTTGATGGTGGAAGTCCACTCGTTGTCCTGTCCCCGAAGCTGTAATGGTGGAGGTGCGGCAAGTCGAAACGTTGACGAGTAAAAACCAAAAGCAAAAAAAAAAACAATATAATATTTGTTTTTAAAAAAATTCACGCATTATAAATTCTTTAATGAAATGTAATATTTAGCTTTATTTTACTTTTAGACAATGCCCCTTTACAGCTGCTATCCACTATTAGAATTAAGTTTGTTATTCTCAGGCACTATGCCCTTATTAGCAGACTATTCCTTGCTAACAACAGTCAGCTATTTCACCTATTTCAATTTTATATTGAATTAATATTATATGAAAATTTGACGAATCCAAGTGCTCCTATACAATATGGTGCTGACATCGCGTCATACCTACGTAGATTGCATCCTGAAGCAGCGGACAGTATCACAAGGCCAATAAATATTAATATTAATTTATTATTGTTGTAACATATTATTTATTTATTAATTTATTTATTTACAAACACGTAAACCTAACATAACAGCCTAAGCCAATTCGTTAGTAAGTGTTCTTCACATATGGTTAATACAATAAATATACAAAAATAATTTGCCCAACAATAATAATTAATCAATCCTAAATCACTATATCCTAAAAAAGTTTTTGCCACCTTTTTAAACTCAGTCTCCCTGCAAGCAAATAAGTCAAACAAGGGAAACTTCAGTGACAGTATAGGTTATGATGGCTTATTTGAATTGAATAAATTAACCTAATTGAATATTGCCTCCCATGAAAGGACAAACTACCCACTGTTTTCAAAAACGTTCAACCGTTTAGTTTAGTTTTAGCCTAAACAAGTCATCAGCATATGACACCTTTGAACCGAAATTTCCTTTCAGACGCCTTTGTCATTCGACAGCCAAATTTAAGTTGATTTATATTCCGGGATTGGTCATTTTATAACCAACCAACATTTAATTCGCCTGTCACAGACAGCGTAATTATCCAGGCCCGGATGTTCAATAGGCCTGGGTTGGGGATGGGATAATCTCCCGTGCTGAGCGCTGTTCCAAGTGAGAAGACAAATTTCTAAGCATTCCATGGATTCACCGTGCGGGTGCCGGGTCCATCGTGTGTGGGTAAGAGATAAGAAGAATGGTGTCTCGGGCTTGCGACCGACAATAGACTGGTTTAAGAGAAGGAGGCCTCCCTTTTTTATCTCCCTACCCAACCAAATACTGTATGATTCCATTAATGCCGTCTTGGAAGCATGTTCCATAAATTTATTGACGGCATACCTGCTTAGGCCCAAATTCTTTCAGTAAGTGATGCAAAGATTTTGCTGGAACTCCTCTCGCAACAACTTATACTGCGTAAAGCCTGATCATTTCTTCTGTAAGATCATAATATTTATTCGACTTCATGTTGTGGTCTTTTGGAATATTTGATTCCCACGGAACGGTAAGTTTAATAAGGATAACTTTTTTCAAATTCCGAGAAAACACTTAGATATCTGGCCTATATGCTGATACAGCTAGTTCATCTGGGATCCTATAATGATGTTCAAATGTATCCATGAGAATTTTCCAGTCTGATGCGGCGCCAAGGATTGAGGTGGGCTTGCATATAGTTTTCGTGCTTTGTCCTTCCTTTACAAATGTGTTCAAAGTTTTATTTGTAGTCAGTCCCTTTCTGGCTCTTGCAATAGAAAGACTTACTGCGTCACGAATAACACCAAGGACTTTGTCATGTCGGCGTGAGTAATAGTTATTTTCTAGAAGAGTAACGCACCCTACAAGTGTGTGTCTAGCAGTTTCTATGGCAGCACCACACAATGTTCAGTTCTTCAGTTCAGCGCCCGTGTGGCTCACGAATCTAGTCTCCTAGATTCATCTACTTTAGTTCTTCTCCAAAAGCGCCTCCGTATGTAGTGGCCTCCCCTCTGGGGGCCGTGCGAAAGTAGGAGCTATGTCCTGAAGGTGCTTGTAGGGATCTGTTGTCAGCACAGCATAACATACGTTTAGCTAGGCCAACAAAAGCCTCGAAATATACATTCAATAATTAGTTATATTTTTATAATTAATTATATACGGATTTAGACAAGTTATGTCGTGACTCGTCTTGCTTTTTGTGTAAGTGTCAGTCAAAGTATCAAATCATCAACTCAGCATTAAACTGCGACGCTGTAGGATTCTAACAGCCAGTATCTCTTAATTTATTACTTTATTAAAAATTTCCAGGTTTTGCAAGAAATGTGTTTCACAAACAAATCTTAAGAAATACTTAAGACGAGAATTGTCATTCACACAAATGTATAAATTGAAGTGGTAAATTTTGCGTTTCACAAAGCAATAACATATTAAGTAATTTTAGACAACTGTTTTTTTAAGTAGGAGAAGAAGATCCATTAACTATTTCTTAACTTTACGAGAATATGAACGTAAGCTAAGGTATATTTTTTTAGATTTACAGCAAGTATTAATTTGTAATGATATTAGTTGTTTAAAAATCTCAATTCAATTATAAAACATACATTGAATAATTACAAATACACAACTAATAGGTTGAATTTTAACAATAAATGTCAAATATAAGATTTGGTATAAACCTGTTCCCCGTTTCTTTTTACGCGAAAATCACTTATCTCAACAACATGTTTATATATACGTTTCTTAATGTATCATAAAATAATTTACACTCTATTATTTTGAATAATAATATACTATATTTCCTTTTTTAAAAAAAAAAAGGGTACGCGTGTATCTTAAGTAAAATATTAACTAAGAAATATTTAAGTTTTGTGAAACTTTTTATTTATTTAGGTTTACAAATAGTAACACACACATATATATAATTACATTTAAATAAACAAATTGTTAAGTATGTTACCAACGACGTGAACCACAGATTATATAAATAGGTATAATAACTTGCTCGTGAAACCCGATTCGACTTAAGAAAAACTTAAGGAATGATTCCTAACAAAATTTGTAAGTTTTATATGTATGTTTATTATTGTGTATGTATTAGTATTTAGTATATTTATAAGTAGATTATATATAAGTAAGTTTATTATATAAGTATTTATATCTAATTGATGTGTCACTTATACTTTCCATGCACCTACAGTTCTAATTAGTCCCAAAGGTTTGGCTGTCAGAGAATATCTACGGGCATTAAGTCCGCCTTTTGTACTTTGTGCATTAAAGTTTTGAAATAAATAAATAAATTCCTTAGCTAGGAAATAATTAAGTAGAGCTACGAGAAGCTGGCTGTAAGCGCTGATTTTCAGGTCAAGATATATACGAAAATGACTGGTCGCTACATAGAGTCAAATTCGGGCACACATTTGTTTGGCATTCAATGCGCAAACCCTCGTTAGGCTGTCTCTCTAACTAGCCGTGGCTTCGAATAATTACTTTCAGCGATCTCTATGTATGCGTTCATTAGATAGGATGGGCTTTTATACTATTTGACCAAATATGAGACACATTTGACCGCCTCCGTGGTCTAGTGGTAACAAACGTTGCCGTGAACTCGGGAGGTCGTGGGTTCGATTCCCACCGGGGTCAAGTTCGACATTGTATAATTTGTCTCGGTCTGGGTGTTTATATGTATAATATGTATATATTTACAAAAAAAAAAGTATAATATGTAGTTTATCAACCATCTAGTTTCCGTAACACAAGCCTCGTATCTTACCACGGAAATTAGATGGTGCTGTGTGACCTGTCTGGAAATATTCATTTATTTATTATTTATTATTCAATCTTAATATATATTGAGGCTAGAATATTATTATTTTAAAACGAGGAATATAAATGTCTAACCTAATAGGTGGTAGGCGGACTGATGGTGGTAATTGGCCCAGTCTACCGTTCGTTCCGATAACCCCAGTAAAATGTATCCACACGTTTCGGGATCACTCGAATTGCCGTCATAACCAGTCAAGCCGGCATAGTGACAGGGACTGATATCAGTCTTGAGTGTCTGATTGCAGTTGCTAACATTGATGGACCTCGTGCGCTAATTACCATCAGGTCACAAGCAAGGTCACATGTCGTGCTAGCATAAAAAAAGAGCATTCATCAAGAGATGAGAAGAATGGTGTCTCAAGCTTGCGACCAACAATATTTAAGCCCGCCTACATTTTTTTAGTGCAATAAAGATTTTTGAATGAAATGAATTTGAAATAGCATTTTTTTTAAGTTACGAGAAAGAACTAGTAAATCTAAATTAATCTTTGACAAATGTACGTAAGAAAAGTGTATTTGTACATGCCAAGGTTCGAAACGGAATCTTTTTGTATTTTAAGAAAAGCGTTCGTACTACCGGGCCATCACCGCATTGTACCTATATATACGATATAGCGGTACGTGTACGCTTCCTGTATCTCTTACTGCTAATGTTTATTGGGATCCGCCATTGGTTTTAATGTCGGGTAACTTTGTGTGCCTTTACGTACATATCCTTTTAGGTAAACCTTGAAAATTACGTCCTTCAAATATCGTGTAACGATTGTATCGGGTGCGGCCATGGAATAAATATTGTTGGCTGTATTAAACATCCTTTGCCTCGCACATATTTAAAACGCTACCTGTCATCGTCAAGTGTGACATTCTATCTTTTTAGGAGTTCATCGCGCCATTTTTCACGGACATGTCAAGTGTAAGTTTTTGTTTCGTAAATTACTTTGCAGTGGATATTGTTAGTCAAAAGTGAAGTTTTTATGTTTAACAATCTGAATAATTATGGAAAACGATAAATTGGACTTTATATATGGGGCACAAGTTGCAGTTTATTTTTTGCGGTTTTCCCGCGCTGTGGACTCCCATATTATGTTTGGGCTATAATGTGACTCCAAGAAAAGCATCAAATTCTACAGCATCTGGAATTTGATGATGACCTCATTAACTCATAGAAAATAAAGATATATTACGTCAGACTTGGCTATATGGGCTAGACCCTTTGCCTTCCCTATCATCTCATTCATGATCCATCGGGAGAACAGAACAAAAAAAAAACAAATCACTTTTAACTTAATTATCAAATACCTACCTTATGTCTTACCTTACCTTAATAAAAAGTTTTTTTTTGTTTTTTTTACATTTTTTTTTTACTATTGACTTTTCGACTTATACTAATATAAAATATACGATAAAACTTTTAAATAAAGTATAAACAATTTGACATTATTAATACATTTATTGTCGTTATTATTAATTAGAAAAATAATAATACATATTTGATGAAACCTATAATTTTAGCTACACTTTTTATTGTTGTGTGTGTGTGTGTTTGTTTGTAATGAATAAACTCAAAAACTACTGTGCCGATTTAAAAAAATATTTTACCATTAGAAAGCTACATTCACCCTGAGTAATATGGCTATATTTACTGCCAGAAATGATTAGGGATCCCTACTATAACTTTAGTAACGTAACCAAAGGTGTAAACTGCCATAAAACGTCTATCGTCGGATGCGCTGCGGAAACTATTAATGATAGAACAAAAGTATGTATTGCAATATTAAAGAACATGTCAATATCTACAAAAAACTTCCCGATACCATATGTCCAACTATTATTGTTATGTCACAATAACCACTTTTAAAATTTTAAAAGTTTATTAATTTATTTATAAATTTCTATTGCACTTAAAAACTTAACAGTTGAGTACAAGGGCGAACTTAATGCCTCTCGGCATTTTATACTAGCTAACGCTAGCGCGCATCTCTAGGTTTAAACCCACGTTCCGTATTCCAGCGTCCAGCACCCTATACAGACGTAATTCATACCTAATCAGAGCATGCAACACATTCAATGAGCTTATAATTAAGAATGACACCGATATTTTCTTTTCAAGTATTAAGATGGTGAGGCATGTGCTAAGCAATCGTTTTTTACTGAAAATTATTTTGATTAATTCTCAACTACTTATTATTGTTTAATTGTATTTGTTTGTGGATGCAAGTATTCATTAGTAGTACGTTGTGTAGTGTTTATGTGTTACTTTGTATGTTTCAGTATGTTTTTTTTAATCTTTGTCATCTCATAGGCTTTTTTGTTTTTTGTATTTTTTACATTGTTAATATGTTTCTATTTGTGAAAACTTATAAATGACACTCTGTTGCTAACGTTTAGTTCTATTTGTTGTTGGAAATTGTCAATAGTTTTCCTTAAATAAATAAATAAATAACCTTTGGGAGTGTGGTAGACGATTGCGGGTGCATTAGAAATAAAAACAAATACTTAAACATAACAATAATTTACATACTAGTACACAAATACCTATAAAAATATATAATAATAATATATACATTTAACTAAATTTATGTAAGAAATACATAACAAAACGAAGGAAAAAATACATATTATTTACACAACAAATAAAAGGAGACAGAAATAGATATCAGGTAGTCGGATTATTTTGTTTATTTAAGAAATGGGCAATGCAAAAGTTGATAGAAATACCGACAAAAATTAGACCATGTTACTCATACTTCTGCTTAAATCCTTATCCAAATAAATCATATTGTTTTCAACGATCTACTATTCCACTCCTCTCCCCACCCAACCAAATACTGTATGATTCCGTTAATGTATGCTCTCTCCATGAATGTATTGGACTTAGACCTAATTCTTTCAGTAAAGAATTAAATTTTAGGATTTTAAGGAAAGCGTATGGATTTTGAAAATCATCTTGTACTCAACTTTTTTGACTTTCACTAATGTGTGGGTTGAATTTAAAAACTTATATTTTTTTTTAATCTCAGTGCGTCGGTTCTATGATAGTAGTATGCGGGCTATTGAAACTCCAGAATTTTAAAACAAAGCCCAGTTATATAACTCAATGTTGTGCACATAATGACGCCTATTTGGTGTCACGGGCGGCGTCCACACATCGATCACTCAATATTAACTAAGCTAGCCTAAAAGCGTCCAATCAATTTTCTCTGACCCACACGATGTTTTTCGGAATTTCATTTCATTTTGCCGACGCCAGACATGAGTACAAAGAAGTGATCACTTCTATGAAGATTTTTCTTACTATTTTGATCACATATTGCTATATCTGCTACATATGTGTTCAAAAGATTTGATCACTCCTTTTACAGCTCATAGTTTTCAAATAGACTTCATAAAGCTTTTTGTTTTTGTCATTTTATTTTTACTTGTTTTATTTAGCATTTTATTTTTGTTTTTCATTTATTTATATATATTATGTTTATTATTATTTTTATTTTGCTGTAAAGTTAATGCAATTATAAATATTATTATAAATATGTGGTGGACCATGTTGGGGCCAAGGCCCTTTGTAGGTTGACTCGGGGTACCCTGGCTGGTGAATTATGTGAAAGATGGACTGTATTTATGCGTCTATGAACGGCGAATAACGCTATGAGCCAGATGAAGGGAATATGGAGGGATCGAAACATCACTATCAGGACCAAAATAAGACTTGTTCGCAGTCTCGTTTTCTCCGAAACCTGGACTCTTAGAGCCAATGACCGAAGCCGCGTCGACGCCTTCGAAATGTGGTGCTGGAGGCGTATGCTGCGCATCCCGTGGACAGCGCGCAGAATAAACTTATCAATACTCAAGGAGCTCAAAGTCACTACTCTTCCATCTGCCTGCAACGAGTCCTTGAGTATTTTGGTCATATAGCCCGTAAAAGCTCTGGCAATCTGGAAAGGCTAGTAATCACGGGGAAAATTGAAGGCAAGAGACCCCGTTGCCGGAGCCCGACACGCTGGTCAGACCAGATCCGCACCACACTTCACACCCAAGTCCACGAGGCCCTGCACGCCGCCGTGAGCAGACCCGGATGGCGCAGCATAGTCCGGGAC
The DNA here is from genome assembly GCA_910589645.1 of Tinea semifulvella. Taxonomy (NCBI): domain Eukaryota; kingdom Metazoa; phylum Arthropoda; class Insecta; order Lepidoptera; family Tineidae; genus Tinea; species Tinea semifulvella. The sequence goes on from OU342620.1 coordinate 4,129,289, forward strand.
AAAGTGATCCGAGGAGGGGGTCACGACCTTCAGCATTGAGGAAAACGACGCAAGGAGGAACGGCGAATGCCCGACAATGACTCCGGGGTACCAAAAATATACTTAAACTTAATGCTATTATCGGTTAACTGATGTTAGGACATTTGGTCTTAACAGACGTGTTGGGTATTGCATGATCTAATGTATCTTATTATTGTTAAATGAAAACCTGTGCAATGGTGATTGTTGAGCCCAATAAAGAAAAAACCTGGACTACTATTTGGTCGGTACAGATTGCCTTTATTATTTATCTGCATGTAATTATTTATTAAATGTGTAAATGAGTAAATAAACACACAATTTTTAGTGGTAACTAAATAAATATCTATTTTAAATTTCAGGTAAATCAGACCAGTAGTTATAATAATAAATATTTCCAGACAGGTCACACAGCGCCATCTAGTTTCCGTGGTAAGCTACGAGGCTTGTGTTACGGAAACTAGATGGTTGATAAACTACATATTATACTTTTTTTTTTGTAAATATATACATATTATACATATAAACACCCAGACCGAGACAAATTATACAATGTACAACTTGCCCCCGGTGGGAATCGAACCCACGACCTCCGGAGTTCACGGCAACGTTTGTTACCACTAGACCACGGAGGCGGTTGTCGAGATACTAGTAGTAGTTTGTGGAGAGAGATTTCCTTAGTACAATTGGAAAATAAAATATATATTGAGTCAGAGTAAGAATCTTGCGAGACTCTTGCGCAAGGCCAAGACCACCTATTACCAGCCCCAACAGATTAAAGAGCAAAACGTCGTTTTTGGAATAGATGGGTTGATCATATTTTTTTAACACGAAACAATTTACAACCGAAGACAAATTCACAAGCAAATTGCTGTGCGAATTAACGTTTTTTACGGACAATTCCAATTATTTTCTAAACAGGCTCAAAAGCGGTGTTTTTGGGCACAAATGAACATTCTTTTTTGTTCGAATAACGAGGGTTGTAAGTAATTAATTCACGGCTAAATTAGAAAGGCAAAGTGCGGTGACAATAAATCTTGGTTTTCGTCGGACAGTCCCCAAGTGTTTGCGGGAATAAAACTCTGATAAATCATAAATTTTGAACATTTATTTATTAAAAAAAAAAAATGTAAAGTATCACCACGACCGTTTCCCTTGCTTATAAATAAGCGGAGTTACATTTAGCCAACTTTACTATAGGCCAATCATGACAAGTGGCAAGCTCGTCGATGTCTCCAGCGTACCAAACTCGTGAAATATCACAAATAAATTAAATAATAATTAAATGTATTTATTTACATTAATAAATATTTTGCGCTGCAAACTTCAGCAAAGAAGCCGACAGACGCATTCAGCTAGGATGGGCGGCATTCGGGACACTTCGACATATCTTCTCATCGTCCATACCACAGTGTTTGAAGACAAAAGTCTTCAACCAGTGCGTCCTCCCCGTAATGTCGTACGGAGCAGAGACGTGGACACTGACAGTGGGTCTGGTTCACAAATTCAAGGTCGCTCAGCGAGCTATGGAGAGAGCTATGCTTGGTATTTCTCTGATGGATAGAATTCGAAACGTTGAAATTCGTCAGAGAACCAAAGTTACTGACATAGCATTAAAAATTAGCAAGCTAAAGTGGCAATGGGCCGGACACATCTGCCGCAGAACCGACGACCGATGGGGCAAACGGGTTCTGGAGTGGAGACCACGTACGGGACGACGCAGAGTGGGACGACCCCCCCGCCAATTGAACGGATGACCTAAGGAGGGTCGCTGGTGGGGGTTGGATGAGGGTTGCAAAAGACCGCGTGCACTGGCGAGCCTTGGGGGAGGCCTATATCCAGCAGTGGAGAGACACAGGCTGATGATGATGAATAAATATTTTTCTGTCCCGACCAGGAATCGAAACCAGTACCTCACGAGTCTAAATCCAAGGACTTAACCGCTAGACCACGGCGGCATTTATTTTACATAGTTATATTTATATAACTTCTTTTGATACTAAGCGTGCGTTAGTATATGTGACCACGCGCCCATCTCATGGTCCATAATAATCGGAACTGAAATTAGACACCGATAACTTATATCAGTCTTTAATAGTAAACGCACACCTGAGCTCCGATTCTCGTGCTTTCGACATACTAATCGACTCGATTAAAACTGTCAGTTTTCTATGGAGATCTGACACTTCCACTCGAATATATCGAACCAAGACGTAAGTCGAAAGCTCTATAATTAGGGCTCTGACGCACTTAACGCACCGCAAATTATTATTTATATATATTGTAAGTTCTATGCAACCTCGCATACCTAGTTTTCAGAAGTCTATTTTTCGGTCAACATAATCGGCCTAGTGAGCAAGCAATCCTTGCAGTTATTGATCGTTTTCGTACTAATTTTACTCTCCTCGATTCAAAATCAACATCAAGGCAAAGATATGTACGTACCGAAAAGAATATTAGTGCTGTAGCAAATGTTGAAGAAGTCGCCGAAATGTCGATTCGTCGCAAAGTAGTGAAAAATGGGAGTGATCGAATGGACTATGTAACTCGTAGCCGCGGCGGACATATGCTGAAAATCATATTCATGAAATTATCTACCAGATTATAATAATAAATAGAACATTTTAACAATATTTATTTCTTGTTTAATGACTCTCTCTGTATTTATTTAATGTTCTCAAGCTGTTCGCGCCGATCGCGGTAATTCGACCAATTTTGGATGGTTAGGCGTTATTGTGATTCGTCAGTGTATAAACAGACGTCCTAATTTGTTACCCCTATACTATGTCCTGTTTCTTCTCGCCGCTTCTTTTTTATATTACCCATCCCGGTCACTAGTCCAAAGGCCGGCGCTTGCGCACGGAAGAGAGTCAGCGCCTATATAACCGGCCGCGGAGCGTGCTAGGAGAATTCGTCGAATCGAAATATAGTTGTTGTCCTACAGTCGTCATAGAAGACGCTAAAGAAATCGACGCGATCGTTGTTGTAACCCGCATTCGCAAAATCCGCTAAATTTGTGATAAAGAACAATTTCAACAGCAGTTCCTTTACCAGTTTCCTTTCTTGTTTGTTGATTGTACCGATTATCATAGAATCGTCTATGTACCTAATTTGAAGATTATCGCAAAGCCCTCACCTAGATACAGTCCACTAAACTTACGCACCCAGATCTTAAAAAAAACCATTTGTTTTTCCTAAATTCTCCATAACGATGGTCACCACACATATATGTCAAGTGGGTGTTTAGGTGCCAAAAATAAAGAAATTGGGAATTAAAAGCTAAATGTTAATAATTGCGGACTTAATCCTTATTAATGCTACAGTAATTAATTTAGGTTCTGTTCTAAACATAAGAAGTCTCCCTTTTAGAGTGGTCAAAAACCAAGCTTTTTAAAGAAGCAGATTCACATTTATCCAACTTTACTATAGGCCAATTATGACAAGTGGCAAGCTTGTGTCGATGTCTCCAGAGTACCAAACTCAAGAAATATCACAAATAAATTAAATACATTATTGTGTCCCGGCACCGGAGCGGTGGTGGCTCGGTTGACGGACGCTTTCCCATCTCAAAGCGGTGGGTTCGAACAGCATGTACCAATGAGAAATACCGTTTCCCTTTCGGGGTGGTCAGAAACCACGCTTATAAATAAGCGGATTCAAATTCAGCAAACTTTACTATAGGCCAATCATGACAAGTGGCAAGCTCGTCGATGTCTCCAGCGTACCAAACTCGAGAAATATCACAAATAAATTAAATATTTCCGGACCAGGATCCGTACCCGGTACCTCCTAATCTAAATCCACGGACTTAACCGCTAGATTACGGAGGCAACCAGGTATATAATGCGAAATTTGGCAAAAAAGGCCAAATCCCGATCAAATAAATAAAACAGGTTGATGAATGTCGACGAAGCGAAAGAGGTATTTATTTATTCTATGTTATTGTATTTATTTATTTATTCGGTATGTCGTGATCGTGTCAGTTGGCGCTCAATTTTCTCTGCATACCCCGCAAGGGATCTGGCATAAAGATATGTATGTATCAAAATATATATTATTATTTTTTTTAAATAGTAGTATAGTCATAGTATAAAATTTAATATTTATGGTCTTCATTTTTATAATTTTGTGTTGTTTTTTTTTTATTTAGATATTTTTTTGGTTTATTTAATGTTTAATTTAATCATTAATTGTCTTTGTCTTTATGAATTTAAATTGAATATCAGTGTTAGGTTTACTATTAATAGGTTGCATTCATTTCATGCTAATGTATAATTTTATTTGTTAATTTTAAGAATGTAACCAGTTTGTAAACTAATTAAAAAAAAAAAAAAAAATATAAAAATCACTCTGTAATTATCTGTAAAAATGTTTTTTTTGTTGTTTTTAAAATAAACTTCAACTGCTTTTACTTAAATAAAATTCCAGCGATTTACAGAACATTAACTTGTTTCTAAGTCTTTTATTAATCAACTAAAATAACAAGTTAAGGAGATTCAGAATCACATCCAGAGTTTGGTGAATTTAAATTATTCCTATCTCACGAGATAATGTAAATATTAAACTCGAGGGCGCTATTCATAAAATCTTTTTGTTACATACACAATTCCACAAATATTCACATTTAATTTTATTGGTTACATAAAAGTTATTTGTAACTATAGGACCCGCTACGAGATACTATCCAGATTCAGATGCTATCAACTTTGTACATTCAACTATTTAATTAACTACTTCTTCAATTTGAATACTGATGTTAGTTGTTTTAATAATAATAATAAATATTATCTGAGGTATTGTAATAAGACTCGATGGTACAGTTAATTAGTATTTAATTATAGATAGACCGTGCTTGCGACCTAAATGTTCACTTGAGTGTTCTAAATCACGGAATGCCTCTTGCAACATTTTTTTTTTTTTTTTTATAGTCGGAATTAAGTGACAAGCTCGTCGATGTCTCCAGCGTACCAAACTCGAGAAATATCACAAATAAATTAAATAGTAATTAAATGTATTTAGGTATATACATTAAGTATATACAGTCAAGGTAACCCTATTAAAGGCTTTCTGCCAATCATTCTACTCGAGCGGTCTGTGGGTGACGTATACGCGCCGAGCCTACAACGTCCTGCGCGTGCAATACAACAATGCATTCAGAATGTTGCTGGGACTGCCGAGGCGCTGCAGTGCGTCGGGTATGTTCGCAGAGGCGCGGACAGATGACTTCTACGCGATCCGCCGCAAGAAAATGGCCTCACTGCTGCAGCGCCTGAGAAGTAGTCACAGCAGTGTTCTCAAAACAATTGCTGCACGGTTTGACTGTCCCATCCAAGAACACTGGATGAAGACAGTCATTAGTTGTAACAATCAAAGTAAATAGTTATAAGGTACTAACAATAGTAACATAGTTTTAATAATACATTGTTACTATCACTAACGATCTCTATATTATTTTATGAACTTTTGTTTGAAATAAACGTTTTTTTTATATTTATTTTTATTTTTTATTATTATTATTATTAATAAATATTTTTGTGTCCCGACCAGGAATCGAACCCGGTACCTCCGAGTCTAAATCCACGGACTTAACCGCTAGACCACGGAGGCAGTCATGGCCTATAGTAAAGTTGGCTAAATGTGAATCCGCTTCATTATAAGCGTGGTTTCTGATACGGTCGTGATGATACTTTACTTTTTTTCTATTATTACCCGCTGAGATTCCGCCGGGGAAAACGGGGGTATATCTCCATTTCCATTCCAAACTCATTAGCCACTGTCTCTGTGTCTGTCTTCTACACGGTGCAATGTATTTCTTTCTTCTTGATATGATCAAGAATACGGCAGCCAGTTGATATTGAAGACGATTAAAATTTTCAACTTTGATTGATTTAGTTTAATGGCTCTGTCCTGAATTTCGATTGTTTCTACACCGAATTGATTTGTTTCTTAAGTAGAACTCTGATTGAATGAGGCTACCTACTTTAAGAGAAATGGGCCCAATAAAATGTTCTCATGCCAGGTTGTTGCTTTATCATTTGATAGATAATATAATGTGTTTTCATAATCAATAAATAATTTTATTAATTTTACCGAAGCATAACGAAAAATTTCAAATTTTTTTTTTGTTTTGTCTAACCAATGAGTTTAGTTAGAAAAACCTTTACATAACTAATTATTCATTCGAAATAAATCAATATACATTACATATAAATTAAAAACTACCTAAATAATAAAATTAAAAATAAACTAAACTATAAATAATTAATGTCCTCTACAGACGTACCATCCGATATAATCACAATAAGACTGCCAACATTTCCCCTCTGTATATAGTTTATATATATATAGTTTTGTTTTTACTTATGATTTATCATAATTTAAGAAAGGACAAATTAATTTCATTTCGTGTCATTTTTTTTTTAATGTAATCGAATTAATGGCCAGTCTATGAATTTATAAATATTTATCATTTAAAATCTTAATAAACACAACAGAAAACAATGTATGGATCTACATTAATAAGTATGTATGTATACCTAAATATAAATAACACTTACGAGCTAATATTGGTCCAATAGAGACCATTTATCACCATGGCTTACCGATAAAGAAAAGTCCACTGCGTAATGGAGTATCGATGGGGGCCGATCGTTGTTATCGGTGTAATAATGGCACCTATTTACGCTACGGTCGATGTTTTGCTATCGATTCTCTTCATTATGTTCACAGAGGATATTGCTAGTTTTATAAAGTAAGATTTTGTTAATGGTGGGCCTCATAAAGATTTTTTTTCATCGCGCGGTGGTGGCTCGGTCGTACCTTAAATTTTGAAATGTGGATATACAGGAGAATGTTGAAGATATCATGGAAGGACAGAGTAAGAAACGAAACTGTCTTGCAGAGGATGAACAAAGGCGAACTACTGAAAATGGTAAAGCGAAGAAAGTTGGAGTACTTGGGACACATGAAGTATAGCTTGCTGCAGCTCGTCATGCAAGGCAAGATACAAGGCTCCAGAATATGCACTTCCTGGCTCAAGACCCTCAGGGAGTGGTTCGGGATGAGCACCAGATCCTTGTTCCGGACAGCGGCCAACAAAATCAAAATCGCCCTAATGATAGCCGACCTCCGATAGGAAATGGCACCTTAAGAAGAAGTTAAGCCGTGTCGGTCCTGGTTCCACTAATAGACAACATATCCTCGCCAAGACGTCTGGCCAGCGTGGCGAATGTAGGCCACATTCTCTAATTCTGAAAGGCCCATCTCCAGCAGTAGAGGTCTAGGACGCTGTGTTCTAGTGGCAATAATGAATGAATGAATGAAGTTTTTTATATACTCTGTGGTACGTGAGGTACGAGAATAGATGAAAATGACGACAGCCTTAAACGACCGACATCTGTCCCTACCACTATGCAGGCCCATTAAGGTGTTTTTTCACACTTCGCTTAAAGGACTCCAGTTTATAGGAATAGGGAAACACAGTGGCTTGGACAGCATTCCATATCTTTAGTGTGCGACAGATGTAAAAGTATATTTTGGCCCGTGCTTTGATTGCGGAATAGGAAATAAAGTAATAAGGTTGTGGAGCTCTTCAGAACACTCAGCGTACTAAAGCTTGTAGAACCCGCTGTGGGAAGCCTTATCTTGGCAAAGCTGCAGCGATTCGAGAGTTTTAGACACTAATGTCGTCCAATCCGCCTCCGAAGGCATCTGCAACAATCTTATTTCTCATAGATGTACGTGTAAAATGTGTGTGGTTGATTATTATTGCTTACACGGAATCGAGTAAGTAAGTGGAGCTCGTCATGCAAGGTAAGATACAAGGCTCCTGAAGAACGGGGAGAAGATGCACGTCCTGGCTCAAGAACCTCAGGGAGTGGTTTGGGATGAGCACGCGATCCTTGTTCCGGACAGCGGCCAACAAAATTAAAATCGCCTACATTTCTCTTAAGACACTCAGATTTGAAAAAAAAATAGGCGAAAGAGAACCAAAAAAATTCAAAATTCTTAAGAAAAAGTTTACAATATTTAAGCTCAAATGCGTTTCTATATTCATAGCTAGCGTAAAACAGGGAACTTGCATTTTAATATAAATCTGTAAGACGATACAATGCATCTCCCTGAGGGTTATGGCTTGGTAAATAATTGAGGCGGTTAAGTGGCGCGGCGTGGCTCTGCTCATGGATTACACTTTGAAATCTCTACCTAGTGCTATAGACCAGGAGCCCGTAGCATTTAGCGTATTCGCAATACGAAAGAAATGATTAATCTTATAGACAAAAAAATCAATTTTTATGATATCTTACAAAGAATAAAATATGAAAGGATCACAACTGGATTTTCTTTCTTGATTGCGTTAACCGCGTTTGTATGCTGTTATTTATTTAAAAACCTTATTGCACTATGTACAAGAGGCGGGCTAGCAACCAACCTTTGGGACAATGAAACCATTTGTGTTGTGAGGTAGGTGCAACCAGATTAATAGGTAATTCAAATTAAATCTTAATATTATATCTATATAGACAAATACATACTAATATGTACACAATACTACATACTATATATAATATATAGTAGTAGGCGCCTCCGTGGTCTAATGGCAACAAACGTTGCCGTGAACTCGGGAGGTCGTGGGTTCGATTCCCACCGGGGGCAAGTTGTACATTGTATAATTTGTCTCGGTCTGGGTGTTTATATGTATAATATGTAAATATTTACAAAAAAAGTATAATATGTAGTTTATCAACCATCTAGTTTCCGTAACACAAGCTTACCGCTTACCACGGAAATTAGATGGCGCTGTGTGACCTGTCTGAAATATTTATTATTTATTTATTTTATATTTATATACACTACATATAATACCTACTTACACTGTGAGGAACTGTTTAAATAATGTTTGAAGTGATCTGTTAGGCATTTAGACTAATAACTAAAATCCGCCTGGTTAGAGGTCTTATGTTCACTGTTTTTCTGTATGCTGCGGAGACGTGGACCCTACGGGAACCAGAAACAAAACGAATTAATGCTCTAGAGATGTGGTATTGGAAGAGAATGTTGGGAATATCATGTACGGAATTCCAAACCAACAAATCCATACTAGAGGAACTGGGGATCAGACAACGCCTGTCCTCGACTGAAATAAATATTTGTATGCTAGAAATAGCGAAGTATATGATATAATTACATATAAAATTAACATTTCTTTACCTACCATTTTTCTGGCAACCATTTTTCATTTCATTTCATTTCGTTTCATTTCGTTTCGTTTCGTTTCGTTTCATTTTATTGCAAATATAAACATGCCGGTGCTCGAACCGCGAACACTTTTGCCTTTTTAGGGAAAGCCACACCGTTCCTACATATTAAAAACTAACCAGGAATTGAAACCGGTAACTGCTAAACCACGATGTTATTTTTTTTTTCAACGCCGTTTTAATTTCGACAATAAATTAGGAATATTGTAAACGTTCAGCACACAGACGCGGTTTTTAAAATATAATTTATGCGTACAAATTCACGAGCCGCGACTGAGAGTGGGGAATATATACAGAGACGTATATATGCTATTTTTTTTTTTTTTTATAAATATAGTACAGTGGTCACAAAACTTCAGTTAGGTTAGGTTAGTGCAACTCTTTACTTTCATACTAATATCATAATCACAACTACATTAACAAACAAAATACAATATTAATTAACCTGTGTTGTACTCAAGATACTGTTTTACACTATCTATGGGCCAGTAGCTATTTCGTCAGTTGTCATTTTAATTTAGGGCCAATACTTTTATTTTGACAGCATGCTTATTGTATTCTTCTTCTTAGTCGCTACACTCTTGGCAGAGTGGTCGTGGTCGTCACTTGAGTGTCGGTGGCACGCTTAACAAGCCGTCGCCACTCGTCTCGAACTGTAGCCTTCCTAGAGCACTCATGTGGGGGTGGTCCATTGCTGTTTTAACCTGGTTAGTCCATCTCATCGGAGACCTACCACGCATACTCTTGCCATCGACTTTTCCCTGAACTACAAGGCGCTCAATGGATGTATCTCCTGTATTGTATTGAATACTAATATCTTTATAGGGGCTTGTATAATAGATTTTAAAACTTAGCACTTTTTTCTGGGTTAAGATAACGCTTCCTATCTGTTCTGGGTGAGAAGATACGAACACACATACATCTCTAATGTACATACACGGTAGCGGTAATGTAAAAGACACTAACGTCTGTCGTCAACTGAAGCGGTAAATAGTGACTGCGGCGTTGAGATTAATATTGTGAATAGTTTTTTTTTAAATTTTTATTATCCTAATGCAATGTAAACTTTATAATTTACGTTGGTCTTAAACTTGTATTTTGGGGCCAACTAAAGGACAATTTTTATCACTATGTCTATGTTGAGGAAAAATTAATTATCATAAATTTTGCCAAACAGGAATACCCCTCCTAAGATATTTATATCTATCCCAATTTGGTGTGGAATTATGAATATTTAGAGTATTTTTTTCCAGCAGATTCCAAGAACGACTGACATTAGTCTCCACCGCTATGCCGGCCTAAAAAGATCTTGGTTTTAAAAACAATATTGTGTATATATTAGTATTTAGTATATTAATAATATATTAAATATATAAAGCTATATAAGTACGTATATCATATATGTTAAGTCATTCTATAATTGTATAGTTTTACTTTACTTTTATATATGTTCAAATTTGTCCCTAAGGTTTGGCTGTCAGAGAATGTCCATTAAGTCCGCCTTTGTACTTTGTGCAATAAAGTTTTTAAATAAAAAGATACATACATAGATAAATACACGTATTTTCAAATATGACATTCTTATTTTGGCCTCAGTTTGAAATTTGATACGCCTGAGAGGTCACGTTTGAAGTTATGAGGTCGTACGTCACGTGTGTATGTCGTTTGCCTCGGCTTCGTTCGTATTCCACTAACTCCCTCTTCTATATTTATTTATTATAAATTACACACAGAATTACATATGCGCGGTGATAGCTCGGTTGTAAGAACGATTTTCTTAAAATCCTACAGAGGGCGGTTGAAATCGCCCGGCATGCACCAATGAGAAATACACTTTTTTACGTAATAGAGTAAAATATCAGAAGACAGAAGACAAATTAAGGGTAAGAGATGAGAAGAATGGTGTCTCGGGCTTGCGACCGACAATTGGCTGGTTTAAGAAAAGGAGGCCTCCTTTTTTTAGTAGGTATATTATATTTATGTATATTCATAGAACGTAAGTATGTAGTTTTATTTGTATGTATTTGTGTATGTATTAGTATGTAAATAAGTATTTATTCACTAGTATATATTGAAGTCTAATATTTTTCTATTAGTTTTGATAGCACCTGCCTTATCTTGTCGTAACTGCTTTTTTTACCTAAAGTATACGACTAATGAAATTGACATTACGTAAATTACAATTTTCTAATTATAAAAATGAGTTGTTTTTTTAATTTGCCTCTAGTGAAAAGTTCAAGTTTTGTACTTATCCCCTTTTTCCTTGACACCACAGATATAATATCAATAGTAGTTCGATGACTATTGTACAAAATAAACTACGAGGCGCCCTATTCTGTTACTTAAACGCAAACGTTATTTGCGTCAGAACTTGCGTCATCATTACAAAATTTTATTCAATTCTGAACTCTATAAGCGCTCGACCTTGACAGCGGCCGTGCAAATATCAACTTTAATAGCGTGATATATATATAGTTAACGGATTCCATTATATAACGTTTGCGCTTAAGTAACAGAATGGGGCTGCTGAGTACCTAAAACCCACATTTCCGTGTTGAATTTTATTTCAAATAATTTCTAATGTTTTAATTAATTTTTCCGCCTTCAATTAGACTGTTGCTGTACAATCATGTATAGAATACTGTTCTCACCTTTGGGATGGTTCCGCCAAGTACCTTACAGATGCTCTCAATGTCCTACAGAGGCGAGCTGTTCGAATTGTGGACGATGCCACTACATCTGGAACTCTCGAATCCCTGCAGCTTCGCCGAGATGGTGCTTCTCTGAGCGTGTTCTACCGGCTATACTATGGTGAGTGCTCCGAAGAACTCTATAACCCAATCCCTCCCTCTCCATTCCGCAACCGAACCACACGCACAGGTCAGAATATGCACCCACATACCGTAGTCACCATCCCTTCGCGTACGTATAAATTTGGGGACTCATACATCTGTCGTACGATAAAGATGTGGAATGCTCTTCCAGCCTCTGTGTTTCCACTTTCCTATAACTTGGAGTCCTTCAAGCGAAGTGTGAAAAAGCATCTAGTCAAGCCGGCATAGTGTTAGGGACTGATGGCAGTTACGAGTATCTGACTTCAGTTGCTAATATTCATGGACCTTGCGCGCCACTTACCATCAGGTGGGCCCAAGGTCACATGTCGTGCTAGTATCAAAAAAAAAAAAAAAGATTACCTCCCCCCCATTTTGTTTGCTAAAACAAACCACGCTTAACAACCGATGACAGATCAGTTTAGGACATGCACCTATGGTTAGTCAGGCTTGCATCAGAGGCAAGATAAAAATGAAACGTTAACAAAAAATTCAAAGAAATAATAGTTTTCAAAACTAAACAATCGGGTCTAACCCTAAACTGACAGCTGGCATTATGACGTCACGTCTTTGAAGATGAAGATGTGTCTACTTTAGCAACAGCCGTGATCAATGGTTCTAGCTTTAACCCTGAAAAAATCCTAACAATCTTGTATCAAATGGTCGGCATAATATGTCGATGGTAACGACTTAATACCTCCCATATGCATTTTTGGATTCTAAGGAGTTAATTTACGTTATTGTATTCTTAAAACGTGATCTCATCGGAAAAATTGGTAAAGTGAGAATGCTTATTTTTCTTAGAGTAATGGGCCCAATAAAATGTTCTCGTGCCTTTATGTTTCTTTTTTATTTGATAGTTAATATATTGTGTTTTCATAATCTGTAATTAATTTTATTTATTTTACCTTAGCATAACGACAATAGGTTGTATCTTTTTTATCACGATAGATGGCGCATGATAGACGGTACCCAATAGATTTGTCAGTTTCATATAAAACTTGTATTTTTATTACGAAATTTATTATTTTCTGGTTATGTTGCCGAAGTGAGCAGCTTTTCAGTGTACAAATCGAGATTTCCAAACGAAATCAAAAATATGGTGATCTCATTATTGCCGTTCTATTAATTAAACCTTTTTCCTTTTTAAAGACGGTGTTCGCTTTCCTAATTCATCTTTTAAGGTAGGTAACGTTAAGTTAAAATTATTGTTTTTGTTATAAAAATAACAAAACTACAATAACATTTAAAAAATGAGCCGTCATAGCTGTTAACAAGGTACCAGTTCCGCTAGCGACATCTACAAAAAGCTTTGCCTGATACACCCCATTGACAAAAAACTTTTTTTTAAATAAATAATTACATAGTTTTGATACCGCCGATTTGAAATCCAGTGTTTTATCTATAATAAAGTACCTGGTCATAATAAAGAACCTAATCGTATAAATAGTGCTTTATAACTATTTCATACATAAATTTTAACTAATTAGGGAGTTCTTCGCGCCATTTTGCGTGGACATGTCAAGTGCAAGTTTTTGTTTTGTAAATTAATTTACTGTGGATATTATTGGTCAAAAGTGGTGTTGTTTTGTTTAATAATGTGCTACAATGTGAATAATTATGGAAAACGATAAATTGGACTTTAAACATGGGGCACAAGTTGCAGTTTATTTTTTGCAGTTTTTCCGCGCTGCCAACTCCCATATTTTACCCGACGTGTTTGAGCTATGGTGCCGCGAGTAACTCCAAGAAAAGCATCAAAATCTCTGGAATTTGATGATGACCTCATTAAGTCATTAAAAAGAAAGATATATTACGAGACTTGGCTGTATGGGCTAGACCCTTTGCCTTCCCTATCATCATCCATCGGGAGAAGAGAACCAAAAAAAAAAAAAAATTTAACCAATTGACTATTTAATTAAATTATATTGTGATGCTGGGGTAAAAAATATGTTGTAATTAAATTTAAAAAAAACTTAATTAATTGTTATGATTATTGAATTGTATTTAGTTGAGGCACGCTGCAAAAAAGTTGGTGCCTGTATTTGGGCAATTAACTGACAATTTGCATTACATCAAATATCTATTTTTTCACTGTACGGTGTTACTTTTTACCAATGGACACATGTCGTTATCGCTTCGTGTAAAAAAACGTGCAAAATTGAGACCAAAATCCATGTGTTTAAAGAATAATCGCACCATTAATTTTCATCATTGCGGCTTCAAGCGTTATTACAGGAAATAGTTTGCTATAAATTCTACTTTTTCTTTCAGGATTTTTACAAACATTTAGTTCATGTAATAGGCTGGGTTCAAAATGAATCCTTTTTTTAATGCGCTCTTTAGAGATATGCTCCCCATTCTGCTGTGTTTGTGTTTGTGATGACCGTAGCTTCTCCGTACTTGGTCTCCGGAAGATAATTGTGCGTAACCTTTGCTCCGACATCGGATCCATTCAATCTCATCCAGGAAGGCCAGGAAAACTGTCGATGAGTCCACAACGTCTGGAGGAATTTCAGTCACCACTATAGCTCTCCATGAGTCATGTGCGGCTCTATCCTCTTCTGCCACGCAACCTCTACACAGTTGGTTATCTATAGTGGTGACTGAAATTCCTCCAGACGTTGTGGACTCTTATATATATATATATATATATAAGAGTCCACAACATATATATATATATATTATATATATATATATATATATTATATATATATATATATTATACTAACACGACATGTAACCCTGCGCCTACCTTATATGTATTATGCATCCACATACCATACCCACTATCCCTACGCGTTTAATTCGTCATAAATTCAGACTCTTACATCTGTCGCACGCTGAAGATGTGGAATTGTGTGTTCTTCACTCTTATAACCTGGAGTCTGTCAGTTCTTTAGCATGGCCAGCTTTATAAGAATTGGAACGGTAGAGGGATTATTCGTCCTGGGGCTGTTGGTATTGTGGATGACCCTTTTCTGGCTAGTTCTTGAGCTGCATTATTATCCAGTAAATTACTATGACCCTATATTTACTATAGCGTGACTATATTGACACTGCATTCTGCTTTCAGCAGTTGCTGCAAAACTAGCAAAACTAACCAAGGTTTGGCTGTCTGAAAATGTCTACGGGCATTTAGTCAGCCTTTGTACTTCGTGCAAAGAAGTCTTAAATAAATAAATATTTGTGTGCTTGTACCGTAGAAATTATGTATTCCGAAGGGTCTTTATTGAAGTGAAATTCCCCAATACAAATATGGTTAGGCATTGTTACTTTTATAGGCGTACAGCGGGCCATAAAGTTTTAGCAATAAACCCGCTAAGTGAAATTTGTGCCCGCTGAAAGAATTTTTTTTAGCAAAGTGTTTCTTAAAGAAGATTTATCGTAGTCCCTGAGCTATGTGGCTCCCGTTCGAGGATTACTACTAATATTATACAGGGTGAATTTTTCAAGTTGGCCTTTAAAACCAAATTATAAATTACAACGAATAGCGAACAATGCACAAAGTCGAAAGGGCCGATTTTGATAAAATCTAAAACAAATATAGATTTTGAAAAAAAAAATGTTTTAGCCAGAAATTATTTTTTATCATTTCATTTGCACCGTAATGGAGGTGCCGAGTTCGATTCCTGGTCCTGGGATTAATATTTAATTAATTTGTGATATTTCTTGAGTTTGGTACGCTAGAGACACCGACGAGCTTGCTACTTGTCATCATTGGCCTATAGTACACATATCTGGAGAATTTGGCTACACTCGCCACGCTGGTCAGACGGGTTGGCGAGGATTTGATGTATTTTTTTTAATGACAATTTATTATGACCGCCTCCGTGGTCTAGCGGTAACAAACGTTGCCGTGAACTCGGGAGGTCGTGGGTTCGATTCCCACCGGGGGCAAGTTGTACATTGTATAATTTGTCTCGGTCTGGGTGTTTATATGTATAATATGTATATATTTACAAAAAAAAAAAGTATAATATGTAATTTATCAACCATCTAGTTTCCGTAACACAAGCCTCGTAGCTTACCACGGAAAATAGATGGCGCTGTGTGACCTGTCTGGAAATATTTATTTATTATTAACGATTCCACAAGTTCCACTTTTGGAACCGGGACTGACGGTCTTTACGGGAATGATGATGTTGTAAATCTATGACAAATGTACGTATGAAAAGTGTATTTTTAATTAACCTTTCTTTAGGATTTTAAAGAGAGCATTTTCATAACCGCACAAAGCCGAGAAATCAGAATGATATATGCACCAGCTGATAATCGAATTCAGCTGTGTATAAAGAAGAATGACTATCATAACGAACAATTCCAGGTCAGTGATCTTTTCCCTGGCAGGATCTTAGCTGGTAAATGATACACGTACTGGGCGCCTATACTGGTATTTCAGTTCTTCTCCAGGAGCACTAGGAAGTGGTCGTGCGCAAGACAAAGCAATATTCTGCAGATGGTTAAAGTGAACCGATACAGTCAGACCGACGATAAATTTCTTAATAGTAGCCATCTCCAGATCTTGAGCTATGACGGAATTACCCACGAACCACGGCGCTCGGAAGACCACTGTGAGCGATATTTTCTGCTTGATGTTCTGCTTTTTACGTTGTCATGGCATTTCTTTGTTTTGCTTTCAGATGATTCGATCGCCTTCGTGGTCTAGTGGTAACAAACGTTGCTGTGAACTCGGGAGGTCGTGGGTTCGATTCCCACCGGGGGCAAGTTGTACATTGTATAATTTGTCTCGGTCTGGGTGTTATATGTATATATTTACAAAAAAAAGTATAATATGTAGTTTATCAACCATCTAGTTTCCGTAACACAAGCCTCGTAGCTTACCACGGAAATTAGATGGCGCTGTGTGACCTGTCTGGAAATATTTATTTATTTATATAAAACATTTTGCTACGATTTTTCGTAGTAGTTTCGTAGCATGCTACATTATTTATAAAATAGTAGCTTGTTCGGCAAAATATCCGTTCGGACATCTGATTGGAGACCTACCACGCATTCACTTGCCATCGACTTACCTCTGGACTACCAGGCGATCGATCTCCACGCCTTGCCATGCGTTTGAAGAACAGCTTGCGTCATTGTTTAGTTGAGGAATGGCGTTGTCTGATCTCCAGTTCCTCCAAAAGTAAAGTATCATCACGACCGTTTCCCTTTCGGGGTGGTCAAAAACCCAGCTTATAAATAAGCAGATTCACATTTAGCCAACTTTACTATAGGCCAATCATGACAAGTGGCGAGCTCGTCGATGTCTCCAGCGTACCAAACTCAAGAAATATTACAAATAAATTAAATATTAACTCAATGTATTTATTTACATTAATAAATATTTTAGCGTCTTGACCCCCTGGAGCGTCGAACCCGGTACCTCCAAGTCTAAATCCACGGACATAACCGCTAGACCACTATATAATATACAATATATATATATATATTATGTATGTATATTATATAAGTATGGAATATATTATTATTTCTATATGTATTTTATTGTTGTACGATATATATTTATTGTTTATTTAGTTGATAAGTATTTTAGTTAGTAATTTTAAATCATAGTTTCTAAATATTCTTATCCACATGTACCCACACTCTCTTCTCACTCTCCCAAAGGTTAGCTGTTAGAAAATGCCTAGACATTAAGCTCGCCTATGTACATTGGAATGTTTTTATTTTTTGTGCAATAAAGAATTTATCTATCTATCTATACATATCTTCACGCCAAATCCCTTGCGGGTTTGGCAGAAACAATTGAGCGCCACTTATCACGATCTCGACATACCTCTTTCGCTTCTTCGACACTCAGCCTCTTCATACATGCCCTTTTGTTTTGATTGCTTTTTATTGCACCTTCGTATATTGTTTAATTTATTTGATCGTGGTTGGTGAGTGTTTGTCTGCCAAGGGCCTCTTTTACCCACAACTTTCGCATTATATATCTAGTTCGTCAATCTCTCTTCACTCATTCTTTTGACTTGCCCGAACCATCAGAGCATTCCTTTCTTTATTTTTGTCCCTATGCTGTCTTCCATACCTACCCTTTTGCGTATTTCGTTAAGTATATACGTAGGTCTGCGATCCGTCAAGCAGCATATCTGACGCAACGACCTCATTTCTACTGCATTAACTCTACTCTCATGCTTATCTGACATATCCACGTCTCACTTCCATACATACATGTTTGTACCTACATGTTGTTTATTAAAATCTTTTTTTTTTTTTTTTTTTTTAGTATTGGAAAAATACTATTTATTCGAAGTTAATAAAATTAAAAGTACATTAAAGTCATTTATTTATTTCATTAAAAGGAATATAATTATAAGTAAGATACACAAATACAAACAATAAATATAAATTAAAGCTACCTAAACAATAAAGTTAAAAATAAACTAAACAAAACCTTAAATTAAATAAACTAAAAGATAAACCTAATTAATATAAAAACTAAATACTTACAAATATCTTGATTATAATCTACATGTCATCGAATCCAGGAGAAGATGAACCCAATGTTCCGAGGACTCCGGCGACGTTGCCTCGTTGGATGGCAACACTGATCCTTTGAATAAGATATTCCCTACTCAAAGGATCACCTGTTGACGCTCGGATGGCAACGCTTATGTCGCGTATTAACGATTTAGCGTCCTCAGACCAAGGGCCCATCGTCTCTACGGCAAACGGCACAAAATAGTAACGATTTGCCAACTCTATGTACTTATTGCGTTTGCCGTTTGCAGCCAATTCAGCCGCTGCACCTGCTCGTTTTCGTGTCGCACCAACACGACTAGCACAAAGGGTGTCAGTACACGTCGCATCCCAAACCAAAGACTTACCTTGTTTATAAGGCACGAGGGTTAGCCCATCTGGTCTCTTCCCATCGCTGCGAAATATACCAGTTGGCTCTAATGTTGATGGGTAATTTGCAGAAGATAGTGCCTTTTGAATGATTAAATTTAGGGATCTATGGCGGGTGAAACGGCCTGCACTTTTTGAGCATGATAAGCCATGGTGACCAAACGGATCAGCTAATTCGCCGCAAACGCACTTATGGGCTTCATATAGTTGGCAACCTAGTCTGAGTGAAACAGCGATGCGAAGTGAGGTGGGATCAAGTTGCAAAGTACATTAAATATAAATTAAAAACTACCTAAATAATAAAATTAAAAATAAACTAACCTATAAATAAAAAATGTCCTCTAGAGACGTCCCATCCGAGATAGTCCCAAGGAGACTGGCAACATTTCCCCTCTGTATAGCGAGGCTAATACGTTGGCAAAAATAATTGCCAGCCTTCCTGTCTCCAGACCTTTCTGTCAGCCGCCTTGACAACTCCTTGGCCAAGCGCCTCGCTGACGGTCCCCATGGGCCCATCGTCTCGACCCCAAACGGCACAAATTCGTAACCGATACCAAGGTTGGCGTATTTGCGCAATTTGAGGTTCTCCGCAGAAAACGCCGCTTTCCCCGCGCCTGACGAGGTCGCCTGGATGTGAGATGGAGCTAATGTGTCTACACACGTCGCATCCCACACCAGAGATTTGCCAAGTTTCCACGGCCCAACAGTCATTCCGTCGGGTCTCTTGCCATCGCTCCGCACAATCCCAGATGGTTCTAAGATTGCGGGTACACCAGCAGTGACAAGAGCCCTTCGGATGATGTCGTTGAGAGCCGCGTGACGAGGAATGCGGCCAGCACTTCTAGCACAAGAAAATCTTTATATAACAATACTATATTTTAGTTAATTGTAAAGCTATACAATTACTACTATTTATCATAATCATCATCATCTGCCTGTATCTCTTCACTGCTGAATGTAGGCCTCCCCTAAGGCTCGCCACTTAACGCGATCTTTCGTTACCCTCATCCAACCTCCACCAGCGACCTTCTTTAGGTCACCTGTCCATCTGGCGCGGTGTCGTCCGACTCTGCGTCTTCCCGTACGTGGTCTCCTCTCTAGAGCCCGTTTGCCCCATCGATCGTCGGTTCTGCGGCAGATGTGTCCGGCCCATTGCCACTTCAGCTTGCTAATTTTAAAAGCTATACGACGAATATCAACGTAATATAACTGATAACGAATTCTATCTATTAGAGATATACCAAGCATAGCTCTTTCTATGGCTCGCTGAGCTACTACTATTACTAATTGACAAAATCAACTTTGCAGTTGTTAATTTAAAAAAAAAATTTCAACTACCCACAAATATTGTATATATTTTTCTGCTATCGTTTGTAACAGTAGACGTTGTTCTAATAAACATAAGCATTTTTTTCAGTATCATCACATGATCACAGCCCCTAGAACCCAAAGTCCTAGAACTCCACTGTTGGAGATGAGGCTTTCTACACTTGCCACGCTGGCCAGACGGGTTGGCGAGGTTCTGATGTGCTTATGTGTTCTTTGCGTCGCACAGTCGGGTACAAAATAAATTTTTGACCAACCCTACCACACACCCAAACAAACTACACACAACCCTAATTATATAATTTAATTAAATACTAATAAAATATTCGTACATTTTAAATTTAAATCACGCCAGGTAACTGGAGTTGACAAAAAACTAACAGCTTCATAATTCAAACTTATTTCGTTAATGCACATGCCAAGATGCCTTTAAATAGGGTCACCAAAAGTTATATATTTTGAATACTTCATAAAAGACATAGAAATTCTTGAAGTCGTACAAAGGCGAGCAACTAAACTTCCACACTGCTTGAGGAAGAAGTCCTATGACCAGAGACTTAGATACCTAAAGCTGACAAGTCTCAGAGATCGCAGAATGAGGGGAGATATAATTGAGACATTTAAAATTCTAACAGGAAGGTATAACTGCCTGCCTAGCCAAAATGTTCAAGTTGAACACAATGATATTTCCCCGTCGTGATCACGGAATGAAATTGATGAGAAAATCCAGCAATACAAATGTGAAATATCACTTTATGGATTCAAATTCAAATTCAAATTCAAAATCGTTTATTGCACAGAATACAGGTAGATATAGGATAATACAATTTTACAGTTCAGCTGTATCCTACCATAATGGTATGCAAATAATAGTACATGTCAATTACAACTAAAATTATATTTGTCAACACTTATAATGTAAAAATTCTTGGATACTATAAAAACATTGTTTTTTTAACCATTTATTTAACAGCTTCTTAAATTTAATTATTGATATCAATTGTTTTAATTCTATAGGCAAACCGTTAAATATTTTGATACACATTTGGTGACTATTTTTAGAAACAATGGTAACAGAGTTGTAAATATGTGGAACAAAATACCAGAAGACATATTGAAGTCCCCAACTGTAAACACTTTTAAAACGCCTATTAATCAATAATAATAATAATACTAAATCATATTTTAATTTATTTATTTTACACAATAATACACACACACATCACACAAAAACATATTTTGTGATATTTCTCGAATTTGATACGCTATTCTACATCGACGAGCGTGCCATTTGATGGGCTTATAGTAAAGTTGTCTAAATGTTGAACCTGCTTCTTTACAAGCGTGGTTTCTGACCACCACGAAAGGAATGCGGTCGTGATGATACTTTCACTTTTTACTATTTTATCAATAAATCTAAAAAAAATATGTTATTTTTTAAGTTATTCAAATTTTTTAATTTTCTATTTTTTTGTCTTTTTATTATTTGTTTTATATTTGTAAACTTACAGCTATAAATTACAATAAATCCAATTATCAGTTTCTACATATAGTATAAAAAAACTTTACGCACTTCTATGTAGTTTATTAATTTTATACCTTCTGGTAAATGTATATGTTTACCCATACTTATTTTTTTTTTTTTTATCATTCTTATTACAATTTCAATCTTTAAAGTTCTTTTGTATATTTCCATCTTTCTTAATCTTTACATTTGTTCGGTCCAACTCAAAAACTATCCACTAAGCTGCGACGTTAAAAATGTAACACTGGGGACTGTCTACAGCCCGAATAAATCTTTTCTCTCCCCAATCTATAGAACGTCCGCATCACTTTGCTTTATTTTTATTATGTAGTTTTATTATGGTAACAAACAGTCACAGTACAATTTATACTACATGTAATTGCAAAAAGAGCAAATATTTTTTTTAGCCTTCAGGTGTCATTGGTAGAACTCCTTTTTGAAATAAAAAAGGTAACTATTTTTAACGATAAAAATCATTATTTATTTATTTAAAACTTTATTGCTCTATGTACAAGGGGCGGGCTTAATGCCGCTAGACATTCTCTGACAGCCAACCTTAGGGACAGATAAAGCATTTAAAGTGAACGGTAGGTGCAAGTACAAATCCAATATATTATAACTAAACGATCACATTGTAAGCAATAAACAATATGTAAATTATATACACACATAAACACATACATACATACACACAATAATACATACAATACAATATATATACATACACATACATAAACATACATATATACATACAATACAATATATATACATACACTAAGTAGGTATCTTGTTAGGAGCCAATTAAAAAATGCAAATAGACCATCTTTTTAAATTGAACTCGATTTGATGCTTGTCTTATATTTAAGGGCAGGTTGTTCCACAAATTCGCAACAACAACTGCAAAAGAGAAGAAGAGACACAAAGGAAGAATGATGCGAGGGAATTGAAAGAAGAGAGTTATGTGAAGAGCGAAGGGATCTGTCATGAAATGTGAATAGATAGGCAAGTTGTTCCGAAAAACAAAACACTACTGTATCGTAGTAAATACCTGTGGGCTGTGGAGTGTTACAAGGTCACTCGCCGGCTTGGTGGCGCGGGGCGACAACCTCGCTTGAATCTCAAGGCTCTTTTTTTAAGTAAGTCGTTGTTTGTCGTTTAAGACCTTTCGCTACCTTCTTGATAAGGCGATATTTTTAGGAAAACTTCTCTGCACCGTAACTTAAGATTTGATTACTAAATTTATAATTAAAAATTACTTACATGCTTAAAATTTATTTAAGATTATAATATAAAAATATTTGCCCTTTAATACATTCCATATTGTATAATAAACAATATATATATATATATATATTAGACCTGGAGTACCAAAACTGTGAAAGCTAACTATACTTATTACATTTTCAAAATACAGTTAAACTATATTAGCCTATAGTAAAGTTGGCTAAATATAGTGTTAACGCCGTTTTATATATATATACATATACATACTCGTAATTATCAATATAGTATAACGCTTCTAGAACAATCTCACGCTTTATGTATATTCATCCCTTTTATTCCTTATCCATGAGACTTGCGTGTGAAAGAGATAGAGAAATGCGCTACTCAACCCACATTTATTAAAAATAAAAGACTTTAAATTGTGAATTGTGTGTGCTCATAAACTCTGCTCCAACTCTTGATGCTATGGTGGTGTGTCGTGCCTTACAACCAGTGACCTTGGAGCTATCGAAGAACCCGCAGTAAGTCTCCTTTCTTTTCACCACCATATAGGTTATAAAAAGAAAGTAAGTGAATAAATATAACTTTATATAAGTTATTTATCAATACCTACTAGGTTAGAATAAAAAGTAAAGTGCTGTTTATAGATTTGAACAGTCTCGGCCAGACTTTAGAGTCCGGCTTAACTTCACAAAGGTGAAAACTGGCTTTGAGGCCAAAGTAAAAAGCAGAGGCGAGAAACTTGCGCGCTACAATCTGCTGCAAAAATCCATTGTTATTTTGGAAGATTGGTCTACTTGAATACGCTTTGTTGGGAAAGAAAACTATTTTATTTGCTAGGGTTTGAATGAGATTAGCTAACTTCTGTTTACTTTGCTATAAAATTACTAAAATGTGATTAGATTTATTGATTTTATTTTATTGTGAGATTGTTTTCTGTGATTATTCAGTCACATTATAATATAATATAAAACAAATATACATATGTGTGTAAAATTTAAAATTAATTATGAAATGATAAAAAAACTTACTTACAAAACCTAATTGAAATATAAATCGTATCCGCGCGGCATGGTGGCAAGAACGCCGCATTTCCTCGCTGAATCGCTATGCTAATTCTATGGGCGAGGAAAGAACCAGCAAGACAAGAGGTCCCCAAAACAGACAATTAGACGAGGGGTGATGTTTATAAAAATGTTTTAGAGCTTGGACTCCACGGGCCTAAAGTCTCTACAGCAAACGGCACAAACACGAAGTCTTTGATTATAGATACGTATATGCGCCGCTTGCCAGACTGCGCTTTCGGCTGCGGTTTCCGCTTTTAGCGCTGTTCTCCTAAGGTGTGGCAAAGCCAAAGTGTCGACACAAGTCGCATCCCACACTAAGATCCGTCCCCGCTCCCAGGGGATCAGCATCATACCATCAGGTCTCTTGCCATCATCGCGGATTAATCCAGTGGGTTCCAGAATAGCTGGAACCTCAATGGTGGTAAGAGCCCGTTTTATGGTTTCATTTAGGGAGCCATGACGTGAAATTATGCCAGCGCTTTTTATACAAGAAAGCTCGTTGACTTCAAAGCGGTCTACATCCCTACCGCACGGACACTTGTGTTCAATGCACACCGGCGACCCCAGCCGAAGGCCAACAGCTATGCGAAAACTCTCATTGTCCAGCAGAGTCCCAAGATTAGAGCGTGTCACCAGTAGCCAGATTCTTTTTCGATTGACGCCAAAACACGGGCTCGATCTCTATTATTATCGAAATTTTGAACAACAAAATTGTATGTAATTTAAACCAATAGTGCATCCTAAAGTTTTTGACAGTTTGGTTCCTTTGGGATATCATCATTGGGACAACGTAAAGTCCAGGCCTCCAAAATAAATAAAATAAAAAAGTTATTTATTTTCTCCCACAAAACTTAAAATTAGTAACAATATTTATTAAAACATTTATGTAGAAGACTGGAGGCAAAGCTAAACTAAGCGAAAGCATAGTCTGTGTGAAAGCACTCCAGGTTCCTCTGACTCAAACTTAATAATAAATACATCTATAGTGTAGTGTAATGTAGTATAGTGTAATGTAGTGTAGTGTAGTGTATATATAATTAGGTGTATATATTATTTTATCTTATATATAAATAGTTTTATTTTTATTATTTTGATCATATTTTATAATATATATTTATTTATATCTTGTATATTTATTTTATAAGTATTTATAGATTGGTCTATACATATAGAGCCTCTGAAGCACATGTAATTTGCACTTGATTTTTATTTAATATGAAATTAAGACATAAATATAATAGAATAAATACCTAATTTAATTTTCTGTCTATGGGTCGTCTCTAGAGGACATTCTTTTAATTGTTTATTAAAATATAAATAAACGTAAATACTTAATTATAAATAATATACACTACAAAAAAAAACAAATTAAATTATATTTTATCATTATGTTTAGTATGTATGTATATTAAATATTGAATAAAATATCCGTAAAATAATTTCAACTTGGTCACCTTAATTTTGAACGGACTCTCTCGTCGCTTTTCTTTATGAATACTTTGCATGAATCATGTATAAGGTTTTCATAAACGAAGAGTCTTCAAAATGGCATCTGGATTATTAAATTGAATTTCTTGACGCAAAGATTTTTTCCCCGCGAAGGAAAATTCTTAGAATACCTCTGATAGTGACTACAAAGAGATTCAGTTGGCTTTTATAAATAAATAAAATAGACTATTTATTATATACATAGTTTGAGCGGTGGCGCCTCAGTTTAATCTTTTGAATTGTTTGAACCAAACTATGTACCAATATTAGATATGATTATTCTGACGTCTGCTATCCCGATCTCACTGTAGAGTTACTAAATAAACTGGATCGCCTTCTAAAATTATGCGTCCGATTTGTTTTCGGCTTGCGTAAGTATGACCATGTGGCAAATATAAATACAGCCATCACCGCATACGCATGGCTAAAATATGGAATAATTGTTTGGGGTAATTCCACAGATATACAAAATCTTTTTATTTTACAAAAGAAATGTGTGCGCATTCTTGTGAATATAAAACGAACAGAAAGCTGCAAACCACACTTCAAGGAGCAAAAATTGACTTTAACTTCTATATACATCTTCGAAATATGCAAATTTGTAAGGAAATATCCGCAATTTCATACTAAATGTTCAGACAAGCCACGTCGGTATGAATCTCGTTTCAAAAATTGGTTACTCTTACCAAAATAAAATTTAAAAATACACAGCAGCGTCCGTATGCTAAATCCACAAGTACATATATATAATAAATTGCCAGAATCTATTATACAAGAAGCTAACCATAACACACACACACACACATCTTCACGCCAGATCCCTCGCGAGGTAGGCAGACACAATTGAGCGCCACTTGACACGATCACGACATACCTAGCGAAAGCGCTTTTCAATTCAAAAATTTTTTATTGTACTAAAAATATTGTACATAGGCAAGCTTAATGACTAAGCATTTTCTAACAACCAACCTTTGGGAGTGTGGAGAGGTAACAACGAAGGGTGCAATTTATTATATAGCGATAGTCCTTCGCGCCATTTTGCGCCGACATGTCAAGTGCAAGTTTTTGTTTTGTAAATTAATTTACTGTGAATATTGTTGGTCAGATGTGGTGTTGTTTTGTTTAATAGTGTTCTACAATGTGAATAGTTATGGAAAACGATAAATTGGACTTTGAACATGGGGCACAAGTTGCAGTTTATTTTATGCGGTTTTCCCGCGCTGTCAACTCCCATATTTTACCCGACGTATTTGAGCTATGGTGCCGCGAGTGACTCCAAGAAAAGCATCAAATTCTGCAGCATCTGGAATTTGATGGTGACCTCATTATCTCATAGAAAAGAAAGATATATTACGTCAGACTTGGCTTTATGGGCTAGACCCTTTGCCTTCCCTATCATCTCATTCATCATCCATCGAGAGAATAGAACCAAAAAAAATATATATGTTCCTTGGCCGCATGTAATACAAACGTTACAACGGGCAACGCCAGATCAAATAGCTATTACATATATTTGACTTCTAACTATAGGTGCTTCTGTGTTTCAACAATAGGTGCGGGGCTTTAGCAATTAGTCGTGTGTTTTATCATGACAGGCTAAATGGAATATAGTTCAATATTCATATGACCAGTGAGCCGAAATATCCGGTATAGCTCTGTGGCAATGCGGAATTAATTGGTCTGCGGTATCCGGTTATACGGATTATATGTGCTGACCGTAAGAATCTGTATCTATACTAGCTGTTTGACCCGGCTTTGCGTTGTAAATGGATATTAGATGTTATTAAAAATGGTCGATTATTCGATATTTGTTTTACGACGTTAATCACGTCAAAGAACCAAAATTAGGAAGCTGAAGTGGCAATGAGCTGAACACGTCTGTCGTAAAACCGATAAACGATGGAGTAAACTGGTCCTGGAATGGAGACCATGTACTGGAAGACGCAGAGTGGGACTTAACGTTATTATTAAGCAACATTGTATGCTTATCTTTAGTCCTGAAGTTTTTAGTAAACGAATAATAATAATAATAATTTATTCTGGACTGCCTCTGTGGTCTAGCGGTTAAGTCCGGGTTCGATTCCTGGTCGGGACACAAAAATATTTATTAATGTAAATAAAAATACATTTATTACAGCATTTCCTTAGTACAATTTAATAAAAATAATTAAATAAATTTATGCTAAAATTAAAAATAAACTAAACAAAACCTTAAATTAAATAAACTAAAAGATAAACCTAATTAATATAAAAACTAAATACTTACAAATATCTTGATTATAATCTACATGTCATCGAATCCAGGAGAAGATGAACCCAATGGTCAGAGGACTCCGGCGACGTTGCCTCTTGAATGGCAACACTGATCCTCTGAATAAGATATTCCCTACTCAGAGGATCACCTGTTGACGCTCGGATGGCAACGCTTATGTCGCGTATTAAAGATTTAGCGTCCTCAGACCAAGGGCCCATCGTCTCTACGGCAAATGGCACAAAATGGTAACGGTTTGCCAACTCTATGTACTTATTACGTTTACCATTTGCAGCCAATTACATTTAATTAATTTTTAATTTGTTATATTTCTCGAGTTTGGTACGCTGGAGACATCGACGAGCTCGCCACTTGTCATGATTGGCAAATAATCATAATAAATAATAATAATAAATCAAAGTAAAGTTGGCTAAATGTGAATCCGCTTATTCATAAGCGTGGTTTCTGACCACCCCAAAAGGCGTGATGATACTTTTTTTTACTTTAATAAATGATTTTTTTATTGAAGGAATGATCTTGTATGTGAAAGCTCTCAAGATTTTCGAATAGTTTTTACAAGCAGATTTTTCTGTTTTCTGGGTCTATTTTTATATAATAAAATTAATGAAGAGGTAGCTATATATATGTGATATGTAGAAAGAATGTCACAAAATGGCTACAGTCTCTTGACTATAATAATAATAATAATCTTTTATTTCGGACTTTACATACATAAATTGTTAGTAACAATTTTAGTTAATCTATATTTAGAATAACTATTAATTTATTTTAAACTATCCGCTACTGGAAGCTGTCTACTTGATATTATGCAGCTGTATTTATTTATTTATTTAAAATATTATTGCACGAAGTACAAAGGCGGACTTAATGCCCGTAGACATTTTCTGACAGCCAAACCTTGGAGACAAATTTGAACTATTATAGGTGCAATGAAAGAAATATTAAAAAAATTGGAAGAAAAGTTAACAGCTTAATTATACACTTACATATTGTACTGTTATATATACTATAATATCAATATACTAAATACTAATACATACATAATACTATACATTAACATACATATATACACTTACTAATATTGTGAGGAGCTTTTTAGGTAGTGTAGATATCCGAGTTTCCCACCGATCTGCCAATACGTTTAGGAGGACTACTGGTTCTCATGCGGACAAAATAAACGCAGATCAGATCAGATTATGTAACGGGGGAATTACTGTGAGTAGCAAAATAGGAATGCGGTTATAACAAAGTATGTAAAGTTTACACACTCTCTTACACTGCCTCCGTAGTCTAGCGGTTAAGTCCGTGGATTTAGACTCGGAGGTACCGGGTTCGATTCCTGGTCGGGACACAATAATTTATTAAATTTATTTGTGATATTTCTCGAGTTTGGTACGATAGAGACATCGACGAACTTGCCACTTGTCATGATTGCACTATAACACTGTAACATCTGGAATTTGATCATAACCTTATTAACCCATAAAAATAAAGATATATTACGTCAGACTTGGTTTTAAGGACAAGACCCTTTCCCTTCTCTATCATCTCATTCATCATCCTTCGGAAGAAGAGAAAGAAAAAAAAAATAGGACATTTTAAGTAAATGTTTTGGTTTTGTAAATTAATTTACTGTGGATATTATTAGTCAAATTTGCAAGTGTTGTTTTGTTTAATAATGTGCTACGATGTGAATAATTGTGGAAAACGATAAATTGGAATATCGCGCACAAGTAGAAGTTTTTTTTTGGGGGTTTTCCCGCGCTGTGAACTCCCATATCATACCCGACGTGTTTGGGCTATAATGCCGCGAATATATATGATGCCAAGAAAAGCATCAAATTCTGCAACATCTGGAATTTGATGATAACCTCATTAAATCATTAGAAAGAGAGATATATTGCGTCAGACTTGGCTGTATGGGTTAGAACCTTTGCCTTCCCCTTCAACTCATTCATCATCCATCACACAGACGGAAAAAAAAATCAGCAAAAGTAGAACAATTATTTTATTCATTCATTTTCCAATACGAATAAAAGTCAATTGTGTGTCGTGCAAATATTTACTATGTGAATAGCGAGAGAAATGATGCCTGACCCTCTTTTTCATGCAAACGTGTTGGCTAAGTTCACAATAAATCCCTTTTTTGTGCCAGAGAAAAACATTATTATTAGCCTGTGCTACTTCACTGATATATAGGCTCACCATTTCCTATGATCTCCTTCCACCCTCATTCATCCCCCACCAGTCAAGTCATCTGTTCATCTGACAGGGGATCGTCGCACTCTGCGTCTTCCAGTACGTGGTCTCCACTCCAAAATGTTTGTGCCGTTTGGTCTTAAGACTTTGGAACCGTGTGGACCAACTGCTACGAAGTTATTTAAATAACTGTCCAAGGACCGGTAACTGAATGCTTCTTTAGTGGCATTCATTTACTTAAATGGTCGCGTTCCTATACATTTTTTTTGTATTTAAGTGAGCAAATGCCTCTGAGAAAGGAGATGTATACATACTATTTATGTAGTTTATTAAAATTTAAAATAAGGTTAAAATTGCACCCCACATATTATACCTTCTCACTCTTCCAAAGGTTAGCTGGTAGAAAAAGCCGAAATGGCTTTAAGTTCGCCTTTGTACATACTTTTAAGTTAAAGTGCAATAAAGTATTTTTATAATAACAATAATAATAATTCAGTTACCGGCCCTAAGTGGCTGGTTAATACTATATGTGAGAAGATGGCTGGCAGTTTTCTGCAGCAAATTAGCATCGTTATGCAGCAGGATAATACTGCAAGTGTTATTGGCAAACTCATACTGCCACATGAACATATCATCAATTGGTGAATTAAAAATATTATTAATAATAATGACAAAGAAGCGTCAAACGCATGATTGAAAAGTGGTGAACTGTTTGTTCCCTGACACAAAGGCTTTTATGATTGCAATACAAGCTTGAGTAGTTTTAACCCCCAATTACCTTAAATATATAATTAAACAGCCTAACCTACCCACAGACTTATGTAGACTCTGCAATAGTGATTCCGAAACAATCCAACATATAACTAGCAAATCATTAGTGCAATCAGATTATAAACATAGACACGACCAAGTAGCTGCAATAGTACACCTAATATTAGCAAGCAAATATAAATTAGTAGATCAAATTATTCCACAAATACAAGCCAAGCACCGTTCTGCAAAATGACAATATTCGACACTACTGGGATAGAACGATTATAACTGACAAAACAGAACACTACAACCGACCTGACATTACTTTAATAAACAAAAAAGAAAACAAAACAGCAAATTTAATAGGCATAGCCGCACCTAACAATCATAACTTAATAACTACACATACAGAAAAAATACTAAATACAGAGAACCTTGCAATAGAGCTTAAATCGCAAATCAAATTAGAAAAAGTAACAACTGTACCCATATTAATATCTACGACCGGAGTAATACCCAAAACATTACATAACAGCCTCAAAACTTTTAATAACTGCAAACAATTGCAAAAAGCTACAATCCTTAATACTTGTCGTATAGTCAGAAAGGTTGGAGTTAAAGAAGAATGATGCTCACTTGGCCATGTCCTGTGAACATCATTAGGTTAACCGGCTAAATACCTAAATTCTTTAAAAAATCACATTACATAATAATAATAAAATCCTTTATGACACACAAAATATAAAATATAAAAAGATGTACATAGGCGATAATACCTTGAAGGTATTCTCTACCAACTAACGTTTGGGAGAGTGATAAAATTAACATTATGGGTTATTTTATTAAATAAATAGATAAAATGTAAATAGGATCATAATATACTTATATAACAAATACCAATAACACATATAACAATATACATACCTATATAAAACTAATTAAATAAAATATGTCAAGGTGAGGAGATAAAATTTGCTTTTCCAGAAGGTGATAAATTAAAAGTTTTTTGAGTGTTCGCGCCGATCGCGGTAATTTGACCAATTTTGGATTGTTAGGCGTTATTGTGATTCGTCGGTGTATAAATTGATGCCCTAATTTGTTATACCCTTGTCCTGTCTCTTTCTCGCAGCTTCCTTTCTATATTACCCCCCGCTTACTAGTCCAAAGGCCGGCGCTTGCGCATGGAAGAGGGGCAGCGCCTATATAACTGGCCGCAAAACATGCTAGAAGCCGTCGTAGTCGTCGAATCGATTCGAATACAGTCGTTGTCCTACAGTCGTCATAGAAGACGCTAAAGAAATCGCCGCGATCATTGTTTTCGCCCGCATTTGCCAAACCCGCAAAATTAGTGTAAGAACAATTTGTAAGTGCTGGTGCCGAGGACATCAGGTGAGTTCCTTTACCAGTTTCCTTTCTAGTTTGTTTATTGCACCGATTATCATAGTATCGTCTATGTATATTATTTGAAGATTATCGCAAATACCGCACCTAGACACAGTCCACTAATCCTGCGCCACTATTTGAAGATGGCGCCTGTCAAATAATTAATGGCAGCCTGTTCCATGGACGAGCTGCCGATACAGTGAGAGAATTTGAATATCTGCTAGATGAGTGAGGAGGGATTGAAGAAAGAAGAGTACGGGTATGAGAGTCGCACAGATATTCGAAACGATCGCTCAAGTTATATATATATATATATATATATATTAGTTAAATTTATTATATTTTATTTTTATGTTTTTTAGACGTGTTTCATATTTTTTATTAAGTTTTTTGTATGTTTAAACTTAGAATTTAATTTAATTTGATTTGATTTTATTTTAATTTTAATTATCCATTATTACCTACCACTGCCTCCGTGGTCTAGCGGTTAAGTCCGTGGATTTAGACTCGGAGGAACCGGGTTCGATTCTTGGTCGGGACACAAAAATATTTAATAATGTAAAATAAATACATTTAATTAATATTTAGTTTAATTGTGAAATTTCTTTAAGTAGTTTTAATTTATACGCACATAGTTAAAATACCTTTTATTTATTATTAATTAATTTGGTACGCTGGAGACTTGCCACTTGACATGATCGGCCTATAGTAAAGTTGGCTAAATGTAAATCCGCTTTCCGTTTTTTCTGACCACCCCGAAAGGGAAACGGTCGTGATGATGATACTTTTACCTACCACTTGTATTTTGTGCATATTATGTCCTAGTTTTTAAATAAATAATAATGTAACCGACTACTGGTAGTCCTTAAATAAATAAATAAATATACTATTTTATATACATATAAATATACTGCGTGGAATTTATTAAAGAGCAAATATTTTAATATTATAATGTAGAATAAAAATAAAGAACTAGGTATTATTTATTTTAATTATTCAATAATCAAATGTTAAGTTACGGTGCAGAGAAGTTATCCTAAAAATAACGTCACTTATACTGAGCCTAATCAAGTAGGTAGCGAGAGGTCGACGATCGCACGAACGTTGACTTATGTAATTCTTTCTCTCTCTATCTCGTCTCTCGGATGTGGGCGAGATTAATTAATAATAACACTCCCCAGCCTTTAGGTATTTACGCGGGCTTATTCACTATGCAGTTTTGTTTTTCGTATGATTTTTATCTTTATAAAAGTGACCTTTTAATTTCAAGTATATGTTCCATCAATGATACCTGTGTGCTTAGTGTAAAATGCAAGTTTCGGAAAACGTAACTGCTGTAGTTACGTTTTTTTATTTTACATTGCGTGTTATTGCAAGTTTGGCTATAATAACAGGCAATGAACATCGAAAATTCAGTAAAAAAACTTTACTACTATAGTTGCGTTTACGAAACTTCACTGTCACACTAGGCATACTGAAGCCTAAAAAAATATTTGCTCTTACGACAATTACACGCGGTATATATAAGTAATAGAGAATTCGCTCAGTTGTTTACCAAAGTATTATCTCGAGCGTTAATAGTAACCAGTCCGTACCGTATAAGTTGGGAACTTCTCCGAGTTAACGGCGTCATATTGTTTCAGCCTGAATAAACTTTCTTGTTATAAATTGACACCAGACAAGCTTCTATACACGATGCAAGAAAATGTACCCTACAATATTCCACGTCGTCCTATAACCAAGATACTGTGCTGTGTGCTTAGTGTAAAATGCAAGTTTCGGAAAACGTAACTGCGGTAGTTACGTTTTATGTTTTACATTGCGTGTTATTGCAAGTTTGGCTATAATAACAGGCAATGAACATCGAAAATTCAGTAAAAAGACTCTACTACTATAGTTGCGTTTACGAAACTTCACTGTCACACTAGGCATACTGTTCTCCATCCAGGACTAATGTAGGTTCACATTCGTCAATATCTCGAATGTGTAACAAGCTGTCTGGCCAGCGTGGCGAGTGTAGGCCAAATTCTCCAGATAAATGTTCTGGAAGGCCCATCTCCAGCAGTAGAGGTCTAGGACGCTTGTTCTAGGGGCTGTAATGATGTAACAACTACAGTGGTCTCTGCAATGCCAATAATGATGTAGACACCTTTCATGCCCGTTACAATGTGTTAGCATACTACAATAATACACATTACTCAATATTACCTATGTCTAGATTGTTAACAATGTTTTAACCATAAGGTATTCTTTTTGTATGCAAGCAACACCCCGGTTGTAAGTGGCGCTAGCGCATGTCGGCAAAAGCGGGAACCATTCGGCGATCGAGATATAGACGTTCGTGTGAACGCTGCCATTTTTGTGTAATTTATATTTAATAATCAATATCGTGTTATTTTGGTAGAAATTATAGTGATTTCGATTCTCATTAAATGCATTTTATTTAATACCCATGAAAGATAATAAATGTATTCAGAAAAAATGTTCCCGCACATTTCAAACCAATATTGATGAATAGCTAATAATTTATTTAACAAGTATTTTGTTTTCGTTTCTAAGGTACCTACCAAATAAATAATGTTTTTTTTAAAGTTCTATTAATATTTGTAAAAAAATATTATTTGAAGTCATATTTATGTTTTATTTTGTAAGTTTTGTTATTTTTTGTTAATTTTAGTGTTAAAAGCAACTGCCTCAGTGGTCTAGCGGTTAAGTCCGTGAATTTAGACTTGGAGGCACCGGGTTCGATTCCTGGTCGAGAAACAAAAATATTTATTAATGTAAATAAAAATACATTTAATTAATTTGTGATATTTCTCGAGTTTGGTACGATGGAGACATCGACGAGCTTGCCACTTGTCATGATTGGCCTATAGTAAAGTTGGCTAAATGTGAATCCGCTTATTTATTACACACTTTACTATACACACACAATGACAAGCTCGCCGATGTCTCTAGCGTACCAAACTTAAGAAATTAATTAAAATATTATGTAAAAAAATATTTTTAATTACTTTACTATTTTATTCGAAGTAATATACAAACAATATAAAAGAATTACAATATTAAATAAACTATATTACAACAAACTCTAAATTTAAACTAAAAAAAAAAAAAAAAAACTTAAAATAAAAATTAAATAAATTATGTAAAATTCTCGTGTACAAGAGCTTTAAGTCAGTCGTCAGCCAGCAGTGTACGTGTTTATATTTATCAGAATGAACAGGGATCGTGCCAATCATTTCATTTGTTCATCCATTATTAATTATCTCGTTTATTTAAAATGCACTTAATTGGCAAGTTTTGCAATAACAGAGATGGGTAATTAGCATTTTTTTAATTACTCATATCCTTCTTTTACCCTAAAGCTCTGATTTTCAAGATGAAATAAATAAATATTTTTTTTTATGAAAATTAAAGAACTGCCTCCGTGGTCTAGCGGTTGAGTCCGTGGATTTAGACTCGTAGGTACCGGGTTTGATTCATGGTCGGGACACAAAAATATTTATTAATATAAATAAATACATTTAATTTATATGTGATATTTCTCGAGTTTGGTACGCTGGAGACATCGACGAGCTTGCCACTTGTCATGCCTATAGTAAAGTTGGCTAATTGTGAATCCGCTTATTTATAAGCGTGGTTTCTGACCACGCCGTAAGGGAAACGGTCGTGATGATACTTTACTTTTTATATTAAAATTAAAGACTAGCCTTTTCACTATTTATTTATTAAACTACACATTTTTTATAATTATAGACACATCTTATTTGCATGCTAAAAAAAATATTAAGTATAAACCGTTGTCAAAAGTTTTTTATTTTATATTTTGTACAACATGTGACATAGCGCCCACCTGATGGTAAGTGGCACGCAAAGTCCATGAATATTAGCAACTGGAATCAGACACTCATGACTGACATCAGTACCCTAACACTATGCCGGCTGATGATTTCCTCAAAAAGTGCTGAACGAATTTCGTTTTTTTTTTTTTTTGCGTCATTCTCTGAAGTCTAAAGGAAGGAGGAAAATAATTGGGGGAGAAATTGCGTCACAAATCCAAAAAAAAAAAACTATTAGTCGAATTGAGAACCAGTCGATTAAAAATAACACCGCTAGAAATATTTTGTATGAAAATGAAACAGAATTGGATTGTACGAGCCAGAGGATTTTAATTACCAATATTTCCTTTCAAACTCGCAAAGAAAAATATATCGAGAGGTTAATTAAGAAAAATGGAAAAGTGTGCAGTAACAGTTTGGCAATGTTTCTCTTTAGCATATAAATTACCTGCCATTTTGTTACCAATAGGGATGTCACACATTTATTTATCGATTTTTGATTAGTAACGGATTCAACTTTACGCAGTGGAAGTTAGTGCGAGAGGATTTCTAGCAAAATCTTTGCACTGAATGAATTACTGCCTCCGTGGTCAAGCGGGTTCGATTCCTGATTGGGACACAAAAATATTTATTAATGTAAATAAATATATTTAATTAATATGTGTTATTTTTCGAGTTTGGTACGCTAGAGACATTGACAAGCTTGCCACTTGTCATAATTGGCCTATAGTAAAGGCTAAATGTGAATCCGCTTATTTATAAGCGTGGTTTCTGACCACCCCGAAAGGAAATTTGGCTTAACTACATATATTATGTTTAAGATTTGTTAACCTAACCTAACGACAAAATACTTTTTTTTTACTAGCACCTGGAAATAGCAACAGGAATCAGACCCTTATGACTGACAATAATCCATTTTTGTTTTCGTTTATTGTATTTTGTGTAAATTCTCGACACTCAAGGTCTTGTTAATGGTAATTATGTTTGTAATATTATGTAAATGACTGATTGCTGTCAAAAAAATAATAAAAAAAATATATAAAAAAATAACACAATACCGGCTTGACTGGGTATGACGGCAATTGGAGCCTGATCCCGAAACGTGTGTATACACTTTACTGGGTTCATCGGCACGTACAGTGGATACATTCCCGCCCCGGCAGACTGGGCAAATTACCACCATCAATTCGCCTACCACCTACTTCAATGTTAAGTCGTCAGTCCTGGTTCTACTAATACCAACTTGTGGAAACGTTAATAAATTCATCATCATCACGATCGTATTCCTTCCAGGGTGGTCAAGAGCTTTTAAAGAAGCTGATTTACATTTAGCCAAATTTACTATAGGCCTATCATGACAAGTGACAAGCTTGTCGATGTCTCGACTCTGTAAATATCACAAACAAATTATTGTGTCCCGACAAGGAATCAAACCCGGTACTTCCGAGTCTAAATCCACGGACTTAACCGCTAGACTACGAAGGCAGTTCTAGATAGTAATATGTACACAAAAATAATGCTAGAAATATATCATATACACTGCATATATATACCTACTTACACTGTTAGGAAATGTTTAAGTAATGTGAGTATATCATCTTTTTGAAAAGTGATCTGTTGAGCCAGAGTGATGAGAAGGGATAGATAGAACAGAATTATAAGACGAACGGAGAGATCAGTTATGAAATGAGAAAGATAGCTAAATTTGTCCTTGAGGTATTTCGGTGTCGCAGGATCATTGAGAATAGAAAATATTAAACAGAGAATTCTTAGATTCCTGCGACAACAAATACTTTAACTTAACCACTTTAACTAAGTTAAGAATAACTTAATTGATGATTGAATTTACCATCCATACTGTCTAAATGTCCCAAGGATTTCGCTGTCAGATAATACCTAGCACTTTTGTTTATAATATAATTAAGTTTTCAAGAAAAAAAAATCGATTCATCTAGCACATCCCTATTAGTTACTTACTGGAACAATTTCCCCTCTTTGTTAGCGCTTGGTTTTATAATAACTTGCAATAAATCCTATCTAACATTGAAAATGTGTTCGTTTTGCTTAATTTGAATATTTATATTGCTTTTATAGAGGGGCAAAAACGGTTTCTCAGAAAAGTCAAAATTGCCCAAAACCCTGGCAGCGTGCCTGAACAAAATACATATAATTCAATATTAATATCTATTTTTTATGTTTTTTTAAATTTAATATCAACATTTTTTTTTATAGATTTAGGTAAATTTAGATTTTAAATAATTTTAGTTCTTAGATTATGTTATGTTTAGTTCATGGCTGACTTGATTATTGTTTAACTGTTGTGTTATAGCATGTGGTGGTCGCCTATAATAGGTGCAGCATCAGACTTTTAATTTAGCCTTAGTTACAAATGCATGGGAGCTGTTGGCACTGTTGGCAATAAATAAAATAAAAATAAAATGCACAATAACACAAGCATAAGAATATAATTTAATTAAATAGTCAATAATTATAATTTGTCATCTTAAACTTTAGGTTTTACAATTTGAAAAATATTAATTTAAATTACATAACCAAATCATTAATATATATTGAAAATATGATTTTAATTGTTTAATAAATTTATTTCAACAAAATAACAATAATAACTAAAAAAAACATAAAACTAAATATATACAATCATCTAACATTCATTCACATTCAATCATTCATTCGTTCCTTCAAACATACCTGCTCCATCCTAACATCCTATCCATCTCACTCGCTTTCTTGTTCCTCTAATCCTTAAGCTTATAGCCCTTATTACAGAAATTTGTATTTTTGTTTTTAGCCAGCCTGCAACTTAATAATAAATTAAAAATTAATTATTTATTAAATTAATTATTTTCTTTATTATATTAATTATATAGAAAAAATAATTATGATATAAAAAAAACTAAAATATAAAAAAAAACCTACCTACAAAACCTAATTTATCTGCGCGGCATGGTGGCAATAGTCAATTGGTTAAGATACATACATACACAATATACATACGAGTACATACAGGTACGTGAGGTCCAAGAATGAGAACAATTGACGCCAGTCGACTAATCCACATCAGTATTTACCACTATGCTGGCCAAATGCTGTGCTTTTTGTCAAATTTAAAAGATATCAATCGATATCTACACATTTTCACTCTTTCACACTTACAATTTACACCTTCACACACCTACACTGACAATACACATTCACATATACATACACTTACATAATGATGCGTAGATGGTTTTTTTTTTTAAATATTGTCTCTTTATTTTTATTCTTAAGTTTATTTTTAAATAGTTTAAATTGTTCATAATCCGTTCATGCTATATGTTTATTGAAAATAATGTTATTCCGTAATTGGCTAGGTGTTCGGTAATCATTTGAATGTAAATATTTATTTGTAAAATACAGCTGTGGAATAAGTAAATAATAAATAAATAAATAAAAAATATTTTTCTTTTCTTTTTTTTGTTCTCTTCTCCCGATGGATGATAAATGAGGTGATAGGGAAGGCAAAGGGTCTAGCCCATACAGCCAAGTCTGACGTAATATATCTTTTTTTTTTGTTAAAGTTAATGAGGTTATCACCAAACTGCAGATGTTACAGAATTTGATGCTGGGTCACTCGCGGCATTATAGCCCAAACACGTCGGGTATAATATGGGAGTTGACAGCGCGGGAAAACCGCAAAAAATAACAGCAAATTGTGCACTATTTTTAAAGTAAATAATTTAAGTTCTCCATAATTATTTACTGTAGCACATTATTAATCAAAGCAACAATACATTTAACTAATATCCACAAAAGTATTTTACAAAAAAAAACTTGCACTTGACATGTCCGCGCATAATGGCGCGAAGGACTGTTATTTTTTTTTTTAACCACAGTCAAATGACACTTTTTGACAATCCTATCGTGAGAAAACAGCAATTTTGTAATAAGCACAGTTAGCGCAATGACTTCGCACAAGATGCAAAGGAGATATAAAATCATCGATATGCAACGTTCGATTGCTGCCTTGAAATTTAAAATCTTTGGAATTTAAATAAAATTAAAAAGCAAGGCTCGCGTAACCGAATTCGCCAGCTCGACCGAGTTTTGAGAATTTACATTACTAGCAATTTTCCTTTGAAAAGTAACCTTTTTGAAGCAACGTACCTCAGTCATAGACGTATACATTTTTTTATTTTATTATTTAGAATGTTAGGTACAAGTATAAAAAATAAAAAAGTTCTCCAAGCATTCATTTAGATATTTATTTATTTTATTTATTCATTTAAATTCTTTAATGTACTTAAAAATAGTACAGAGGCGAGCAATAATGCCAGTAGGCATTCTTTACCAGCTAACCTTGGGGATCGAGTAAGATACTATAGGCAGATACAGATATGCGGGAGTATTGGGATTATTAAGAATGTTATAAAGTAAGGTGAGAACATGGACAGACCTACGAAAGCGGATATTGAGCCACTTTAACTGAACGCGAAATTGAGAGACATGATCATACTTACGCAAGCCAAACACATAGCGAATGCATAAGTTGAGCAGACGATCGAGTTTGTTCAGTAGCTCTTCGGTGACGTCAGAATAGCAGGTATCAGATAATTTAATGTTAATTAATTTTTTAACCTAGCAACACCATTGAACAAATTAATGTCACCGAAACTTTCATTGTAGTCTAAATAAAATTTAAAGTTTAATAATAGTATTAATTAGTTTGTAAAAAGTAAAACAGTAGTTTGTTGCTAGACGCCAATTTATCCGAATCCTTCCATTTTGAACTTATAAGGTACTATACAAAAAAGTTTCCAAATTGCCTCAGCAACTGTAGCGACTGAGATCGTCAGTGGCCAAGGATGAACGTTTTTGGTTGCAATCGAGATCCTTTGCCTCGCACCATTTTTAAGAAAACAACTGTCAGACACTCACTTGCCTTTTTTCTTCGCTACAACAGCTGCTCCTCGTCGGTTTAATTCAACTTACATTAGTTTAGCTTTGTTTCGTATTATTTTAGTTCTTATTACAAATTCACCTCACTCATTTGCCAGATATTCTTCACCCCCCAGCTTGGGTAAGTATTAAATTGAAAATAGTTCGCGGTCACTTCATGACCACGTGCACTTAATTATTTTGTGCACCACCGCTGCAGTCTCACCATCTATCTGGTATCTTGTCTTGGTGTAGACTGAAGTGGTGGTGGATTTGGAGATGGAACGTAACGCATGTTCCCCGTGCGTTCCAGGGTTCTATGTCTGGACTATAGAGCTAGGATTCAGTTTGAGAAGATAATCCCACTGCCAAAGATCCCTCTGACACCCCGTAGTCCGCTTGGGATCGGCAGCGCTCTCCGGGCCCCCGTCTTCAGGCTCTCCGGGCCCCCGTCTTCAGGCTCTACGAGGGAATGGAACGGATGCATAAAGAGCGATAGGGCTAAGTTTTGGCGTACGCTCCTTTGTTTAATAGTAGAATCTGTTGTCTTGTTAACTTCATTTTTTTTAATACATTAACTCCCATTGCTTAAAGTGTGTAGTTTTATTTTAATGTCCCACTTATGTCAGTCAGTATTGGTGCAAGGGTAAAAGCACAGTGTTTTAACACTTTGGTGCTAATTTCATCATACCCTACTGAATTTGATTTTTTTAATGAGCGTATTATGTTAAGTACTTCGATTTCACTACATGGAGTTAAAAACATGGTGAAATTATTAATTGGAATGTCATTTAAATTATTATGGATGTCAGTCCCTGCAGCTTCGCCGAGATGTAGCTTCTCTGAGCGTGTTCTACCGGCTATACTATGGTGAGTGCTCCGAAGAGCTCTATAACCTAATTCCTTCCTCCCCATTCCGCAACCGAACCACACGCACAGGTCAGAATATGCACCCACATACCGTAGTCACTATCCCTTCGCGTACCTATAAATTTGGTGACTCATACATCTGTCGCACAATAAAGATGTGGAATGCTCTTCCAGCCTCTGTGTTTCCACTTTCCTATAACCTGGAGTCCTTCAAGCGAAGTGTGAAAAGGCATCTAGTCAAGCCGGCATAGTGTTAGGGACTGATGTCGGATATAAGGGTCTGATTCCAGTTGCTAACATTCATGGACCCTACGCGCCACTTACCATCAGGTGGGCGCAGGGTCACATGTCGTGCTAGTATAAAAAAAAAAAAAAAAAAAAAAAAAAAAAAAGTTTTTTTATTAGTCATATTAATGTAATAATTATTGAATTCTTCAGCTATTTTATTTGGGTTAATAATTAGTTTGTCATTTATTTTTATCGATTTTATTTCGTCCTTATAGTTTGTAGTCGTTATTTTTTTTTTATAATATCCCAGCTAGCTTTACATTTATTTTGGGCTTGCATCATGTACTTATAGTTTGTTAATTTTTGCGATGATGTAATACATTTTTTTAGAAGTTTGGCTTAACGTGACAAAACTTTTTCCAGACTAAAATTACGCCTTGAATAAAATAATATACACGTCTATGACAGCAACGTACCTCGGTATTAATCTGTGCATTCTTGAAACGCTTCCTTTAGCCAAAGAGTTGGTTAAAACAGATTAAAACCGCGAATTCTTTACAAAGTTATGTACAAATGTACAAAAGAACTATGAATTACACTTTTATTTTTTGTTAATGCTGTTACATTTGATAGTTGATACGAGTATATAACTATGTATTTATTTATTTAGTTACAGATTCAACAGCGCTTAAAATTAAACCTAGTCTACACAATTCTTAACTAAAGCCAATTAATAAATAAATAATAATAATATTTATTTATTTATTTAAATATTTTATTGCACTTAAAAACCTAGTACATAGGCGAGCTATAACGCCATAAGGCATTCTTCACCAGCTAACCTTGGGAATCACGTAAGGTGATGGGCAAGATAAAGAAAAATATTAAAATAGCTAATAAACATAATTACGCATTTATAGCACTTTATATACATACACAATATAAAAAAATAACAATACACATACATACTATATAATACATATATATATATAATATATATATATAATATATATATATATATATATATATTATGTATTATATAGTATGTATGTGTATTGTTATTTTTTTATATATAAATAAAATGTCAAACAACTAATTCGAGAGACATACATTCTGTTTCTCAAAAAATAATGTGGTTAGAAGGTTTTTAAATACGTTGACGGACATATATAGTGAGCCAAACAAAAAATAATAATTGTGAAACACAAAAAAACCCTAACCTGTTCTCCTGTGTGCTAAGGCATTAGTATTGGTGTGTGTGTAAAATGTGTGTAGTTGTGACAGTGTAGATGTGAGTGTAAATGTAATTTTTAATTTGAGTGCGACTCTGGAATGCTCTGAATTAAACTTTTAGTTATTTCTGTTTTAAATGATTTTAAAGGTAAATAAAATATGTCAATATGAGAGAAATGTTCATTGTAAGTCCTTGCGAATCTCGCAATTAAAGAATATTGGGCATAACTAGTGCGCACTAGAGGTACATAAAATAATTTTTTTGGTGCATTTCGTGTCTTTTTGACGTTAGCATTTTAGACAAAAAGACGAGTAAATCGGGGCAGCCCAGAAGACCAGCGAGCAGTTAAAATAATAATAATATATATAGGCGAATGTAATTTATTTGCAAGCCTAATATTTAGAAAAATTGTTAATAGGTATATTTTTTTTTAAATAGCACAATATTGTACGCCCTGTCCCGGGGTAAATTGTGAGACCTCTTTTGTAACCAACAATGTACAAACAACCACAATTTATGAAGAAGACAAATTTCTAAGCATTCCATGGATTCACCGTGCGGGTGCCGGGTCCATCGTGTGTGGGTAAGAGATGAGAAGAATGGTGTCTCGGGCTTGCGACCGACAATTGGCTGGTTTAAAAAAAGGAGGCCTCCTTTTTTTTCTATTGCGCGATAATACGCTCACCATCCACCATTCTACTTCTCTCCCTACCCAACCAAATACTGTATGATTCCGTTAATGCCGTCTTGGAAGCTCGTTCCATAAATGTATTGACGGCAGGCCTGCTTAGGCCCAATTCTATCAGTAAGTGATGCAAAGATTTTGCTGGAACTCCTCTTGCACCAACTTCCACTGCGTAAAGCTGAGTCTTGAACCCGTTCCTGATGATTTCTTCTGTGAGATAATAATATTTATTCGACTTCATGTTGTGTGTGTGTGGTCATAAATCTATATTGAATTTTTGAATTTTTGAAATAGGTCACCCCTAGATTTGCAGTTAAGACAGTAAAAACAAATTATACGCAAAATTCATTTCTGTGGCATGTGTGTAACGCCTATAATGGTATTAGTCATAAATACGAAATCGACATTTTTCATCATTCGATTCCGGTAGTCAGGAGATTGTTAAGTGCGATTTTTTTTCACAAACCACCATAAATGCTGTTATTTAAGATTATTTATTGTAAGTTTTCATCACTGTTTTTTTATTTTTATTTTATACTATTTTCTTCCTATTATTTTTGTGTATTTGTTATTATCTTTTAAGTCATACCATTACTCTCAGTGGAGACCTTTAATTGACCTCCTAAATCTTATATATGTTATATAATGTGTATTTTTGTGTTGTTGGTCGTCCCAAAAGTTTGTATATAATAAATACATACATATCTTCACGCCAAA
The DNA here is from genome assembly GCA_910589645.1 of Tinea semifulvella. Classification (NCBI taxonomy): domain Eukaryota; kingdom Metazoa; phylum Arthropoda; class Insecta; order Lepidoptera; family Tineidae; genus Tinea; species Tinea semifulvella. The sequence goes on from OU342620.1 coordinate 4,174,019, forward strand.
TCCCTTGCGGGGTAGGCAGAGACAATTGAGCGCCACTTGACACGATCACGACATACCTCTTTCGCTTCTTCGACATTCATCAACCTCTTCATACATGCCCTTTTATTTTGGTGGCTTTTTAATGCACCTTCAGCTATTGTTTTATTTATTTGATCGTGATAGGTAAGTCTTGGTCTGCCAGGGCCTCTTTTACCCACAACTTTCGCATTATATATCTGGTTCGTCAATCTCTCTTCACTCATTCTTTCAACATGTCCGAACCATCGGAGCATACCTTTCCTTATTTTTGTCCCTATGCTTTCTTTAATACCTACCCTTTTGCGTATTTCGTCATTACGTATGCGGTCCGTCAAAGTGACGCCGCATATCCGACGCAAAGACCTCATTTCTACTGCATTAACTCTACTCTCATGCGTATTCTGACATATCCACGTTTCGCTTCCATACATAAGTGTTGGTACCAGCATGGCATTGTGTATGGCGAGTCGAGCTTTGTCACTGACATTTCGGCTGGCCATTAGTGACCCCAGGGCACCGTTAACACTATTTCCCGCGTTCACTCTTCTTTCAACATCCCTATCATACTTCCCATCCGCAGTGAAAACACTGCCCAGATATATAATTTCATTTACTTGTTCTAGAGTTTCATCATCAATCTTTATCGTCACGTTTGTCATTCTTCTTCTTTCAAACACTAGTACCTTGGTTTTTCTCGCATTCAAACGGAGTCCTTTTTCTGCACATCCCTCTTTCATTTTAGTAACCAGTGATTGCAGTTGTTGTTCGGACGATGCCATAAATATATAATAAATAATAATAAATATTTCCAGACAGGTCACACAGCGCCATCTAATTTCCGTGGTAAGCTACGAGGCTTGTGTTACGGAAACTAGATGGTTGATAAACTACATATTATACTTTTTTTTTTGTAAATATATACATATTATACATATAAACACCCCGACCGAGACAAATTATACAATGTACAACTTGCCCCCGGTGGGAATCGAACCCACGACCTCCCGAGTTCACGGCAACGTTTGTTACCACTAGACCACGGAGGCGGTAAGTTTATATTATAAATAAATAAAATCTTGTGGGGGAGATTTCCAACTCCCTCACCCATGGGTGGTAGATGAGTGGACTGTATATGGTTTGGGGGGTTTGATGACGAGCCAGCTCCGTGAAGTCCTTAGAAAGGGGCAGAAGCACTTACCACTTCCAGCAGCAGCTGGCAACGTCTCAGTTATATCGACCCCAGGGTTCCAGAACAAGACATATCATATAAAAGTTTTTATAATTTTACGCGATTTACCTTAGAGACATATTTCTTCCGACGTTTCAGCCAAGTTGCATTGGCCGTGGTCACGGATCGACTATTTTATTATTTATTTATTTAAAATCTTTATTGTAATTTACAATCGGCGAACATAATGCCGTAAGGCATTCTCTGACCGTTGACCGTGGGGACAAATGAGATTTCTTTGTTAGATCGAGGATAGTGAAAATTATATTTATAAATTATTTTTATTCCAATAAATATTATAAAAGTAAGCAATTCCTATATAAACATACATATACTTAAATACTATATACATAACATTAATACATACACATATACATAACATATAGATAACATTAATACATAAACATATATTGTAAATACTATACATAAAAATAACTACTGGTTTTAAGATAATCATATTTATTATACATAACACTAAAAGACCAACTACCCACCAGGGTCTTCAGGTTTGACAGTGACAGTGAAAGAAATCTACAAGGACTTAATAAAGTGAGTGTAAACTCTCCTTTTAAATAAAGCTCTGTTAGGAGCCTGTCTAATGCTGACAGGCAAGCTGTTCCAAAGAGAGGAGGCAGTAACGACAAAGGATTTAAGACATAGTTGGTGTGATGAGAAGGTATAGAAAGAGCGGAGTTGAATGAGGAGCGAAGTGTTCTATCGTGTAGAGAGCAAAGAAAGGAAAAATAATCTTTCAAGTATCTTGGTGTATTAGGTTCATTTAAAATAGAATATAGTAGACACAATAATCGACTATATATATCACATAAAACTAATAATCCAAGTAATGGTTCAGCAGACACTGCTGCAGCACCGAAAAATGAGCACACGCGGTGTGACGTCACCGAAACACAAAATTGTTGACGTTTGCCGCCGACCGAGGCTAAGGTGTGACTGGGACCACCGATAGGTCACAGAACTTAACAAAACTAATTACATTTTTTTATATACTAGCATTACGACGTCAACTTCTGCATACGACATGTGACCCCACGGCTACGTGAAATCTTAAAGGGGAATTTATTTATAGAAAAAAAATGGCAGATAATCTTTAGTAAAGTAAACTATCATCATGACCGTGTTCCTTCCGGGGTGGTCAGAAACCACGCTTTTTTTTAATGATTCACATTTAGCCAACTTTACTTTAGGCCCATAATGAGAAGTGGCAAGCTCGTCGATATCGTTTGCGTACCAATCTCGAAAAATATCACAAATAAATTGTTGCATCCCGACCAGTTACCTACGAGTCTAAATCCACGGACTTAACCGTTAAACTATGGAGGCAGCTAAGCTAAATCTGACCTAATCACACGAAAGCTAAAATTTGTGGGCACCGTAGTCCTAGTTTCCGTTCCATTAATCCAAACTAACTGGGCACATGATGCAATACATTAAGTTCCGAATGGCCTCAATGGCCCAAAATACTCAAATATGACGGACTAAATGCTACTATTAGGCATATTAAAAATTCGTTCAAAAAACTCGTCTATCTAAACTTTCTAAATAGCTCCCAACAATGTTAATAAGTGTATATATGTATATTTATGTATATTTTTGTGTATGTATTAGTATTTAGTATATTGATATTACAGTATATGTTAAAGTAGATATAATTATGTTGAATTTATCCTACTATTAATATTTATTTCATTGCACCTATAAATGTTCTAATTTGTCCCTAAGGTTTGGCTGTCAGAAAATGTCTACGGGCATTAAGTCCGCCTTTGTACTTTGTGCAATAAAGTTTTTAATAAATAATAAATAAATAAATAAATCTCATAAATTTAACAAATAATATGTGTTGTTGTAGGTGTTGTTTGTATGTGGGAGAAATAGTTTTTGAATTGTAGTTACTTAGTTTTGTATTGCTTTTATCCATCTTCAGGTCCACAATCTAAGCTAGGGAATACTTAAACATGCTAAGCTCAGCTGAAAGTAAACACCAATGTCGGCAGTCTCGACAGATCGCTCATTTAGCGATTTCGGTCGGTAAGTCATAGAATATATTGCTAATAAGAAAGAAAGAAATAAATATATTTATTTGTCGCCAAACCATACACATAGCATAATACAAATAAAAAAAAAACTATACATAAAAAGATTATGCGCAAAATACTTAGCCTACCAGCACATGTATAGCTACAAAAAGGCGATCAGCCGATTTTCACCCGCCGCCTTACGGATGGAAAGCACGTCACGGACACAGATGTACTAAATACAACCTATTTTTCATTACCCAGCATCACAGATGTGTAGCCTTTCGCGGCAGTTTTCGTAATCAGGCAACGCAGTGTTGGAATAATATTCCTCCACCACTTCGTCTTCTAACATCAAAATATGCTTTTAAAAACAAACTCAAGCAATATTTATTAGCGATTCAAAAGTCGTTGCCCTAACGAATGAAGAAACAGGTGTGTTTAGTTTGTCCTCTTCAACAAATTGAGTATTTTATTTTATTTTATTTATTTATCTTCCTTATTTTATATTTACTTATGTAAATAATTTAAATTTATTCACAGTAAGAGTATTAAAGAGTTTTCCTAAAACTATTCGGTCTATTGATTTAAAAACATGGGAAAGCTCTTTTATATGGCAGCTTGGTGCATACTATAGCCCTGGTCTGAATGTAATGCATTAGGTTTTGTCTAACTTGTTTTGTAAATTTATTAATATCGACCCAACAATGGACATAACATGCTGATGATGTTTTCCATGATGCGCTAGGTGATGATGATATTTTTCTAAAAAATTAATACAAAACTGTATAGTGCATTGCCTTTACCATTGCTAAAAGAAATAAAATTACTTACTACTATATTCAAAATTTATGACAAAGACCTTCAGTCACTGTCAGTGATGACGCCGCTCCAAAGAGAGGCGAAATATTTGGCAATAAAATTTTTAAGCTTCAATTTATATATTTTACCAAGTAAGAAACACATCTAACACATTTTATTTGTTGCAGATAGTAAATAATTTAAATGCATTTTTGGGTGAAATGTACAAATTTTACTGTGTGTATTGCACAGAGATAGGGAAGCAGAGGTGATCTAACTGCGGTCAAAGCGTGGCATTTCTCACACACAAGTAATGTTCGCACACTAATACAGAAGACAGGACCGGACTCATTTGCGAAATGTCAAAATATTATTATATAAGTATAATTATGCATATCGCTCACAAATCCGTCCTGAATCAGTGTATAAAGCCCACTTCGGAAGATAGGTTTTGTGTTCTACGATTAAAATAATGAAATGAGTATTTTTAGCTATATGGTTTTTTAAAAAATACAACATAATATAATAAAATCGTTTATTTATATTTTCTTATATATATTATTCAAAGCAATGGCACGCTAATTTTGGACCGGATGGCGAGTGGTATCTGGGTCTCGAAGAGATACCGAACCCCTCTGTACCGGCCGAATGGGCCCTAAATGGTCGGGGGGGGAACGTAAAAATTATGACGAGACAACCGGATGGTAATGCGGTTGAAGTTGCTTGGAGTTTTCTGTAATGTTTATACCCTATTTAAAATTTCAAACATGTCTCTTTTCTTTTATCCAAAAAAGTACTTTTTTTTTACCGCTCTCATATTATTCTGAAAAATAAATAATAATTATTGTTATATAACTTAACTTCCATAAATGTTTTGTAAGTATGAAATAAATCTAAGTATTGTATCTATACAAGGTGGAGTTTTGAGACGGGACAGTAAGGGCAAATATCTTAACCGTTATAGTTACAGGAAAACGTTCCTAGGAGACTATCCATAACTTATTGAGATATTCTGAACTTCATTCACAGATTTTGGAAAAATCTAGTCAGCAAAAACTTTTGTTTTTATGCCGATCGATCCTGTTTCTTATATGGATCAAAAGTCTCTACTGGAGCAACTGAGGTTTGAGTACTAGAAATGACAGAAACCAAACCAAAAAGGCCAAAAAGGTAGCTCGGTTGATAGAATGCATTCCCTAAAATCCAAAAAAGGTCGGTTTGAACCCCGGCATGTACCAATGAGAAATACACTTTTCTTGCATACATTAGTCAGATTTACAACACCACCGTTCCCGTGCCTTGGAGAGCACTTTAAGCCGTGGTCTAGTGGTAACAAACGTTGCCGTGAACTCGGGAGGACGTGGGTTCGATTCCCACCGGGGGCAAGTTGTACATTGTATAATTTGTCTCGGTCTGGGTGTTTATATGTATATATTTACAAAAAAAAAAAAAAAAGTATAATATGTAGTTTATCAACCATCTAGTTTCCGTAACACAAGCCTCATAGCTTACCACGGAAATTAGATGGCGCTGTGTGACTTGTCTGGAAATATTTAAAAAAAAAAAAAAAACAACCTTTTTTTACTAATTAACCCGGTTCTACTAATACCAACTTGTGAAATCGTTAAGAAATTGTCATTAAAATTTACATGAGACCCTCGCCAATCCGTCTGGCCAGCGTGGCGTGTGTAGGCCGAATTCTCCAGAAATATTTCTGGAAGACCCATCTCCAATAGTGGAGGTCTAGGTCTCTGTATTCTAAGGGCTGTGATGATAAATAGAGGCGTGAAAGACGGACAAACATACATACACACATACATAAAAAGCTTTTTTCACGTTTATAATATTAGTATGGACACCCAGACAACCTAAGCGAAAAACGTAAATATATTTTTGGCCTTGGGTACGAATCGAATCTACGCACTGCGGGCACTCTGTGGATACAATTCCATAGGATTTACCACTAGACCACGGAGGCGGTCACAACAATAAAACGGTAAAAAAATAATATAAAAATTATTAATTTTACAAATCCGACCCTGTGTTGATGGAACTGTCAATGTTGTTGTTTTGCAACAATTTTTACGTTTTTCTCTAATAAAGCAACAAAAATTGTAAGATTATTATTTTAATTTCGTTAGAATACAATGAAATATATCTTCTGTCTCTCACATATTTTGAAATTACAAGAATAATCACTAATTTTATTGAATTATGTGTTTGAATGCATGGTGTCAACATTTAAAACTTACTTGTGGAAGGTTATTCCTAGCACTTTTTTATGTTTTGCACTGTCGCACATATAAGCACTACACTAGACCATGATTTAGTAAAATTTTCAAGATGTAATTTTAGTTAAATAATGAATAATCACAATAATAAGTCGAGATGGTTGAGTTCGCTGTTGTTACTTTATTGTCTGTCAATTGCCTTGTAGTCTATGGTTTCAATGAAAAAATGCCACGGTTGCTCGTTTATGCAGTGTGTATGTGAACTGAGAAAGTGAGATAGCTATATGATCTTTGCGATGAGAATGAGTAAGCGCAACTTATATGGTTATACGACTAAATAATATGTTGTCTCTGCTTCCTTAACTCTGTGGTGTATTGTATATAAACGATTTCAATTTGTATTTATGTTTTATGTAGATAAGTATTCGTATGGTTATATGTAAGTATATACTTGTTATTTATTATTTATTTAAAAAAATATATTTTATTTTATTGGGTACTAGCGGAAGAACAGCGTCGCGGTTCCAACTACGTAATTTGTGACACATGCTGAGCTTAGGGCCCGTATCGCTGCAGAAATTGCGGTGTGAATTGTAGCGCAGCGCACCTCGATGGCTGCCTGGTGGTGCTCGGGATGTGGCAGTCGGATGTAGGGGCGGCCAATTCCATATTTTAATATTAATTCATGGTCCGTGCCACCCCATATCCTATGCACTGCTATATCCTGGAGTACTTAGATGCCTGTCAGGGCCCGTTGTGCTGCATATCTTAATTCTTAATTGTGTAAGTTGTATCTGTTTTGCGATGAATAAACGTATTTCTTTCTTTCTTTCTTTATTTAACACATATTGCATGAATACAAAATCAAATTAATACATTACGTAGGACCGTCGAGATGTTGTTCTGTATAAATCCATCCTGTACAATGCTATGTCTCAATCTTTGGTTCTTGGATATAGAATAAGTTTATAAACTTGTAGGCGCAAAACGAAACGAAACGCAAAATTATGAGCAAATCGAGTCTTGGAACAAACTATGGCGCACATAAGTGAGTTATGAACAAGAAACAGTTGTTTCGTATAGCTTGGATATTGACTTGCAATAGCAAATACACCTATACCTTATTCAAGATACCAATAAATATTATGTAAACAAGAAAACAAGTGGTTGTCAAACTGTTTTTGTTATACGGCGTGACTTGTATTCCCTCACTCTACTAGACTTATATGTTATTCTATTGATAGAAACTTTTTTTTTGGTTTCTCCATACAAACTATATTTTTTTTACTAGCACGATATGTGACTTTGCGTCCACCTGATGATAAGTCCATTAATATTAGCAACTGGAATTAGACACTCATGACTGACGTCAGTCCCTAACACTATGCCGCCTTGACTGTGCATGACGGCAATTCAAATTACAATACAAAATTAACTCTAAAATAGCCAATTTCTATGAAGTTTTTTTGGTTATTTCCGACTTATACGAGGGGCGTTCAAAATATTCTCGGTATTGATACGTTACAACCTCTTTTATATATATATTTGTTACTGGCCGCTAAGATTCATCCATTGACATTAAAAAAAAGTAAAATTGGAACCGAGATGTTCTTTTGTTTTTCTGCAATTGCCGAACAAACATGAACACCATGAGCGAATTAACAATTTTAACGAAATTAGAGCACCGATCCGTCATAAAATTCTTGACAAAACAGGGTAAAAATCAAAAAACCATAAAAGAGGGAATGGATTGTGTTTACCGTGAGTCTGCTCCTTCTTTATCTACTATTCAAAAATGGTCAAGCGAATTTAAGCGTGGAAGGGAGAGTATTGAAGATGACCCTAGACCTGGCCGGCCTGTAGTGGCTACCTCACAAGAAAATATTGATAAAGTGGAAAAACTTATATTGGAAGACGGCCGAGTGAAGGTAAAATCTATAGCTCAAGTAACCAATCTCTCTATTGGTACCGTACATGACATTATACATGACCATCTTAATATGTCAAAAGTAAGTGCAAGATGGGTTCCGCGAATGCTGACGCTTCTTCAAAAGGATATGCGTGTGGCTTGCTGTTCAGATTTTATCGACCTGTGTGGTGAAAATCCCGATGAGGTGCTGCAAAAAATAGTTACTGGAGATGAAACCTGGGTTCATCATTATGACCCAGAGAGCAAACAGGAGTCCATGCAGTGGCACATTAAGGGTTCAGCTCATCCCAAGAAGTTCAAGGTAATCCCGTCAGCTGGCAAGGTCATGGCCACAATATTTTGGGATTGTGAAGGAGTTTTGCTTATCGATTATAAAGAAAAAGGTGTAAATATCACAGGGCAGTACGTTATACGTCAATTAAGAGATGCGATCAAAGAAAAGAGGCGAGGAAAGTTAACCAAAGGTGTTCTGCTTCTGCATGACAACGCCCCTGTCCATACTGCTCATATTGCCAAGGCAGCTATTGTTGAATGTGGGTTTGAAACTGTTACTCATCCACCCTATAGTCCGGACTTAGCCCCAAGCGACTTCTTTTTGTTTCCCAATCTTAAAAAGGATCTGCGTGGAAATAAATTTTCTGACGATGAAGCGTTGAAGACGGCCGTGGAGGAGCATTTTTACACCAAAGATAAAAAATATTTTTATGAGGGATTAAAAAAAATAATTGATCGATCTTATAAGTGTATGAACATAGGGGGGGAGTATATTGAAAAATAAAAATATCAAACTTTTCGTACTTGTTTGTTTTATCCACATACCGAGAATATTTTGAACGCCCCTCGTAGTTTCTTAGGAAAAGTGGTTTGTTTCTATCAATAGAATAACAAATTACTATAAAGTAAGAGCATACAAAGTCACCCCGTATAATAAGGTATTTAGTATGGTATTACAAAAAAACAAATCCCTAATATATAAGAATAAGGTCTGAACTGTGAAAATTATTTTTTAGTTAAAAATATCATCATACCTATAATTCTAAAACATTTTTTCAATCCTACTTATTTGTTTTAAACTCTTACTATAGTTATACTATATATATTTAGTACTAGAGCTGTAATAATGATATTCTATACTTTTTGCACAACTAAACTATACAAAATAAGCTGTTTTTTCTACTTTAATAGTAATCTTGTTAGAATAATGTATCTAAAAATGCATATATAACTGTAAATACAATTCAGCCGAAAATAATAATGTCCTTTATGACTTAAAATATATTTTACACATTCGAATATTTAATACACAGGAAGCCCAAACTCTCCAGATGTACCTATGTTCTGGAAGGCTCATCACCAACAATGAAGGTCTAGGATGCTGTGTTCTAGGGGCACAGGTATGTTTTTAATTTTAGATTTATTAATTAATTTTAATGTTAGAAAGCCGACAGTTTAAGAACCTATTTTATTTTTGACAGCTGTTTATTTACATATTTTTTTTACTATCGCAAATATAGTGTAGGCGTATTTCGTAATGTATACCACCTAACATTTCACGTTTTACCTTAGGATTGGCTTAAATCTCGGTTTAAAAACTTTATCAAAATTAATTTAAAAAAAAAGTACTTTTTTAAACCAATATTAATCAGACTGGTTCTTGAATTTAGCCTTAACAGGCCTTTAAATCTATTTTTCCACGCAAAAATAGCTGACATTTCGCAGCGTTAGAAGATTTTTCGCTATATAATTACAAGTTATTCGTTTTTTTTGTTCTATTGCTGGCATTATGTATTGCTTGTATTCATTATTGTTTTTGTATTTTTTCATTGTTATCTTTGCTAGCTTTCTATTCTATCTGTCAGTGAATTCTTATTATTGGTTTTATCGTATTACTATTTTCTCCATTATTATGTACGAGTATAGCTGTGAGAATTCCTAAATAAATAAATAAAATTCTAACTTAACTCCGGTTTCATGTACTGCTCAAAGCTCGATTTTTACTGAATGTTGTTTTGAAACGAATGAAAATGCTACTACACCCGTCAAAGCAAAATGCCAAACTCTGCCAAGAGTGTAGCGACTAAGAAAATGATTCAGCCTAGGCTTTCACGGTTAGAGCCGCGACGCTGTACACATATAAAACCTAAGAAATGAAACCGTGGCTTAAAATTAAAACGCATTTATCGTGTTCAGTTGTAAATGCGATCAGACGTGCACGCTCGGAGTCTAGCCTAGCTTTCAGCGTATCCGACCAATTGTATTGATTCATTTTTCATGTTCCCTCGAGTGAAAGAATGGAATTTAGAGATCGCAATGGGCTGTCGGCAATGGAGAAAATATATATTTCTTTAAAGGTTATTGAACTGATTAAAGACTCTTTCGTACGAGACGATTTCTCTATCCTAATATGATTTTTAAAAAATATGTATTATATATATAAGGTTCTTGATCTAATCAACACAAATAAAATTACCTACAATAAACCATCATCATCATCACAGAACACAGAGTCCTACTTAGACCTTGACTGTTGGAAATAGGCTTTCCAGAAATTTGTAAAGAATTTTGCCTACACTGGCAGACATGGCATGCAGCAGATAATTGATGCATTGATAGCTTAACTAACAATTTTATTGCACCGCAAATAATGTGAACCAATAATTAAGTTTTGTAATATTTTAAATATTTTTAAGACTGCCTCCGTGGTCTAGCGGTTAAGTCCGTGGATTTATACTCGGAGGTACCGGGTTCGATTCCTGGTCGGGACACAAAAATATTAATTAATGTATATAAATACATTTAATTAATATTTAATTTATTAGTGATATTTCTCGAGTTTGGTACGCTGGAGACATCGACGAGCTTGCCACTTGTCATGATTGGCCTATAGTAAAGTTGGCTAAATGTGAATCCGCTTATTTATAAGCGTGGTTTCTGACCACCCCTAAAGGGAAACGGTCGTGATGATACTATAGGATCTACTAATTAAATAGTTACCTTTACTTTATACGTATATTAATATACTATTTAATATTTCACATCCACTCGCTCGGCCGCCACTATTCGATCTGTCCTCTAGAGATGTCACACCGTAGTGTTGTGCTGTACGTTCGATGTGTATGCTACAGATACCTTACTTTTTAAATATTTTTAATGAGTTTAAATATTAATTACAGAAAATTAAATTATGTTTGGGTATCGCGACGCGGCAACCGTTGTTACTTTTTTTTTTTTGTTGTTTGTTCTCTTCTCCCGATGGATGATGAATGAGGTGATAGGGAAGGCAAAGGGTCTAGCCCATACAGCCAAGTCTGACGTAATATATCTTTCTTTTTTATGAGTTAAGGAGGTCATCATCAAATTCCAGATGCTGCAGAATTTGATGCTTTTCTTGGAGTCACTCGCGGCGTTATAGCTCAAGCACGTCGGGTAAAATATGGGAGTTGACAGCGCGGGAAAACCGCAAAAAATAAACTGCAACTTGTGGCAGTCCAATTTATCGTTTTCCATAACTATTGACATTGTAAAACATTATTAAACAAAACAACACCACTTTTGACCAACAAAATTCACAGTATCTTAATTTACAAAACAAAAACTTGCACTTGACATGTCCGCGCAAAATAGCGCGAAGAACCCGACCGTTGTTACTTCGCTACTGTCAAAAACTGTTTGTTTTTCTAAATCCGCGCGCGGCAGGCACGGGCTACCGCCCGGTCAGCCTACATCCGTCCCGTTCTTTTTTTTATAGCTACTCTCCACACTCTTTATGTATTGCATCGCCCCATGTTCTTTTATCCAATCTTACAAGTATTTAACAGTTTCAATCAGTTTTATTTTTATTGTTATTTTCTGCTTTTTAGGGTATATAAATGAAACTGATCAAGAAATATAAGAAGTATAATAAAACGAAAAACACATTTTTATGCATTGTCATCCACTTCTGAGCTATGGTCTAAATTTTAAGTCTCTAGCTCATCAGCAAGTTAGTTTAATATCATTAACAAAATTCCACTCGGACAGACATACAAGAAAGCAAGTAAATAAGAAAAAAAAAAAAAAAAATACAAAGCGATTTCAAAAGTCAAGACCCATTAAAAATGGAGACAGGTTCAAATCTTCCCAACAATGGGTCATATCTTTAGTGACACTCGCGTGATGGAAACGAATCGATCAACGTGAGAATCATAAAAATCTGCCAAAGTCGCCAATGTCTTCAGTGTCTCCAGTGTCTGTGTCCACAAAGGAACAAATATACATACATAGGCTGCTAAATTCTTTATTAATTTATTTATTTTTATACACTTTACATGGTATTACAGTATATAAACCATGCAAGGAGGAGTCAGAAACACTTAATATTATTTACAAACATTCATAAAAATTAAAGAAAAAGCCACAAACTATATTAGGAATCAATTAAATACATTTCAATGTTGTCATCCTTAATTGAATCTATAATTTGTTGCCAAAGAAATGTATTATACAAAGTTAAATTTAGAATTAATAAAAAATATATGTTATTTTATCGATTCTCACAGAAGTACCAACATGCTTTGCTGATCTTGCAAAGATCGTCTGCGAAAACGTCAATCTGTGGTGCCGATTCAATCAGATTCTGAAGTGCATACAACGCTCTTCTTTGCGTCGCGCAGTCTGATAAAAAGGAATCCTTCATGAAAAAAATCCGCTCAAAACTCCCGTAAAATTAATTATTTATTCCTGATTTAAACCCGTCTAACATTTACCTCGGTCTGGTCACGTTCACCTTAATCCATCAGCGAAAAAAATCCCTAATAAACAAGGTTGTTCTACAGCAACACTTTGCAGAAAAATCCTTTGGCGACTGACAACTCCCGGAAGGATGAAAGGATTTGCATGCGAAATAGGAATCTGCTGTCATAGTCTGAGAGCCCACTGACAAATACACGCTTCATTCAGTTGTACCGACAGACAGATTAGTTTTGGTAATTTACATTCCTATTATAATTATCATTCGTATTTATTACATAAGTATTTTATGATCCTATTTACAATTTATCTATTTATTTAATCCCATTATTATTATTATTTTTTTATATTTTTTTCATAACCCTTTCAGCACGACAAAAATATTTTGAATATTAAAAGTTTTATTCATAACTTTGAGGTCCTTAAAGTCTAAAATATCTTGTAAAAATAGTGGAAAAAATCCATAATATAAATTGCATATTCGTTTTCTAATGTTCTAACGCATGCGTTGGTTTAGGTATATAAGAAAATAAAAAACACTTTTGTATGTTTTTTTCTTTACTAGTCCTAACAATGTAATAAAGATAATAACTAAGTAGCTAGATGAGTGCACGAACTATCGAGGGCGTTTCGGAGCGGCAAAACAGAATTTGGAGACCGCTAGATTTTTGTTGTTGTAATAACGCACGCATAATACTCTCCGTGCTGAAAGAGTTATGACTCTGCAGCCATGATATTCATTCTGTCACTCTCCCAAATGTTAGCCGCTAGAGATGATATTATGCTCGCCTATGTACATCATTTTATATTTTGTGTGCAATAAAGGATTGTATTTCTTCAAAATTCAATTTAAAAAAATATTTCCCCTTATCAAATTCAAATAATTTATAACATTTTACAATAAAGTACATCGTTAATCTTTATCCCATTTGCAGTCGAAACGATGGGTCCGTGGTACGAGGAGGCTTTGGCGTTCTCTCGTGAACTTTGGAAAAAAACTCCGCTTGGCGACGGGTAAGCAACCCTTTAAGCATAGAATATTTTGCTTAAAAGTTTAGCCTCGCCGTTTAATGCGGGAACGCAGCGAGTCTGCACACTATGCGCATCGGCCGGTTATAATTTTAGTTTTTAATTTCTATGTTTAAATGATAAATTTGTAGTAAAGTTTATTTTATTTTTTTGTTTATTTATTGTTAGGTTTTATTTTTAATTATTTAATATTGTAATTCTTTTATACTGTTTGTATATTACTTTAAATAAAATTTAATTATACTATATTACAGCATTTATTTTAAGCAAAAAAAGAAAAACAAAACAACAGGACTTCGGAGAAGGATCTTTTTTTTATTTTATTTTAAGTATTTTGTAAGTAGGCATAGGACAATAAATATAATGTATTCTGCGCTTTTACATGTCAAAAAAATTAATCAATATAACGAAAAGCTTATTTTCTGGGAAATAGCTTGTATTTGGAGCAGTACATTACAACCCATAATATACATAATTATAATCTTAAAATTATAGCTGCTGTAAATAGGCATTGTCATATTATAAACTAAGACATACACAATTATAAAATAAATACACCAAGGATTATAGCTGCTGTAATGAGGCATTGTCATACTATAAGCTAAGACGAAAACAATTATGAGGATGTCACTAAGATTATATATAACTGCTGTAAAGTGGCATTGTCATACTATAAGCTAAAACATTATTAAAATGTCACATAAATTATAGCTGCTGTAAAAAGGCATTGTCATACTTTAGCTAACACAAAAACAGTTTAAGGTGTCACTTAAATTATAGCTGCTGTAAAGAGGCATTGGCATACTATCGAAACTAATATCGAAAATAATAACTACTGCATATACATTAGAATATATCTTGCATGAATTCATTGAATGTGTAGTAAGTAACATTTGTTTAGTAATATATCCTTTAGATAGTTAGCGGTACGTGAGGTCCAAAAACGGGAGCAACTGATACCAGCCACTGATGTCCTACATCATTTCCTATTATTATGCCGGCCTATCAATATACTTTTTAAAGGATTTCAGGTTATAGAAATAGGAAAGTACACTGATCGTTTTGCCGCTAGTTTTACTACTATATTTTTCAAGCAATAACTCCCATGTTTGACTTGGGGCTGTACGCGCTTTTCTTTTACTGAATTTAGCCTTGATGACGTCGAATAACGTCACCGATTTTACTGCAAATGCTTTTTATTTCCGTCTAGTGCAATCAAAGCAAATTGTTTGGTCAAAATGTTGTGAAATTTTGCAGCCTTCCCTTCATTTCTTTTTCATATTACCATCGTCATACTTTGTTTTATTATTACATTATCTTTAAACCAGTAGTTATATTAATGTTATGTAGGTATATAGTATTTAAGTATATGTAAATATAGGTAAACGAATTTTTCAAGAGTTTGGCGATCCCAAATGCCATAACTACCTAAAACAGAATATTTCGAATAGCGTTTTAGGTACCCTTCCTGGTGGTAAGCCCTTAGTTTATTTTGTAGAATAGTTTTAATTTCATAGGTATTTTTAGTTTAGTTTTATTTATAATTTAAATAATATTTTTGTATCTACTATGAGGTCTTTAACTTTTTTTTATTTATTTAAAGAGAAAGGACAGATACAGGCAACAGTATATGTGTGTTTATATAAGTATTACTTACTTTTATGGTAGGTATTGGATTAAAAATTAATTAATTAATGAATTTATTTATTTCGATAAACCACAGCTTAACAAAGAGTACAACTTTAACATATTATATAATAAGTAAAGCCAACAATTGGTTTATACAATTGGATATGGAATAAAAAGGCAAAATAAAAACCTACCTATGCAAATGAGAAAAAAAATATAAAAAAAACTAGTTAAATATAAAACTTAAAATAAGAATAACTAAAATTAACAAAAATAAAATATATAAAATCATGCTAAACTACATACAAGTAAAAAGTAATAAAAACTATTGACTTAAAGTTATAAATAAGGATATTAACTAAAGTGGATTCAAAACAAACCTACTAAGAACAAATATGCATACCAAAGATAATTAAATCTTGCGTATAATAAATCAATTCATCATCACTCCACTAAAATGCATCCGCGAGTACAATAATCAATACTACAAACCACCCGTACCTATAATATATATATTATAGATACTTATAAAGGTATAACATTAATAAATATATAATATACGTGCATAATAAAATATAAAGAATAGGCATAGGTGTTAATTTAATAGTGAAAGATTATACTGGACTTCTGACAATGTATTAAATACTTAACACATATAACATATATATATATAATTTTCTTAAAATTATTTTACTATCCTCGATCTAATAAAGAAATCTCATTTGTCCCATTGGTCAACGGTCAGAGAATACCTGACTGTAAATGGGCTATTTGACAATACGAAAAATAAAGTGTCAATTACTGTTATCAGTATACATTAAGGGTTTAAAAATGGGTATTTATTAATTATAGTTGAAATTAATGATTAATTTATTTAAAAATCCGTAATTAAAAATGCATTTTTTAAATGTTTGTCACGTGACACAAAACGCTCCTGGTTGGTCGAGTTTATGATGACGTCACCTGCTTGTAAACCTCGTGCCAACGCATAGATAATACACTATTTACACGCATAAATAATACTTTGTGTGATTTATTTTCAATATTTTACAAATTCTGTCAAGTACTTTTACCATGGACAAAGATTTTGTAAAAGCAGACAGCAGAAACCTGCCCCAAGTCGACGCAATCATAGACGGATTATTTTTCAAAAATAATTCCGACTTTTATGTCTCGGAGCTAAAAAATGTGAAGACAGCAAAGTAAGTATAGTAACACTTTAGTAGTAACTTAAATTATATCATAAGAAAGTGAAATAATGATGAACTTCCACAACAAGCAAGGACTTTTATAGGTTATAAAATGTTAAGTTAGTTTGGCGCAGTTTCGTGAACATAAACGATAATTTGTTTACTTTTGCAGGTCTGCAAGGGAAACATATGGAGATGATGCCATTGGAAATGTGCAGCTGCGTCGCGAGCCAGATCTTTGCACATTAAACAGTAAGATTTGTCCTAAGCACAAGGTGAGGAGCAGCTCTTACAATGTCACTATGGTGATAGACGAGAATAAGGGTGAAATTGTTAGCTGTCAGTGCTTGGACTGTGCAGCTTCAGCTGGTGGCTGTAAACATGCAGTGGCATTCCTCATGTGGACCCATCGTCGCACAGAGGAACCTTTTTGCACTGAGGTGGAATGTTTCTGGAAAAAACCAAGGCCCTCAAGAGAAGGTACAACCTTGAAATATGTGACTGTGGAACAGTTGTGTAAGCAAGCTCCTCAATGTGAAACCAATAATAGCCTCTAGGATCTTTAGTAGAGATCATGGGAGCAAAAGCCCCAGAGATGCCTGCCATGAAAAGAGGCCGAAGATTAGAATCCTCAGTGATAAAAACCATGCAAAATATACTGAAAAAGAGAGTGAAGCCCTGTGGAAGTGAAAGTACCAAAAATAATTACATTTGTAATGGCAACATTTCAGAAAAGTACCGGGCTCAAATTCAACTGCAAATGTTTGTTACCAAAATGAGGAAAGGTTACTTTTGTGTGGCTCACCCTGACTGAAGATTCAAAAAAAGTGGATGTGATTGTAGTTGACTATGACAATGAATATGTGAGTAATTTGTTAATAAATGTTGCATCTTTTTGGAAAGCAAATATTTTTCCACTGTTAATTCGTAGTGTTACAGTACCTAATTAAAAATATTTTAGGTAGTAATATAAGTTCATAATAAATAAATTTATTCTTATGTTATTAAAAACTTAAAAATATCAATAAGTGCTTATTATGGCTATGTTTATCCTCAATTAACATATAGTATAATATTCAGGGGTAATAGTGTAAATATTCAAACTACCTTTATGTTACAGAAAAAATGTATAAGAACAATTTGTCATTAAGGTTAAAAACCCTAAATGGTAATACATTTAAGTACACATTAAAAACCTGGCTTTTATCTAAGCTATATTATAATTTAAGTGAATATCATAGTGATTACTAGTGTAATATTATGTGTGTTCATGTTATATAAAGTTCAAAAAGTAATCTTATTATTCTGTTTTTAAATAGTTTTAAAGTATTTTTGTTATTAGTCTGTTTTTGAATAGTTTGTAGACCCACAAACTATTCATAAACAGACCAATAATAATACGAGTATAACCTTGTCTACCTACAATTATTTAAAAACAGATTACCTACTCAAATTATTGTATGTTCGAAAAGGATAGCTGTTGTAAGGTTTACTACTACCACAATGTAACCAAAAACTGTGGACATTGAATAATATACACAGTTTTGACAATAAAATTTATTTTATTCTATTAATTGTAGCTACATTAATAGAATATATTTTATTGTCAAAACTAATAACGAAGGAAAAATAAAATTTATACTAAAGGTTTTCAAATGTTTTATTTAATAAATTATAAAAATTCCAATATAAACAGAATGCGTAACTAAGTGATTGGATACATATATGACATCCCAGAAAGGTGTGGCAAAATTGCATTTCAGAAGCATTGAATGCAGTTTGCACAACTAATAAAACTACATCACACTAATTGTAAAAAAACCAATGATGTATATTGGAATCCCTGTTGACTGCTATTTTTTAATTCATTTAATCCATAAGCACACCCACATACCAAATGAACATATATTAATGTGTTTGAAAAAAAATAAATTAGTTTTTCTGAACTTAAAGATAATGACAGTATCATATAACAGTAAATTATTCTTGAAAAATATTCCAATTATAGCTAGCTTTTTACGCCTTTTTATTGTTAAGTTAAAGAAAGAAAGGTTTTTTGCCGGGAGTTTCTGGCTGCTTAGAACACAACACCTTACTCGCTGAGTGTTTGAAGGATGCCAGGAAACAGGAGCGGCAACTAAGCGTCTGTTGGATCGACTTGGAAAACGCATTTGGGTCGGTGCAACATGAATTGCTGCAAACTGCGCTAAAATGGTATAACTTTCCAACACTAATCAGAGATATAATTGCCAATTATTACAAGAACTTGAGATTTGTCGTAACAAACAAGGACGGCTACACAGACACACTAAAATACAATGTGGGCCTGTTCCAAGGCTGCTGCCTATCACCTGTAGCTTTTAATATAATTATCAATATCCTAATCGACAAACTTAAATCTCGTGAGAAGAAGTGGGGATATAGATTCAAACAAAACAACATCTATACGGAATCCGTCTTAGCTTTTGCAGACGACTTGGCGGTGATAACAAGAAATCCCAAGCAATGCCAGGGCTTGCTGAAAATAGTGGATGATTTCTGCTCATGGACAAAGGGAATGAGAACGAAACCATCAAAATGCTTCAGCCTATGTCTGGCTAGGCGAAACACTACATTTACGTCTTATGATCCTGGACTGAGTATAGCAGGGCAGAGAATAGCTCCGGTAAATGAAACCATGCCCTTTAAATTTCTTGGCAGAAGGATAAATTTTCAGGGAAAAACACCATCCCTAGAAGTAGTTGTAAAACAATTCACTGACGACATGAATAGGGTTACTCAACAGCCTATAAGCAATGTCAAAAAAGCTTGGATATATGACAACTACTTAGCATCTCGCCTCACTTGGCCTTTCCTAGTATATGATTTCAACAAAAGCCTACTATCAAGTCTGGACGCGGACGTCATAAGAACATTGAAGTCTTGGCTTGGATTAGCCCAGGGTGCTGACTCCTCAACATTCTTTAGAGGACGGAGAAACTTCGGAATGGATCTGAAAAGACCATCTGAATTATACAAACATCTACGTATAAGCAAATATCAAATTCTAACCAGCTCCCAGGATAATACAATTTCATCCCTTCCAAGAGACCCTCTGGTCTCAGATATGGAACCGAGACTACTATTCTTCAAGAAATTCATGGCAGGTGCCCAGACTGACAAAAGAGGCATTGGCTGGAAGAAAAATGAAAGTGACAAAGAGGTTATAAAATCCTTCCTCAGGAAAGATGAAGAGCATGAATACAGAGTGCACGCGATGACTCTAGAAGTTCAAAATGACTGGCTAACTTTGGGCGATTTTTGCATCCCTCCAGCCCTAAAGTGGCGCACACTAATGTACGATTGGTCTCCGGCGTTGCTAAAGTTCTACCTAAACGCTTTTCAAATGTCCCTCCCGGACCAGAGTAATCTGGTAAGGTGGGGAAAAGCTACGGAAAAGAACTGTACATTGTGTGGTGCTGCCATAGGAACTGCTAGACACACACTTGTAGGGTGCGTTACTCTCCTAGAAAAGGGCTATTACTCACGCCGACATGACAAAGTCCTAGGTGTTATCCGTGAAGCAGTAAGTCTTTCTATTGCAAGAGCCAGAAAGGGACTGACTACAAATAAAACTTTGACCACATTTGTAAAGGAAGGGCAAAGCACGAAAACTAAATGCAAGCCCACCTCGATCCTTGGCGCCGCATCAGACTGGAAAATTCTCATGGATACATTTGAACACCATTATAGGATCCCAGATGAACTAGCTGTATCAGCCTATAGGCCAGACATCTTAGTGTTTTCTCGGAACTTGAAAAAAGTTATCCTTATCGAACTTACCGTTCCGTGGGAATCAAATATTCTAAAAGACCACAACATGAAGTCGAATAAATATTATGATCTCACAGAAGAAATGATCAGGAACGGGTTCAAGACTCAGCTTTACGCAGTGGAAGTTGGTGCAAGAGGAGTTCCAGCAAAATCTTTGCATCACTTACTGAAAGAATTGGGCCTAAGCAGGTCTGCCGTCAATACATTTATGGAACGAGCTTCCAAGACGGCATTAACGGAATCATACAGTATTTGGTTGGGTAGGGAGAGAAGTAGAATGGTGGATGGTGAGCGTATTATCGCGCAATAGAAAAAAAGGAGGCCTCCTTTTCTTAAACCAGCCAATTGTCGGTCGCAAGCCCGAGACACCATTCTTCTCATCTCTTACCCACACACGATGGACCCGGCACCCGCACGGTGAATCCATGGAATGCTTAGAAATTTGTCTTCAAACAATCTATCAGAAAGACTTTACCGATTTCATTTCGACACAACTATCACAATGCAAGTTGTATTATTGATTGCCTGGAAATTGACATACAAAAGCCTTCCAAAGCCCTTTTTCAAGCATTAACTTGGTCAGATTATAAGAAAGGTAATACTGTAAAGTATTTGATGTCATGTACGCCTAATGGTCTCATCAATTATATTTCTCCTGGTTTTGGGGGAAGAGCAAGTGGAAAATTGCAACTTTCTAGATTATCTAGATCCAGGTACTGTCATATTAGCTGATAAAGGATTCAAGCATGTGGAACAAACATTAAGTAAAAAAGGAATCAAACTGTTAAGGCCTCCTAGTGTAGCCTCTGGGTCAAAGTTATCTAAAGAAGAAGTACGGCAAACAAAAATTATTGCCAGTTTAAGGATTCATGTGGAAAGAGTCATAAGGCGTATAAGAGAGTTTAAAATGTTAAAGCAACACTGTCATTAATAAAAATTTCTTAAGAGTTGTAGGTTGTTGAATGTCTTCACATTGTTTAACAAGTTCCATTCTTCGGCGTTTGACAAATGTAGATCGTAAAGGACCAGCATCACACATTCTTTTAATGCAATCTGGCTGGCAATGAAATTTAGAAGGCCAAACTTTATCTTTCAAAATTAATTTCTGGCTGAAACCCATTTTGTACTGTAAGTAATTTGCCATGTCATTTTCCATCTGTAACAAACAAACAAGTTAGTCGGGATCTTTTAGTATAATGCTTATTGAAATCATAAGACTCTGTAGCTACAATTTTTAACTAATATTATGGAAAACATCGGAAGTATTTGAAGTGAGTTGTAATAGACATTCTGTTAAAAACATTAGAGGTATTATTATAACCTCAAATCAATAACGAAAACATTTACATTCTTAATATCTTTACTTACATTGAAATGGTCTTCACAGAAGAAAATATTTGTACTATTCGCTATGTCATTAGGATCCCTCCGAGAAAGTTGCAACCACTTTCGCCGCACTTTGACATTCTTTGGAACACTAACAAATAGTTTTTCCGGATTTTTCAACGACGTATTTGTACATTTTGGAACTGCACACCATTTGTAACTCATTTTATTACATAAATCACTGATAAAATGTAAATCCAATCGCACTTTTGTTTTTTGTTTACGACAAATGTATGCGGATGACATGTGCCACAGGCAAGTGACGTCACAGACCCGATTGAGGCGCCAAATTGTCAAAGTAGCGTTTGGCATGCTTTTTAAATATTGTTTTTTCAATTTGATATTTTTCAGCAAATATGTACCAGAATTAAAAAAAATAACTTTTACTGGGTTCCTTAAACTCTACTGCATAATATAAAATGGATTTTGAAAACCTGTCAAATAGCCTATTACAATAAAGTTAATAATTAATTAAAAAAATAAAACTTTTATATAGTTTATTTAAATTGCTTTATTTTATACATTTACGGGATTTCTAATTTTAATTACCTTTGTGTTTTTTTGTATATATATAATTAATCGGTTATATTTATTTAGGGTTTTGTTAATGATACCACAGACAATTACTTTACACAGAGAAGAAAGATGAAATACCGTTCGCGAAGCTTTAAACGTCGAACGGGTGTTTAAATTGACTTAAAGTAACAATTTTCCAAGTCAAACATAGCCAATATCTTACGACGAATATCAGAAACGTAAATAACTTTTACTTCTTTAACATTGGCTCCTAGACTATAACGGACTAAACCTGTTAATGCACACGCTTTTCCTCAATTTCTACACCTTAAACCTTGTTAAGTTAAATGCAAGTTTTTAGGTTTAGTTTTTACTGTATTAAACTATCACGACATGTGACCTGATGGTAAGTGGCGCGCGAGGTCCATGAATGTTAGCAACTGGAATCAGACACTCATGACTGACAGCAGTCAAACCTAACACTATGCCGGCTTGACCGGGCACGACGGCAATTCGAGCCTGATCCCGAAACGTGTGGATACACTTTACTGGGTTTATCAGCACGAACGGTGGATACTTCCCCGCCCCGGCAGACTGGACAAATTACCACCATGAGTCCGCCTACCACCTATTAAAATTCTACCAACTAGAGAACTATTTTGTTGAATATTACTATAAAATATAAAAATCTTTATATCAAGATAGTACCTCGTCTATAGTGGCTCGAAAATTGTTGATCCAAATCATGCTTCTTTTTAAGAGTAGTCCAGGGAATACACCAGGGTTAGTTCCGTTTCGGAAGTGAAAATCAAAATATATTTTACAAAATCACAAATATAAGTGACCTGTAACACAAGCCTCGTAGCTTACCACAAAAATTAGATGGCGCTGTGTGACCTGTCTGGAAATATTTATTTATTTATTTATTATTATTTACCTAAAAGAACATTTTATTGATTATTTTTTTCGCGCAGTGGCATGGCCCGCGACGGTGACAAACGGCCCGATGGAATGACGCTGGTTCCGTGGAGGATAGGTTTGCCTTTAGTGTGGAATGCCACCTGTGATGACACTCTTGCGCCTTCCCACTTGTCCTTGACAAGCAGAGAACCTCAAACGGCGGAAATACACTCAACTTATTGGGAGATGTGTTTTTGCGCTGCGCCGTTTGGAGTTGAACCTCTCGGGCCGTGGGGACCAAGTTCGCATGAAATTTTCAAGACGTTGTCAAAACAGCTCGACAACACCTCGGGGGACAAGAGGGCTGGGAAATATTTGGGCCAACATTATTACTATCTCTAGCAGTCAAAATATGTCTATAAAAGATCATCACGACCGTTTTCCTTTCGGGGTGGTCAGAAACCACGGATTCACATTTAGCCAACTTTACTATAGGCCAATCATGACAAATAAAATAAATATTAATTAAATAAAAATATACATTAATATTTTTTTTGTGTCCCGACCAGGAATCGAACCCGGTACCTCGGAGTCTAAATCCACGGACTTAACCGCTAGTCTATAATACTATTTTGACTGCGATATTCGATTAAAAATATTTACTTCATATAGTTTTATAGTATTAAATTTATTGTTGTGTTGATCAAACTCAGAGTACAATTGGGAACGTTCCCAAAAGTCTTATTTCCACTACGGCTACTTTTCTGACGCGGAGGGGAGAACGGGCTGAATTACAACCACCGTTTATCTGTTATGACCCGTGCAATTTGAGAGGGGACGGTGGGTAAGAACGACTTTTATACACGTGATCTATGCGATGAGAAGTTGCGGGGATTAGGCGCGGCTGATGGGAATTGCTTGATTCCTTAAATCTCGAGGGCTTCATTACCTCTACATTTTATTATTATTTTTTGTTTTTAAAGAAGTACATACTAAAAAAATAAAATAGATTAAAAACTATTATAAATAAAACTAAACTAAAAATACCTATGAAATTAAAACAATTCTACAAAATAAACTAAGGGCTTACCACCTGGGAGGGTACCTAAAACGCTCGCCGCATTTCCTCGTTGAATTATTATGTTTTAGGTAGTTATGGCATTTGGGATCGCCACACTTTTCAAAAATTCGTTTATGAATTTGTGGGTATTAGGAGAATATACCCCCCCCCCCATTGTATCAACCCCAAATGCCACAAATTTATAATTTTGTTTAATGTTATTATATTTGATGTGCGTTTTAAATTCGGCTGTATGAGCAGCCGAACCGGCCTTTTTTGATGTAGAGAAAATGTTTTTAAATACATTAAGTTTAGACGGAATAAGCATTATAGCGGTGGTTGATCGGTTGAAAGAACGCTTTCCTTTAACCCACTGTCACTGTTCGAACCCTGGCTTGGACCAATGAGAAATATACCTCTTTTACGTACATTTGTCTTAGATTTACAACACCACCGTTCCCGTGCCTCGGAGAGCACGTAAAGCCGTAAATTGACATCATATCCTCGCCAAGAAGTCTGGCCAGCGTGCGAGTGTAGGCCAAATTCTCCAGATATATGTTCTGGAAGGCCCATCTCCAGTATCATCTCTAGGACGCTGTGTTCTAGGGGCTATAATGATGATGAATATTTTTCTATAATTTATATAACCAAAATCGCTAAGATAATGATCGATATCAAATATCGAGACTGCCGGCCCTGCAGCCCAATTTTGTTATCTAGTCGCAACCGTTATTCACTAATAACCACTGTTAGTAACTTATTTACGTTAGAGCTTGCGTCATCATTACATCATATTATTTAATTCTCAATTCTATAAGCGCTCGACCTTGACAGCGGCCGTGTAAATATCAACTTTAATAGCGTGATATATATATAGTTAACGAATTCCATTATATAACGTTTGCGCTTAAGTAACAGAATAGGGCTACTGGTGTGATAATACACAAAATTTTGTTAATATTTTTTTCATAAAATCCTTTGGTACGAAAAATAATACATTTTACGATGTATTCGATATAGAAGAGTAGCAAAAAGAACATTCAGCAAATATAGGGAACATTATTTGCCGTAGAAAAGATTTCGTTTAGATAAATGTGGAGATATTGAAATGGTATTTGTGAATAGAATTGTTCAATAGTTTAGACATGAACGAATGAGCGATGAAGAATTGAGTAAAGGATTGCTTGGGAATTTGTTTGACTATAATTTAGTTAGACATGAATATTCATGAAGTAAAAATCTGAAATGAAACTGCATTGGTTTGGATTCCAGTATCATCGTAGATGTGCGGTTTAGCGAAATTCGCATTTGCAAAAGAACCGAACATTTATTATTGGTACCCATAAAATCAACAGCTCTTATAATAACCCTATTATCCGTATGTGTCGACTATTTAATGACCTTTCCAGCGATACTGTGAATCTAGACATTTTCAACCCAAATGTTAGTCTATTTAAGAGACAAGTGTTATTAATGGTAAACTAACGTAAAGTGACTTTTTACTATTCTTATATTGACTTATACTAATATATAACCTATGATGTAACTTTCAACATAAATTGACATTAATAATAACATATTTATTCATATATATAGTATTAATATATTGATAATGATGAAATGGATGAAACTAAAAATTTTAAAACTGAAAAACACAGTTGACTCTAATCATCCAAGTAGCTATGTGTAGCATGCCGTGTACACTGCCCTTGGGTTGCAATTCCGACCTTATGAATTATTGTAAATTTGTGTTTGATATGTATTAATTGTAACCTGTTAGTGTACCTTAAATAATGAATAAATAAATAATAAATAAATAAATTTCGCATTTGCAGTTCTGAAAAATGTCGCTGGCGGGCGCTGGATGATGATGGCGGAAGATCGTGTAAAATGGCGAGCCAAGCTCCCTGAAGCCCCAAGTAGTGAAAAGACATCGGCTAATGATGACGATTATGAATCAAATAATTAAAGGTAAAACTATTTAGAAAATTTGATTTCGTATCGTAAGTTAGCGGGTAGCACTAGTCAGCTTAAAATCTGCAAATGAATATCAACCACTATATTTAGACAAATCAAGATTTAAATATAAAATTCAAATACCTACAAAAGCATAATCATCTCAGCATAAAAGCAATTCAATTTCCCGAAGAAGAATCGGGGGTGAAGCGACGGAATGTTACTGAACTAATCAGATTACCAGTTCGGAACAGATGACGCTGAACATTTTGAATTTGCATGCGTAATACGACTAAGTGCACTTTTAGAGCTCGTCCTATACCCCTCTTCTCTTTGCCCCTTCTATATTCCAAATGCGGTTTCGTCCCAATCAGTATTCGATAAATTCATTTTTTGAGGATATTCGAAAATTACTTATATAATAATAATAATAATAATAATAATAAAACTTTATTTCAGAGTGGTATGGCAGTTATGCGGGTTTTAAAAATAGGATGCTGGTTCGCGGCCTTCGATTATAGCTCCAGCAGTGGGAAACCTGGTCGGGTCACAGCAGTACAAAGCTACTCCAAAACTAGAATTATCTGTAGAGAATCCACTTACTTGAACTAGCAATGACGAGGACTCCAATAGCCAAGCATCAGCCTTCTGGTCAGCTGCGAGACGATCCAGGTGCGGTTTTAATGTCGCGGGTGTAATTTCACTTCATATCAGCGGATGCGGGTAAATATAATGAGCGGCGCGGTCTGAGAGAGCTTCGTGGTGGTCTTCCCGAGGAGACAAGGTACACCACCGTTCACGAGCTATAGTCCGAAGCACACTGACGAAATATGACAAGCTCGGCGCGTGTAAGGGCTCTCTCACGCCCGGAAGTGTCGACCGTAGCGCCATCTAGCTAAATGACGGCGCATGGAATCAACAAACATTAGCTAGCCTTGTAAAGGGTTCTCACAAACAAGACTAGCAGGCGGTAGCTTTTGCTGCGGCGCGACCACAGAGTAAATTCCATATGTGTTAGTAACAATTTTTAAAGAAATCTTATAATATCTAGTGTTAGTAAAAAAAAAAAACAAAATTATATTACAAGAAATTTTTTTTCTTCGTTTTCTGGGGCCCAGGTCACCTGCTAACATGCAGGCGTATCCAGTGCCCCAAGAACGGAGAGTCCCACCTATCAGCCCACACGGCCAGGATGCTACTGCCCCTCACGCGGGCGAGGATTGAGGCACAGCGCTTCCTCATAATAGCATGGAATCCATCCACCCGCGCCTCTGCTAGCATCCCAGAGGCACTGCAACGACGGAGCAGCCCCATCAGCACCCTGAACGCGTTATTGTACTGGACACGAAGAATATACCTATACCTACTTACAATTTTATATATGATCGTATATACCAATAATTACACTTTAAACTAAACCTAATAAAAAAATATTATATAATCTTTCATCAAGTGCATACCTACCGTCTTTCATAATTTACATTCTTGAGATTTCATTTATATGACTAATTATTTATTTATTTACTATATTTATTCTTTATATTATATTTAGTGTATTTATTAACCTTTCATGAATATCTTCAATGTTTTATATATACACACATCAAAAGTGTCTAGGGATCAACATATATTTTTGCAATAACTTTTCTCCTGATTGATATTCATTAAAATTTTCTTTAAGGATTGATCAAATAAAATGTTTTCGTTTGTCTACAGTAACGATAAACCAAGTCACCTTTGCATTAGTAAAAAAAAATGCCATTTTCCTAATAAAGGGATTTTTGACATTTGAACCACTAACATTAAAGTTCGAAAAAAAGACTGAAATAACAGTTTTATTTTTAATTTTATTGGGTAACTTAAACAATTAATAATCCGTGTTTCTACCGCGAACACTAACAACACAAGAACATCGGTTTGGCATACTCAAAATGAGTTCATCCAAATCACGCTGTGGAATGGCCGCCCATGTTCGTTGCAACAACAAAAAAAGGTCTTCTTGCGACTGGATACCCTCCATATTCGGCAGAGCTCTTCTCTGAAGAATATCCCATGCATGCTCAATCGGGTTCAAGTCTGGCGACTGAGCAGGCCAGGGCAGGACATTGATGTTAGCTGCGGCGAGAGTCTGTCTTACAACTCTTGCGGTGTGCGGTCGTGCATTATCATGCATTAACTGAAATAAGGGACCGATATGCACTTGTAGAGGAACGATGACGTCTGATACAACCGTCTCAGCATAAATTTGAGCGTTGAGGTTGCCTCTGATCCAAATCAACTCAGTTCTTCCGCCGATCGAAATACCCGCCCATACCATGATGGTTCCACCACTATAAGGATGGACTTCCTGGCAGGATTTTAATCGCTGTTGGCGTCCAGGGGTTCTCCAGTGTCGTATACGTCTTGTATCCGGCCTCATACCAAAACGAGACTCATCAGAAAAGCACACGAAACGCCATTGTTCTTCTGTCCAATTTCTGTGTTCAAGAGCCCATTGATATCGAGTCCTACGATTGTGCATTGCTATAGGTGGTACCCGTAGCGGTCTTCGGGAATGAAGGTTCACTTCATGCAAGCGGTTTCTGACTGTTTGGTCGCTAATTAAGTTCCCTGAAGAGCGATGAAGGCTCACGGCTAACATCATGGCGGTTATTGTTGGAGTTCTTCGAGCTGTGATTTGAATGTATCGGTCTTGTCTCCGTGTGGTGCAGCGATACCGTCCTCCATGGCGCTCAGCCACGGTACCAGTGGTTCGGTAACGTGTCCAAAGTCGACTGATAACACTCTGACTTGTATTCAGAGCTAAAGCCACAGTACGTTGCCGGGAACCAGCTTCTATCATTCCCACGGCTCTGATCATTTCTTCCCTGCTTAAATGACGTCGCCGCTCCATAATAACGTTGGTTTTAATCAGTAGTAGGGAAACAGTAGCACTAATAATGTCTTCAATGCGTCTTATGTTTTTATAGGGAAAATATTGACAGCTGATTTTCACCTTTTACTCGAATTTGATTGACAGTTCCTGTTTTAAATTATGAAATGCACCAAAAAGGATCCATATAAATTTATAAAATCATAAATTTATTACAAAGCCACATCTCAATCACAAGAAATCCGCATAAACATGCTTGATCCCTAGACTTTTTTGATGTGTGTAGATATATTTTTTAATTATTGTATTTAGAATTTAATTTAATTTTAATTAAATTTTTAATTTAATTTTTAATTTAATTTTTAATTTAATTTTTAATTTTGATTTATTTTTTAATTTAATTTGAAGTTATGAAAATTATAGATTTAGTGCAATTGAGACCCCACAATACCGGCCTTCCTAGTGTACCCACAATAGAAAACATGTACATAGGATTTTATTGGAAATAAACGATTTATTATTATTATTATTTATATATCCTCAAGAGACGTCCTATCAGAGATAGTCCCAAAAAGACTAGCAGCATTTTCCCTCTGTATAGCGAGGCTAATACGTTGGCAGAAATAATTGCCAGCCTTCCTATCTCCAGATTTCTTCTTCAGACAACTCCTTGGCCAGACAGGCTGAACTAACATTAGTTTGATTTTTTCTTTTTATTCTACTTAAATGGTACTTACTATACTAACCGAACCACACGCACAGGTCAGAATATACACCCACATACCGTAGTCACCATCCCTTCGCTTATAAATTTGGGGACTCATACATCTGTCGCACAATTAAGATGTGGAATGCTCTTCGAGCCTCTGTGTTTCCATTTTCCTATAACTTGGCGTCCTTCAAGCGAAGTGTGAAAAAGCATCTAGTCAAGCCAAGTTAGGGACTGATGTCAGTCATAAGTGTCTGATTTCAGTTGCTAACATTCATGAACCTTCGTCAGGTCACATGTCGTGCTAGTATAAAATAAATAGAAAAATAGGACACACAAAGAGAACTTTTCTTTTTTATGTTTCAGCTGTGATTTAAACAATATCAATTTTGCGTAACTTCTTATTATATATTTGGGAAAATCTCAGCTCAATTTGGACAAAACGTAACTGGGAAGAGCCCCAGCGTAAATTTTCCCGGCCTTGAAGGGTCATTAGTGAGAGAGCGTGTGGATAATGTCTTTCAGAGTTGAATCCTTTTAAAAGTGATTATTGAGTAGAATGCTGAATGTTAGGATCTTCCTACAAAATTTTATGACCCGTTCCATGAGTAAGGTTTTACGGATCTTTTTTTCTACTAAATTGAAGCATATAAGATACTACTCGTACTCTGTCAAGAAAGTGTCGTGAAAAGATCAATAATACATTAAATATTAGATATTTTATTAATTTATTTTATCACCTTTAAAGTATGCTCCATCAGAAACGATACACTTATTCCAACGAATAATCCAATCATCAAAACATTATTAAAACGCTTTTTCCGGAATCGAGTTCAGTTCTCGCCGCTAATTCTCTTTTTATGTCTCCTACCAAATGAAAACGGGTGCCACGATGTGGTAATTTGAGTTTAGGAAAAATAAAGAGGTCGGATGGAACCATATCTGGTGAATGGATGGAAAATTTAAGAACAAACTTTTTCGTCCATTATGAAATTCGCAATACACTCTAGATATGATATAATTAGGAACTGCAATGTATTTAATCTAACTAATAGATGCAATTCAAACTCCGCGCCAAAATGGAATACAGTTCTGCCAATCTAACAAAAAAAATAATTGGAACCAATAAATTTGGTAGAACCAAATGAAAACGGGTGCCACGAAGTGCCACATTTGAGTTTAGGAAAAAGAAAGAAGTTGTATGGAGCCATATCTGGCGAACAAGGTGGTTGCTTGATGGTATTTGTTGAGTTTTTGGTCAAAAATTCGTTCACAATGATGGTCTTGTCGAAGGCGCATTATCGTAGTGCAAAATCCTAGAAATTTCTTTACACTAATCTGTACGACGAGATGAATCTCCGGAAGACCGCGGATCTTCTAACCCAAAACTCGTTCCCTGGAATTAACATTCGCAGCGTCTAAGTATGGAGATCACATCTTCTGACTGCTAATGAGCCTTGTATCTAGGTAGTATTATCTACAATCAGAGAAGGTGATCACAATTATAATGAATGAAAAAAGACCTTAGTGAAATGACAAATTAACAATTAATGAGATGACTTGATAGATGATGTGGTGGCATGATAATGAGTATGTGAGGTGTCGTTGGGTGATCGTGAAATATGTGGTAGGAGGCGTTGAGGAAACGTCTTAGAATAGGGATGTGAGACTAAGGTTACTCTTGGTACTGGTCTGACTATAAAATCAAGACCAAAATTGAACAACACTAGTAACATCCCCAGTCTGCTGAGCATCCAATAAGCTCAGCTCTTTAAGTTGTGTTCATATATTATGCAAATGCTGCACTTTGGCTTTAAATAACATCAAAGGCAATAGCCTATATCCGTTTACTCGTATTTCGTCCGTAAGTGACTTTTAATTCTGGAGTCCCTCGGGATCGGTCCTCAGATTTGAATATGTATTTTCAGGGGTTTGTTTGAGTTTCCCCTTTTACAGGTTCTATGAGGGTAGGGCTGTCATTTGTTAAACAACTTTAGTGTGAACCTTATATTTAATTAACTATTGTGTAGTTTTGTTTTATTTATTTAAGAGGATGTGTTTGTTAGGCGCGGTGGTGGCTCGGTTGTAAGAAAGCTTTGCTTAATATCCTACAAAGGTCGGTTCAAAATGCCGGCATGTGCCAATAAGAAATACAATTTTCTTACGTAAATTTGTCATTAACGTTATACAATACCACCATTCCCGTGCCCCGGAAAGCATGTTCAGCCGTAGGTCCCGGTCAACGGTCAAACGATCAACTTGTGGAATCTTTAATAAATAAGTAATATACAAACAATATAAAAGAATTACAATATTAAATAAACTATATTACAACAAAATCTAACCTAAAAAATAATAATAATACAAATTATAAATTAAATACTTACAAAAAAAATAGCTCCTCCAAATCGCTATTTTGTGGCATGGTGCCCAATACACTAGCAGCATTTCCTATGGTGATAATTAATTTTTGGGAGAAAAAACTGCCAGCCCTATTGTCACCAGAGACGTCAGTGAGCCTTGGAACAATTTCTTTATAAAAGGCTTTAAGTTCCGATCCCCACGGACCCATCGTATCTACAGCAAACGTCGAAAAAAAGTAACTATTGCAAATAGTTTAATATTTTCGACGCTTGCTAATCTGCGCTTGTTCCGCTGCAGCACCAGCTCTAACAGAAGTTATATATATAATCTTTAATAAATTGTCATTAAGAATTAACATCAGATCCTCGCCAACCCGTATAGCCAGCGTGTCTAGTGTAGGCCAAATTCTCCAGATATACATATGTTCTGGAAGACCCATTTCCAACAGTGGAGGTCTAGGACGCTATGTTCTAGGGGCTGTGAGAATAAATTATATATAAATATTATTATTCCTTCAGCATCGGTTGGTACACTTCTTGACCGAACTACATTAACTACGGCCTTTGCCTTTGTCTCGGAGCCCGGATTGTCAACAAAAAAATGTCGTTGTGGGGAATCAGTGGAACATCTCGTACACCTCGGGCTTTCTTGTGCTAAAGGTGCCGCCCGCATTCCTCGTCACCCGGCTCTCAACGACATCATTCGTAGGGCTCTTGTCACTGCAGGAGTACCCGCTTTCCTAGAACCCTTTGGGATTGTGCGGAGCGATGGCAATTGACCGTTGGGCCGCGGCAACTTTTCAGGTCTCTGGTGTTGGACCTTATCTCACATCCAGGCAACCTCGTCGAACGCGGGGAGTGCGGCGGTTTCTGCCAAGAACCTGAAGCTGCGTAAATACGCCAACCTCGGTACAGGTTACAAGTTCGCGCCGTTTGGGGTCGAGATGATGGGACCCTCAGCCAAGCGTCTGGCCAAGGAGTTGTCCGTCCAAACGGCTGACGGAAAAAATCTGGAGAAAGAAAGGCTGGCAATTATTTCTGCCAACGTATTAGCCTTACTATACAGAGGGGAAATGTTGCCAGTCTCCTTGGGACAATCTCTGATAGGACCTGTCTTCAGGACATTTTTTTTTATTAAGTTAAGTTTATAATTATTATTTTATATCTTGTAAATATTGTTTTTCGAGTTGTTCATTAATAAACTAATATTATTTAATATGACTGCCTCCATGGT
Organism: Tinea semifulvella; assembly: GCA_910589645.1. Lineage (NCBI taxonomy): Eukaryota > Metazoa > Arthropoda > Insecta > Lepidoptera > Tineidae > Tinea > Tinea semifulvella. Next base: position 4,207,645 of record OU342620.1, read on the forward strand.
CTAGCGGTTAAGTCCGTGGATTTCGACTCGGAGGTACCGGGTTCGATTCCTGGTCGGGACACAAAAATATTTATTTGTGATATTTCTCGAGTTTGGTACGCTGGAGACATCGACGAGCTTGCCACTTGTCATAGGAAAGTTGGCTAAATGTGAATCCGCTTATTTATAAGCGTGGTTTCTGACCACCCCGACAGGGAAACGGTCGTGATGATACTTTACTTTACTTATAATTTAATATCGCTAAGATAAATATATAAAGAAAGAGTTTAATAGTTGGTAGCCCTAAACAGGGACGATAAAAGGTGTCATTAAACTGGGAGTGTATTACGCTCCCCATTCAAGTAGGCACTTTGTAAACGGGCAAAAGTTGCTTTAAGACTAACAACCTGCATTGTAATGCTATAGGAACATTGTACAAGCTTATTATTAACACCAAGTTCAATATTTTAATATCTCCTTGGCGTATACTCTTGGCGTATACGCACGGACATGTCAAGTCCAAGTTTTTCGTTGTATAAATTATACTATATCCATTTCTTTATTTTCTCGATGACAGTTCCTGTAGAATAACTGCGCATATTACACAAAAATAAACTTTTAAATGCGAGGTATAAAAAATACGACAACTGCCTAATTTTGTTCCTTTATCCCATATAATATTCATCCAAGATTTGACTGTCCTGAACTGTTGTCGGCCACCTTGCAGCTCTTGGTTAAAATATTTGCTGATTTTGATTTATTTAACAGTTCTAAACCTAAATTTAAAAAACTAATACAGCTTGGTCTACCTACAAAATAAATTTGTTTCAAATCACACAACATATACACACTACATTCTTAGGTACACTACTGACCCCAACACACATGACTATATATACTATTACACATATACTATTTACATTATATATATATACATATATATCTATTATTATCGACCGCCTCCGTGGTCTAGTGGTAACAAACGTTGCCGTGAACTCGGGAGGTCGTGGGTTCGATTCCCCCCGGGGGCAAGTTGTACATTGTATAATTTGTCTCGGTCTGGGTGTTTATATGTATAATATGTATATATTTACAAAAAAAAAAGTATAATATGTAGTTTATCAACCATCTGGTTTCCGTAACACAAGCCTTGTAGCTTACCACGGAAACTAGATGGCGCTGTGTGACTTGTCTGGAAATATTTATTATTATTTATTATTATTATTTATTATCTTTATGTATTACTAAACCTTTTATGTCGGTTGATTGGTCAAATATTACTACTAAAAATACTCGATTTGTACTTACTTGCATGCCTATTTGTATCCACAAACTCTCTTGCTGTCTATAAAGTTATTAGTTAGATCATTATTTACTATTATTACTATTATTTTTGCTTGTTTACCTACGATATAGATTTAGTTCCACTCGCTACTGACTTTTTGTTTTAGTTTTGATAATAATTTTGATTTAATTTAATATTATTGTATTATTAGTTTAGTTTTAATTTAATTTATGATTTGACTTAATTTTATTCAATTTAATTTAATTTCATGTTAGGTTCGGCTTAAATTTAATCTAAGTGCTGTCTATAAAATAAAAATCATTTTGGCTAATGTATAACAAAATTCCTATCGTCAAATATGTATTAATTTAATGCTGTGATTTTGTAAAACCAATAAATAAATAAAAAAGACAAATTGAGTCCAAATATGCAGTATTTTTTTAAAGTACGATAAATAACCAACATTTTAATAAAGTTACATTCTATGGCAATATGAATAGTGATGTTATGATTGAAATATCTATATTGTATCGATATTGTATATAAATTTGTGACGCCACAGTTGTAACTGAAGGTTTAGACTGCATATTTTAAACTTAAAAATATTATTAATCTCTACATTTTTATACAATATTGATCCTTTTTTATCATCTTTTATGTATAGCGATATTTTAATGAATTGATTCTTTACCACTGTCACCATGCCTATTGTAATAAGTATAGCTGTTGTAAAATAAGTAGGCATAGGTGGTACTCGACAATGAAACGAAATAATTATAACGACAATAAATAAATAATTTAGTTTTTTTTAAATCATTGTAACAAATAATAAAAAGCATGCTACGATGGTTCGGGCATGTTGAAAGGATGAGCGAAGAAAGATTGACGAACCAGGTATATAATGCGAAAGTTGTGGGTAAAAGAGGCCCTGGCAGACCAAGACACACGTATAACGATCAAATAAATAAAACACTAGCTGAAGGAGAATTAAAAAACCTTCGTAACAAAAGGGCATGTATGAAGAGGTTGATGAATGTCGATGAAGCGAAAGAGGTATGTCGTGATCGTGTCAAGTGGCGCTCAATTGTCTCTGCCTACCCCGTAAGGGATCTGGCGTGAAGATATGTATGTATATATATTTTTTTAAATGTACAAGAATTTTTTCTTTTTTTTGTCAATGGGTAGTTTTCAAACTTTCAAGCGGTTATCAAACTTTTAGCGACGGTAACCTATGGCTTGTTTTTGTTTTTTTAGTTTTAATTTATTTATTTTCTTTTAATTTATGTTTTTTTTACGCATGCGGGTTTTTAATTTTTTTTATTTTTATTATTATATAAAAAGTGGATTTTCGATAATATTGTAAAGGAAGATTATATAATAGAATTATATGCCAGCACAATTATATCACAACTAATTTAAAACTGAAAGGAGAAAAAATAATTCAACGTGCAATAGCTGCCGCTCTAGAGAAAAAAAAAAACAAAAAGAAATGTAGGTGTAATTCAAATCACGAACAAGCAGGCGCATTCCAAATTTGAATCCCTCTTCACCACCGACACCTCACTCAGGAAGGATCACTCTTTAGTAGGCTCAAATTTTAGTAATGATGGCAAGAGACCCGATAGTATGACATTGGTCCCCTGGAAATGAGGCCGTGTTCTGTTGTGGGACGCCGCGTGCGTCGACACCCTCACCGCGTCGCATCTCAGGGGGACAGCGCATAAAGCGGGGGCCGCGGCGAAAAATGCGGAGTCCGGCAAGCGGCGCAAGTATGTAAGTATATTAAAAGATTACATATTTGTGCCGTTTGCTATAGAAAATCTGGGCCCATGGAGTCCAAGGTCAAAAAAGTTTTTAAAAGACATAACATCGCGTCTTGTCGTCTCATCCGGTGACAAAAGGGCTGGCTCTTTCTGGCCCAAAGAATCAGTATTCCAATTCAGCGGGGATATGCAGCCAGCATTTTTGCCACCATTCCACCTGGACGGGACTTATATCCCTATCCTTAGTATTAATATTAATTTTATTTTATATGTTAAATAAACCTTCGATCAGTCCAATTTTTCACTTCTTTGCGACGGATCGACATTTCGGCATCTTCTTCAACATTTTGCCTACAGCAGCAACATTATCTTTGATACGCGCATTTCTTTGTCTTGTTGATGGTTTTGAAACGATCACTAGCTGCACAAATTACTTGCTCAATAGGCCGATTATGTTGATCGTAAAATGGACGAAGTAGTCTATGAACTTGGCGTACAGATTTATTTTTATAAAAGTACATTTCCACAATTTAGAAGCGTTAAACGATTCATGGAGAATTACCAAACCTTACTGGACAGAAATATTCAAGATATTCAAATTGTTTCTGCAGCGTCTCTCTGGAATACTCTTCCACTACCTCTTCGAACTTTAACGACTCCTGCTTCTTTTTACTCCTGGTTTTTAACAACAAATATACATATTTCTAGAATGTACATACCCGTGACTGTAAGTAGATTTAATTTTCTAAACAGGTCTACATGAGTCTAGTGGGCCAGCTCCACAAATGTATTATTATATGTATAACATGTATTGTATATTAGTATGTATTGTTTATTTAATATTTACTTGGCACTCACATGTTTTCGATACCCCCAAAGGTTAGCTGGTGGATAATGCCTCAAGGCATAAAGCTCACCTGTGAACATTAATGTTAAGTTATTTTAGTTTTTGCAATAACAATAAAGCATTTTTATTATTATTAAATATCAACACAGCTTGACATTCTCATCTGTCAGACCATCTGTCTGCATCTGTCTGCCAGACAACAACCAACGAAACGTTTCATGCAGCTAAACTTATCTCTTGACTATTATCTCCCCTTCATCATTCAATTTGACTTGACCACTGAATCCACTTGGCATTTCGGATTTGATTCAATTTGTTATCGGTACAATCTCGAAGGTGACCCGCCCTAAGGGACGGCGCCTTATTACCTCACTTGTCACTCACGACCTTTGTGATTGTAATCTCACATTTCTTCAAATAAAATAGTTTTTTTTTTAATAAATTAGATACATTGTTTATAATAGTATTCTTGTTTTTAAAATAAAAATCATAAATTTTGTCTTTAATAATTCATTGCGTCTTAATTTTCATCGTCATCGTCTGTGTTCTATTCAAAGTCATTATGTCATTAAAAAAAACCAAAGTGGTTGGGAAAACCGCAACATACAGTAATAACATTGCATAGGAAAACTTAGATTGCATTCCAATTATCTAAATATTTGAAAAGACTTCTCACATGCTTGTCAACATAAGGCTAATGGAGATTTCTTTTATTTATTCTAGCACGACATGTGACCCTGCGTCCACACCACATCAGCCCCAAATGCTATGCTGTCTAGACTAAATGCCTTTTTACACTTCGCTTGAAGGACTCCAGGTTTTAGGAAAGTAGACACACAGAGGCTGGAAGAGCATTCCACATCTTTATTGTGCGACAGATGTAATTGTATGAGTCCCCAAATTTATACGTAGGCAAAGGGATGGTGATTACGTGGTGTATGTGGGTGCATATTTTGATTTTATTAATTGATCGTTGTGGTGTAGTTCTGTATATGTTTTATTTTATAAATCTGATATAGCTGAGTTTTCCTTGCAGATTCCTTTCTAAGTCAGATTAAACATTAACAGGTCACTGGAATCCGCTAAGCTGCTGGTCTTTTGCTAAGAGCTTACGTATTGGACCACATTGCTGTTTAGTCTTCCACTAGCAGTAGTAGAATAATGCAAAATAATTAAATTAATGACGATTCATAAATGCCTGTAATAGGTTTACGTGAATAAAGATATTTTGACTTCGACTCACCATAGTATAGTCGGTAGAACACGCTCAAAGAACCTGCATCTTGGCGAAGCTGCAGGGATTCGAGAGTTTTAGATTCAAACAGTTTGCCTCTGTAGAATATTGAGAGAATCTGTTAGGTACTTGGCGAAACCATTCCAAAGGTGAGAACAGTATTCCACGCATGATCTGATCTATGCTTTGTACAGCAACAATCAACCGCTATACCTTCTATTCGCTAAGTGAATATTACAACCACAAATTTTTAGTATTTTTATGTGTATTATAACAATTACCTGTACAATATGTTTTAATAATAATCTGTATGTAATAAGTGTGACTAAAATTATAAATATAATAATAAGATTTTAACATTGTAAATAATGTTTAACAAAATTTGTGTGCCAGAAATGGCTGAATGTGCAGAACTAACTTACTATTAATATTTACTATTACCATGTTCTATGCAAATAAATAATTTCATTTCATTAGTATTCCGAGCTTTTTTAACATGTAGTTCCATTGGTTAAGGTCTAGGAGCGTATTTCGTGATTCGGTTGCTAACCCCCAAACCGGGAATTTTTCTCCGATTCCGTCCATTTTGGGTTTTATTTATTTATTTATTATTTAAGGTACACTAACAGGTTACAATTAATACTTATCAAGCACTTATTTACAATAATTTATAAGGTCGTAATTGCAATCCGAAGCAGTGTACACGGCATGCTACACATAACTACTTGGATGAATAGAGTCAACTGTGTTTTTCAGTTTTATAATTTTATAGGTTTTATCCATTTTTATCATTATCAATATATTAGTACTATATACGAGAATAAATATATTATTATTAACGTCAATATATGTTAATACTTTCAAGGTATAAGTTGTTATGAGGTACTATACAAAAAAGAAAATCCACATTGCCTCAGGAACTTAAATACAACATCCGGTTGTTTTTTCCAGACTGAAATTACGCAACATTGTATAATTTTGCCTCTTTTTTTGCCCAAAGAATCAGTATTGCAATTTTATTGCCACCATTCCACGCGGACGGGAATATCCGTGTCCGTATTTTTATTTATTTTGAAAATATTTTTTTTCGAATAGATGTAGATCAATAAATAAAATAACTGAAGAGAAAAAATACGACGAACCTGCAGAGAAATGCTGCAATAAAATACATAAAATCCATTTTTATTATCTCCGGCAAATATTTACCGACTTATACCGATTCCGTACGCATATGCCACATAAATATGTTCACGGCGAGAGGGCGAGGTGTCGTAAGTTAGTGCACTCGTTTATCTGAGGCGGCTAGGGCTGCCATCGGCTCAAGAATTATGCTATGTGAATATAAGTAGTGTATTTGAAAAAAGGAAATACAAAAAAAAAAAAACAAGGATAGGGATATAGGTCCGTCCGCGTGGCGTGGCAGTAAGAACGCTGGCTGCATTTCCTGCTGAATTGCAATACTGATTATTTGGGCGAAGAAAGAGCCAGCCCTCTTGTCACCGGAAGAGACGACAAGACGCAGAGAATTGTCTCTAACAAAAAAATTTTGCGCTTGGAATCCAACAGCAAACGGCACAAATATTTAATCTTTTAATATACTTACACACTTGCACCGCTTGCCGAACCTTCGCCTGAATGACGGCGTGGCAGACCATTTCACCCATTGTTAACGTCCTGTTAATGATGCAGATATTTGACGGTCGGGCACTCGATGTTCTGTCCCCGAAGCTGCAGTGGTGGAGGCAATCGGTTTCTGGATGTCAACAATGCGGCAGTTTTCAGCAATGTCGGATGGACTAACGCCATATAGGATGGTACAATGGTTATAAATTGGGTACACTAAATAAATAAAAAAAGCGTATAATGATTAAATAATTAGGTATAGTAGACATATATAGTAGTAGAAAGCTATAATAAATTAATTGAAATGACAAATAGGATTAATTAATTAATGTCAAGGTAAGAAATTAATGATGTTCATTCAATCTTCTAGAAAATCTTGCACAGAGTAGTAGCATTTGTCAATAAGAATTTTCGTCAGTGTTTTTTTAAATTGTTGTATAGGTAGTAACTTAATGTCATCATTTATTTTATTGTAGATTTTTGGAGACATACAGAATACACTTCTTTGCATGAGTGTTGTTTTTGATATAGGAATTACAAGTTTGTTTTTATACCGCAGTCTACGGTTGCGATTTTGATCAACAATTGGGAAGAGTTCCCCATTGCTTTTGCTATCGTGTTTTGTTATATAAAAAGTGGATTATTATTAGTGGATCCGTATTTTGTACTATTACAAAAATAGGTATTCAAATTTGAAATCCGAATTCTGTCAACACAGAATACGCATTGGAACGTGGTATTGAGATTAATTAAAATAAATAAAACTATGGCAGCCCTAGCAATGGGTAGCCCACGTACAGACTGGAGTATGTGCGAAGGGTTCGACTGACACAGGGCAAGGAAAAGTTTATTTTTTACATCCCCCAAACCATAGACATATGTTTAAGTCGTAATTTTATGAATAATACGATAAAGCATTCAAATTCTAGGTGATGATTCCTCCTCTTTGCATCGGTTTCCTCATTGCTAAGGGTTGTGACCCCCTTCACTTTATCCCGGATAATGTTGCGCTATCCGGGTATGCACACGGCGGTATGCAGTGCATTGTGAACTGGGGTGTTGAGTTTGGTGCGGATCTGGTCAGACCACCGTATCGGGCTTCAGCCACGGGGTCTCTTGCATGAAGCCTTTCAAGATTAGACGAACTATTCCGAGGCTGATGATTAAGAACATCGAGATACTCGTATATACCACAGCGGTCTTGACCATAGACCACCAGACCACCGATATGTTAGGAAGACCAATACCAACCCTAGTCTTAGCATTGGTCTTCCTCATGAATCTCGCAAGACTACCATGGTGGACCAACAACTCAACATCAACATACTTGGGGTTGAAATACGCTCAGATCCCAACCACCGAAACTACAGTCCAAAAAACTTGGTACTAAACAAGGTAAAACGGTTTTTTCCGCCCTCACTCTGACTTATGCTTCATAAAGCACAAATATGGTCATGCGTGGAATACTGTTCTTACCTCTGTGTTCCATTAAGTATCTTACAGATGCTCTCAATGTCCTGCAGAGGCGCGTGATTCGAATAGCTCTCGAATCGCTGCAGCTTTGCCGACACGTTGCCTCTCTTAGCGTATTCTATAAGCTATACCACGGTGAATGTTCTGAAGAGCTCCACAACTTATCCCTACTTCTCTATTCCGAAACCGAACCGTGAAAAGTGAAGATGTTAGCTAGGTAGTAATAAAATTAACAAACCATTATAACTAATTGACTACACACCGAGATCCTGCCGAGAAAAACGGAAAAACGGGAGATTATCCCTCTAAACTCTTTAAACAGAGGGCACGTTGAAGGCAGTTCTCTTTAATTTTATTTAAAATCACCGTATCACTTTTCACTTCATGAAACCCACGAATTATTTGAAACAGTGTCTGCTGCGTACATCTTCTGGGCTGCTAGTGCTAACTCGCCACATAAATGATGACATCGCCATGGTTTATAAGCGCTGATCGGCACAGCTTTATAAAATATATATATATATTATAAATCTGTGCAGCGGTTGGCAGATTTGCGCAGCTTGAAGTTAAAAAAAAATTTAAAAAAAAAACAAATAAAATATATATTTTTTTAAATCTCTGTACGGTATTCCTAAATTATGTCTGCGCCAGTACCTAAGTCGTTTCGTTTACAGAATTCCATTGGCAACAGATGCTCGCCTGATGTTGTTTTAAAAAATAACCTATTGCTTTTCTTTGAATAACTTTTCAATACCTTAAATCCTTAGCATTTGCAGTTAATATAGGAATATACCAGTATATTTATATTTTTTTTTAAATAAACTAATAAAAAAATTAACTATATATAAAATAAAATGACCTGTTTATACGTACCTATATAGTTACAGGAAAACGTTTTTAGGAAACCGTACATAGCTTTTTAAGATATTCTGAACTGCATTCACAGAATTTTGGTTTGTTCTGTAGGTCAAAATTACCAAAACGAAAACGTTGGAACGAAAAACGTACTGTGTTTTATTTTACAGTAGCTTCCCCATACATATCATTAATCCTTCGAGCTGTTTCTACAGCGTTGATGATACGGTGGAACTCATATTAGTAAATAACGCGGTATTATAATTTTCCATATTCTGAACAGTCCGATGTCAAAGCAAAATCTAATGGCGTGAAAACAAATGACTCACTAAATTCATAACACAAATACATAAGCTTGAATTTGAAATAAAATTTAATTTGTAATTCCTAACCAAACGCCAGATATTTGAGATGAAAGTGGCCAGGAGCCCTATTATATTACTTAAGCGCAAACGTTATATACGGCTATATTGGCCAAACTAAGCGCACGATAGCCGAGAGGGTCAAGGAACATATAGCAGCTGTAAAAAACTGCCAATTAAACAAGTCAGCAATAGCAGAACACCTAATGGATAGTGGCACAAACCATTGGATTGAGCTACATGACCCAAAGATACTTTCCACCGATATTTTTCCCTAGAATAGTACGTGAAGCGATCGAAATAAAGAAACACAAAAAATTCAATCGAGAGTGGGGTTATAAGCTATCTTTATCGTGGAATCCAGTAATCAATAGGTTTCGACGCCGGGAAAAATCGCCCGGTGTCGCCAAGGATATTGTAAGTGTCGTATGTCGTGATTTCTAAAAACTTTTAAAGTGATAAGTGGGTAGGTTTACATCTACCGCCCAGTATGTACGAGACTACACCGCATAGCTTCAGTCGACCCATGACCACAGCCAATGCAACTTGGCTGAAACGTCGGGAGAAATATGTCTCTAAGGTAAATCGCGTAAAGACCCGTTAAAATTATGAAAACTATATGTATCATTGTTGTGTAATTCTGTAAAAAAAAAACTGTAAGGGCAAACACGGGAACAGTAAAAAGTTAAGTACAACACGACCGATTCCCTTTTATTTATTTATTTTATTTAAAAACTTTATTGTAAATCTATACAAAAGGCGAACGTAATGCCGCAAGACATTCTCTTCCCGTTAACCTTTGGGACATTGGGACATTTAAATATGAGTACGGTGCAAATAGAGAAATAAAATATTAAAATGAAACATAAATAATATTAAAAATTAACATACTTAGACAACTATAATATATATATATACATATATATAATATATACACATACATAGTAATACTACATAAATATAATACAATAAAATTATATAATAATACATAAATACCTTAATGTTAATAATAACTACCTACAATGGATTAAAGTCAGTAAAAAGTTAAGCTAGTGACTTATAAAAATGACTGTACACTCTTTTCTTGAATATTGGTCTGCTGGGTGCTTGTCTGACTTCAACAGGAAGGTTGTTCCACAGGGATGAAGATGACACAACAAAAGATTTGGAAACAAAGTTTGTGTGATGGGAAGGGATAGATAGGAGGGAATTATGTGAGGAGCGAAGAGTTTTATTGTGAAAGGCGCTGAGGTAGAAAAATAAATCTTTTAAATATTTAGGTGTATTAGGTTCCTTTAGCACAGAGTATAGTAGGCACAGTGATCTCATATTTCTTCGAGAGCGAATTGGCAACCATTTAAGTTTGGATCGATATTCGGAAATATGGTCAAACTTGCGTAAACAGAAAATGAACCTAATACACGTATTCAAGAGACGATCCATCCTATTCAGTTGATCCTCTGTCATGTTTACACAGCACACATCTCCGTAGTCAATGATTGGCAAAAGTAGACTCTGAGCTAGCGCGATTTTTGCCTTCACTGGCAAGAAATGTTTAAGTTTGTTTAGAGAATGAAGTGAGGCAAAAACCTTACGCTTAGTGTTTGTGAGCTGTGTAGTCCATGCAAGATTGGAATCGATATGCACACCTAAATTTTTAACATCGCTTCTAAATGGAATGGAAGCGTTATCAAATCGAACAGGCACCAAGTCTGTAAGAACAATTTTAGACATAAGTCTAGAGCTCCCTATCACTATAGCCTGGCACTTGCTCGGATTGACCACTACCCCAAATCGTTTGGACCAGGAACTTATATAAGACAAGTCCGTATTTAACCAGGCTACAGCACTATTTACAGTATTAACATCAGTTTGTACATAGAGCTGCAAGTCATCGGCGTATAAATGATACTGGCAGTGAAGAGAAAAGGTGATTGCATTTATGAATAAAGAAAATAAAAGAGGAGAGAGAATGCCACCTTGTGGTACCCCTGTGGCGATGTCGCACCACTCAGAAAGCTCATGACCCACACGAACCCTCTGTCGGCGACCATGTAGATACCGTGAAAACCAGTCCAATGACTCTGATGATAATCTTAGACGAGAAAGCATAGCGATGAGCAGGTCAGGATCCACTGTGTTAAAATCATTCGTGAAATCAATTAGTACCAATACAGTAACTTTTGATTCATCCATGCCATTTCTGATATCTTCAGTTACCTTAAGCAAAGCTGAAGTTGTGCTATGACCGGAGCGAAAACCAGATTGATAGGGATTGAGTAAATTATGTGAACAGAGAAAACTGGAAAGTTGCTTATAGACAATGTGCTCTAGTACTTTAGAAAGAAAAGGTAAAATTGAGATGGGACGATAGTGATTGGGAAGTGAAGGTGAAGATGTTTTAGGAAGTGGTATAATGTACGCTTCGCGCCACGAAGAAGGAAACTGACTAGTACTGAGCGAAAAGTTAATTATGTGGGTAATTGAAGGGAGTAAAAGGTCGATTATAGTGATGATCATAGCACGACCGATGGCGTCACATCCTACTGCTTTAGAAGTAATGGATTTAATCGTCTTAAGAATGATATCATCAGAAACCTCAGCAAATGTGAATGTTTCAATGTCTGGCCACGGCGTCTCGGCGATTTCAATTAATGTGTGTGTCCTGATAACATCATTGAGCACAGGAGCAGAAGCAAAATGTCTATTGAGTTGATCAAGTGTGACATGGCCAAGTTTAGTTTCACTGTGTGATCGACCCAGCCCAACAGACTTAAGAAAATTCCAGGTTTTTGATGGAGAGTTGTGCTTTATGTTTTCGTAAAAATACCGTCGCTTGGCTACTCGACACATCTGATTACACCGATTTCTTGCAACCCTATATAGCTCACTGTTTTCATCATTACGGTTTTTACGGTACTTGCGATATGCCCTATCACGTCTCTTCATTGCCTGGCGGATATCATCATTAATCCATGGAGCTGGATCACGTTTCAGTTTTGTAGGACGGATCGGCGCATGGTTGTCATATATCCTGAGCACCTCTTTATTGAACATGGACACCTTATCATCAATGCAGTTGGAAGAGATAAGAGGCAGCCAGTCAATAGTCGCCGCATCGAAGCGCAGCTTGTCCATATCAATGCGACTGAAATGCCGCATAAAAATTGTTGGGGGACGATATTTGAGGGATTTCGACTTATATGATAAAAAGAGAAGATCATGGTGAGAAAAGGAAGGGGCAAGAAGCTGACCGTGCGACGACACTAAGTCAGGGCGAGAAGTGAGCATCAAGTCGAGGTGAGTATCAGACATGTGTAGGTGGTGAGTGGGGCCAGTTGGCAGAAGGGATAGGTTGACAGAGGAAATAATATTCATAAGTTTGGACGCACGAGACCTACATGCTATCTGTTTACTAATGAGACAAGTATTGAAGTCGCCCATTATAATATGATGTGAGTATAGTGCAACATAGTCCTCCAAAACTGTTTCTAATTTTAAAAAATAATTGATAGAAGGTGGACAGTACACTACACCCACAAGAGTTTTAGAACCTGATAATGCAACTTCAATAAACAAATATTCCGGAGAGCCCGAATATTCGTTGGGAGAACAAGCGACAATTTTATACTGCAACTCAGCCCGCAAGTAAATCGCCACACCGCCACCATTACAACCTGTACGATCATTACGTATTAGTACGTATCCCGGCAGTGAATAAGAGGCAGACGACAGACTAGGCTTGAGCCACGATTCGGACACAAGTACGGCGTCAACCACATTTGGAGAGGAAAATGTAACAACCAGGTCAGTGTAATGTGCAGGCAGACTTTGTGCATTAATATGGCACACATTAAAATTTTTATTAAAGCGCCCTAATCTATCAGCCAGCAAGACATCCAAGTCTAGAGCGTCATGAAATGAGTCACTATCTGTAGACGCATTACAGGATACAAAAGACTGACAAGAATCATCGTCATCAGAACTTGACATAACAATTACTTTGCAAGTACCTATGCAGTTATTACAAAATAATAAATATTTTATAATAGGTATATAATAAACGTAAATATCCAAGTAAGTATATAATATCTATAGGTATAAATAATAATAATAAATTATACTAATTTAAAACTAGATATAATAGTAAATAAAAATACTTATATATAATAATAAAAAATAAAAATATTAAAACTCTGCCAGTCCTGCCGGCAAGCGGGTTACAAAATACTAGTTACACGTTATTAGATATCAACCGAAGTGTATGCTATATACAAAACATATAGAAACATAATTAACAAAACAAAAACATATATAAATATAATTTACAAAACAAAAGCCTATATTCCCAAAAAAAAAAAAAATGGTATAAAAAAAAAAAAAAAAAAAAAAAAAAAACTAAACAATAAATAGTAAAACATAATACATGATAAACACATAAATTAACACTTTGCCTTATAAACGAAAGAAAAATAATTACACATTAATTAACACTTACCCTATGTTCGACCTGAAAGTAAATAAAGCAGCTTTAAATCGAAAGCTCAATCTTTGAATCAAAGCGACAAGTCAAACATAGGGCCAGTAGAAAAACCTGTCCTATCCATTGATTCTAAATAAATGACAATACATATATTAACATATTCAAAAATCCCTCTCTCAACAAACAAATGTTATTGGTATTGTGACAAATCTATAAATAAATTTAGCAAATATATTAATTATTAGTAATAAAAAAACATCCAAATAAGAAACGTTTTAGGTACATAATTTGTTAAAATGACTTTTTTATTTACATTAAACACCGAATCAGTGTCGTTGCCATTCTGTCCATCGGGTGCTACTTTAGACAAAGCTTGTGTTTGCCTCTACAATTACACGCAATGTACAATCAAAACGAACCGATCAGTGCTATTTCCGAACGCGGAACGGCTACGATTTGGCATGCAACAGAAGACTATCGATTCCCTTGCCTTATCCGTTGTGCCACAAATTAAAAAAAACAATCACAAAACAAGTAAATAATATTCGCAATCGCAATTAATTACCTTTTCTGTTACATTCGTCCATGATTATATTCATTATAAAATCGTTCCCCACTATCATTAGTTGGATAATATTGATTTATTAGGTTACTACTACGCTGGTTGCACAAATTTGAAGCAGAGACAGAGCGTGAGCCAGAACTTACCCGTGAACAATATTGTCACAGATTATATAGACATAATACTGTTACGACCAGCAACTACACTAGCTTTTAAGTTCTTTTAGAACTGGCACAATCAAGAATGGACATTATGTTTCATAGTTATGTGATTAATATAGTGAAGTGAACAGAAAGTGTAAAATCCCTGATTTTGTAACTACAATCACACAAAGAAATTTTTAACAGTAACACTGATTCGGTCATCTTATTAATATAAATCCAGTAGTACAAGTTCCACCACAGAAACTACCATGGTCACAACTTTTGGGGTGGTCAGGAACGCTTACACGCGGATTCACACTTAGCCAACTTTACTATAGGCCAATCATGACAAATGGCAAGCTCGTCGATGTCTCCAGCGTACCAAACTCGAGAAATATCACAAATAAATTATTAATGAATTAAATAAATATTTTTTTGTCCCGACCAGGAATCGAACACGGTACTTCCGAGTCCAAATCCAACCGCTAAACCACGAAGGCAGTTACGGGAACGGTGGTGATGTAAATCTATGATAAATGTTATTGCTCATTGGTACACTCCGCGTTCGAACCGACCTTTGTATAGGCTATTATAAGCTACTTGCTTTTTTTAAATTAACAAAGAAAAACTATAAAAATACAATCAGCGCTCGCCTAAAAATACTTAATACATTTATTTTGTTGAAAACTTATTTTCCAGCCGCGTTGTAAGTTAACTTTTTCTTTTGCACGTCCCTATCCTTGTTTCAAGTAATAGTCGTGTGTTATCAAAAATTTTGCTGAACCAAAGTTATTTCATACTAATAATAAATAATTCAAGTCAAAGTCAAGTCAAGTCAAAATATCTTTATTCACGTAAACCTATTACAGGCATTTATGAAACGTCATTAATTTAATTATTTTGAATGATTCTACTCCTGCTAGTAGAAGACTAAGCAGCAAAGTGGTCCAATAAGTAAGCTGTTAGCAGAAGACCAGCAGCTTAGCAAATTCCAGTGACCTGTTAATGTTTAATCTGACTGAGAAAGGAATCTGCAAGGAAAACTCAGCTATATCAGATTTACAAAATAAAACATATACAGAACTGCACCACAACGATCAATTAATAACCTTTTAAATTTAGTTATCAGTACCTATGAGAAAACAATACCTGGTACAGCAGTAACCCACCAGGCAAGTCAGAATTAAGGTAGACTACATGCCTATGTGCAACCCGAAAGTCGATAAAACGCAAAAACCTCTGTTAATTTAAGAACAATAAATTGAACGTGTTCGGCAGAGGTCCCAGGCCCCCACAGCAGCACCCGATCACGGACATAACGCATGTGCCAGCCATCTCCCCGCTCAACCAGGCCCTTAGGGTGCGGACCGGGACCCGACACACGTGCCACCACTGCAATGACCTTCTAAGGAAGGGGCGACCACCGGACACGCCACACCATGAGAACCTGAACACTAAGAATGACCTTCGAGACACACACAAGCTAAACATAACAATTACTTCCTAAGTACCCAAATGTTGCCGTGCAATTCCGTTAACAAACTTATATATTAGTTAATAAAATAATAAATACAAAATAGTAATTAAATGTTACATAAAAAATAATTATATTATAATAATAAGGTAATAAAAAATATTACTGTATCACAATAAACAGTATTTACTAATTAGTCAATAATGTATTAGTAACTAATTGTTACATTCAAAATATTTATAAATCAAAAATAAAAACAGATTATTAAAAAAGAACCTAATGTGCTATTAACTAATTCTCTAATCTTTGCAGGTTTTGGTAATTTATTATATAGTTTAATACTATTAATCACAAAACTTTTATTTGTTTTTTGAAGCCTAAATTTAGGAATATAAAGCTTGTCAGCATTTCTTAATTTGCGAGACTGCATGTCTCCATTTTTTTTAAATAACTTTAAATTATTCCTTACATATAGAATATTTTCAAATATATATTGTGAAGGCAATGTCATTATATCAATGTCAGGAAATATGCTTCTGAGCGAGTCTCGATATTTCAGGCCATAAATTGCTCGAATGGCTCTTTTCTGGAGAATAAAAATAGAGTCTAAATCTGCCGCTGAAGTGAAATTAGCGCTTAAGTCCGTCGTATACTTGAAGTATACGAGCCTGGTGGCAGGCCATCGATTACGACTCCGTGATTGGTCCAGCGTAGCATTGTCTGGCGTTCAGCGGACGGGCATGCAGAGGGGCCAGGTTTCTTACAAGTGGGAAATCTGTCGTCTCTGCGCGCGGGTTAATGCCAGCCGCCAGACGACGTCCAAATTCTTCCAGTGTTTCTATCCGCATATCCCTATAAATAATATCGTTCCTTACCTTACGCGAGGCGCCATCAATAGTACGGAGCGTCAGATTTTGTTGCGCTTATAAACATGCTCTCAGCGTAGCTGAGGTGAGAGCGTACCAGGCCGGTGCTGCATACATGTCAAAGTCCAGCATTGGGGTGAAAATGGCTAGATAAAACTAAATTGAAATAATAAGTACAGTAAGAATAGGTCTCTAAAAGCTCATTCTGGTTGGCGGGGTGCTGTAGTTGTGAAGTTTAGGAAGCTCTAAAGAAAACAATCAACAGAACCACTTTTTCCACTTTTATGACTTGCCCCGGCCAGCTCTATTGACTACTTGCACTCCAATATAAAAACCTACTAACTATATAATAATAATCTTTATTGCAAAATAAATATACATCACAATTTAGTTAGTACATAGGTTAGGGCATAAAATAAATCGTACATAGTAACAAAAGCAGTTTAGCTGTGACATCTGAAATAGTCGGTGGACGGTGTTTCAGATGTCATTGTAGGAATTAGTACTTACAACATTTTATTTTACTCTCGACAATATTTATTTATATTTGCTGAAGGCAAGACTTAAATAATTGTTTGTGTGTATGTGTATGGTTGGTGTATATGCATGTTGGTATTCGTGTGTTGGTGTGTATGTGTGTTGGTGTACCTGGATTTGAGTGAATGTATATAAGTAAGTATGTATGTGTTAGCAACAACCTATTTCTTATTTTATGATTTTAAACAGGTTTCCAGTATCCTTATAAGTTAGTTCCTGAAGCCAGTTCCTAACGAGTACCTTGCACTCAACGTCAACTACCTGAGCTGCATCATTAACAGGACGTTGACAATGGGTGAAATGGCCTGCTACGCCATCAATCAGGCGAAGGCGACCCGAGCCATGATACGTCCTGTTATGAATTCCAGCTTGCCGCTCAGGTTGAAGGTCCGGATCTACAAGATGTTCCTCCATTCTCGTCTCATCTATGCTGCGCCAGCCTGGCACCACCTTTTGGCCAAGACCAACAGTGATAAGATCCGAAGTCAGCTGACCATATCGCTCAGAGTGATTCGTGCGTGATTCCGTCATAGCTCGAGATTTGGAGATGCCTACTATTGAGGAGTTTGTCACTAGCCTGACTAGACGAATGTTCTATCGGGCCGACAACGGGCACTTCAACCATCTCCAGAATATCGCTCTGAAGAGGAGGAGAGCTGAAGCAGTTGAATCTAGCCCTTTGGGTTCGGGAGCCACATGGGCGCTGTTACACTGCTAACAGCGCCCAGCACTAAAAGTGCATGAATTACCGGCGGGTGGTTGAATGGGGGAATATCCCCAACCCAGGCCCATTAGGCGTCCGGGCCTGGACGACCCCACTGTCTGTCTGTAAGTTAATTAGGGCCTGTCTCTGTCGTCTAGGGATTAACACCCTATATTTAGACGACAAAATACAGGGTTGAATTCTTGGTTGGGACACAATATTTTATTGTATTTATTTGGGATTTTTCTTACGCATAGTACTCTTGAGAAATCGATGAGCTTGCCACTCGAATCTGCTTCTGACCACCTCGAATAGGTAAAAATTATATAATACTTTATTATATTATTTTTTCAGTTCACATGGAATTCGGTGGGACTATTCGTGCAGGAACATAAAATGGCAGTATTTAATAAAAACATATTTACTGAACATAAAAATGGTAGTACGATTAAATATATAGAATATTGTATTTGTACAAGCTTGTACAAATCCAAAGAAAGTCATATAGCGCGCTTGCTTCTGACAGCGCACAAACTTTGCCTGAAGACAATGACCTGGATATCAACCGGGCTTAAAAAAGATATCTCCCAACTCTTTATGTTTACTTTTTACTGGCAGTTTTTTCTCCCAAAAATTAAGTATCCTAATTCAAAGGGGAAATGCTGCTAGACGGAAAAGGGTTGGTATGAAGGAAAGCATAGGGACAAAAATAAGGAAAGGCATGCTACGATGGTTCGGGCATGTTGAAAGGATGAGCGATGAAAGATTGACGAACCAGATATATAATGCGAAAGTTGTGGGTAAAAGAGGCCCTGGCAGACCGAGACTCACATATCACGATCAAATAAATAAAACACTGACTGAAGGTGCATTAAAAAGTCTTCGTAACCAAAGGGCATGTATGAAGAGGTTAATGAATGTCGACGAAGCGAAAGAAGTATGTCGTGATCGTGTCAAATGGCGCTCAATTGTCTATGCCTACCCCGCAAGGGATCTGGCGTGAAGATATGTATGTATGTATGTATTGGGCACCATGCCACAAGACAGAGATTTGGAGGAGCTATTTTTTTTGTAAGTATAAATTCGAGTCTGATCCCGAAATGACGTTTGTAAATATTATTGCAATTGGTTTCGGAACTGCCTGTTTTGGTGTTTTCAATGAATCAGATATTTTTATATTCTGATTTATTCTACAGTTCCTGACCAGTAATTTATAAATCCATTACCTATTATTGAGTTGTTCAGCTGATATTATGTTTCTGCCTTGATCACTAGTAAATATTATAATATATATATTTGTATGTACATTATGTAAATTATATAAAATTATTAATATCAAATGTAATAAAACTGTTATGACTAGAAAAAGTGTTAAAAATATGGTCTATTTACTGAAATAATTATTTGATATGATTATCAAAGTAATCTAAATTATAAATTTACACTATTTAATAAATGCTTATGTTTGTATTAGAGTAACGTCTACTATTGCAAACAATACCAAAAATTTACACAAAATATATATATTTGAACACCATTATAGGCTTATTATTTTCTCGGAACTTGAAAAAAGTTATCCTTATTGAACTTACCGTTCCGTGGGAATCAAATATTCCAAAAGACCACAACATGAAGTGAAATAAATATTATGATCTCACAGAAGAAATGATCAGGAACGGGTTCAAGACTCAGCTTTACGCAGTGGAAGTTGGTGCAAGAGGAGTTCCAGCAAAATCTTTGCATCATTTACTGAAAGAATTGGGCCTAAGCAGGTCTGCCGTCAATACATTTATGGAACGAGCTTCCAAAACGGCATTAACGGAATCATACAGTATTTGGTTGGGTAGGGAGAGAAGTAGAATGGTGGATGGTGAGCGTATTATCGCGAAATAGAATAAAAAGGAGGCCTCCTTTTCTTAAACCAGCCTATTATCGGTCGCAAGCCCGAGACACCATTCTTCTCATTTCTTACCCACACACGATGGACCCGGCACCCGCACGGTGGATCCATGGAATGCTTAGAAATTTGTCTTCTTCTTACTAGCACGGGTTGCGGGTAAATCTAAATATTTTAATAAACTAACAACCGCAAAGTGATTTGAATTAGTCCTTTAGTGAGTGATAATTATTACTTCACAATTAATTAAAATATCCCTATATAAAGATTTATAAATTACATCTATTCTACAACAAAACAATAACATTTATTAAAGTTTTAAGAAACAGGTTTTTTTTTTCCGTTTGCTGAAGATTATATCCGATTGTCTTAATTTTTCGTGAGTTAGATCAAATAACAATAAGACACACTTTCATTGCTATTACAAGTCGTAAAAAAAATACGTGTGGCACTCGGGGACTGCCGCGGTAAACCTATTGCATAGCATTTTTTATCAACTTATGCAATTATAATTATTTATTTATTTTATTTATGCAGTATTTTTTTTTCTTTGATATTAATTACTTTTTTACATTACTCGTGGACGCGGCCAACAAGCACGCTGTCTCATCTAGCATTGTGTATAAAAGATAGAATCAGTTATAAGCAGTTAGCAGCTAGTGTATACACATACGTCTAGTCCCACGCACACAAACACCGCGACCGTGCCGAAGTCTGCAGAACTGAAACGACGTACGTAACTAGTCACCTCCGACCCCCCCCCCCTTTCCGGGGGAAGACGGTAATTTGTAACGAGGTTTTGGCCTCCTAATAAAAATAGCATTCGCTGCACGTAACTACGGGCAGGGCGTGGGAACCTTTAATATAGGTTAAATTTAATACGAGCGGGCGCGGCGGAGGCCGCGGAATGTCAACGTGATCAGGCTATCAAATCGCGCGCCATGCGCCGTGGAACCTCGGAGGGGCCAGATCTCTCACGAGTGGGAAATTTGACCTCTCTGCCCGTGCGAACATTCCCTTGGCTAGACGGCGCACGAACTCGTCTAGTGTTTCCATCCGCAGATCGCGGAGAATGACGTCATTTCTCGCATAGCACGTGGCGCCGACAATGGTACGAAGCGTGAGAAACGACTAGACGATGCACGGCTTTCAACGCCGCACCGCTGTGCTGGTTGGAGTGGGGGGTGTTAGGTTTATTTTTGTTACGGAATTTCTTGATTCAGTCGCCGCGCTCAAAGCCCGCGACAATAGCTTAAAAACTTTTTTTTTCTCCATACTATAGTGACCCACCCTACTGAACAGCCACCTAAAGGTTTTATATATAAACAATGCCGGGTCAAATGGCTATTAAAACATAAGTCAATTTCCTATGAACTTTAATTGTGCCACTTGAGTTTATATTATACGAAATTAGTTTTCTGTTATTGTTGTTTATTTGCCCATTTTGTAGTGTGAGATGAATCTACTATGTAAGGCGGAGGTGGTCCGGATATTAGAACGATTTGATTTTGATTGGATTAAAAATCCAAAAAAGGTAGCGATTTAATTATTATCACTTTTATTCGAAGGAAATAAGGTACAATGATTTTAAAAAATAATAAAATATTAATTAAACTAAAAACTTACATCTTAAAATATAACTAAAATGAAGAAAAAAAAAAAACAAAAAAAAAAATATTATAGATAAAAAAATTGCTCCAAATCGCTGCCAATGGGCAAAGTGCCAAGGATACTGGCAGCATTGCCACGTTGAATGGCAATATCATCATATCTCATATATTATGTGTATCAAGGTTTACAACAACATACCTAAAGAAATTAGACAGTTATCAAAGTCAAAGTCAAATCATTTATTACAATTTGGCCTTCTCGGGCTCTTTTGTATTGTCACATCACATTGTTATAATTATTTAAATAAATTATATTAAATTAAATTTATTACAATACAATTGAATTGACCTAAATATAAACATACACCAACAGTAACAGGTGTCCAAAATATATTAATAATATACATTTGCACATCTACCAGGCATTTTTGTCACTAATAAAATCATTTATCTTATAATAGGCCTTGCCTATAAGTCGACGTTTGACATGAATTTTTAGTTTATCTAAACACAAGCTAGTTAGTTCCTTTGGGAGTGTGTTATAAAAACGAACACCAAGTCCCAAAAAAGACTTACTAGTTTTACTGAGGCGTAGGTGAGGCAAAGCTAATTTGTGATTATTGCGTGTGTTGCGAGAATGCAAGTCACAATTCCTTTTAAATTGTTTTATATTCTTGTGGACATGCATAATATTCTCTAGAATATACTGAGATGCCACTGTAAGAATATCATACTCCTTAAACTTATCTCTTAGCGAAGTGCGAGCGGTCAAATTATAAATATATCGAATAGCCCGCTTTTGTAAAATAAAGATAGTTTCAATGTCAGTAGCATTTCTCCACAGTAAAATTCCATAAGACATAATACTATGGAAATAGCTAAAATAAACTAATCTAGCAGTATCAACATCTGTCACACGCCTCACCTGTCTAATGGCATACGCCGCTGAGCTTAGCCTTTTGGATAGTGCTGCAATATGAGCACCCCACTGGAGTTTGGAATCTATTGTTATACCTAAGAATACTGTACTTTCCATGATCTCCAATTGCTCACCATTTAATATTATATTTGGAGAAATGTTTCTTACATTAGGAAGAGCAAATCTTAGACATTTAGTTTTTCTAGCATTAAGCAGCAAATTGTTAGCTGTAAACCAGTTGTAAACACGATCAAGCGCATTGTTTACCAAACAAACTGTGTATTATAAAATTTAAAAAATGTTTAATAGAAAAATATTATTATTAATATCAATGAATTCTTTACTATTACAAAAAATGACTTGGTTTACTATTTGTGATCTTAGTATTGTTTATCTTTTTTTAAATGTAATGCATTAGTAGAACATCCCTGTATAAAATATTTGCTCGCCAAAACTTGGCAAATGTACCTACTCTTAAGTTTACTTTAAGACCTGTAAGTTTGTAAATATGACTGTATAAAATCGTCAGTCCCTATTTGTGCTGCTAACCACGTAGGGATACTGCTGCGGGTCTTCGATGGCTCAATTAAAGAGTGTTTAGCGGACTGTATATGGTTTATTGTAGAACAAGAAGTTACAATTAATTACTTGAGTAAATTAAGGCTTTAAATTGTGAGAGCAAAAAACGTGTGACCGCTCGGTGCGCGGATTGATTTCACTCTCGTGGGCGCCGCTCGGAGCGCTGGCCACCGATCCAACGGTGGTATTGGCCGAGCGGCAATAATGTCGCTGTGATCGCGACTAATGACATTTATGCAAATAAATAAATTATTATTATTATTATTATAAACCCCGACTCTACCAACGATAATATACACTTTTCTTAAGAAACAGATAACTAGATCTAAAATAATAGGTATCCTATTGGTGGAAATTCATCATTCATCATTTACGCTAAAATAATATTTAGAATTGGCATTTGACATCATTGCAAATGGCACATACTTTCAACGAGAACAACAAATAGGCGGTAGGCGGACTGATGGTGGTAATTTGCCCACTTGACACGATCACGACATACTTCTTTCGCTTCGTCGACATTCATCAACCTCTTCATACATGAGTCTAGATCTGCCAGGGCCTCTTTTACCCACAACTTTCGCATTATAAACCTGGTTCGTCAAATTTTCTTCGCTCATCCTTTCAACATGCCCGCACCATCGTAGCATGTATATTTGTATATATTTGTATATTTCACCTATATAACAATCGTTATATTTTGGTATGTCAGTTAACAAATATGAAAATAATAACAGTAATGCTATTAACACCATGCATCGTAGACAAAGGAGCATAGGAGCATAGACCACAAAATTATACAAATTTAAAAGAATTTTCCGTCAAAGGCATGTCAATAAATTCTGACAGGTTATAAAAAGCATTATTTTGGAAAAAGATTTTCAATTTTGTTTTAAATTCACTTGGTTGTAGTCTAGTTATAATCTCAGGTAGTCTATTGTATAATGTAATTTTCAACTGCAAACCTTGTTTAAATGTTTTTCTTAACCTGGTTTGCCTTATATAGATTTCATTCTTGTTTCTTAGGTTATACTTAGTCAAACTAGATATTTTTGGAAGTTCATTAGCTTTCCCATGAACCTCCTG
The DNA here is from genome assembly GCA_910589645.1 of Tinea semifulvella. Classification (NCBI taxonomy): domain Eukaryota; kingdom Metazoa; phylum Arthropoda; class Insecta; order Lepidoptera; family Tineidae; genus Tinea; species Tinea semifulvella. The sequence continues at coordinate 4,231,925 of OU342620.1, forward strand.
TAAGCAACTATATACATACAGAGACGTGACTGTCATAATCTTGGCATCAACAAAATAATTTCGTACTGTGGTTCCGGCTTTTAAATTAAACAATATTCTAATTGATCTCTTTTGTTGTATGAACACTTTTCGAATATCTGCCGCGTTACCCCATATGGTTATAACGTAAGCAATTATCGAATGAACAAAGGCGTAGTAGGCTGTTTTTAAGGCATGCCTTTCCTTATATTTGTCTCTATGCCTACTTTTTCCGTATTTCGACGTTACGTATGCGTACGTATCATAGTTATCATAGTTTTAGGTTACGTATTATTGTTCGCCGTTTGTTCAAATTTTCAGGTGTGGTCCAGAATAGCATCTAGTAGATTAAATAATAATAGCAGGCGTCTGTAGTGAGCATATTCAAATTAAATTCAAATTACAACTGACGAAATGGCTACTGGACCATAGATTTTACAGTGTAAAAGAGTATCTTGAGTGCAAAACAGGTTAATTGATATTGTTTTTTGTTTTAATGTAGTTGTGATTATGATATTAGTATGCAAGTAAAGATTTGCAGGTAGAATATATGTGAGTAGACCTGACTAAAGTTTTGTGACCACTGTACTGTATTTATTGCAAATAAACAATATTTCATTTCATATTTGTAAATAAATAAATTTGTTTATTTACTAATTTATCAGCTGACCGTACACAAACCAACGTAAAAACATCCAAGTTACTAAATTAATTAATACAAATTAAATATAAATTAAAAGCTACCTAAATAATACAATTAAAAATAAACTAAACTATAAATAAAAAATGTCCTCTAGAGACGTCCCATCCGAGATAGTCCCAAGGAGACCGGCAACATTTCCCCTCTGTATAGCGAGGCTAATACGTTGGCAGAAATAATTGCCAGCCTTCCTGTCTTCAGACCTTTCTGTCAGCCGCTTTGACAACTCTCGACCCCAAACGGCGCAAATTCGTAACCGGCACCAAGGTTGGCATATTTGCGCAATTTGAGGTTCTCCGCAGAAAACGCCGCTCTGCCCGCGCCTGACGAGGTCGCCTGGATGTGAGATGGAGCTAATGTGTCTACACACGTCGCATCCCACACCAGAGACCTGCCAAGTTTCCACGGCCCAACAGTCATTCCGTCGGGTCTCTTGCCATCGCTCCGCACAATCCCAGATGGTTCTAAGATTGCGGGTACACCAGCAGTTACAAGAGCCCTTCGGATGATGTCGTTGAGAGCCGCGTGACGAGGAATGCGGCCAGCACTTTTAGCACCAGAAAGCCCGTGGTGTCCGAGATGATCGACTGGTTCTCCGCATCGACACTGGTGCGGGTGAACAGTCCGGGCTCCGAGACGAAGGCACACTGCCATGGTCAATGTATTTCGGTCAAGAAGTGTTCCAACCGATGCTGAGGGAAAAGCCTGCAACCAAAGATCTGACTCCCTAGTGGAAACGGCCATGAGGCGAGCCCGCTCTTTCATATTACTGGCAGATAAAATATCTTCCTGTACCAGTTTGCAGAGCGGCTCGTCCCATAGTCGTTCGATTTTTCGTAAAATTGGAACCGAAGCATTTGGACATGCTACTGACCAGGCATCTCTGGCATCTGACAAGTATGACGGCTCAACGGAACCCAAAGATGGGTTAGTGATTTTCCCGTAGAGCTCGACAGTACTATGTATAGACGACAGAAAAGCTGGCAGTGCTACACTAGAAATTTTGCGGGTTCCCAGGCCTCCGAACCGAATTGGTAGTGAGGCCTGGGCCCAAGTACGGTCATTCATGGGGCAATTTAGAATTTCGGTTAGTGAATTTTGCAATTGTTTGTCTAATAAAACTAGTTCTTCTGAAAATTTCCAAAGTTGAGAGTAACGAAGTACATACGTAAATTTGGGGGCGAACAAACAAAGTTACTAAATGTTTTTTATTTAAGATTTTCTTTTCAACAAAAAACCTTTAAAACAAATTCCTCCAAAAACAGCAAAGTGACAAAAGGGCCACAACAATACAAGCTAAAAAGATAAACATTAAGAAATGACGTCTTCTTATCACGGCTGATAATTCGCTTAATGTGACCCATTGTGTCCGAGCCTTGTATAGCCAGCCTTTGTTAGGAACAGTAAGAAAAATACTGTATTTTTTTGGTAAGAAGGCAAATTATGACATTAAACAATCTACAAAACCTTTCATTAAAGATATACCAGTATCATAACGCCCGTGATCAGAAACCACGCTTATAAATAAGCGGATTCACATTTAGCCAACTTTACTATAGGCCAATCATGACAAGTGGCAAGCTCGTCGATGTCTCCAGCGTACCAAACTCGAGAAATATCACAAATAAATTAAATGTATTTATTTACATTAATAATCATTTTTGTGTCCCGACCAGGAATCGGTATAATGTATAATATAGTATATATATATGTATAAGTGTGTAGTATATGTATTATTGCGTACATATTTGTATGTATTGGTGTGTATATTAATATGTATTGTTTTATCTTAGATTAAGTTTATTTAATATTTTTAATAAGTTTCATATTTAAGCCCTTTGCCTTTACCTCAGAATCAAAATTCTCTGCATTGTCCCAAAGGTTGGCTGCTACAGAATGCCTAGCGACATTAAGCCCGCCCTTTGTACAATAAAGTTTTAAATAAATAAATCGAACCCGGTACTTCCGAGTCTAAATCCACTGACTTAACCGCTAGACCACCGAGGCAGTTTTGTTATTATTTATTTTATATAATCGTTACGCAAGGTCCAAGAATCGGAGCAACTGACGCTATGGATTCGATCTCGCCTTGTAGGGGAAAGTAACTTAATATTCTCCTAATTTATAAGTTTTTAAATGCATCAACAGTCATTATTACATTTTCCTCTCTTCTTTCCACGACAGGTTGTGCGGTCATCGCATACCGCTGTACTTGCTATACCATCTCACCACTCTAGTTTTATTTCCGACTCATTTGCAGTTGTTGCCGCAAATCTGTGGAACAACCTGTCCGATATCCAAGCGCTCAACAGAATGCTATTTAAAAGAATGGTCTTCACACACTTCTTGAATAGTTCCTAACAACTGTAAGAAATATCGTATATATTTATGCATGTATGTATTATTATTTATTTGTATTTAGTATTGTTATATATATTTATAGTTATTAGTAGAATTTTAATTATTTATTTCCTGTTTAAATATTTGCAACTACCTCCCACATACAATGTTTGTAATAACCAAAAGTTTTCTATGCAACGGCATCAAACTGTATAATAAATTACCGAAAGACATAAAAAGTTTAGAATTTATAGAATTTAAAGGTAAAATTAAAGATATTTTGTTTAAAAAAAGTTATTACGATTATCGGGATGCACTAGCAGATGACTTTGCATAGAAAACTTTATAGTCGTAGTTATAATTTTTAGATTATAAGTTGACACGGCCCATTTACAGCCACGAATTTAAGTTTAATTTTAATATTTTATAATATTTAACATTATTGACATTTATTTAATTTCATATTATTACGATTTTAATTTTAATTTGACTCGGCCACTGTACAGCCACGAAATTAATTAAATTTCATTATAATTAGACATTATATTATTATTATTTTAGATTATAAGTTGACACAGCCTTTATACAGCCACGATATAATTTTATTTTTTTATAATTTGACATTAAATTATAATTATTTAGATTGTAAGTTGACACGGCCTTCATACAGCCACGAAATTAATTTAAATTTATTATAATTATACATTATGTTATAATTATTTAGATTGTAAGTTGACACGGCCTTTATACAGCCACGAAATTATTTTGTTATTATTATTTTTTTAATTTGACATTAAATTATAATTATTTAGATTGTAAGTTGACACGGCCTTTATACAGCCACGAAATTAATTTAAATTTATTATAATTATACATTATGTTATAATTATTTAGATTGTAAGTTGACACGGCTATAATGCCTCGAATTTAGGTTAAGCTACAGTACTTGCTTATGGCAGCAATGTCACTTCCTTATTTCGGTCTATCCATAATTTAATTTTATTTATTATTTTAATAATATTGTAAAAATTTGACAATATCCGAGTGTTACATGTGAACCATATGGAAATAAATATTTTGAATTTGAATTTGAATGGCCTTTATACCCGAATGCATGTGGGGTAATTGAGAACAGGGGGAAATTAAAACGATATGAGGTAACTAGGCTTTATTAAATTTGGCCTGAACTCGCCACGCTGGCCGGGTTGGAGAGGGTCTGATGTTATGACAATTTATTAACGTTTCTACAGGTGGGTATTAGTGGAACCGGGACCGACATCTTAACGTGCTCTCTGAGACAAATGTAGATAATAAAAGTGTATTTCTCATTGGTTTATGATTTTTTATTCGTATACAGCGCACTCTGTTAACTAACGCTCGAAGTTTTTGGTTATAAAATTGTGATGTTACGCGAATGTTATGTTTACATCATTTGTAGTTTGAGTAACTCAGCAAAAGTACTAATAGTTCGCCTGGTATTGACTAGATGGCGTTTTAACAATTAGGTGAGCTAGTAAGCAAAACCAGCCTGGCACCACCTGTTGGTGAAGAATACCAGGGACAAGATCCAAAGTCAGCAGAACATTTCGTGCGTAATTCCGTCATAGCTCGACATCTGGAGATGTCTACTATTGAGGAATTTGTTGACAGCCTGACTAGACGTTCTATCAGGCTGACAACGGACACTTCAAACATCTCCAGAATATCGCTTGTCTCGCTCACGGGAAACCACTTCCTAGAAAACCTAAAACACCTAGGTTCGTGAGCCACAAGAGCACCCTGTACCAAGTGTGTATTAAGTTACCGGCGGGTTACCCGCTGAGATCCGGGAAAACTGGGGAATATCCCCAACCTCAACCCAGGCCCGTTTGCCATCAGGGACTGGATGATACCCACTGTCTATCTATCTGTTTCACTATTCTGTATAGCTCTAGCACGATCAAACTCCGTCATCGATTCGTATATACGTATCGTGTAACGTAACTACAAATTGACATTCGACAACGGAGTAAATTGGGGACAGAATATTGAGTAGGCTATGTTACATCCTGTTATGAATTCCAGATGAAGAAATATTCATTCGTTTCCGTCTCATTTACCTATTAGTCAAGACCAATAGCTAAACATTACAGTACTGGGGAACCTAGATCTGATGTCGCTTTATTGGGAACGTGCACCGCAAAAGCCACATAGTCATCGCATTCCTGGAGGAACTACGAGTAACAAAAACGTCCACACAGTAATAAAAAAATAAAGAAATGGGTAAAGCATATTCTAAGCCCCTATCATTTAGAGAAGAATACTCGTAGGTACTGGGACGGGATCTATATAGCCTATTCAAACATAATTTCAATATTTTCTATGTTTGTGTTCTATTCTTCCGATGGATGATGAATGAGGTGATAGGAAAGGCAATGGGTCTAACCCATATATTCAAGTCATCAAGGTCATATTTTCGTAAAAAAAAAAAAAATCAAAAAATGATCCAAGGAAATTATTTTTTCCATTTATTCTTTATTTATGTATTTTATTTATTGAAGACTTTATTGCACGAAGTACAAAGGCGGACTAAATGCCAGACATTTTCTGACATCCAAACCTTGGGGACAATTTTTAACAATTAGGTGCAATGAAAGAAATATTTGAGATTCAAAATCACGATCAAATAATAAAACACTGCCTGAAGGCACATTAAAAAGCTTTCGTAACAAAAGGGCATGTATAAAGAGGTTGATAAATGTCGACGAAGCGAAAGAAGTATGTCGTGATCGTGTCAAGTGGCGCTCAATTGTCTCTGCCTACCCCGCAAGGGATCTGGCGTGAAGATATGTATGTATGAAAGAAATATTTAAAGTTAGGAAGAAAATTAACACTACTGGATATAGGACTCCCTCAAGGCTCCTTTTCACACGATAACGACCTTCCTCAGGTAATCTGACCAACTGGAGGGGGGTCGTCCCACTCTGCGTCTTCCAGTACGTAGTCTCCCGTCTACATCATCATTTCTCGGTTCTGTGACAGACGTGTCGCAGTTTTTTTGAAAAATTAAGTTCTCTGACGGATGTTCAGAGAAATACCGAGCATAGCTCTCTCTATAGCTCGTTGAGCGACCTTGAACTTGTGGACCAGACCCTGTCAGTGTCCAGATCTCAGTTTAAACCAATAAAAAATATACATTTTTAAGTACATTTGTCGTTGATTTCCAACACTTTTTTTGCTTCTTATACTAGTGTGACCTTGCGCAGTTGCCGATTTACAAATTTGCCGCTAGTAAGCTATAAAATTATTGCCGGCTCTACTGATATTGAAATTCAATACGCTAGTTTAGTTCACAATCATATTATATACATTTATTCTGAAATTGCAATTTTATGATTTGTGTTCTATCGTCCTTATTACTTAGGCTTTTTCCCGTTATTAGTATGATTGAACTAGGGTATAGTTGTGTCAGTTTCTAGATCATTTTTATGCTATATATAATCCGTATATTATACGGATTACGGACGGAAGAATATTCTGTAATTGACACTTTATGATTTGTGTTCTAACGTCCTTATTATATCGGCTTTTTCCTGTTATTAGTATGATTGAACTAGGGGATAGTTGTGTCAGTTTCTAGATCATTTTTATGCTAAATATAATCCGTATATTATACGGATTACGGACGGAAGAATATTCTGTAATTGACACTTTATGATTTGTGTTCTAACGTCCTTATTATATCGGCTTTTTCCTGTTATTAGTATGATTGAACTAGGGGATAGTTGTGTCAGTTTCTAGATCATTTTTATGCTAAATATAATCCATATATTATACGGATTACGGACAGAAGAGTATTCTGTATAATGCAGTAAAATATTAAAATTTTTGTCACTCGTTTCTTTGTTGTATAATAAATACATATATCGTTGTATAATATATATATATTTTATTGCTGTAATATAAAATGTAAATTGGGTCAAATTTGCCGCCCTAGGCTCCAGCCTACTCAGCCTACTGGTAAATCCGCCACTGACCTTGAGCCCACCTGATGGTAAGTCGCGCGCGAGTTCCATGAATGTTAGCAAATGGAATCAGACACTCATGACTGACATCAGTCCCTAACACTATGCCGGCAGGGTATGACGGCAATTCAAGCCTGATCACGAAACGTGTGGATACTTCCCCGCCCCGGCAAAATGGGAAAATTACCACCATCAGTCCGCCTACCACCTTAAGCCATCCGAGTTCTGTTTCCACCTATACCAACTGGAATCGTTAATACAATACAAATCGTTTATTAACACAAAATAATGTTGGTTCCTTATGATGAACCCTGTCTACTGCATGAGCTGTACTGTATAACAGGAGACAGTGTCTTCCAATAATGATCATACAAATATTCTGAAAAGAGGTTACACAATTCATAATAGTTTTTTTAATAATTTTAACGGGTCTTTACGCGATTTACCTTAGAGACATATTTCTCCCGACGTTTCAGCCAATTTGCATTGGCCGTGGTCATGGGTCGACTGAAGCTATGCGGTGTAGTCTCGTACATACTGGGCGGTAGATGTAAACCTACCCACTTATCACTTTAAAAGTTTTTAGAAATCACGACACACAACACTTACAATATCCTTGGCGACACCGGGCGATTATTTCCGGCGTCGAAACCTATTGATTACTGGATTCCACGATGAAGATAGCTTATAACCCCAAACGTCAGGAGAAATATGTCTCTAAGGTAAATCGCGTAAAGACCCGTTAAAATTATAAAAAACAAGTGAAGTATAGTATGTAAGTGTGTGTGTGTCTGTGTGTAGATGAAGGTGAGGGGACTGGGGAAGGGTGTAGAAGAAAGAGGGAGTGTAAGATTTTTGATTATACTAGTATCTATATATTTTCCTTTTGTTCGCTAGTTTATATTTTTTAAATACACATCAGACCCTCAATTAGGGTTAAAAATTTACTTGTCCAGAAATGTTTTTACGCGACTAAGGACTACCTGAACTGCGACAAGCTCATATAAGAGCAAAATAGACTTGGTATTTTTATTTAATATTATTTGGGTTATTTTGTGTTCTTTATTATTATTTTTTGTGTCCTATTTCTTTATTATTATTTTTTGTGTCTTATTTCTTCATTATTATTTTTTGTGTTATATTTATGTTAGATATAAGTTTAGTTTTTAAAATAAAATTTTGTATGCCAGAAATGGCGAAATGTGTCGAGCCAAAACTTACCAACCACCTGTGTTTTCATACCATATTTCATACAAATAAATATTTTCATTTCGTTTCATTTCATTTCATTTCATTTCATTTCATTTCATTTCATTTCATTTCATTTCATTTCATTTCATTTCATTTCATTTCATTTCATTTCATTTCATTTCATTTCATTTCATTTCATTTCATTTCATTTCATTTCATTTCATTTCATTTCATTTCATTTCATTTCATTTCATTTCATTTCATTTCATTTCATTTCATTTCATTTCATTTCATTTCATTTCATTTCATTTCATTTCATTTCATTTCATTTCATTTCATTTCATTTCATTTCATTTCATTTCATTTCATTTCATTTCATTTCATTTCATTTCATTTCATTTCATTTCATTTCATTTCATTTCATTTCATTTCATTTCATTTCATTTCATTTCATTTCATTTCATTTCATTTCATTTCATTTCATTTCATTTCATTTCATTTCATTTCATTTCATTTCATTTCATTTCATTTCATTTCATTTCATTTCATTTCATTTCATTTCATTTCATTTCAAAAAGTAAAATCAAATGATTCCCTATAGATACCTGTCCCAATGTTGCCACTTGCCAACAATGTGCACGGACTCGGTGGCTGTCAACAAGCCATTTACCCAATTGAATGGAGAACCAAATTGTAGAATCACTAGCTTCCTGTAAGCTTTCCACTGCCCATTATTGCAACTGTATGGAAACTTCGAGACCATCTTTATTACCAGCAATTTTAAATTGTTGCGTCATTTTTTGCTCTTATGTAAAGCTGGCCTTTAATCCATACGACGAATACACTATGCGAACGCTAATTTGTAAGATGTTACTCGTAGGTACCGGGTTCGATTCCTGGTCGGGACACAAAAATATTTATTAATGTAAATAAATACATTTAATTAATATTTAATTTATTTGTGATATTTCTCGAGTTTGGTACGCTGGAGACATCGACGAGCTTGCCACTTGTCATGTTTGGCCTATAGTAAAGTTGGCTAAATGTGAATCCGCTTATTTATAAGCGTGATTTCTGACCACCCCGAAAAGGAAACGGTCGTGACGATACTTTTATTACCTTTTTTTATGTTACTCATACGTCTAGTCGTAAGTCCATGATTTAGACTCGGAGGTACCAGGTTCGAATCCTGGGGACCGATGCTCGTGCCTTCGACATGCATGTCCGATCAATTTTCTTGAATGAAAATGTCAGTTTTCTATGGATATCTGTCGCTTTTCATTCGAATATTTCAAACCGAGACGCTAGTCATAAGCACCAGGATTAAGCCCCTGGACGGGTCATTAATTTGAATAAATAAAGTAAATTAATATGTAAGTTATTTGTGATATTTCTCAAGTTTGGTACGCTAGAGACATCGACGAGCTTGCCACTTGTCATGATTGGTCTATAGAAAAGTTGGCTAAATGGAAATCCGCTTATTAAATATTTCAAAAGACCACAACATAAATTCCAACAAATATTATAATCTTATAGAATAAATGATCAGGAACGGATTTAATGCTTAGATTTACGTAGTAGAAGTTGTTGCGAGAGGATTTCCAGCAAAATCTTTGCACCACTTACTGAAAGAACTGGGCCTAAGCAAGTCTACAGTTAATACATTTATGGAACGAGTTTTACGAAGACGGCATTAACGGAATCATACAGAATTTGATTGCGTAGGAAGAGAAGCAAAATAATGGATGGTGTCTTGTTGTGCAATAAAAAAACGAGGCCTTTTTAGAAAGAAGGTCGCGAACCCGAAACACCATAGAAATAGGTCTTAGAATTGTGTCTTCACTCCGTAGCCACGACTCAGACTTAGCTGTTAAGGCACGCAGAGCCAACAGTGAGAGAGAGACGGTTTATAGGGTTTTAGTCCGTAGGCGCCCTGGGGCCTCCTTAGGAGGCTTCACGGATGAGTCGGGCATGCGACTCCCACCCGCGTTGGCACTTCAGGCAGGGGGCGTATCATTGACAATTTATCGATTACCCGTCTTAAAAAAAATATAAAAAAAGAATGTTTAGGTCAGTCGCTGGCTTAACACGTAGAAAGAAGAAACTCCTAAAGACTCTTACAGATATATTCATGAACTTTATGCTAAACTTCTGTTGGCTTAAACCAGGAAACAAATAAGTTTTGTCAGTTTTCTTTACTGTCAATGAGAATGTGACGGATGATAGAATAATTAAGGTTTATCGAAACGAAAATGATACATGAATAATTATCCAACTGCCTCCGTAGTCTAGCGGTTAAGTCCGTGGATTTAGACTCGGAGGTACCGGTTTCGATTCCTGGTCGGTACACAAAAATATTTATTAATGTAAATAAATACATTTAAATAATATTTAATTTATTTGTGATATTTCTCGAGTTTGGTACGCTGGAGACATCGACGAGCTTGCCACTTGTCATGATTGGCCTATAGTAAAGTTGGCTAAATGTGAATCCGCTTATAAAAGCGTGGTTTCTGACCACCCCGAAAGGGAAACGGTCGTGATGATACTTTTTCTAAATAATTATCCATGAAGCGACGATTATAAAATCTAATTGTATTTTAGGAATATTTAAGCTAAATTATGTAATAAATGTTGCCAGTCTTTTTGGGACTATCACTGAAGGGTCGTCTCTAGAGGACATTTTTTACCTATAGTTTATTTTGTATTAGGTTTAGTTTTTATATTTATTTTAATTTTTACTTTTAAGTACTTTTAATTATTTATACATTACTTACTTCCAATAAATTCCTATTATTATGTGTTACCCAATAAATAAAAAATATAAAATAAGTAATAAATATAAGTAAATGCCTTTTTTTTAATGATCGTCACGCTCCATGCCCAGACCTTCTAGTTACAAAGGGCATACAAAGCTGATGATGCGAGACCTATTATCATCATCTAGGGCATGAAATTATAATAACGGTGACTAATACGACATCCGGAGAAAATTTTAATCATCTGATCAATAATTTATAGTAAATTAAATTAATATATTAAAAAGAAAATGTAGTAGATAACAATAAACGCAGCAAACCAGTCTGGCCAGACGAGAGTATGGAAGATTCTGGATGAGACATCTATGAAGATCTAGATGATAGAAAAAATATTATTGCACATAAAATAAAAACATTCAAATGTACAATTCTTGTGCTAGTAGTGCTGGCCGCATTCCTCGTCACGCGGCTCTCAACGACATCATCCGAAGGGCTCTTGTCACTGCTGGTGTACCCGCAATCTTAGAACCATCTGGGATTGTGCGGAGCGACGGAAAGACTGTTGGGCCGTGGAAACTTGGCAGGTCTCTGGTGTGGGATGCGACGTGTGTAAACACATTAGCTCCATCTCACATCCAGGCGACCTCGTCAGGCCCGGGGACAGCGGCGTTTTCTGCAGAGAACCTCAAATTGCGCAGATACGCCAACCTAGGTACCGGTTACGAATTTGCGTTTGGAGTCGAGACGATGGGCCCATGGGGACCGTCAGCGAGGCGCTTGGCCAAGGAGTTGTCAAAGCAGCTGACAGAAAGGTCTGGAGACAGGAAGGCTGGCAATTATTTCTGCTATTAACCTCGCAATACAGAGGGGAAATATTGCCAGTCTCCTTGGGACTATTTCGGATGGGACGTCTCTAGAGGATATTTTAAATTTTATTATTTGGGTAGCTTTTAATTTATATTTAATGTATGTATATTAATTTATTAAGAATAAAATCAGTATATAAAAAAAGTACATATGCGAGCTTAATGTCTACGCATTTTCTATCAGCTAACCTTTGGGAGAGTGAGAAGAGAGTATAGGTGTAATGTAAAGTAAATTTATTATTATTATTTGTTTTCAAAATTAACTAACTTAAATAGGCTTATCTACTTATCATTTGGGACTCTGTATTCTAAGGTACGTGTGAATGAATGTATAATTAACTAGTTACGCTATTCTATAGCAATGTTACCTGTACGGTTTTAAATGCGATTTTATGTTCATATTGTGTTTCAGCTTTTAATTCGTTTAGCGTCGTACCAAAAGATGCATGCTGCTTATCGACTACACCTAGTCGGTAAGATTCTAAAAAATCTATTATTTTACCCGTTTTGCCTCATTTTGTACTCAAACTCATCGGTGAAGGATCAAAATGCGCTAGGGTAATGCACTCGAACCAGTATATAGGCTTTCAAGCATGCATCAGAAGGAGAAGCAATATAAAGATGAAAGCTCTTATTGATCATTATTGATCAGTTAAGATAATACTCGAAAAATTAATGGAGATAGATATGTATGGGATTATAAGACCAATCTATCAAGACATTTAATGGTAAATAATAAATGCGTTTATATATCATCATGATATTAGGGCCCTCGTTTATAGAACAAATTCTTTGAGGTCTAAAAAGCATCAGACCCAAGTAAATAAATACCAGACTCTTAACCTCCAAACCATCGATGACAGCTACAAATGCAATTAATAAAATGATAGATAGACATTGTCATAAGTCCTAATGTTTCAAGAGACAGCTTTAACGTTTATTTTCCTCGCAGGTTCTTAGCGGATCTTTTAATGATTCAAACCAGGATGCTATTTTTGTTCCTAAATGCTTATAAAGTCGTAGCGAGTTCATCTGCTTCTTCAGACGTATCACCCTGGAAGGTAGACTCTAACAGTGTGCAAGACGATAGCAAATAATCATATTATAAACCATTACAAGCTTCCCACAATAATCCAGAAAGTACATTCCAGAAAACGATGACCACATCGACCTCTGCGATGCTAACTGTATATAATTCGCCAATCAAATAATCCCCCTATTCAAAAAGTTAATACCGTGACCTCTACAGCGCTACACTATAAAAGGGTATCTTGCCAGGAATATTTGTCAGTGTTGCACAGGCTCCCGCGTTGCGAAGTCGATTTACTTAACTTAAACATGTTGTTCCTATTAGCATTTGTGGCGGTGACATCAGCGAATGTGATCCATGAAGGAAAATGCCCAGACTTAAAACCTGTCGATAATTTCAACCTGACTGCCGTAAGTATTCAAATTGCAGTTTTAAGTATTTTTTGTACCTCATAATGGAAGATTAAGCAGCAAAGCGATCCAATGAGTAAGATGTTAGCTGAAAAAACAATTTATACGCTCTATCGTACGTGTGTTTATTCATCATCTTCAGCCTGTGTGTTACCACTGCAGATTAAAGGTTCTTCATCCAAACCCCACAAACGACATTATTTTGATCATTCATCTATCTGGCGAGAGGTAGTACCACTCTGCGTTACTGTACGTACTCCCAAAACTAGAACTAGTATACTTCATCGTTCGTCGGTTCTACAAATTACTAGGACCTCTCACCTACCAACATCATTTTGAATATATTTATACCTACTTCAATAAATATAATGATATGAACTTATTTTTGTGCATAATCTTTGGAAAATCCTGCAAATGAAACCTATTATTATATAATAATAATAATAAAAATGTTTATTGACTTAAAAACCTAGATACATCAATCAGTAAATACGGGGATCCCTGTACTATGACCCAGAAGGTCTGTGATACAGGGATTATATGTTTAACATTTTTCTGCAATGGAATCCAAATTGGTACAGAATCCTTTATCATCATTACAGCCCCTAGAACACAGCGTCCCAGACCTCCACTGCTGGAGATGGGCCTTCCAGAACATATATCTGGAGAATTTGGCCTACACTCGCCACGCTGGCTAGATGGCTTGGCGAGGATATGATGTTAATTTTAAATGACAATTTATTAACGATTCCACAAGTTAGTATTAGTGCAACCGGGACCGACGGCTTAACGTGCTCTCCGAGGTACGGGAACGGTGGTGTTGTAAATCTGTGACAAATGTACTTAAGAAAAGTGTATTTCTCATTGGTACATGACAACTGCCTCCGTGGTTAGCGGTTAAGTCAGTGAATTCAGACTCGGAGGTACCGGGTTCGATTCCTGGTCGGGACACAAATATATTTATTAACGTAAATAAATGCATTTCATTAATATTTAATTTATTTGTGATATTTCTGGAGTTTGGTACGCTGGAGACATCGACGAGCTTGCCACTTGTCATGATTGGCCTAATGTGAATCCGCTTATTTATAAGCATGGTTTCGTTGATCACGAAAGGGAAACCGTCGTCATGATACTTTACTTTTTTACATGCCGGAGGGGTTTAAACCGACCTTTGTAGGATTTATGGAACGCGTTCTTACAACCGTTCTTGTAACCGAAAATCCTTTATACTGGCATATTATTATTATATTATCAATCTTCAGAATTTCAGAATAATCTTGTTTTGTATCACATTGGTATGGAAACAAGTAACAAAGTTAAATACTTATGAAAATGATTTTTTAAATTTAGTTGAGATAAATCCGTAGCATACATGTCCTATCAACGTGGAGTTTGTTGATGCTGTTTACATCAACATTTGCTATATCTTGAAATCTTTATCTTTACTTTAGTACTCTTGTAATAAGTTAAGAAATTTTGGCTTATCTATGTATCTTTCACAATAGCACGTATTGATGTCTAATCATATATTCTAAATAAAATATGCACTGTTAAACCTATCAAAGTACAAGAAATTAGATATAACATCTGAACTAGCATTAATAGGTCTAAATAAATAATGTTGAAAATAAAGAAGCCGACAGACGCATTCAGCTAGGTTGGGCGGCATTCGGGAAACTCCGGCACATCCTCTCATCGTCTATACCACAATATTTAAAGACTAAGGTCTTTAACCTGAATGATAAAATGAATTCCGACGATAGCTCGTATCGGCTCGTATAATTGTAAGAAGTACGAATAACTGATGATAAATCCATTTTATTTTTAAACTTTAGTATCAAGGAACATGGTACGAGGTGTCCAAATACCCATACGACGCTGAAAGGAAAGGAAAGTGCGCAACAGTCGAATACAAGCTGGAAGACAAAATTGTCAAAGTGAAGAACACTCATGTGGTAGACAATGTTCAGACTTTCATCGAAGGAACCGCCAAGGTAGCTGATGATGCTAACAATGCTGGCAAACTCATCGTTTCTCTGAAGTTTGGAGGTAAATGTCATAGATATATGTGTTATTTTGAACGTTTTCACAAAGACCACGAACGCAGTACATTTACAAACTATATAAGCCACCTGCGAGGTTAACAACAACATTAAATAACTCCTACATGTGTATTAAAATATTCAATAAATTGCCTGACTATTTTAAGGATGAGCCATTCAATAAATTCAAAAGATTAACAAAAGCATGGTTGTTGAAAAGGTCTTTTTACAGTGTGCGTGATTTTCTTGACTAAATTGTGATTATTGACTAAATTATATTGCATGCTTTGACATTATTATTATTAATCTTATTGACCGACTGATAAATGTTATTATTGTTTTACGTTATTGGTCATTTTTATTTATTCTTGTGTCTATAAATATGATATTCTAATTGTAACTACGGTAATATTGTATTATATTTAATAATGTGATGTGTGTACACCTTTGCAGGTAGGGTTTGGTAGTACTAATCAATAGCAATCACAACTGCAAATTTGTCTACCCAAATTCTTTACACGAATAAATATTTCATTTCATTTCATTTAAAAAAATAAGTACTGTTAACAAAGACTATGAAACACTCACTAATAAAATTGACTTATCAATTAAGATGTCAAGTCACGACCGTTTCCCTTTCGGGGTGGTCAGAAACCATGCTTGTAAATAAGCGGATTGATATTTAGCCAACTTTACTATAGGTCAATCATGATAAGTGGCAAGCTCGTCGATGTCTCCAGCGTACCAAACTCGAGAAATATTACAAATAAATTCAAATCAAATCAAAATCAAATGATTTATTGTGATATGAGTACCTACATATTTTTTTATAACATGCTAAATAACTCTGTACGATAGAGTGAAGTAAGTAATGTGTCTGCACACTTCGCGAGGTGACCCCGTGCTCAAGTTGAGCATGATTACCCTATTCTTAGTAACATACCAAAATTTTAATGTGGTAATGTTTTGTTTATAAATAATGCGTAAATTACCAACTAAATACATAAAAAAATATAAAATAATATATATATTTTAATATTAAAAAAATAAAATCTTATTAAATTATGATATCCCTCACCACAAAACGATTACACAACATGCTAATACACCCATCTACCTTTAAATTAATTTAGTTTAACTCTTATTGGAATTATTTTGGAACGTATTTTAGTAATATTTATGATTTCGCCAGACCCAGGCCATTCATCCATTCCTTCAGAAGTGTCCTACCGCTGTGTATAACCAGACTTTGTATTATTTGAGGTGGTACCTGGTTAAACAGTCTAGGGCCGAGCCAGTAATAGAAGCGTGATCCAAATGTAGTATTTGTCCTATCAAAGAGTAAAACTTTGTTTTTCGACGCACGAGTACGCAAATTAAATATTAATTAAATGTTTTATTTATTTACATTAATATGTATTTTTGTGTCCCGACCAGGAATCGACCGAGTCTAAATCCACGGACGTAATCGCTAGACCACGGAGGCAGATTTAACTATGCTGCTTAGTATTAATAACTATTACCTTATTGTCTTTCTTATATTATATATATCACAACTACTCGTACTCAGGTACAATGTACAATGTAATGTTTCTAAAGCCAACAGCTCCAATAAATTGTTATATTCCTTTCAGAAGTGACTAAGGATTCCCCACTGCTGATTCTCGCGACTGATTATTCTAACTACGCCATCGCGTACAACTGCAAGAATGATGACAAGAACAAGAATCATCAAGGTAATTTAGTTTAAAGTAGAATTGTTTTTGCTTCCATTTAACTTCGTCGTTTTTTGCTAACCTCACCTGTTATATCTTCATTAAAGACTGATTTGAAGGTTGAT
The DNA here is from genome assembly GCA_910589645.1 of Tinea semifulvella. Lineage (NCBI taxonomy): Eukaryota > Metazoa > Arthropoda > Insecta > Lepidoptera > Tineidae > Tinea > Tinea semifulvella. The sequence continues at coordinate 4,249,128 of OU342620.1, forward strand.
TGGAAAAGAGTGTCATTATATCCGCCTTTTGTTTTTTAAATAACAAAGCAATTAGTAAAGTACAATAAATTATTTGGTAAATGATTTGTTTTTGGCTTCTTCTTTATCATTGCTATCATTGCAGTTTTCAGTCAATCTTTCTGTTTTAGTAGCCTTATCTTATATACCTATTTATTTACTTTTACAATAATTAAAAGACAATAATCTAAGATATGTATCTATTGGTACGAGTACTATCTATACTTTAAAATAATTGAACAATTTGCTTCTTGTTTGCTGATGACATCATTTTCATTAAAGTAATATAGGTCATTTGTAATTATTTTGTGTCTAAATCTACAATTTAATAATTATTATTAAAAAAATATTTATTATTTTTCATTTGGAGTATTTGAGTCAACACATAAAGTTCCAATTAGGAGCAGCCAACTTCAGCAAAGAAGCCGACAGACATATTCAGCTAGGATGGGCGGCATTCGGGAAACTCCGGCACATCCTCTCATTGTCTATAGCACAATGTTTAAAGACTAAGGTCTTTAACCAGTGCGTCATCCCGGTAATGTCGTACGGAGCAAAGACGTGGACACTAACAGTGGGTCTGGTCCATAAATTCAAGGTCGCTCAGCGAGCCATGGAAAGAGCTATGCGTGGTATATCTCTAATGGATAGAATTCAAAACGTTGATATTCGTCAGAGAACGAAAGTTATTGACATAGCTTTTAAAATTGGCAAGCTGAAGTGGCAATGGGCCGGACACATCTGCCGCAGAACCGACGATCGATGGGGCAAACGGGTTCTAGAGTGGAGACCACGTACGGGAAGACGCAGAGTGGGACGAACACCGCCAGATGGACAGATGACCTAAAGAAGGTCGCTGGTGGGGGTTGGATGAGGACAGCGAATGATCGCGTTAAGTGGCGAGCCTTAGGGGAGGCCTACATCCAGCAGTGGAGAGATACAGGCTGATGATGATAAAGTTATATCTATTGATATTTTATACATATTTCAGAGTGTGCTATTTACCCTTAGTTTCAGAAAGGTCAATTATTGTTGTATTAAATATCACATGCTGTTTTATGGTAGTTTGCTTGTCTCATTAATATTTCAGCCAATCACATCATTTAATAGAATTTAAGCGTGCGTTCCCATTTAACTATTAAAATTACAAACTATCCAATGACCTATGCTATAAACAATAAAAATACTCTATACATATTAATCACAATCTCACGTTTAACAATGTGATCTTTTACTTTCTAGCTTTCGCCTGGATTATGTCAAGAAACAAGAAACTCGAAGGAGATGCTAAGACAGCTGTAGATAACTTCCTTAAAGCCAATTCTAAGGAACTAGAAGCCACCAAATTCCTGGAAACTGATTTCTCCGAAGACGCTTGCAAATTCAATAGCACCAGCCTCATCACTGAGCCCGTAAAATCGTAAAGAGTATAGACTAAAATTATAAAACTTTTTTCTGCCAAAGATTAGTTACGACAAATTGGACAAAAGTTTATTTAAAAGTGTGTTCATGACGCCTACATCTGTCGCACACTGAAGATGTCGACTGTTTACCCAGCCTGTGTGTTTACTCATTCTTATAACCTGGAGGTTATTTAAGTGTCAAAAAAAAAGTATGGGAACGTCTTCGTATATGCATCTGATATGTCTTTAAATGATAAGAGCAATTTGACATATATTTTAATGATCTACTGTACTGTTAGCCTTTACTGTTAATAGTACTAATTATTGGAAGGTAACACCTACCAATAATTTTGTTTATAACTGTTTTATTTGAACTAACTTGTAGTTTAAGAATAATCAGGCCTTTATTTTTGTCATAAACCTATTTAAGAACAACATGCAAAAAAATCTTAGCATTTGTTATAGGTTTTACCTCAGCTTTTGAATTACTTGCTTTAATAGTATTATTATTATAGTTGGGATCTGTAGCTACATTAAAATACTATTAATTATTCTATTATCGTAGTTTTACTATAAAATATATTATATTTGTAGAATTATTTATCAGATTTAAGTTAATTTTAGATCTGGTAGGATTTTCAATTTCGGAGTTATTCGGGTAATTCTCGTATAGTAGTCATAGTAATGCATTGTATCGGTAAAAATATTAGCATTTTAATTGGTTGAATTCGTTAGTATTAAATGTGATGTATAAAACAATGTTGTGTTTACCTATTTACTGATTTATTTTTTAATCCTCATCATCATGCCTATATTTCCATCAGGGACCTTCATCGGTCATCCTACCATCATTCTTCTTCTCCTATTTACTTCATTCTCGGTCCTCTCTTCCAGTAGTTCAAAAACGCTCTGGTGCATTAATATATATATGTCTGTGTATAAAATATGAATAATAAACTGCATTTACATATAGAAAGTATGAGTCTGTAAGCTCATGGTTAGAAATATTAATGCATCAAAGCCAAAATCTCTATTGACCTTTTAAAAAATACAAGGTTAAAAATAAAAATCAGCATTAACGGAATCATACAGTATTTATTTGGTTGGGTAGAAAGAGGAGCAGAATGGTGGATGGTGAGTGTTTTGTTGCGCAGACCTCCTTTATAAACCAGTCTATTGTCAGTCGCTAGCCTATTTTTCTTATCTCTCTTTCCCACACACGACCTGGTAAATCCAGAAATGCTTAGAAATTTGTCGTCTTTTCTTCTCTAATTACTACTACGACCAGACTAAGATGCTTCTCTGTCGGGCATTGAATAGGTTCATCACTATTAATGACTTTTGTCTATACTATTAAAAAAGTGTTGCCATTTTATAAAATTACTACCGTTTTGGGAGTTATAAAAGCTTACACTTTATTTATTTATTTTATCATAATCTTAAATGTGTTGTTAGAGACTCTTTGGAACCCTCTCCTTCCTCGAACTGAAACCAATGCGCTTTTCTTAAGAAAATATCTTTACTTCTATTTTCTATCCATTCAGAATAACTAAAGAGATATTTATCTGTGTTAAACTGACGTTTCACTCTTTTCTCTATTTTAACTTTAATCTTATATTATTTACACAGTATTTATTTATTTATTCCTGTGTATATGTAATTATATATATATTGTATTATATATATGTATATTATTATATGTAGTTTATACTTCTTCGTGTAAACTTCCAAAGGTTAGCTGGTGGAAAATGCCTTACGGCATAAAGCACGCCTGTGCACATTAATTTTAAGTTAATTTGGATTTAGACCGCCTCCGTGGTCTAGTGGTAACAAACGTTGCCGTGAACTCGGGAGGTCGTGGGTTCGATTCCCACCGGGGGCAAGTTGTACATTGTATAATTTGTCTCGGTCTGGGTGTTTATATGTATAATATGTATATATTTACAAAAAAAAAAGTATAATATGTAGTTTATCAACCATCTAGTTTCCGTAACACAAGCTTCGTAGCTTACCACGGAAACTAGATGGCGCTGTGTGACCTGTCTGGAAATATTTATTTATTTATTTATTTGTGCAATAAAAATCTATTTTTATTATTTAATTTCATTTGGGTTTTGACTTTGATTGGGAATGAAAATCATTTTGTAAAAATAACTTTTATTAAGACCAAAAATAGTTATCTAGTCTTTACCAAAAGTTAGTTGTGAAGACATCGGTATCGATTTTGGATTCAAATTCGCAGTTTGAGTCAGAGAAGTCTTTGAACACGAATCGATCCCAGCGTTCTGACAGTTCTGGATATTTTGACAGGGCACTTTGTACGCTCATTAGGTTCACTCCATCTAACTTATCCTTGCTTCGAGTCAGCACCCAGGTGAAAACTGAAAAATAACAATAACTATTTAGGTCTACTACTACCTCAACTACGCTTTCTTTAAAATCCTAAAAAGGTCGTTTCGAACTCCGGCATGTAGCAATGAAAAATGAACTTTTCTTACATACATTTATCATAGATTTACAACACCACCGTTCCCGTGCCAAATATTCATTTTAAAAGTAATATTTTTGTTACATTTTGTTAATTTATATACAGCGTGTGTAACTGGATATTGTATGTAGTATAGTTATATATATATGTATATAAGTACTATTAGCATGTAGTATATATAGTAATGTATCAGAACTCTAAGAATTTTGCGATAAGGAATTGTCAGCCACTTCAACTTTACGATACGTAAACTATATATGAACCGGATACATCCGTTGAGTAACCGGTTCATCTTATTGAGCAGCATCTCTGACATATCAATGCTACACACGTGATCATAGTCGAGGAGAGGAAGGAGAAGACTTTGAGCAAGGGTAAATATTATAAGTGTAGTTTTTTATTTACTTACCATAATGCGTTTTGATCTTTAAATTAAATGTTTTGCAGGTGTATGCAATGGCGTAGTTCTCGTAGTCCGTGGATAATATGGAAAATGGAAATTGCAGTATTTTATCTGAAAATAAAAGGATTAAATTAAAAAAATAAAATTAAAATATTGTGCCTATTCCAAAGAAAACAGCACCTACAGACTTTTCCCATCTCCGTCCTATCTCAATACTCCCCTTTCTTTCAAAAGTCTTGGAACGCGTGGTTCACCGTCAGCTTGCCGATTTCCTAAACCTAAATAACCTTTTCAATCCTTACCAATCTGGTTTCCGACCGTCTCATAGCACCAATACTGCTCTAGTCAAAATTGCAGATGACATACGGTTTGCTATGGACAACAGGAAACTAACTCTCCTTACCCTTTTGGACTTTAGCAACGCATTCAACTGCGTTGATCACGATCTTCTCTTAGCTGTCTTGCGATCTCTCAATATCTCACTGTCTGCGCAACAATGGTTCTCTTCCTATCTTCGGGGGCGCCAACAGCGCATTCGCCTGGATGATGTCTTTTCAGACTGGTGCCCGGTAAATGCTGGTGTCCCGCAGGGCGGCGTTTTATCTCCTCTCTTATTTTCTGTGTTCATTAACACCTTAGTCCGCTCAATCAAATTCTGCTCCTACCATCTGTATGCCGATGATCTGCAACTTTCGATTAACTTTGATGCAAACGAACCGCAAACTGCTTTTGATAGGGTGAATTTAGATTTGGAGTCTATCCGTATTGCGTCTCAAAAATACGGACTGTTAGTTAACCCAAACAAGACTCAGGTAATGGTTGTGGGTACGAAGCAGTTGATAGGGAGGTTGGACTCAGGTTCACTTCCAGTACTAAAATTTAACAATATACCTTTATCTGTATGTCATAGCGTCAAGAATTTGGGACTGCATATGAGTAGTGACATGTCTTGGGACTGCCATGTTGCTGAAGTCAGCAAAAAAATCTATGCATCCATGCACTGTCTTTGGCGATCGCAGCAATTCATTCCTCTCTCGGCAAAGCGTACGTTAGTCAGCTCATTACTTCTCCCGATTATCGACTATGCAGACGTCTGTTACTCCGACCTCACCGAAGAGCTACTAAATAAACTCGATCGACTTCTCAACTTATGCATCCGATATGTATTTGGCTTGCGTAAGTATGATCATGTTTCCCAATTTCGCAAAGAGTTAAAGTGGCTCAATATCCGAAATCGCAGGTCTGCACATACACTCTCCTTTCTTTACGGCATTCTCTATAATCCCAAGGCACCCCCTTACCTAAAAGCTCGTTTTCAATTTCTTTGTGACTCGCACGGTCTTTCACTTCGTTCTTCCCATAACAATTTACTTAAAATCCCTCCCCACTCTTCCAGCAGATATTCAGACTCCTTTTCGGTATCTGCAGCTCGCCAGTGGAACAGACTACCTTTGGTAATCAGACAAGCTCCATCTCTCAAAATATTTAAAGACAAGTTATACAATTTTTTACACCATAAACAGAAAAACTTACCATAACTTTCTACAATGTACTTAGATATGTATTTATTATTTATGTATATATTTATTTAATATGTAGGATATGTATATTTAATTAGTATGTATTTATATTTCATAATTGTTGATCACAATATTATCTCTGCACCCGCTTATAATGGCTCCCCATTCACAAAGGTTAGTTGGTAGAAAATGCATTTATAGCATTAAGCTCGCCTTTGTACCCACACTATTTTTGGTTCTGTACAATAAAGAATTTATTATTATTATTATTATTATTATTAAATTAAAATGATATTATTTGACACTGTAACACTAGGCAGACATTGGACAAAAATTATATCTAAAATAAAAAAGGGTTACACGAATTAATGATAAAAAATCATATAAGATCATCTTTGAGGTATGCAAATTTGTTAAGTCAAATATTGAGCTGTATCAACAAAGTAATAATAATGGCAAACGTTCCATCACACACACATCCTTAGTAATGCCTATACCTAAATTAGAAATCTTTAGACGAAACGCCTCCTATATGAGCGCTAAAATATATAATTGTTTGCCAAAGGTATGGACAGAGATGCCTTATAAAAGATTCTGTACAGTACTGCATGCGTGGCTAGTTCAGGAATATTTCTATACTTTGGAGGAATACTATGTGTATTTTAAGCAACACAAAGGTTTTTGTGAAGTAAAGTTACTAAAGAAGCAACACTGAGTTTTTTAGTAACTTTACTTCTATAACAGTTGTTGTAAATTTTTGCATGCTTATGGCGAAATATGTGACCCATTTAATATTAATAAGACCTAATATTGTTTGTTACCATGTTTCCTGCAAATAAATATTTCATTTCATTTCAAGATAAAATTTGTATTCGTAGACAACCAGCTGTAATCGCATTACGGTATTAGTATCTAGTAAAACTTATTTTCTGTCAAACTGAGGTTAGGTTTGATAGAAAATAACTAGACCTCCACTGTTGGAGTTTCAGAAATTATTGGAGAATTTGGCCTACACTCGCCACGCTGGCCAGACGGGTTGACGAGGGTTGCACAAGAATTGGACTCAGTTACACAAAAAGTATTCATCAATCCACAATTTATCAGAAAATTTGAATCAGGTCCTTAGGATGACATATCTTATATCAGAGACGATCTGTATAAAAACACCGTTTTTGACAAATTCAAAATTTGTTAAATGTTGGACTAATCCATTGATGTATCAATTCAATTCAATTCGTTTATTTTGCAAGTAGGCATAGGAGAAAAAGAGATGTATTCTGCACTTTTACACATATTTTTTTACAATATTGATATAAAACAATATCATTTTATAGGACATATTGGTGTATCTGGAGCAGTACATGATAACCATGATTTGGGAAGAGAAACAATAAAATAATAAAAATAACAAAATTATAAATACAGAATAACGCTTAACATTATAGCTGCTGTAGATAGGCATTGTCACACTATAAGCTAAGACAGACACAATTATAAAAATATAAATGTCAATGTCAGTTAGCGATAGACTAATGTAAATTACAATTTTAATGGCCAATAACTTAAAATTGATTGAATCCTTTTTGCGTAACTACGAGTATGTCCTATTTATTATCGTTTCCACTAGTTACAATTTATTTACATTTTTTTTTTCTATCTTCCTTTATTTTGTTTGCTCGGTTTTTTTTACATTACTTTTCTGTTTTCTTATTTACAATTATTTTACAAGTGGCATATTATTGTAATATAGCTAAGAAAGAATTGTAATTAAATATGTTTTTACCATTATCTTCATAGCTAATAATGAATTTAGCTTTGTTTCCTGCGTCGAAAGTTGGATCGACCCTAGCCGAATACTTCTGCTGGGTTCTGTTCTCCTGGTGTTTCTGGACATAGGTCTCTGTCAGCGTATATCCAAGGTTGTCTTCCAGCATAAGAAGACTTGCACAGTCGTATGTGTCTCTGCCATCACTAGCGAAGTATGCTACATTGTACCATAGTCCTGAAAACTGTATATATGTTCTGTTAACAGACAGCACCAATCATAAATATGGCGATACGAAATTAATTCCGTTGTGCATTATTTTGATTAAGCTATATCTCCTAAGTCATTAATTTAATTTGCATGGAGTAAATGGAAAAAATAATCTTCATAAAATACTTAAGCCAACGTATTAAAAATGATAAGGATTAATACGGTATTTGTGTTAATAGCTTTCCAATTACCGCTTAATAATCACCCATTTTTTTAAGTATTAAAATAATAAATATTTCCAGACAGGTCACACAGCGCCATCTAGTTTCCGTGGTAAGCTACTAGGCTTGTGTTACGGAAACTAGATGGTTGATAAACTACATATTATACTTTTTTTTTTAAATATATACATATAAACACCCAGACCGAGACAAATTATACAATGTACAACTTGCCCCCGGTGGGAATCGAACCCACGACCTCCCGAGTTCACGGCAACGTTTGTTACCACTAGACCACTATATATGTATAGTACTATATATAGTATGTTATCCTTAAGAGATAGTCAATTTCAAAATATATTTATTCACGTAAACCTATTACAGGCATTTATTTAATTATTTTGAATGATTCTACTCCTGCCCACAGCCGAGAGACGAAATAGAGAGAGAAAGAATTACGTAAGGCGATCATGCGATCGTCGACCTCTCGCTACCTACTTGATTTTTATTTATTTATTTATTAAGTAGGCACACAAAACAAATTTTAGCATTACAGTTTCTAAAAATAATGGATATAGTGTATAGACATTTCTAAAACTCAAAGCATGTGTACACAGAATCAGCCATGTATTATAAACAATCACGTATAACGTGTTTTTTTTTTGTTTTTTTTTTTAAGTTATAAGTAAATAAGTGTTACAAATAAAAGAGAGAGAATTAAACTATTTCATAAGAAGATCAGTTCAAAAATAAAAATAAAGCAGGTGTTAGATTATATCCTTCAAACTCGACTTCAGTGTCGAAAGTCTTCTGTCAAAAATGTCGATGTTGTGTTTGCTTGTATTGTTCCTTGTAATATCTACACATCCTCACAATAGGGTTAAAGTGGGACGTGTTATTTGCATACATGCCGAGAGTAAACGTTACTGGTTTGCGGGATCTATGAGCGGTATTAATATTTATCGAGGACAGTAAGGACGGAGAGTTCAAGGATTAGGCTATGTATGAGTGGCAATATTTTTAGGAAAACTTCTCTGCACCGTAACTTCATATTTCTCTACTGAATAATTAAAATAAAAAATACGTAATTCTTTATTTTTATTCTAGATTAAATTATAAAAATATTTGCTATTTGATAAATTCCACTCAGTATAGTACAAAACTTCTGAGGGATCCTACGTCATTTCAAAGTCCGGTGTTATCAAAAGTTGGCCTACCTTATCAAAGTCCAAATTCTCTTGTTGTTTCGCTTCCGGACATTTCCCTGGTATATTCAATTCTGTAGCCAAAATAGCACAAATTAACGTAAGAAATATTATTTGACGCAACATTATGTTAGCAGCGTCGTGAAGCAAGTAAGTCTAATCAATGTTGTTAAGACATCCCACTCAGTGTTTATTCAATAAATGACCCCTACACGATGATCTTGAAATTAAATAGATGTATCATTTTCACGCTTAGAGTCAATTTCACCGTTCTCTATCAAAACTGGGATTAGTAAAACTAGATTCAAAATAACTGCCTCCGTGGTCTAGCGGTTAAGTCCGTGGATTTAGACTTGGAGGTACCGGGTTCGATTCCTGATCAGGAAACAAAAATATTTAATAATGTAAATAAAAATACATTTAATTAATATTTAATTTATTTGTAATATTTCTCGATTTTGGTACGCTGGAGACATCGACGAGCTTGCCACTTGTCATGATTGACCTATAGTAAAGTTGGCTAAATGTGAATCCGCTTATTCATAAGCGTGGTTTCTGACCACCCCGAAAGGGGAACGGTCTAGATGATACTTTTACACTTTTCAGAAAAAAAAAATGAATTTTTGTCAATTTCTTTCGCAGATAAAAGAGAGTAGGCTCAAATGAAAACTACATCTTTATGTTTAATTAAAATATGATTTCTATCAATAGTTACAATATTTATTTAATAAAATAGATTAAAAACTAATACCTATGAAATTAAAACTATTCTACAAAATTAACTAAGGGCTTACCACTAGGACGAATACGACGAATTTAAATATAATATTTTTTTTTACTCGATGCGGTATCTATAGTTAAAAGATATTTGCCTTACACGATCACGTTATTTAAGTATTTTTATAAATTAGTAGGGCTAGGGTTTTACAAGATGCATCCTCTTAAAATTAATTGATTCCACTTTATGCGACGTTACATTGTCGATTTATGCGACGTATTTGTTATCGTATAATACGTCATTACTGCCTACGCGGTCTAGCAGTTAAGTCCGTGGATTTAGACGCTGAGGGTTTGATTCATGGTTCGCACTCATTAATTTATCAGAGAAGACAAATTTCTAATCATTCCATGGATTCACCGTGCGGGTGCCGGGTCCAACGTGTGTGGATAAGAGATGAGAAGAATGGTCTCGGGCTTGCGACCGACAATAGGCTGGTTTAAGAAAAGGATGCCTCTCTTTTTTTATTTTATCCGCGATAATACCCAACCAAATACTGTATGATTCCGTTAATGCCGTCTTGGAAGCTCGCCCATAAATGTATCTCCTGCAGACCTGCTTAGGCCCAATTCTTTCAATAAGTGATGCAAAGATTTTGCTGGAACTCCTCTCGCACCAACTCCCACTGCGTAAAGCTAAGTCTAGAACCCGTTTCTGATCATTTCTTCTGTGAGATCATAATATTTATTCGACTTCATGTTGTGGTCTTTTGGAATATTTGATTCCCACGGAACGGCAAGTTCAATAAGGATAACATATTTGTAGTATTTCTCTTGTCATGATGGGCCTATAGTAAAGTTGGCTAAATTTTAATCCGCGTCTTTAAATCGTGGTTTCTCACCACCCCGAAAGGGTGGAGAAATCGTGATGATACTTTACTTTTGTTACGTCATTATTTAAGTGTATGCGACGACGTAATTTCATTCCTTTCCATTTCATTGATAGACTACACTTCTCAAACTACACTGACTTTTAAATAATTGGAATAAGACCTCCTATCGTCCTTGGCCTCTCTGGCCCTCAAAAGCACTTACATCAGCTCTGCACTGATTCTCGACTGCCACATAGTCCTGGAGGCAGTGTACAGAGAGACTAAAGTTACGTTCAGTGGTTCATTGGGTAATAATAATAATAATAAATTAATTAATAATTAATTAATTTTATTACTCTTAAGTTAATGATATTTTTATATGTATTTTAGTTGTAATGTATTTATCTATAGGCCATCTGTTGCCTGATAATAAACAATTATTTATTTATTATTATTATTATTACCCAATGAACCACTGAACGTAACTTTAGTCTCTCTGTACACTGCTTCCGTATCTTCATCTTCTTGTGGTCATAAAAGTACCCATCAGGTACTCTGACCACCTTCTGAGGAGTACGAGAAGCTTCAGTGGACGGTGCCGATGTCCCTGCTGGGGGTGGTGCAGAGGGAGTAGGTGCTGCGCGGGGCCCAAGAACATCGTTGGTGCTGCGTGAAGCAAATCCACGAATGTATTTGCGGTACACAACACCGAGCGGCCAGAATTCCTTCTTCAGGAATATTTTGAGGTGCTCTGACCGCACACGAATTCTAAAGGCCTTGAATCCGGTGTCATCCCAATGGGAAGGTAATAATGCGGCCAATGAACTGGTCAGAAGGGGGTCATCCACAACACCGATAAGCCCAGAACCTCCTACCATTCCAATTCTTACGAGGCTGGCTTCTACAAAGAACTGACGAACTGTACGAGCAGATGTGGATATCGACTGCAGACAGTCCAGGGAGGCTCTTCCCAACCCTGACAAATGCCTTACGCGACGCTTCCTGAGCCTTAACAGAGGTAAGCTTTGCATAATGGTGGGGAACTTGACTGTGACTTTAACAAACACCTAAACATTATTATTTATTTATTTATTTAAATTTTTATTGCACTATGTAAAAGAGGCGGGCTTAATGCCGCTAGACATTCTCATGTAATATAGATATGATAAATATGGAAATAATTAGGCTCTAGATAAAAGGATATACTTACATACTAAACTACATCCAAGAATACATATACTACATACAATATACATATATACACACACTACATATAATACATACACATACTACATATAATAAGTACTTATATACTTTGTAGGGAGCTGTTGTAGTAATGCAAATAGACCATTCTTTTAAAAAGTTTTCTGTTAGACGCTTGTCGAATTTCAACGGGCAGATTGTTCCATAGATTAGCAGCAACTACAGCGAATGAATTAGAAATAAAGCTAGAGTGATGAGAAGAGATAGAGAAAACGGAATTGTGAGACGAACGAAGAGATCTGTCATGAAGTGAGGATAGATATACGACTTTGTCCTTGAGGTATTTCGGCGTCGCAGGCTCATTGAGTATCGAAAAGACCCGGCAGAGTATTCTGAGGTCCCTACGACAACGAATTGGTAGCCACTTTAGCTTGGCGTGATACTCAGAGATGTGATCGTATTTGCGCAAACAAAAATTGCGACGACGAAAACATTTGAACATTACAGATATCCCACTATGTAGATGATGCATGGCGCATATGGAGACGGCACGTGTACTTATAGATTGCGACAGTGTGGCTTCGGTTAGACTGAGGTTCCTTCAGAGCAGTCTGCAGGAATGTTATGGGTCTCCTGGCCTTCCTGGAAGATTTCGGATGGCTCCGCACGATGGTCCTTAGAGACTTAAGTTGTAGATCAAACGCGTGGTTCGGTTTTAATGATTCTTACGTCAATCGATTCGTTTAATTCACGCGTGTGTCACCGAAGATATGACCACAAACAAATTGCAGTAACACGAAAACCAGACGCCATATTGTGGAAAAGAAAAAAATTAAGTCAACGAACGTGTATTAAGTGGGGTATCGTCAAATAGGTAATTTAAAATCATATTGAGGTTTCTCTTATATTTTTTTTATTTCAATTGACGATTTAGGATCTATACAGCGTACAGCATTTGCGTAGTATAAATATCCCTACAGATATTTACGAATTAATATTAATTAAATTAAGTGCTAGGTATTGTTATTATTATTATTATTTTTGAGGTTTATTTTTGACTTTTTAGATGTGTATACCTACTAACATAGTTCTAAGTTGGAATGTTACTAATAATTATGGAATTAATTCTGTAATAAATAATTTATTATTATTATTATTATTATACGATTTAAAATTGTCAGGTCCCTGGTGTGAGATGCGACATGTGTACCACACATTATAATAATAATAATAAAACGCGCAAATACGCCAACCTCAGTACAGGTTCCGAATTTGCGTCGTTTTGAGTCAAACAAAATACTGTTACTTAGTCGCAAACGTTATTAGTGGATTTCGCTATTTGCGTCAGCGCTTGCGCCATAATTACGAAATATTACTCAATTCTGAACTCTATAAGCGCTCGACCTCGACAGCGGCCGTGCAAATATCAACTTTAATAGCGTGATATATACGAGTATATAGTTAACGGATTCCACTTATATAACGTTTGCGCTTAAATAACAGAATAGGGCTACCGGGTAAGAATATACGAAAAAACATATATCTCTTATGTATATACTATATGTTTTATTAGTTAATCATATTATAAGTATGTTAGCAACCCTTATTTCAGGAAAGAAATCCCAAACAGTAAATTTAAATTGAACTTTCTCAGAATTAAATTATTATTATCCTCATTCGAACTATTTATAACAAATAAATCACAATGATAATGATAACCTTTGATGTTCAATTTAATGATTTTAACTTAGCAATATTTATTGACATTGATAACTCTTTACGAAGCAGTCCGTTGTTTTTAATAATGAATTATTTATATTTAATATTTGTGTTTAATCTTTACGGTACGAGTGCATATTTTAATTTGCCGGGAAAATGTCCAGAAAACATCAAACTTCAAGATAACTTCAACCTAGCTAATGTAAGTGTTGTGAATCACATAGATGTCTCTATGACACTTGATTGTTCTACCGCGTGATTTTGTATGCATTACTTTTCGTCTAATATGTGATTCTATTTACCCGTCAAGCTCCCAATAGAACACCATTTAAGAAACTGGTCTATGCGCACTATTTAAATTACATTCTCTGCTATATTTATTTCTCTCATTATAGTCATCATATAGTATGTTTATTCATAGCACGTATGTATGTAGTTTATAACTTTAATTATAAATTGTCTATGCGGCAAAGACGTCGACTGCCTGGGGCTTCTATCTTGTTTTAAAAGCGCCGGCCGCTTCTCTATCAATAATTTGATCCGCAGATCTTTTGCCTCCATCTCTATTCCAGCCACCTTAGAACCCACGGGCTTATTTAGAGATGATGGCAAGAGACCTGACGGTATGACCTTAGTTCCTTGGAGTTTGGGAAAATCACTAGTGTGGGACGTCACATGTGTAGACACGCTAGCAACCCCCCATCTTCAAGGAACTACTGTCAGAGCTGGTGTGGCGGCAGAACAAGCTCAAAACGTCAAGCGCCGCAAATATATAAACATTTGCAATGATTATATATTTGTGGCCTTTGCCGCCGAAACCATGGGACGGTCCCTCGGACTCGAGGCAAAAACTTTATTTAAAGAAATTTCAAAAAAAAACTAGTCGACGTCTCTGGTGACCCACAGGCTGGCAGCTTTCTCGCTGAAAAGATTAGTATCGAAATTCAACGAGGAAATGCTGCCAGTGTTTTGGGCACCATGCCGCTGGACAATGGCCTGGAGGAAATTTTTATATTGTAAGGTTTGAGACATTAGGATGCTTAAATTTTTATTATATTTAATTTGTTATTTAGATTCAGTTTCTTTTTCTAGGTTAATTAATAATATTGTAATTCTTTTATATTGTTTGTATATTACTTCGAATAAATAATAAATTAAGAAGCGATTATTAAATAACACCGCTTGAAACAAGACTTAATGAATACCATTTATCCCCAGTTCTTCGAAAAATGGTATCAAACTTATCACTACTCGAGCGACAGAAGTAACAAAAACAACTGTTCTACTATACAATTGACATCATACCAAAATGGCATCTATTGGAATCAAACCAGGATCGACAGAGGACTGTTCCAACGATATAGTTTCGCTCAACTTGCCAGCGACAATGACAATGCAGCAAATTTAAGCCTAATTTTTGTCAATCCAGATGCTCCGAGACGCTGTAAGTATGCAACAGGAGAAAGAAAGGTAGTTAGTTTCATAGACAAGGTAGACATATGCCGTATTGCTGTGTTCTAACGTTAGAGCATGCAGTCATTGTAAAATTTGATAGTCTTCTTAATCCATTACAGCCCCTAGAATACAGCCTCCTAGACCTCCACTGTTGGAAATGGGCCTTCCAGAACATATATAATTTACCATAACCTTAATACACTCTCTGCTATATTTATTTCTCTCATTATAGTCATCATAAATATAGGTATATTATATTTATGTATATTCATAGAACGTATGTATGTAGTTTTATTTGTATGTATTTGTGGATGTACTAGTATGTAAATAAGTATTTATTCACTAGTATATATTGAAGTCTAATATTTGTCTATTAGTTTTGATAGCACCTGCCTTATCTTGTCGTAACTGCTTTAGTTGTCCCAAAGGTTTGATCAGTATAGAATGTCTAGCGGCATTAGGTCCGCCTTTGTACTTTGTGCAATAAAGTTTATAATAAATAAATATATCTGGAAAATTAGGCCTACACTCGCCACGCTGGCCAGGCAGGTTGGCGAGGATCTGATGTCAATTTTTAATAGCAATTAACTAACGATTCCACAAGTTGGTATTAGTGGAACGGAAATAGTGGTTTTGTAAATCTATGACAAATGTACATAAGAAAAGTATATTTCTCTTTGGTACATGCCGGGTGGGTTTGAACCGACCTTTGTAGTAGCCTAATATGCTGTTCGCTCTAGAAGATCATCTGCCCAGAACATCTCCTGGTAGCGCGTGGACGACGGGCTGTGTACGCTGTAGCACTATTTTGCTGGAATCAGAAGCTCATTTATAATACCCAATTACTTAAAAATGTGCTTCACTTCTTGTCGCTACCGATGACAAAACTCTCCTTTCTTCCTCTAATTCTACTCTGTCCATTCCCACTCACCATTCTTCTTTTGTCTCAAAGTCCTTTGCAATTGTAGCCGTAATTCTCTGGAATCAGTTGCCTATAAAATTCCGGCAGGCCCCGAGCAGGGCTATCTTTAAAAAACTTGTATATGCACACTACATGAAACTCATATTAAACTTAGTTCATTTCTGGCGTTGCTGATAATTATACTTGTATTTGATATGGTTAGATAGTATTACATTTTATTTTATATGTATGTATTTGCATGTAGTATTAGTATGTAGATATGTAAATATTATTTATTTAGGTGTGTAAGTATGTATTAATTTATATATGTCATTATATTGTCTAATTAAGCCTGTAATTGCACCTACCTTTCATTGTTTAATTGCTCTTGTTGTCCCGAAGGTTTCACTGTCATAGAATGCCTAGCGGCATTAAGTCCGCCTTTGTAATACCAACCATTCTGTGACTAGCCATTTCCCCACAGATTTTTTTTTTTTTTAATATGGGAGGTACCTATGTCTCACCTTGTAGTTATAAGGCCTAACTATCTATACAATGTTTTTCTTTTACAGTGGTTACCAGAAAATACCCATTTAAGGTACTTGCAACAAATTACAACTACTATGCTACAGTCTACACGTGCCAGTACAGTCCACTAATAAATAAACATTTCAGTAAGTTGCCTTTATTTTAGTTCACAGGTCTAAATTGTATTCGTCGGGAGTTGATATTATGATAACGTCTCGGAACAGCGACTGTCGCTTAATTATCGCAAACTGTATGACTGGCGTCGCTTATCGCCGCGCATACCGAGTATCGAGGTACGAGGCATAATAATGAATTATTTATTGTACAAAACCAAAACAAGTGCAGGTACATAGGCGAGCTTAATGCCGTAAATGCATTTTCTACTAACTAACCTTTGTGACTGATAACTGTAATAAGCGGGTGCAGAAGGTTACAAAGAAAAAAGATAGTTGAAATTATTTATTACTATATAAAACACAAATTAATTACACACATATAGTACTTATTATATGCAATACAATATACATAGATAAACATCCGACTTATTCTGTTTGTAAAGTAAGTATTTGTATAATTTATCTTTAAATATTTTAAGAGATGATGCCTGTCTGATAATTAAAGGAAGTCTGTTCCACTGGCGAGCTGCAGACACTGTAAAGGAATCTGAATATCTGCTGGAAGAGTGGGGAGGGCATTTAAAGTAGTTAAATAGTTTAAGCATGCAGTTGTTGTAAAGCGCGGGACAGGGCGGGCGGGCGGACGCATGCCATCCGTAATTTTGTGTACTGCGATTTAGTTTTTGTCGAGATTAATATATCTCTCGTAGTATTCGTATATCGGCATTTCACTCAGCCGGGTTCGAACCCCGATACGTAACAATACCCTTTAATATTGTATTTATATTACTATCGGTAATCATCACCAGAGGCCCTAGAACACAGAATTCTAGACCTCCACTGTCGGAGATGGGCCTTCTAGTGAAACTCTGTGTTCTAAGGACGGTGATAATAATTAAAATTTAATTTAATTGTTCTGCTTATTGCGAAAATACCTGGTAAATTAAAGGCTATAGGCCCACGTTGCTGTGCAAATAAATTTCATTTCCATTCACCCGACATAAGACAATTTAATAACTGTTTTAATGAAACTCTTCTATTCCATATAGCTTGTGCTAATTTACTGTGATATTTTCAGTTTACGTGTGGCTTTTGTCACGGAATCAGATCCTAAACGATGTCTCCAAGGAATTAGCTGTGAAACCACTTAAGCAACTTGGGATATCATCAGAAGACCTGGTGAAGAACGACCTGGGCCCCGAACATTGTACCCCCAAATATTACGAAGACAAACGCGTAGAACCATACACGTTTAATATTCCTGTACATAATAAAGTTATTGAATTCTAGTTTATTTGTTTTGTTATTAATAATAATAATATTTTACTAGCCATCAACAGTAATAAACAGCTAAAATATGTCACCTCTCATCTACACTACATCTACATCTACCACCTGTCACTACTGTCATCTGCCACTACTGTCATCAGTCATCTGAATATTGACTTTTCTTTTTTGGGCCCAAGACATTCGAGCTCAATTATCTGACCCCCGATCCAGTTGCCGTTGTCTCCAACTTACAGTTCTTCCTCGATGACTGCACTGCAGGCTCCTACCTCTCAGGTCTGCTGCCATCGAGTAGTTGTAGTATGGATTATCTTAACGCGGTGAACGAGTGCTTGTAGCCACGACTCAGTGCCAACAGTGAAGTAAGATGGTTATAGGGTTTTAGTCCGTAGGTCTATCGGTCCTTTATGCTGTCCCATACTGAGTCGATCACATCATTATTGATTTTTCGATTCCATTTACAAACAAAAACAAAAACGACCCATTTGTCATTCTGGAATAGATTAGGGATTATGAAACTTGTATAAAAAATAGTATTTATTATTTATTTTTCTTGCTCGCCGTTAACATGGGCTGTCCAATGAAATCGGCACATTTCGTCATCATGTCGAACGTCCTCGAAGTACACGTTATTTGCCATCGGCATACTTTTCACATACTTCTGCGCCTCTTCTAGCAAATCTGGATCCAGCACTGTTTTTCTTGATAGAATCCATGCTGAAACTAAAAAACTATACTTTACTTTACTGTGATAAAATAATAAGGTGAAATATGCTATTTTATTCGAAGTAAATAAATATATATATATGTCGCCTTGCTTTGAATCCCAAATGGGCGTCGAACAAGGCTGCGTGCTGTCCGCCAGATTATTCACTTTATATCTCGACAAATGCCTAAAAAGAGTGAGGGAGAGTGACTGTGGGATAAAAATGGGTGATCTTGTGGTGAACTGCCTGCTTTATGCAGATGATGCTGTTCTTATGGCATCGTCCGAACAACAATTGCAATCACTAGTCACAGAAATGAAAGAGGGATGTGCAGAAAAAGGACTCCGATTAAATGCGAGAAAAACCAAGGTACTAGTGTTTGAAAGAAGAAGGATGACAACCTTGACGATAAAGATTGATGATGAAACGCTAGAACAGGTAAATGAAATTATATATCTGGGCAGTGTTTTCACTGCGGATGAGAAGTATGATAGGGATGTTGAAAGAAGAGTGAACGCGGGAAATAGTTTTAATGGGGCCCTGGGGTCACTGATCGCCAGTCGAAATGTCAGTGATAAAGCTCGACTCGCCATACACAATGCCATGCTAATATCAACACTTATGTATGGAAGCGAGACGTGGATATGTCAGAATACGCATGAGAGTAGAGTTAATGCAGTAGAAATGAGGTCTTTACGTCATATATGCGGCGTAACTTTGATGGACCGTATACGTAATAACGAAATACGCAAAAGGGTAGGTATAAAAGAAAGCATAGGTACAAAAATAAAGAAAGGCATGCTCCGATGGTTCGGGCATGTCGAAAGGATGAGCGAAGAGAGATTGACGAACCAGATATATAATGCGAAAGTTGTGGGTAAAAGAGGCCCTGGCAGACCAAGACTTGCCTATCATGATCAAATAAATAAAACATTAGCTGAAGGTGAATTAAAAAGCCATCGAAACAAGAGGGCATGTATGAAGAGGTATGAATGTCGAAGAAGCGAAAGAAGTATGTCGTGATCGTGACAAAAGGCGCTCAATTGTCTCTGCCTACTTCGCAAGGGATTTGGCGTAAAGATATCTATGTATGTATGTAAATTAATATACATTAAATATAAATTAAAAGCTACCTAAATAATAAAATTAAACTAAACTATAAAAATGTCATGTAGAGACGTCCCATCCGAGATAGACCCAAGGAGACTGGCAATATTTACCCTCTGTAAAGCGAGGCTAATACGTTGGTACAAATAATTGTCAGCCTTCCTGTCTCCAGACCTTTCTGTTAGCCGCTATGACAACTTCTTGGCCAAGCGCCTATAGTAAAGTTGGCTGAATGTGAATTTATTTATAAGCGTGTTTTCTGGCCACCCCATGATGACAAGTGGTAAGCTCGTCGATGTCTCCAGTGTACCAAACTCGAGAAATATCACAAATAAATTAAATGTTAATTGAATGTATTTAATTACTTAATAAATATTGTTGTGTCCCGACAAGGAATCGAACCCGGTACCCCCAAGTCTAAATCCACGAACTTAACCGTTAGACCACGGAGGCAGTTGTGAAATATAATTTCGCATATTTCAACAATGTACTTTCTCAAATCAATCAGTGTTGTATTTATCAATATTACTCACTATATCTTATCAGAAACTTTTCGTTGTATTTACAGCCGAATATAATCGCGTAGTTGGTATAATCTGTGGCTAGTACTGATAAAGATGTCCCTATTGGATCTGAAAAAAAAAATATTATTTTATATTTATTTTCTTTATTTATTACCTCAACACACTGCTTGACGACGAAAGTTTCCGTATCGCCGTTGGTCTTCGGTTAGGGGCACCATTATGTATCCTACATAGATGTCCGTGTGGAAAGGAGATCGACTGTCTTGGAGTTCATGGGCTCTCCTGTTCCAAAAGTGCGGGCAGATTTTCCCGCCACGGCTCCCTTAACGATATTATTAAAAAGGCTCTAGCCACCATCGAGGTTCCAGCTTTTCTAGAGCCTGTTGGAGTTATCCGAGACGATGGCAAGAGACCCGATGGTATAACGTTGGTCTCCTGGGAACGGGGACGTGCTCTGGTGTGGGACGCCACGTGTATAGACACCCTCGCCGCGTCGCATTTCAGGGGGACAGCGCATAAAGCGGGAGCCGCGGCGGAAAATGCGGAGTCCAGCAAGCGGCGCAAGTATATAAGTATATTAAAAGATTACGTACTTATGCCGTTTGCTGTAGAAACTCTGGGTCCAAGTGCAAAAAAGTTTTTAAAAGACATAACACCGCGTCTTGTCGTCTCCTCCGGTGACAAGAGGGCTGGCTCTTTCTTCGCCGAAAGAATCAGTATTGCAATTCAGCGGGGAAATGCAGCCAGCGTTCTTGCCACTATTCCACGCGGACGGGACTTATATCCTTAGTATTAATATTTTTTATTTTATTTTATACATTGTAAATATTTTTATCGAATAAATGTTTTTCTTTATATTCATAGTATTGGAAATAAACGATTTATTATTATTATTATTATTATAGTTTGGTTTTTCATTTTTTTTTATTCTAGCTCGACATTTGTGACCTTCCACCCACCTTATGGTGAGTCGCACGCAAGGTTAGCAACTGGAATCAGATACTCATGACTGATATCAGTCCTCAACACTATGCCGGCTTGACTGGGAATGACGGCAATTCGAGCCTGATCCCGAAACGTGTGGATACACTTTAATGGGTTATCGGTACAAACGATGGATACTTCCCCGTCTCGGCAGACTAGGCAATTTACAAAGCGGTTAAGTCCGTGGGTTTAGACTCGGAGGTACCGGGTTCGATTCCTGGTCGGGACACAAAAATATTTATTAATATAAATAAATACATTAAATTAATATTTAATTTATTTGTGACATTTACGAGCTTGCCACTTGTCATGATTGGCATATAGTAAAGTTGGCTAAATGTGAATCCGCTTCTTTATAAGCGTGGTTTCTGACCACCCGAAAGGAAAACGGTCGTGATGATACTTTTAAATTTGTGGGTGTAATAAGGATTTACAACTATATATACAAATATAGTAACTACTTAATTGGAAAAAGAGTGGCAATTCTTGCGAAAAAATGGGCGTTATCTTGTGTCATCCGAACACTAGCGCTGATCAGATGCCTCCTCCTCCTTGCGTCGTTTTCCTCAATGCTGAGGGTCGTGACCCCCTCCACGGATCACTTTGCCTCGGACGATGCTGCGCCATCCGGGTCTGCACACGGCGGCATGCAGCGCACTGTGGACTGGGGTGTTAAGTATGGTTCGGATCTGGACAGACCAACGTATCGGGCTTCGGCCACGGGGCCTTTTGCCTTCGATTTTACCCGTGACCACCAGCTTACAGCAGCACCAAAATACTCAATGACTGGCTGCAGGCAGATAGAAGAGAGCCTGGTAGTGACTTTGAGCTCCTTGAGTATTAATACATTGGTTTTCCGCGCTGTCCACGGAATGCGCAACATACGCCTCCAGCAACACATCTCAAAGGCGTCGACGCGGCTACGATCAGATGCTTTGAGGGTCCAGGTTTCGGCAGCATATAGGAATATGGAATATACGAGGCTGCGGACGAGTCTTGTTAGAAGTCTTGTTGGTAGAAGCCTAAAAGTGCCATATATAATAAATTATAAATATTTCCAGACAGGTCACACAGCGCCATCTAATTTCCGTGGTAAGCTACGAGCCTTGTGTTACGGAAACTAGATGGTTGATAAACTACATATTATACTTTTTTTTTTTAATATATAGATATTATACATATAAACACCTAGACCGAGACAGATTATACAATGTACAACTTGCCCCCGGTGGGAATCGAACCCACGACCTCCCGAGTTCATGGCAACGTTTGTTACCTAGACCACGGAGGCGGTCACATATGAACATTTAAAATGCTCAAACCACAGACAAGAAGTTGGTTCTACCTACTAGGTGGCGCCACTTTTGCTTGTTCTGTTCTTGTTTCCGCCCCCTGCCTTTACTAGATATACATGACGTTTGTTTGTTCAAGTATAAGAACTTCAATTCTTCTTCAATCCTTTAAGTATCTGTTAATGAAGCATTCGGCGCTTAAAGCATTCTAATAATACTAGTTGAAAATTATGAAATGATCTTCCAGTAAACATAAGGCAGGCAACTAACAGATTGTCGTTTAAAAAACTGGTCTATTCACACTTTATGAATAGCTCTAAACCACGTTAGTAAGTTGTATTTGTGTATGTTTATATACAATTTTGTGTATGTATTAGTATATTGATATTATAATACATATATAAGAATATATAAGTAGGTATATAATATTTGTTGAATTATCCTATAATTGTTAATTACTGTTACTTTCATTGCACCTATATTTGTTCAAATTAGTCCCTAAGGTTTGGCTGTCAGAGAATGTCTACGGGCATTAAGTCCGCCTTTGTGCTTAGTGCAATAAAGTTTTTAAATAAAATAAATAAATACTTTAACAGCCAGTGTGACATTTAAAAACTGTCTATATGTCTTTCATTTTTATACTTAAATGTAATTAAAAGAACTCCTTGCCTATGGTTCGCTATTCACAGACCATACCCACCTATATTGGTAGCATTAACTTCAAAAACAGCTTCGTCGCCCGGCGCATAAGTGCTGTTCATATGCAATACATATGCTATCTCGTTCTTCACGTACTTATGCTCTATAGCTATCCTTCTCCCACATACACTGAACACTTTGGATGCACAATGGCCACCTTTCTCGTACCACGTGGGATATCTTTTTACTTCATACCATTCTCCTATAAACTGAAAATGAGAATATTATCACACACATAACATAGTAAAATTATAACTTATCTAATATATGTACCAATTAGGTGTCACAGCATTCACCAATATAAAAAGAAGAAGAAATTAAAAACTTATTACTGTTAGAAGAAAAAAAAAACTAACAAATTTACAAAATATAACATAAAAATATGACTTCTAAAATAAAATTATACATTTTTTCTTTTTTAATAGAACTATAAAGGAAACATAAAAATTGCATAAATTGGAAACCAAAACACTTGTTAAATAAATTATAAGCTACTCAAATATTGATGGTTTGAAATGTTCGAGAACATTTTTTCTGAATACATTGTAACGGTCATGAAATATGTCTATATCATTATTGGCACTGCAGAGACTACTGTAGGTGTTGCACATTCGGGATGTTGACGAATGTGAACCTACATTAGTTCTTGAGGGAGGACAGCACAGGATCTTGGTTATAGGACGACGTGGAATATTATAGGGTACTGTCAAGGAAATGTGAAATAAAAAAAATAAAAAAAATATTTGTCAGAAACATGGTAGGTACAGGGATGTAAATTATATCACATGCTTCGCTATTTCTAGCATACAAATATTTATTTAGTCACATGACTTTGTCGAGCTTAGTGTCTAGGTATTCTTTTGTCGAATAAAAACATTTATTAACCAGCATTTGTTTGACTCTTAATTTGAACAGTTTTATTTATTTATTTATTAAATACTTTATTGCACTTTACTTAAAAGTATGTACAAAGGCGAACTTGAAGCCATTTCGGCTTTTTCTACCAGCTGTGGCAGCCCCCTTATAGTAACTGAAAGCTTATTAAATATTTTTGTTGCCTTTGCATAACAATTTCGGCTATATTGAGTACTTTTATGAGCTGGAATAATTATTCTACTAGGATAACGCGTTTTAAAATTGAAATTATCCCCAAGAGTTTTAAAAAGTTCCGGGTGGCTTTTTACAAATAAACACCATTCAAGTATATAGATAGAAGGAACAGTCAGTAATTTTAGTTTTATAAATAAAGGACGACAGTAAGTCATAGGAGGTGTGTTACAAATAGCACGAATGCATTGTTTTTGTCCAATAAAGATTATATTTATTTCCACTGCATTGCCCCACAATAATATGCCGTATCTTATGTTTGACGCAACATATCCACAGTATGCCTGAAGGGCGGTTTTTTCGTTAGCTACTTTAGTTAATCGCCACAAAGCGTAGACAAATCTATTTATTTTAGTTGTTATACTACTTATATGTGGCAATAGTTCGATACATCCAGTCTGACCATTGACAATTTTATGTAATAGTAGAAGGTATGTAATAGTTCAGGTCCTCCGTCAACACTTCAGGAAAGCACACACTGGTTAAAGAGTCTTCGTCTTCAGACACTGGAACAGACGATGAGAGGATGTGTCAAAGTTTTCCGAATTCCGACCATCCTAGCTATTCAGCTATATGTTTTAGGTACTTTGGTACAAATAAATGTACACTGTCATTTGCATTATATAATCCCAGATAGTCTATAGGATAGACTTCTCAGAACTCGAAAAAAGTTATTCTTATTGTACTTACATGGTAATCAAATTCCTATAGACCACAACATGAACTTGGAACAAATGTTATGATAATACAGAAGAAATGATCAGGAACAGATTCAAGAGTCAGCTTTATGCAGTAAATGTTGGTTGCATTTAAGTAGGTTTAATATTAGCAATAGTTGGTCACAAACCTTCTCTCTTTTTCCTAAATTTCTTAGGATTGCATGGATTCATCGTAAAGGTGTTGGTTACATCGCGTGTAAAGAAGATAGAACATTATTGTAATAAAGTTAATGTAATTTTTAAACTATTAGATGTATACCTGAAGAGAATGCGTCTGTCGGCTTCTTTGCTGATGTTGGACTAGCTGACTAGTCTTCGAGAGTAGTATTTTCCATACCGATTGGCCTCTTCAATTTCTTATATATATTATAAAGTAAAGTATCATCACGACCGTTTCCCTTTCGGGGTGGTCAGAAACCACGCTTATAAATCTTCACATTTAGCCAACTTTACTATAGGCCAATCATGCCAAGTGGCAAGCTCGTCGATGTCTCCAGCGTACCAAACTCGAGAAATATCACAAATTAATTAAATATTATAACCATATAACTAAACTTACTCGTTCAAGATCAAAGAGATCTACAGTTTGAATATCCTTACAGTTCCCAAACTGTATAATTTGTCCGTTACACTGAACCACACTGTAAAACACCAATATTACTGAAAAATACAATAAACTAAACATTTTTAATAGGCACTTGCACTAAGGTACAGATATCTTTGAGATTATTAAGAAAACGAGATGGTTTTTTGATAAAATCCTATCTTTATTATCTTAAAGAATTGACAATGATATTACAAAATAAAGATTGTAAACATTGTTTCGGACAAGCCGTCTGGCCAGCATGGCGAGTATAGGCCAAATTCTCCAGATATATGTTCTGGAAGACCCATCTCCAGCAGTGGAGGTCTAGGACGCTGTGTTCTACAGTGGACAGTGTGTCAGAGCGTGGACGCTAAATGCAGAGGGCCTAACACCTAAGTCCAAGCTCTGAGCGAAATATATAAACCTAACAATATATAAATTATAGTGGTAGTGTAAAGACTGCCGGTGTAATACCCTAAGGCACTCACTGGGTAACGATGCGGCTGATGAACTGGCCAGAAGGGGGTCATCTACAATACCGATAGGCCCAGGACCGACAATCCCCCTACCATTCCAATTCATGCGAAGCTGGCTTCGCCAAAGAACTGATAAACTGCACGAGCAGATGTGGGCATCGACCACAGACTGCAGACAGTCCAGGGAGGCCCTTCCCAAACCAGACAGGCGCCTCACACGACATCTCCTGGGCCTTGACAGAGCCAGGCTTCGAATAGTGGTGGGGGTCTTGACGGGACACTGTGCCTTTAACAAACATCTCCATACTCTGAACATTACAGATAGCCCACTGTGTAGAGGATGTATGGCGGAGGAGGAGACGGCCGCGCATGTGCTCATGGAGTGCGACAGTGTGGCTGCGCCTAGACTGAGGTTCCTCCAGACTGCGAGGACTCTTCCGGAGGTCTGCAGGAACGTAACGGGTCTCCTGGCCTTCCTGGAGGAGATCGGATGGCTCCGCTGAAGGAGTAAAGGTCACGCACAATGGTCCAATGGAGACTAAGTGCGGAAAAGCCACCGAAATCACAATCACTCACAATCACCCTAAGGCAGCGAGATAATGGGGAAGATGGTATTCACGTCCAGGCGCGCAGGCTCACGCGACTGTGCCTAGACGAGGCAGGCGGCTAGGTGTCTTAACCAACGTGATGGTGGATACACGTTCGATCGAGCTCACAAGATCGTACCTAGAAGAGGTAGCACGCAAAGGTGTCTTGGACAACGTGTAGGAAATGAGACAAACAACGTAATGTTGCAATCTGATTTATTATTTACTGTACACTACAAAATTTCCACTTACACCGACAGCACACAGATACATTCATCTTTACTACATTTAAATATATTTGTTGTACAATTTGCTCTCTCAACAATTATGATGGCTGCGGCCTAGAAACGAGAACACAAGGCATGTTTGGTCAGCTAAACACAGTGTGATTAACCCTTTCAGCACGTTAAATACCAAGCGTGCGTTATTACAAAAAAAAAAACTAGCGGTCTCCTAATTCTGTTTTGTCGCTTCAAATCAAATAATTTATTCAGTAAATAGGCAATATTGTTAGCACTTTTACACGTCATAACAGTTTTATTACATTTTATATTTATAATTGTATTTAATTTACATAATGTATACATTATAATATTTACTAGTGATCAAAACAAAAACATAATATCAGCTGAACAACTCCATAATTGGTAATGGATTTAAAATTACTGGTCAGGAACAGTAGAAACAGCCTCGTCAAATTATAAGTAATCTATTTATTGAAATAATAATAAATAGCAGCTGTAAATTGGCATTGTCATACTTAATACTAAATTGTATTATTATAATTTATAATACCAAAGACCTTACAGTAATAATGAAGAAACAAAAAATTTATACTTACATACATTAAAAATATAAATAACAGTTTTAATAAAAAAAAAAAAAAAAAAAAAAATACTAAAATAAAAATGTCATGATTACTTAAGCTAAAATTATAATGTCATTTACATTAAATTAAAAATAATATATATATTTTGCTGCTGTAAATGGGCGTTGTCAATCTACATAGTAATTTTATAATAATCAATTAATAATGTCTTAACATTTTTGTTATTATATAATTATAAATATATACACATAACTATATACTTTTATAGTATTTTAAACTGTCCAGACACTTTTGTCCTGAAGATACTCATTTACTGTATAATACGAAACGACCTCTATAGTTTGTGCACTGATCTAGCTACTTAGTAATTATATTTTATTACATTGTAAGGGCTAGTAAGGAAAATAACATGCATAAGTAGATTTTATTTACACTATATTACACAAAGCACGATGGTGCGCTAGCACAGTAGTAAATGACAACACACGAATACTCGTATGCGGTGGGGGTTTTGTGGAATTCGCTAGGGGGGGAATAATTTCACATTTTTTAAAAGATTTTTTAGACCACAAGGACCTCAAAGTTATTATTAATTCTTTCAATGTCTATATGTGCTGAAAGGGTTATGACTCTAACTCTTTCTTACCCCTACCCAGAATCCTCTGCTTGCTCTTCTATATTCTCAATGAGCCTGCAACTCCGAAATACCTCAAGGACAAGTTTGCCTATCTCTCATCACTTCATAACAGGTTACTTCGCTCGGCCCACAATTCTGTTTTTTTTTTTTTTTTTTTTTTTTTTTTTTTTTTTTTTTTTTTTATTTGTTCAGGAAACATACAGATCTTAAATCATAATTACAACAATTCTAAAAATTACACAATCCAGCAAAGTTTCCACTTAAATATTAAACATAGATTTTGCAAAAAAAAATAATAATAATAGGGATAAGCTTAAAAACAATACCTATAGAACAAATACAACTAAATAATATACATATAAGTATATAGTAAAATAATGGAAATTGAAAAAAAAAATAGTAATCAAAAAGAAATAAATTAAAAGTTCTCCAAGCATAATCTTATATTAATTAACTATCCCAATATATATAATATAATTTATCTATCCCATCTCAACACTCTGGCATTCAGTCAAACTCCTTCCCAGTAGTGGCGGCTGATTTGTAGAACAATTTGTCGGTAGAAATTCGCCAAGCACCCAAATGGTATATTCACATTACTTAACCCTTTGACGATAGCGGGGAAACGGTCGTCCCAAGCCAAAAATAAAAACAAATTAATTATTACCATTTTGAATGTGAATTAATTATTTTCTAGTTTCGGAACAAACCCGCCATGGCCAAGATTGCGCCATTTTATAACTTTAGTCATTGGAATCCATTTGACGATATATATATAATATGTATTTTCTTATACAAGTTTTTAACAAAATACTTATTTTTACAAAACAAACCTAATAAACACTATAACTAAAGATCTTAAACAAAAAAGTCCCTTGTAACGACCATAGGGACACATATTATGTCCCCAACTCCCATTTCAAACCCAATGTATTTTTTCGAGTTCAGTTATAAAATTTGTTTATTTGATACCCCATGACTCATTTTACATGACTAAAATAAATAAATAAGTTTCCATACTCTTATGGTCCTGAAAGGGTTAAACAGCTTCCAACAGCGTATGTAAGATATATTGTATGTAGTATATTTTTATGTATAGTGTGTAGTATATGTATTATTGCGTACATATTTGTATTTATATTAATATGTATTATGGTAAGGCGCGGTGGTGGCTCAGTTGTAAGAACGCGTACCTTCAATCCTACAAAGGTCGGTTCAAACCCACCCGGCATGTACCAATAAGAAATACACTTTTCTTACGTACATATGTCATAGATTTACAACACAATCGTTCCCGTGCCTCGGAGAGCACGTTAAGCCGTCGGTCCCGGTTCCACTAATGCCAACTTGTGGAATCGTTAATAAATTGTCATAAAAAAATAACATCATATCCTCGCCAAGCCGTCTGGCCAGCGTGGCGAGTGTAGGCTAAATTCTCCAGTTCTGGAAGGCCCATCTCCAGCAGTGGAGGTCTAGGACGCTGTGTTCTAGGGGCTGTAATGAATGAAATGAATAAAGCGTATCATATAATAAGCTTATTTTATTTTTCTTTAAAATTAAGTTTTATATTTACCTTACAATCAAAATACCTTATAATCAAAATTCTCTGTATTGTCCCCATTTGTACATAGTGCAATACAGTTTTAAATAAATAAATACCTTTAACTTTATCCTTAACCGAATGAAATCCACTTTTTATATACCTAATAAATACGGATCACGGCTGTGATGGGTTACCTAACAAAATATGCTTAAGGCTAAACAGGCTGATTTTGTTAATAGGGCGTGGATGACTACTGTCACTGCTAAAAGGATTGTTTGAGATTTTGATAAAGAATAAAAATGACCCATTGAAAATACTCAGTAAGTTTTACGTTTATTATTAAAAAGTCGTTTATTTAGATATAAACATAATATTTTTTTTTATTATATGCTAAACTGCATATCAGTTTGTTGTTGAATAGTACACTCTTTTTTTACAGTAAATTTTTACACTATATTCAAAACACAAAATTATTTAACATTAAATATGGTGTGGGATGCGACATGTGTAGACACATTAGCTCCATCACACATCCAGGCGACCTCGTCAAACGCGGGAAGTGCGGCGGTTTCTGCTGAGAACCTCAAGCTGCGCAAATACGCCAACCTCAGTACAGGTTACGAATTTGCGCCGTTTGGGGTCAAAACGATGGGCCCTTGGGGACACTCAGCCAAGCGTCTGGCCAAGGAGTTGTCCAAACGGCTAACGGAAAAGTCTGGAGACAGGAAAGCTGGCAATTATTTCTGCCAACGTATTAGCTTAGCTTTACAGAGGGGAAATGTTGCCAGTCTTCTTGGGACTATCACTCTAGAGGACATTTTTTACTTCTATTTGACCCTTATAAGCCACAATATCGCTACATGCATACAAGGTCGTATCTTCTACGTATCTAAGACTATAAGAAATGTGTATTTTTATAAACATGAAGTGATATTAATAAATGAACAAAGAATAGTTAGTCGTCAAGGCGATTTTCTATTCGCTTCCTTTGCAAACAAAACAATCATTTGACCAAAATATTTAACTTCCGACAAAAAACGTGCGCCGTCAACCTTACTATTGCGTTAAATCGGAATAACTTCTGCAAACAATCGACAACTCATGACTTGTGACGTACAGGAAAAAAAATAGACAAAACAAATGACTTATGTATGAATGCCTGGGCAATATAGTTGCCTACCACCATCATGAAAACCCCTAGGACTTCCAGAACACACTTCTGGAGAATTTGGCCTACATTCGCCACGCAGGCCAGACAGACAGGGTTGGCAAGGGTCTGATGTCAATTTGAATGTAAATTTATTAACGAT
The DNA here is from genome assembly GCA_910589645.1 of Tinea semifulvella. Taxonomy (NCBI): domain Eukaryota; kingdom Metazoa; phylum Arthropoda; class Insecta; order Lepidoptera; family Tineidae; genus Tinea; species Tinea semifulvella. The sequence goes on from OU342620.1 coordinate 4,280,266, forward strand.
ATCACAAGTTGGTATTAGTGGAACCGGGACCGACAGCTTAACGTGCTCTCCAAAGCATGGGAACCTAGATGTAGTTTGAGTAAAAAAATAAGTTTTTCTCATTGGTACATGCCGGGGTTCGAGCCGCGCCCTTTCATATTTAAAGAAATCGTTCTACTTTACTGTTTGTTGTACAAAATTTTTTGACTTAACTTTCAGCTTAGCGGAATCTGGTACGTATCGGAAGCTGCGACGGACAAAATTTCAGGGGTCTGTGCCAGAATTACGTTTTCTTAATTTGTTTACCGAGGTACAGGACGAATTGCAAATCTATGACAAATGTGCGTAGTAATAGTATTTCTCATTGTTACATGCCCCAGGCTCGAAGTGCATACCTTTTGGATTTTTAAGGATAGCGTCCTCGCAACTGATTTAACACCGCACCAATAATTGCGTATAACAATACCTAATTAGGAGCGCTCGGTTTAGTTCAACGCTCCTTAGTGAACTAGGTCGCTCCTTAGTTCCTCAGCTCCGACTCCTGACTCAAACCAGAGAAATAGTTGATGCGTTGCTCATAGTAGTTCGTGACCAGGTGCGCTCAGTTCTATGGTTCTTAGTTACTGCTACTTTACTAATCATCATCATCATAACAACAGCAAACTACATAAAATCATCGCATTGTAAAATTCAAATAATATTTTGGTAGTAAACTAAATTAAATCAAACCAAACCAAACCGAAAAACAGGGACAGGACTAAAACCTGACGGTGTTCCTCTTGACGCCTCGTGTTGGATGGCGGACGGTGGAAAGCATTGTGCACACTAGTTTACAGGGATCTTCTTGGCGAGGAGGAAAAGAGAGAGCGAGTCGCCTTCGAGCGAGCGCGCGGGATCAACCGCACGCGCCGTCGTGGGGACCTAAGTGACCGATGTCCCCCCCCGATGTGACACCACTCGGGCCTCTCAGGTGGGCAGGAGGGCGGCGTACTGCCGCCTCATACGCTGCCTTCTCTTCTGACGGAAGGGAGGGGCGTTCGGGTCGTCTTCCCGCTGCCGTTCCGCCGTCTCCTTCTGGAGCATAACCAAACCAAGCCAAGCCGAATCAAATTAAATCAAATAATAATTTACTAACCAAAGAGTAAAACCGTAACTAAAATAAATTAATAGTTATTTTAAAAACATAAATGCCGAGTTCTTACATAATTCAATGCCAAAACGAATTGCTTATAAAACCATGAAACTCTTCATTGTATTCTTCAGTAGGAAGATGATTGTCTCTTGTCGTTAAAGATTGTTATTTGTGAAATTTTGTGACAACTTACTTTAGATATTTGAAAAGAAAATGTTTCTTAGAATTCAGCTCATACTGGCAGCTTTAAGCGGTGTTTTGGCTGTGAATCAAAATAATACTTGCCCAAGTGTTGCAACTATTGAGAATATTGATCTTAAACACGTGAGTATTGTTATTTATTATTAGTACAAGATTCGTAAAAGAGCGACGTTCACCGATCTGATATCAGAATGTAATCCACTTTTTAACCGACAGTTAAAGTTGCTATGTTTCGCATTAGAATTAATGATTTGTTTTGTGTGTGTATGAATCATAAAATTATTTCGACATTGCAGTTCAGCTGTTCTCACACTTTTTGGAACCCTTGGGCTCGTTTTATTTATTTCTTGTTTTTATATAAATACTTTTTTATTATTTATTTTTTACTTATTTATTTCTTTTCATTTTTTAATTAAATTTTATTTTTTACTCAGTCAGGTGTTTTTATTTCTCATTGTATAGGTTCCTCGCCACGTAGGCCAGACGGGTTGGCGCGGGTCTTATGTTAATTTTAATGTCAATTTATTAACGATATCACAAGTTGGTATTAGTGAAACCGGGACCGACAGCTTAACGTACTCTCAAAAGCATGGGAACCTTGGTGTAGTACTTACTATGAATTTATGTTTAATTGACATATCATTATTATTATTTAGATTATAAGATGACACACACGTCTATTTTTTATTTTTTATTATTATTATTTTTTGTTTTATATATTTTTTAATTATCTGACATATGTGTATAATTTCTGTACATCATAATTATTAAGTATTGAGAATGTAAACTGACACGGCCTCTTTACAGCCACGATCTTATTTAAGTAGTTTCTAAGTTAGTTAGTTTTACTTGCTTGTAGCAGTAATTAATGTTGTGCCTAACATACATAAATATGGATTATTGCCTGTTTACGGTCCAACCATTATTACCACTTTGATTAGTACATATGTGTTTTAATAGTTGTATTGATTTTATTAGTTCTGACTGTATCCAAGTTGTTTTAAGCGAACCAATGGAAATAAACTATTTTGATTTGATTTGATAAGTAAGTGTTTCTCATTGGTACATGCCGGGGTTCGAGCTGCGCCCTTTCATATTTAAAGAAAGTTTTTAAATACTTACTACTTTACTGTTTGTTGGACCAAATTTTTTGACTTATCTTTCAGCTTAGCGGAATCTGGTACGTATCGGAAGCTGCGACGGACAAAATTTCAGGAGTCTGTGCCAGAATTACGTTCACCTTCAAGACTGATAACTATACGGAATTGGTAATCGAATGGGGGAATAAGACGAGGCAGTCCCAATCCGGCGGTAAAGGGACTAAGGCGTCTGGAGATGGCACTGGAGAAAGACTCGACGTTGTTTTTTCGGGTAATTTTACATTATAAAAATATATTGCATTTAACGAAATATGTTTAATTAATTTTTATTTATTTTTAATTAGATCAAATCATACTGTATTATTTATTACACTAGCTAATAATGTCAAACGTCAAACTTAATGAAACTGCAGGAATCATTAGATTCGATTCCTGACTAGCATATAAGTTTTTTCCAAAAAAAATAATATGCAGATTTATTATTTATCAAAATCTCCGAAGATTCATTTTAGCATTTCTTTTATATTCCTTATAGATTAGTTGGAAGCATACGCAGAAGAAAAAATCATTCTGTAACATATTTCGTTGGCAACCCATCACCGCTGCTTTTGTTATAAAAAAGTTAATTAAAAAAATAAAACCCGATTGCGTAAAAAGTAAACTTTAATTAAAAACTAAATAAAAAAAAATCATTAAACCAAAATAAGTAAAAAAATATATAAATAAAAACTCCTCCTCCTCCTTAGTCGGTACCTCACTGATGGGGATCGTGACTCCGTCGCAGACGCAGCTCATCCACCAGCCGTCTCCAACGGTTTCGGTCCTCGGCGTAGTGGATGGTCTGGTGTACAGGGATGTTCAGGTGGTCAGTCACCTGACTGGACCATCGCTTGGGGCTTCTTCCTCTTGTTCTTTTACCGTCGACCTTGCCCGTGATTAGAAGTTTTTCTAGATAAAATTTTTATGAAATAAAAACTAACAAGAAATAACACAAGCCAAAAGGTTCCGTCGCCGAACCGTCGAAGCCTTGGGCATGTTTTTTTTTTTGTTTTATATTATTTCTTTTGAGTTTTTAATTAAAGTTATTTTTGTCATAATCACAATAAAACTATACAAACTGTAATGCCGAGAATCGGTAACTATTAAATAAAAAAATCTGAACAAATTTAAAATTTATACATTGAAAAGCGGACCGCCTCCGTGGTCTAGTGGTAACAAACGTTGCCGTGAACTCGGGAGGTTGTGGGTTCGATTCCCACCGAGGGCAACTTGTACATTGTATAATTTGTCTCGGTCTGGGTGTTTATATGTATAATATGTATATATTTACAAATAAAAAAAAGGATAAGATGTAGTTTATCAACCATCTAGTTTCCGTAACACAAGCCTCGTAGCTTACCACGGAAATTAGATGGCGCTGTGTGACCTGTCTGGAAATATTTATTTATTATTTATATATATATTTATTTATTTATTGTACGTCTCATATCGCTGAATACTACCTTTATGCTGTTTTACAATTAGATTTACTTGTTAACCTTGAATTGCCAAAACGAGTAGTGTAAATAACTGTTTTTTTTTTTTAGACAATAGTACAACTAACTACAATATACTAAAAGTATCCTATGACCACTACGCGTTGCTGTATTCCTGTCAAAATACTACAGATGGAAGTGATTGTAAGTACCATAATGTTAAACTTCTCCTCCTTGCTTTGTTCTTCTCACTGAGGGTCGTGATCCCCTCCACGGATCACTTTGTCCCGGACGATGCCGCGCCATCCGGGTCTGTTTACGGATGTAGGGCACGTGTATTTATTGTGGTGCGGATCTGGTCAGACGTTACTTTACAGTGTGTGTTCCCTATGCATTGCAAAACAACTTGACCGATCTGGATAAAACTTTGGGAATATGTTGTGTGAACATCAGGGAAGGTTTCTGACATATTAGATTGCATAATAAGTAAATCCTAATATATAAAACATAGTCGGGTTTGTTAGAACACTTATAACTCGAGAAGGGCTGGACACACAGTTTTTGATTTGTTGGATTTGTCTCAGAATACCTATAAATAAAATTGGAATATTTGAAGATTAATAAAATTAAAGAAAAAACATTTACCTATACAAAAAGTTCGTGGTTTTCGTACCTAACAATGTCGGTTGTCAAATATATGTATATGGGTGCGTTCGGAAATTTATATCCAGCTTGACCATTCAATGAATGTTGGGCGGTAAGTTCACAATATTAGTTCACCTTGAAAGTAAAAATTGGCATTTAACATCATTTGAAATGGCACATACTTTCAACGTGAACAACAAACGGGTGGTAGGCGGACTGATGGTGGTAAATTGCCCAGTTTGCCGGGGCAGGGAAGTACCCACTGTTTGTGTAGATAAACCCAGTTAAGTGTATCCACACGTTTCAGGATCAGGCTCGAATTGCCGTCATGCCCAGTCAAGCCGGCATAGTGTTAGGGACTGATGTCAGTCATGAGTGTCTAATTCCAGCTGCAAGGTCATTTATCATCACCATAACCACATCACAGCCCCTAAAACACAGATTCCCAGAGCTCCACTGTTGGAGATGGTCCTTCCAGAATTGTGTGGAGAATTTGGCCACGTTTATGTCAATGTTTAATGACAATTTAATAACGAACCGAAACCAATGGCTTAACGTGCTCTTCAACATACGGTAACGGTTGTTTGTAAAAGAAGAAGACAAATTCCTTTGCATTCCATGGATTCACCGTGCGGGTGCCGGGTCCATCGTGTGTGGGTAAGAGATGAGAAGAATGGTGTCTCGGGCATGCGACCGACAATAGGCTGGTTTAAGAAAAGGAGGCCTCCCTTTTTTATTTTATTGCGCAATAATACGCTCACCATCCATCATTCTACTTCTCTCCCTACCCAACCAAATACTGTATGATTCCGTTAATTCTTGGAAGCTCGTGACTGCCTCCGTGGTCTAGCGGTTAAGTCCGTGGATTTAGACTCGGAGGTACCGGGTTCGATTCCTGGTCGGGAAACAAAAAAAAAAAATTTATTTATGTAAATGTATTTATTTACATAATATTTAATTTATTTGTGATATTTCTCGAGTTTGGTACGCTGGAGACATCGACGAGCTGGCCACTTGTCATGATTGGCTTATATTAAAAGTTGGCTAAATGTGAATCCGCTTATTTATAAGCGTGGTTTCTGACCACCCTGAAAGGGAAACGGTCGTGATGATACTTCTTCTTCTTCTCGTTCCATAAATGTATTGACGGCAGACCTGCTTAGGCCCAATTCTTTCAGTAAGTGATGCAAAGATTTTGCTGGAACTCCTCTCGCACCAACTTCCACTGCGTAAAGCTGAGTCTTGAACCCGTTCCTGATCATTTCTTCTGTGAGATCATAATATTTATTCGACTTCATGTTGTGGTCTTTTGGAATATTTGATTCCCACGGAACGGCAAGTTCAATAAGGATAACTTTTTTCAAGTTCCGAGAAAACACTAAGATGTCTGGTCTAAAGGCTGATACATCTAGTTCAGTAGTCTGGGATTCTATAATGGTGTTCAAATGTATCCATGAGAATTTTCCAGTCTGATGCGGCGCCAAGGATCGAGGTGGGCTTGCATTTAGTTTTATCTTGCATCTATGTGTTTGAGAAAAGCGTATTTCTCATTATCATTAAAGCATAGCATGTGCTATGGTTTGAACCGACCTTTTTAGGACTTTGCCGATGCTCGCACTTTTGATATGCATGTCCGCTCGATTTGCTCGAATGAAACTGTCAGTTTTCTATGGAGATCTGTCGCTTTTCATTCGAATACTTCAAACCGACATGTAAGTCGAATGCGCCAGAATTAGCCTCCTGCGCAACAATCGCTCTTATATCTTTTACGGCACTCAAAAGGCATATGCTAATATTACAAAAGACTTCACAGCAACTTACCTAATCTTATTCTATTTATTAATTAATAATTTTTTTTTTTTTTTTCTTGACTATGACTTATATTATTTATCATCTGCAACAAATAAAGTGTGTTAGATGTGTGTCTTACTGGGTAAAATATATAAATTGAAGCTATAAAATTTTATTGCCAAATATTTCGCCTCTCTTTGGAGCGGCGTCATCAGTGACAGTAACTGAAGGTCTTTATCATAAATTTTGAAAAAGTACGTTTATTTCTTTTAGCAATGGTAAAGGCAATGCACTATACAGTTTTGTATTTATTTTTTAGAAAAATATCATCATCACCTAGCGCATCATGGAAAACATCATCAGCATGTTATGTCCATTGTTGGTTCGATATTAATAAATTTACAAAACAAGTTAGACAAAACCTAATGCATTACATTCAGACCAGGGCTATAGTATGCACCAAGCTGCGATATAAAAGAGCTTTCCCATGTTTTTAAATCAATAGACCGAATAGTTTTAGGAAAACTCTTTAATACTCTTACTGTGAAACAATTGTTAAAGGTAGTGTTATGTATACGCGCATGGGTGGGCACAGGTAAAATATTATTAATTTGAGAATCTACTGAATGTCTGTGTCAATTTTTTTATTTGGCAATAAAATTTTATAGCTTCAATTTATATATTTTATATTATTTATCATAATATTATTTATTTATTCTATTCTAATTTGTTAAACATATATGTACACTGTACATTTAGTGCTCCTTCCGATTTAGTTAATGGTACTGTATATCTCTGCGACCCGTGACTCACCCAACATAAGGCATCAGCTGAAAATCAGCGCTGCAGCCTCGGCTGTAGCATATGCTGAGCTGACCACCTATTTATCGCCACACCTGTTTGTATGTTTTGGTATATAGAATAGGCTAACATTTAAATTTATTCCTTGCATATTTTTTGTTTTTTGGAATCATTGTAATTGTTGCGATAAATAAAGTATTTTCTTTCTTTCTTTCTTTCTAAATGTATTAATTTTTACAGATGAGCTATGGAAACTAAGCCGCAAACCGAAGCTAGCTGAAAAGCATGCAGCGGTAATGGATAAGATCATTCAAGAGAACAATATTAAATTTGGCAACACCTTCCTACCAACCGACGAGGCTTGCTACAATAACGGCATTGCTATAACTAATAACGTCTCCTTGGCAATCTTAGGAACCTCCCTAGTTACTATTTTAAAGCAATTGTTATTATAGAATCAAATAGTTTGACCAAAATCGATAATAGAAACTTCACCCGTATTCGAAGACGTTTGCTCATGGCCTCCTCCACTCAACCTTTTCTTCCAGCTGTCAAAAGAAAATTAGGTTTCTGTAATTTATTTATTTATTTACAAAAAATATCACAGTTTAATATATTAAACATATAAACAAAGTAGCAATAGTGGAACACAAGCCAAAGATATTTTATATTATTTAGACAATACAATTAAAATAAATTAATAGTGTAATTGAACTATGACTAGCAGAAGTAAAAGAAAAAAAATTAAACTAATAAACAAGTGAAAACCAATAGGTTAATGATTATTTACCTAAAACAAAATGATGAATGAGAGGCAGGAACAAAATTATACCATATATACGAGTATAGCAGTATTCGTATATTGCGAAGTGGATTTGCAAAGTCAGTCCGGGATAAGAGTTCTCTTGATACTGCCTCCGGTGATTAGTTCAAAATCAAAATCAATCAAAATAATTTATTTCCATTGGTTCTCTCGAAACAACTTGGATACAGTCAGAACTAATAAAATCAATACATTTTTCACAACATATGTACTAATCAAAGTGGTAATAATGGTTAGACCGTAAACAGGCAATAATCCATATTTATGTATGCTATGCACAACATTATTGCTATAAGCAAGTAAAACTAACTAACTTAGAAACTACTTAAATAAGATCGTGGCTGTAAAGAGGCCGTGTCAGTTTACATTCTAAATACTTAATAATTATGATGTATAGAAATTAGATGTATCAGAGTAGAACATGGCTAAAACGTTAATATAGACAAGTCATTTACAGTAATCTAAACAGGTGAATGAATAAATGAGTGGAAATGTACGTCGCGATGTAGCTTGAGTTTGACAATTCTATTCCTCGAGCGAAGTGACGTGCCGAGGAGGCCCTCCCCGTATGACAGCTGGAAGAACGAATTGTGTGGAAGAGCTGTTGAGAAAACGTTTAAAAATTTTGTAATCTTTAAAAATGTTGGAGTGTGCGAGCGAGACCTAGAGGGTTCTAAGATTGCGGGTACACCAGCAGTGACACGAGCCCTTCTAGCACAAGAAAGCCCGTAGTGTCCGAGATGATCGACTGGTTCTCCACATCGGTGGACAGTCCGGGCTCCGAGACGAAGGCACACCGATTAATTTAAATCGAATGATAAATGACTTTAGGAGTTATGATGACAGAGTCCGCTAGGTTACTTTAAACGAAGTGTGAAAAAGCATCTTGCTAGGCCGGTATAATGGTAAGGATACGTCGCTCGGTCGTCAGTGTCTGACTCCATTTCATAATAATTTAATATATAAATAAATAATTTAAATCTGCTTGTTTGTAGTTTTATTTGCATCATCGATAACCTCTGTCTACCTTCTGTTCTGTTCTTCCTGTGAGGCGCTCTTGGAGAAGAACTAAAGTAGACAAATCCTACATGATGTGTATTAGAACTTGAACTTGCCGGGTCCCAAGCATTTATGCATTCATCATTGCATATTTCAGTTGGCTAGATAATATTATCCTACTACAATCTCATTGTTGATGAATAGTAAAATCACTTATTTTTAATTCAAGTTTATACAAGGGTTGCTGTTGATGGTTGGTAGTTTGTTGTATCCGTAATTAGTATTATAAGTATGTAGTTATAAATTACTATTATAGCATCTGTTAATTTAAGTATCTTTTAAATCATGTTTGCGTTATTACTCTATCCTTGTTTTTATTTTTATATCCAGTTTTTTTTTTCTTTCCTTTCCATAGTATTTGTGTTTAACTTCTATTATGTATAAAATATTTTTGGCTCTCAATTTTTCATTTTATTTTCTTATTGTTATTAATTTATTACACAGATGTTCAAATTTGTCACGTGCCGGCAAAGCCTTTAAAGGGGCCCCTTAGTGGTTCATATTATTTATTAGTTTTCAATTTTAGTATCTTGCAGAGTGACAATTTTGTTTATCTGTGATATTGTTTGCGTATGTTGACTGTTTGTTGCCTAAATAAATAAATAAAATATTCAATAAATTGCCTGACTATTTTAAGGATGAGCCATTTAATAAATTCAAAAGATTAACAAAAGCATGGTTGTTGAAAAGGTCTCTTTACAGTATGCGTGATTTTCTTGACTAATTGTGATTATTGACTAAATTATATTGCATGCTTTGACATTATTATTATTAATCCTACCGACTGATAAATGTTATTATTGTTTTACGTTTCTGGTAAATTGTATTTATTCTTGTGTCTATAAATATGATATTGTAATTGTAACTACGGTAATATTGTATTATATTTAATAATGTGATGTGTGTACACCTTTGCAGGTAGGGTTTGGTAGTACTAATCGATAGCAATCGCAACTGCAAATTTGTCTACCCAAATTCTTTACACGAATAAATATTTCATTTCATTTCAATCTAGGAGACTAGATTCGTGAGTCACAAGGGCGGTGTTGTAGTAGGAACAGCGCCCAGCACCAAAGGTGCGTTGAATCACCAGCGGGTAGTTAGCCGCCGAAAAACGGGAGATTATCCCATCCCCAACTCAGGCCCATTGAACACCCGGGCCTGGATGACTCCGCTGTCTGTGGACCTTCATCAAATATACAGCAAACGGCATTTTAAATACTGAACTCCGTTTAAATAGAGAAAAACCAAGGTGCTTGAAAGAAGAAGGATGACTAAAAGTACGAAGTATCATCACGACCGTTTCCCTTTCGGGTGGTCAGAAACCACGCTTATAAGCGGATTCACATTTAGCCAACTTTACTGTAGGCCAATCATGACAAGTGTACCGAACTCGAGAAATATCACAAATAAATTAAATGTATTTATTTACTTTAATACATATTGTTCCCGACCAGTACCTCCGAGTCTTAATCCACGGACTCAACCGCTAGGCCACGGAGGCAGTGATTAAGATGATGAAGATCTGTGGTCTAGAAGTGATCTAGTGGTGAACTGCCTGCTTTATGCAGATGATGCTGTTCTTTTAGCATCGTCCGAACAACAACTGCTATAACTAGTCACAGAAAGAATGAGAGATGTGCAGAAAAAGGACTCCGTTTAAATGCGAGAAAAACCAAGGTAGGACAATAAATATTGATGATGAAACTCTAGAACAAGTAAATTAAATTATAAATATATCTGGACAGTATTTTCACTGCGGATGTGAAGTACGATAGGGATGTTCAGTGGCGGATTTACCCTAAGGTCCGGTAGGAGTTAGGAGCGGCCAATCGTGTCAAAAACCTTATTATACCGTATGTTTTGTAACACATTGTATAACACTTATTATATCTTATTTTTTACTTTTAACCTGTAGTTAAATAATTGAAAACTAAAACCGCTGAAATGTTTTATTTAAATGTGAAAATATCCCTGAATCCTCGTAAAATATTAGAACGTAGCAGCTATTATTATTATTATTATTTATAACTAATAGTTACTTTTACTCGCACTGCCCGCACTTGCGATACCAAATACTTCGTACAAATTAATTGTATTTAATTGGATATTCAAATATTTAACTCGTAATTAGGTGGTAAAAGTTGATAACACTCGTGTTAAAGTTTTCATAACCAAGTATACCAAGTTGGCAGAGTTTGTTAGAGCAATTAACCAGTTGTAACAACTTATGTACCATATTCTTGCGAAATAAAACATTTCATTTTAAATCGATTTAAATAAAACTGGGCAATAAAGTAAATTCAATATTTTATATGGTGGAGAAAGGGGCGGCTGATGGCTTGGGGTCTAGGGCGGCTGAGACTGCAAATCCTCCACTGGGGATGTTGAAATAAGAGTGAACGCGGGGTGAGGCGGAATGCACAATCGTCCGAAATTGAAATTGGCTAAGATCGATTACGTCTGTCAGAAATGTCAAAAGCTAGGCAGAATTTGCTACAGTCTCTTGACTATAATACAACGGAAGAATTGCTGTCAATAGTAAAATAGGAATGCGATAATAACAAAGTATGTAAAGTTTACACACCCTCTTACACACACTTACATCATAACACCACACCACACAATTTTTATTTTATTTTTCTTTTTGTGTAAATTTTGTTTATTTTGTAATGAAAAGTAATAATATATAAAGGGGTAAAATATATTTAAAAGGGTGTCTGGGCGTTGACTGCCGACGGACAGACCTATACATATAGGCTTAGTTCGCCTGCAAATGTCTGTTTTCCTGTACCATAATGCATAACGAAATATGTTATTGTTTTCATATCTAGTAAATTTACTGAATAAAAGATATATTATTATTATTATTAGACCATACGTTTTCGGACGATTGTGCATTCCGCCTCACCCCGCTGGGGTCACTGATCGCCAGTCGAAATGTAGGTGACAAAGCTCGGCTCGCCATACACAAAGCCATGCTGGTACCAAAACTTATCTATGGAAGCGAGACGTACCGCTATTAAAAAAAACGTGCGTTGATTGTTTGTTACGTAATTTAATTTTCATTACATTCACCTGAGAAAAGTATTTGCTATCGAATATTCATCTTTATTTCATTAAGTTTAAGTATAGTTTAGTCTACACATTGTACAAATTAATGTACGAGTATATCACATTGCATAGTATTTCGTTGTAAGCAGTATTTTGGTATCGGAAGACATTTACTAAAATCGGGAGATATCCCGGAAAATCTGGAGACCTGACAACAGTGCATGTGTGCAATAGCGAGCATTTTTTTAGTGACCTTGCTTTCACCTGATGGGCGCGAGATGTCCATAATTTTAGCAACTGGAATCAGACACTCATGACTGATATCAGTCCCCAACACTATTGCTGCTTGACTGAGCATGACGGCAATTCGAGCCTGATCCCTAAACGTGTGGATCCCCCGCTACCCCGCCCTGACAGACTGGACAATTTACCACCATCAGTCGGCCTATCACCTATTAGCATACGACTAACTAAATGTTTTTTTACTTGCCACTGTTACACGGAGAAATCCGGATGAAACAGCTAGTGAAATATTTGTTATCGGAACATTACAAACTCAATCAAAGTTATTAATCTAAAGATAAAAATTATCAAAAACAATATGAAGCACTTCAATTTGGAGCTATTTGTTGAACAATGATCCTTTAATCAAGGATATGGCAATTCAAATTAAAATAAATTATTCTTCCTCGCCAACCCGTCTGGCAGCGGGGCGAGTGTAGGCCACATTATCACCAACAGTGGAGGGCTAGTACGCTATGTTTTAGGGGCTGTAATGAATGAATGAATGAAAAATTAAATATAAACAAACCAAATAAAAACATTACTTACAAAACCTAATCAAAATAGAAATCTTATCCGAGCAGCATGATGGCAAGAACGCTGGTTGTATTTCGTTACTAAACCGCTATGCTAATTCTCTGAGCGAGGAAAGAACCAGCTATATTTTCACGGGAGCAGACAATTAAATGTGATGTGCTGTATTAAAAAAAAAAACTAAACTCAAATGGGCCTAGAGTATCTACAGCAAACGGCTTTGATTATACGAGTAGATACGTACGCTATAGTATATAGTAGATAATAGATACGTCGCTCGGCTTACTATGCTCTGCGCTTTCGGCTGCGGCTCTCGCTTATTGCCCTGTTCCCCTGAGGTATCACAAAACCTAAGTGTAAAAAACACAATAAACCACGTAAGAGTATTAAATTAGGTATAAGAACTTTTCATCATCATCACAGCCCCTGGACACACAGTCCTAGACATGCATTGTTGGAGAAAACTTCTGTAGAATTTGGCCTACACTCGTCACGCCGAGGTTCTGATGTCACTTTTTAATGACAATTTAATAAAGATTCCACGAGTTGGTATAAGAGGAACATTTATTTTGTGTTATTTTAAATGCATCTGTCATCACGCACGCTAGTTCGCACTTATTTGCGGAGACCGTTTTCGCTCACTAATGCTACATCTGTATTATTTCAAGATCATTGGCTGCGAATCCCATATTATATCGATTTAGATAGGCAATGGGTAATTATAAAAACTAAATCACGTCGATAAGGGTCATTTGTGCTGGTACTTTTATGACGCGAGTGTTAAATATGGTTTCATGATGAAAGGGTGGAAAATTGTGTTAACCCTGCTGGGGGTTTGTAGTTGTAGTGCACAAGTGATCGTAGAGGGCCCCTGCGACCCATCAGTGCCTGTGTCCAATCAATTTAATTTTACAACGGTTAGTATAGTTTATGCAATAATAAATATGACTGTATAGATCTAAACAGTAAACTCTGTTACTTTATTTATTATGTATTTATTTATTATTATTATATTTATTATGACCGCCTCCGTGGTCTAGTGGTAACAAACGTTGCCGTGAACTCGGGAGGTCGTGGGTTCGATTCCCACCGGGGGCAAGTTGTACATTGTATAATTTGTCTCGGTTTGGGTGTTTATATGTATAATATGTATATATTTACAAAAAAAAATCTAGTTTCCGTAACACAAGCCTCGTAGCTTACCACGGAAATTAACAGGCGCTGTGTGACCTGTCTGGAAATATTGATTATTTATTATTTTATTATTATTATTAGGGTCGCCAACAGTGTCAGCAACAATACATACATAGATTTTCACTTACAACTCGGACAAAAACCAGATGCTGCACCAATTATAGGCAACCACCATATGCTATTATAGTATCCATTAATTAAGCCTTTGAGTAGCCAAAATAAAAACTTAATACAATTACAATAATAATTAATTAGTTTAAACATTAAATATAAATTAAAAGCTACCTAAATATTAAATTTAAAATAAACTAAACTATAAATAAAAAATGTTCTCTAGAGACGTCCCATCCGAGATAGTCCGAAGGAGACTGGCAACATTTCCCCTCTGTATAGCGTGGTCAATACGTTGGCAGAAATAATTGCCAACCTTCCTGTCTCCAGACCTTTCTGTCAGCCGCTTTGACAACTCCTTGGCCAAGCGCCTCGCTGACGGTCTCCATGGGCCCATCGTCTCGACCCCAAACGGCGAAAATTCGTAACCGATACCAAGGTTGGCGTATTTGCGCTATTTGAGGTTCTCCGCACGCCGCTATCCCTTACCTGAAAGATCGTTTCCAATTTCTATGCGACACACACAGTTGTGCGCTTCGTTCCTCTTCCAACAATCAATTAAAAATTCCGACACATTCTTCCAGCAGATGTTCAGATTCTTTTACAGTATCAGCAGCCCGCCAGTGGAACCGGCTTCCACTTAACGTTCGAGAAGCACCCTCACTTAAGTGTTTTAAAAATTTACTTACCTTACACCTTCACAAAAAGCAAGACGAGTCGACATAACCTCTCAAAATTGGTATAATATTGTATGTATTTTATATATATATTTATTATGTATTTATATGTACTTGTGTTATTATATATTTATATATTAGTGTATAAGTGTTTTAGCTTTAGTTGCTAGTAATAGTTTAAGATTTTTTTATTTTTTTTATTATTAATCTCGATTTTAAATTAATGATTAAATGCACAATCATTGCTCACTATCCCAAAGGTTAGCTGGTAGAAAATGTCACTAGACATTAAGTTCGCCTATGTACATTTAAATGT
This sequence comes from Tinea semifulvella, assembly GCA_910589645.1. Lineage (NCBI taxonomy): Eukaryota > Metazoa > Arthropoda > Insecta > Lepidoptera > Tineidae > Tinea > Tinea semifulvella. The sequence continues at coordinate 4,295,440 of OU342620.1, forward strand.
GTTTTTGTTTATTGTGCAATAAAGAATTTATCTATCTATCTATCTATCTATCCCCGCGCCTAACGAGGTCGCCTGGATGTGCGATGGAGCTAATGTGTCTACACCAGACGTCGCATCCCACACCAGAGACCTTCATTTCATTTCATAATTTAGTTTGTATATTAGTTTTAAGTTATTTATTTGTAACAAGTTATATATCTTTATGCATTTTATAATTCTATGTACGAGTATATCCTATCTGTGGATAACGGTGTTAATTGTATAATTACCTGCCCTTATCCACCTCTTTTGTCTTTGAATCGTTTGCTGTCGTCGCCGCAAATCTATGGAATGAATTACCTCAGGATATTAGACAAGCAAGTTACAACACTCACGAGGATTTAAGTGGAAATGGGCTGGTCACGTGGCATGTCTTAAAGATAACAGATAGACTACATGGAAGGGACCGAAGGGCAAGAGAAATAAAGGAAGACCTAAGGAATGATGGGAGGACGAGATAGTAAAAGAAGCAGGACAATACTGGATGGATGAGGCACAGGATTGGAAGAAATGGATAGAGAAGGAGGAAAGCTTCACCCGACAAGGGGTCCTTAATTAAATCAAAAACAATAAAAACAATATTTTGAATTTGTATTGACTAGGTTTTTGTAAAGTAAAGTTACTTTTTAGTAACTTTACTTCTATAACAGTTGTTGTAAATTTTTGCATGCTTATGGCGAAATATGTGACCCATTGAATATTAATAAGACCTAATATTGTTTGTAACCATGTTTCTTGCAAATAAATAAATATTTCATTTCATTTATGTAAATACTATTTTGTGTAAATTAATTAAGGAATAAACGGCTTTATTATTATCCGCTCATTTGATAACTCGTTCTCTCCATTACCTCTCACCATACTGGGTTTATGGCCAACTCATTTCTGTAGAATGAACTAAAAGTAAAAAAAGTAAAGTATCATCACGACCGTTTCCCTTTCGGTGTGGTCAGAAACCACGCTTATAAATAAGCGGATTCACATTTAGCCAACTTTACTATATGCCAATCATGACAAGTGGCAAACTCGTCGATGTATACAGCGTACCAAACTCGAGAAATATCACAAATAAATTAAATGTATTTATTTACATTATTAAATATTTTTGTGTCCCTACTAGGAATCGAACCCGGTACCTCCAAATTTAAATCCACGGACTTAACTGCTAGACCACGGAGGCAGTTAATGTTAATGTAATGTAGAATGAACTACCAGTAGAAATCCAATAAGCATCCAAACAAAATATGTTTTTAAAAAATGGTTTCATCGCATTATTTAAATGGTTCATAAGTTATGTAATGGTATCATATGTCGTATTAGTATTTAATATATCATAGTTATTATAGTTATATATTTTAGTAATATAATTGTATTAATTGTTATGATTATTGTCTTATTTATTCGGAGTAAAGTACAAAGATTAAAAAATAAAATAAAATAAGAACTAAATTATAAAACTAAAAAATAATAAATAAAATTACGACTATTCGATGGGCGTAGTGTACCGAGGACACTCGCTGCGTTCCCCCGCTGAACAGCGAGGCTGACCCTTAGAACAAGATATTCTCTACTCAAAGAGTCACCCGTCGCCAAGTGGAGTTTCTTACCAAGCTCGCGGGAGAACACAAGAGTCTCCTCGGACCACGGGCCCATCGTTTCAACTGCAAATGGAATGAAATGGTGATTGATGATGATCTCCGCGTACTTGTTGCGCTTAAGGCGTGCGGCTGATTCTGCAGCGGCACCAGGTTTCTTATGGCTGGATGTCACATATGACTGACAGAGTGTGTCAACACATGTGGCATCCCAAACCAGTGCGCGGCCTCTAGTATATGGAATTAATGACATCCCATTAATTGTATGTATATGTATATAGACTTATTTATTACTTTGCTGGAAAGAATCGTTCAGTGAAGTAGCCATTGACATCTAGAGGATTAACTACAAAAAAAACTTACTATAAATACTTACCACTATTATTTTATTTATTCGATATAGTTCATGGGAAAATGGTACGAAATGTCGAGAATGCCGAATCAGTATCAGGCAGGGGACTGTTCGCACTTAGAATTTAAGGACAGGGGAGATAACACGTCGGATGTACACAACGTTATCATAAACAACAATTTTTACGAAGAGTACTACGGATCTGCAGACCATGTTGAGCAGGCTATGTTTGTTCTTGACATGCCAAACTTCGAAAATGGTAAATAATTTTAATTTTATACTTTGAGAAAAATATTTAAATAAATAGATATTTTATGTGATGGAAAAAGGTCGATTAACTGAAATCAACTTTTTCTACTTCGTGGAATTCATTAAAAAGCAAATATTTTTATATTTTAATCTAAAATAAAAATAAATAACAACGTATTTTTTATTTTTATTATTCAGTAATAAAGTTTTAAGTTACGGTGCAGAGCAGTTTTCCTAAAAATATCGCCACTCATACTGAACCTAATCACGTTTACTGTCGTAATTCTTTCTCTCTCTATTTCGTCTCACAGCTGTGGGCGATATAAGTAACACTCCCCAACCTGTAGATATTTATCACGATGGATATAGCGATCTTGAGACGCGGCGTTATTCACCATGCACTAGTGTTTTGTTTTTCAGATAAAAAAATGAATCTTTTAATAATAGTGACCTTTTTCATTTCAAATGAAGGATCTACTAATAAGACCTGAAACCTAAAAAAATATTTGCTTTTTTGATAATTACACGCGGTATAATAAATTACTCCTGAGGGAATATATGTCCAGTTAGACACATTACCAACAAGACGACAGTTTGAGATCAATTCAATTCAATTCATTTATTTTGCAAGTAGGCATAGGACAAAAAGAGATGTATTCTGCACTTTTACACATCAATTTTTACAATATTGATATAAAACAATATCATTTTATAGTACATATTGGTGAATCTGGAGCAGTACATGTTTTTTTTTTTATACTAGCACGACATGTGACCTTGGGCCCATCTGATGGTAAGTGGCGCGCAAGGTCCATGAATGTTAGCAACTGAAGTCAGACACTTACAACTGCTATCAGTCCCTAACACTATGCCGGCTTGACTAAATGCTTTTTCACACTTCGCTTGAAGGACTCCCAGTTATAGGAAAGTGGAAACACAGAGGCTGGAAGAGCATTCCACATCTTTATCGTACGACAGATGTATGAGTCCCCAAATTTATACGTACATATTCTGACCTGTGCGTGTGGTTCAGTTGCGGAATGGAGAGGGAGGGATTAGGTTATAGAGTTCTTCGGAGCACTCACCATAGTATAGCCGGTAGAACACGCTTAGAGAAGCCACATCTCGGCGACCATCATTTGGAAAGAGAAACAATAAAATAACAAAATTATAAATACATAATAACGCTTAACATTATAGCTGCTGTAAATAGGCATTGTCACACTATAGGCTAAGACAGACACAATTATAAAAATGTCAATGTCAGTTAAGATATGTTGTCCACGTACGAGCAAAACCATCTGTAAAGACAACCATGGTCTATGGATACCGATTTTTTTTGAGCTTAACAAGAATAGTGGTGCAAGCATAATGGTGCCTCTAAGCGAAGACAAACGCGGCGATGAAAAATATTTCGTTCTGCCGAGGTTCGCAGAAGTCAGTGCATGTTCAGACGTCGTTTTTAAAATCAAAATCAAAATCAAAACATTTATTTTCTAGAATACGGTACATAATGTGGCTAGTAGTAGTAGTTTTCCGGCGTATCCTGCCGTCATGCAGCGTGAAAATATTTACATTTATATAGTAGTTTAAAGTCAATAGTTTCAACACACCTATACATGAAAATAAAAACAAATTAAATTAAATGGAACAATAAATTACATGTCAATTAGGTACCTACTTATATTATGTCAAAGATTTATTATGATAATAATTAAATTATCCTACTCAAGTACATCACTGAGAAAATCCTTATTTGAATAGTATACCTTTAGTACCAATAGCTTAAATAACTTTTTTTGAAAATCCCTTTCATTTAATGCTTTTAGATCAGATGGCAAATGATTAAATATTTTAATTGCCATACAGTAACAATTTTTCGAGTAAATCTCCAAGCGTTGGGATGGGGTACATAGTTTGTCTTTGTATCTTTGACCTCGGTAACCCATTTCTCCGTTCGTTTTAAAAAGCTCTTATCTTATTATGTATCATTTACTGATGATTTTTCATTCATTATCATCATTTCAGCCTCTAAAATACAGAGTCTTGGACCTTCACTGTTGGAGATGAACCTTCCAGAAATTTCTGGAAAATTTGGCCTACAGTTGCCACTCTGGTCAGACGGGTTGGAGAGGGTCTTATGTCATTCTTTTTGTAATGACAATTTCATAACAATTCTACACAAGTTGGTATTAATTGAACCGGGACGGCTTAACGTGCTCAAGAGGCTCTCCGGTGTCAAACCCTTTACGATGTTAAGGAAGGCGTTTTTACAACCGAGCCACCACCCCCTTATTGCAAACCGGGCCCTTTTAGACATCCATCGGGCCCGGCCATTCATACCGGGCCCGGTAGGTACGAAAACTGCGGCACGGAAGCCCCAACTTGTAGAAACCTGGCGTGGCAAGCGCTGCGAACCGCGATGTTGTCGTTCTGTTCTGTTTATTATTCTAATACTATGTTTTCAAATAGTTACATTAGTATTAGTAATTAACTTTAAGCAAGCAGGTCTTTCTCTTTACTCTGTATAGTATTAGTAATTAAATTACGGGCGACCTCTTAAATAATTTGACTACTTTCCAAACTTTTTCTCGAAATCCTCTAAATCCAGGCATTTCATCAGCGCGTGGAAGATCATTTCTATCCTAAACTTAATTACTGAATACTAATGCTTGCTTAAACTTAATTAGTAACACTAATGTTACTATTCCGTTCATAAGTGATACTAACTAATTCTGTATTAAAAACTCGTGATTTTGAGACTGATTATTGTTGATTTGCTGGTTTGAAATAAATATTATTCCGTAACCTTGAATCATTATATTTTCCCTCCATTTACTTAAAGCAAATTTTCATAAAATACTTCAAAGGTTTCATCCTAACACATCAAACCGGCCGGGGTTGGCGACGAATGTGACCGGATCCGGCCGGGTTGAAAAACATATCGGGTTTCAATCTCTAAATTCAGCATTGCCGAGTTGTTAGTTTATTTTTGAAGTTTTTATCAAATCAAAATTAGGTAAGTAATCTATAAGGAAAATCTCTAAATAAACGAAAATTAATCGTGTAATTGTTTTTAGAAATCGACTACTGGATTCTTATGATTATTGGTAACGCATACGCTTTGACGTATAGCTGCAAGGATATCTATTCAGGAGACGTAGTGACACAAAGCGAATGTAAGTATAGACAGAAGTGGAGGTCGGTTATATGTTTTTGTGCTTTGCTTATACATTGCTTATATTTTTTGCTCAAGTTTTGCTCTTACTATGCTAAGATTTCAAATTCAAATTCAAATTCAAAATCGTTTATTGCACAGAATACAGGTAGATATAGGATAATACAATTTTACAGTTCAGCTGTATCCTACCATAATGGTATGCAAATAATAGTACATGTCAATTACAACTAAAATTATATTTGTCAACACTTATAATGTAAAAATTCTTGGATACTATAAAAACATTGTTCTTTTAACCATTTATTTAACAGCTTCTTAAATTTAATTATTGATGTCAATTGTTTTAATTCTATAGGCAAACCGTTAAATATTTTGATACACATTTGGTGACTATTTTTAGAAACAATGGTAAGTTTTGTAGCAGGTTTCCATAAATTGTATTTATATTGAGTCCGAACATTTGTTCGCCCGTCCTCGTTAACAGACCGAAAAAGACTCGGGTAGTTTTTAATAAACATACATGCGTCTAAAATATACAGACACGGCAATGTTAGAATATTATAGTCACGAAAGTATGGTCTACAGGAGTCGCGCTGTCCGAGATTAAAAATTGCACGGATGCATTTTTTTTGGATTATAAACAGCGTATCTATATCTACAGAGTTCCCCCAAATTACAATGCCATATCTCAGCACAGAGTTTACATATCCATAGTATGAAGTAATAGCTGCTGATTTATTGACGAACTGTCTAACTTTTTTTAAAGCGTAAACAAATCTATTAAGTCTATTGGAAACATCTTGCACGTGGTCCTTCCAATTGCAAAACTTATCAAGGGTAATGCCGAGGAATTTATGACCAGATACCTCTTCAATACTTTGTCCTTCAGATTTGATGTTAAGCACCCTAGGTTTGGTTTTATATGTGTGGCATTGGATGTATTTTGTCTTACTGGGGTTAACCATTAAATTATTATTACGCATCCATGTAATCACAGCTGCTAATGTTATATTGATTTCATTTTCATACGCAATATTATCTTTATTATCATTTCTAATTAAAACTGTGGTGTCATCAGCAAAAAGCACGCATTTATGCTTCAGTGAATCGGGTAAATCATTTATATAGAGGAGAAATAACAGTGGGCCCATTACACTACCCTGTGGTACACCATATCTGTTATAGTTATAATCAGATCTGTAGCTCTGTACACTTTGACTTTCAGAACTATAAGCACAGATTTCCACACATTGTAATCGATCACTTAAGTAAGATGTTACCCAGTCTGATGCCACCCCACGTATACCGTAAGCGTTCAATTTTCTGATAAGGATCTTATGACAAACAAAATCAAACGCCTTGCTCATATCCATAAATAATAAGGTTATAGGTATTTTACGGTTAAGACAATCTGTAACATTTTTAATTAATTGGTAAGCTGCTAGAGTAGTGCTTCTTCCCTTTCGAAATCCATTTTGCTCATCTTTTATAATTCTATTACAAACTATAAAATTGAATATTCTACTGTACATACATTTCTCAAAAATTTTAGAAAAAATCGGTATTAGTGCCACTGGTCTGTAATTATTCATTAAACATTTGTCTCCTTTTTTATATAATGGTTTCAGAATAGTTTTTTTTAAAGCTTCAGGAAAAATACCTTGGCTAAGAGATAAATTTATAACATGTAATAATGGGCAAGCGATTACATTAACACTAGTTTTTATTATTTTAGTACAAATACTGTCATAACCCACTGATTTAGAATTATTCAACGACTTGATTATTTTAACAAGTTCAGTTATATCAAATGGTCTTAAGAATATAGTTGGTGTTACTGGAGACACATGTTTAGTAACATTAGTAATAGTCGCATTTTGTGTACAATTTTCACTAATAACATTTATAAAAAAATCATTAAATGTCTCGGCTATCTTATCCGGTTGATTTATACTAGTATCAGAAACGTTGATGTTAGATATTGTATGCCTGTTCATAGTCTCATTTGTGCATCTCTTAATAACTGACCACACAGCTTTACATTTATTAGTAGATTTACTAATAAATTTATAATTCATTAAATTTTTAGAACAACCAATACATTTTTTTAAAAGCGATGAATATGTGTTATATACTATTTTATTGCAAGGATTTGGATTTTTACGGAATTTCCAATACAGGGTTCTTTTACGTTTTGAACTTTTTTTCATACAACGGATTATATTTAAGTTATATATAGGTCTGGAGACAGGAAAGCTGGCAATTATTTTTGCCAACGTATTAGCCTCGCTATACAGAGGGGAAATGATACGCCTGCATGTCAGTACACATCGGTGACCTGGGCCCCAGAAAATTAAAAAAAAAAAAAAAAAAAAAATTGTTTTTTTACTTTATCTTTTATATAGTAGGTTCAATCCCAATGTATGAGAGTAGATAAATTAGTGTATGAAACTGCACATAACTAGGTATTAAAACACTTGTGTGATACTATTAAAAACCTTGCCTACGGTTCGGTTTTAAACACACACTCGTGTATAATACTTACCCCTTATTATGCAACAGTTTCATAAACTACTATTACAGTACATAGTCGAGCTTAATGTCTAAAAACATTTTCTAACAGCTAACCTTTGGGAGATGTGAGCAGGGATTGTAAGGTACATGACCGCTAATATTTGAGAAAAAGAGATTTATTGAGAGAGAAAGATGAAACAATTTGCGGTAAATATATGTAGGTAACTTAACTTTTTTTTCAGTAAACTTTTGGAAGCTCGGCCGTCGAGTTCCGAACGTCGAAGCCGACGCGCTCGCACACGCAGCACTTGATACAAGAATCTATGATCTATTTGGAATTAATGTAACATTTACCATGTACAACGTTGATCACTCCGAGCATTCGTGTTACACACTACCTATACTGGAGGATGGAGATGACGTCATATTACCTGGACAATGTGCAGACCTTCCTGTTATCAAAGATCTGGATTACGAAGCTGTGAGTTTATTTGTACTTTATTGTATTCGTAGTTAATTGAAATTGTTTTTTTTTTTTAATGTGATGTACAAAAACTGATAACAAACTACTTAATATAACTAATAGAATTTCCACCATCCTATTTTTAGAATCACGATTTTTGACTTCAATTTGAGAAATAGTAATACCCCATAAGTCGTCATATTTTTTAAATATGTGTTATAATTTTCTTGTCCTTTTATCTTCTTGAATGCGGGCAGACCACTATTCGTCTCGACAAGTTTACAAGTACCTGGACGTGATTGATTCTGTTCTTTGGAATTCATGCTTTTTTAGTATAGTAATCTGAACTGAATACACCAAAAAAATTAACTGTTTTAAGTTTAAGTATTTAATTCACCACAAGGCTTATTAAATGGAATAATACTAACAGTATATCTATCAATAAAAAATAAAAAACCCGCTCGCGTAAAAAATGATCTGGAATTAAAAAAGAAATAGTCCCATGGAGACAGGCAATATTTTCCATAAGTACTTGTATAGCGAGGCTTGTACTGCCACTATAAAGCAAGAATTCAGTTACCGACCCTAGGACGTATGTTATAAAGTTTCTGTATTCAGTTTTCAGGACTATGGCATAGTTATGGAAGTTATGAAACTGGAGATGGCGAAGGAACGTGTGTTAGGAATTCATTTAGTTACAATTCAGGAGAAATTTCCATAGAAAATTCTAGAGTAATCGATGAGAAGTTGCATTTTAGAACAGATACTGCAACTGATGGGGAAAATGGTGCATTTACTTTTACACAAGATTTGGAAGAAGGTAAGTTTATATCCAACAAGAATCTAAAATTAATGCATAATGAACGGCAAAACGTACATACCGCAATGTTAAACCGAACCATACACACAGGCCAAAATAGCCATCCACATACTATAGCCACTATCACTACGTTCTATACATTTGGAGTCCGTTACATTTGACGCAGGCTGCAGAAGTGAAATTTTCTCGCAGCATATGTGTTCCGCCAGTTCTATAAACCTGGAGTCCTTCAAGCCAAGTGTACAAAAGCATCTTGTTAGGTTGGCATAGTGGTAGAGACTCATGGTGGTCGTCATTAGCTGGCACTGATGCCCTATTCTCAAACCTTGGTAACCGCTTGACATCAGGTTGGCGCGGTAATGGCATACGCACCAAAAATATGGATACTGATTTGGTCTGGATAAGTTTAATAGCTCAGGGTGCTTTTAGATAGATTGTGTTTAAAACCTTAATTTTCTAAGGGGTTCTGAAGTGGAGACATATAGGCACATTTAGGCACAACGTATAGGTTTTGGAGTAGGACTACCCAAGTTTGTTTCCCCTTATTGTCAAGGCGACTATTTTGTATATAATCCATAGTAATAGGCTAGATTCTGCGTTCTTTGGGTTTTAAAACCGCCTCCAAATAATTAATATTTTCTAAATTATGTCATATATTTCAGGGCCAGTGAGTCGTGAAGTATTTATTTTAGATACAGATTATACTTCATATGCTGTAACCTACGGATGTGAAAATGTCGGGGATGATCAGAAAAGAAGTAAGTGGCATATTTCCCTTAACTAATTGCTAGCAGAACTAGCTTAGCTGATTCTAGTGACCTATTTATATCAATAAGTAAGCAAGCAAATTAAACTATCTATACATTTGATTAGTCAATTTATTTTGTGGAAATAAAGAATACTATTCCATAGTTTTGGGAAGTTATAAATAAGAAATTAAATAAAAACGTATTTATTGATCAATCAATTCAATAACAGAACTGTTGTAGTCAAAAATAATTATACAAACATAGAGCAATAATAAACCAAGCACTTTCATTCCAGTATACTCTCAAATAATGACAAGAAGAAGAATTGTAGCAGAAGATGTATTAGAAGATATAAACGCAGTACTAGATTCGTACATAGAGTTAAACAGCCGGTATTATCAATACACTGACCAGACTGATTACGGGTGCTTCTACTATCCAGAACATGTGGAAGACCAGCCTGTAGTATTCAGAGGCCAATGTGAAATGAATATCACTAATATGGATAACTTTGATGTAAATAAAGTGAGTACAGCCCAAGTAACACGCAAACGAGACTTTTACAAAAGAGGATGTTTTAAAAAAAAATAACTTTTTAAATATATCGTAAGTTCAAAAAAATTAAGACACAACTAAACTCACCTTTATAAGACATCCCAGTGTCATACTTGCAACCATTGCTAAGATAAAATAAAAGATATTACCATTTCTATAAACTGCAATAATAAAAAAAAAATGTTATATCACTTCTGTGATTATTTGCTTGGGTTGCACCAAAACGATTATTATAAGAATAATTATTTCATTTGTTATTATATTTACTTGAATATGTGTACGAAGTAAAATGATGTTCATTACATGGTCTTTCATTGGACACCTCATTTAATTAAATCAGTAGCTATCTAGTAATATCATTTTATAGAATGGGCCGTCCGTCATCTTTGCTACGTCACAGCTCCCCTCCATACACTGAGGAAGTGACTACCGCTCTTTACGTGTTCAGAAGAACATACCAAATAAGTACATACTAGTAATTTGTATGGCGGATCTGAATCCCACGAAATACGTAATTTGACGTTTTTTTTTACAATAGGGCATACCTACTATTATTCACTTTAATCTTAATCTTTAATGACCATATTTTTCAATTGTAATGACATTATTAATTATCTTAGTTATTAGTTATGACATTATTATTTTTAGTTATTAGTTAAGACATTATTAGTTTTAGTTATTAGTTAGGACATTATTAAGATGATTAATATTAATTCTGCCAATGCCTCTATACAGCTGCAATAAATACTTTTTATAGTAGTCTAGTTATATTTAAGTAAGTATATAGATTTCACATAATAATTTTAATAATTAGACATTTTATATTTAGCTTTATTTTAGTGTAGGTAAATAAGACAATGCAATAAATAAACAATAAACAACAATCGTTTAAATTACAAAAAAAATATTTTCGTACAACCTAGGCTTAGACTTGTTGCTACCAATCAGTCTATAAAGCCATTTACAACGTATTTATATAATTATATATTTTTTTCAAATTACAGTTTGAAGGTATCTGGCACGTTATAGAACATTACCCAAACGAGGAAACTACTGGCACTTGTGTTAACCATGAATATACTATTGATCAAGATAATAATAATATTGTAAATTTTCTGAATACTCAAGTCTCTGGGGAAAGGCTGGTGGAATTTGTTGGACAAGCAACTTTAGAAAATGGGGTCTTTACTAAGGAGATAGATGGAGCGCTAGGTAAGTTTGTTAAAAATAATAAAGTACTTATAATAAAATAAAATTACAAACAACTTAGATAGGAAACAAACTTTAATTGTGTTTTAAAGAATCATCATCCTATGATTCTGTTGATTCCCAAAATAATAAAGTTTAGTATTTTAACAGCGACCAGTAACAGTGTTACTGATCGGTGACGTTCAAGCCGGATGTCCGATGTCCAAGTGTCATATAGAGAACTTAATTGAAGGAGCGTACTGTAGTTTAATTATGAAATAATAAATATAAAATGCCATTCAAAGAAAAAATACTGAATTAACTAATGGCAACGACTTAAACTCATATGCAAAATGTTTGTTCAAACGCAAACACTTTGTTGTGATAAATCATTACATCATCTAGAACACAGAGTCCTAGACTTTCACTGCAGAAGATGGGCCTCCAGAACACATTTCTGGAGAATTTCGCCTACACTTTTTGACAGACTGGCGTGGGTCTAATGTCAATTTTATTAACGAATCAACAAGTTTGTTTTTTTTTTTTTTGGAAAACCAACAGTTGACTATTGTATATAGATATTAAACAGTAAATTCCCTAAGAACTATTAAAGGTTTTCACATATAAACATAAAATTAAATTATTCAAATTAACAAGCAAAGGAAGAAAACATCGCTACAGAAGAATAATAACAATATAGGTGAAACACAAGTTACTTAAACTAATAAACATTATACAAGCATTTAATTATAACTATAATTGATGCCTGCTATTGACCGATTCAACATACCGAAGCGTTAACTACCGTCTAATGTCTGCAGCCTTGGAATTAAATAAATCAATGTCCAGCTCTTCTGCAAGGTCATTGAAATCATTAAAGACTCTCAATAAATAACTGTTCTGCCTATACCTAGTACCAGCGTATGGCACGAGCAAGAGGGGAGAACGTCGGAGATTTGGTCTTGGGACTCGCAGTCCCAAGTACCAGTCTTAGTAGAACTGTGATCTGTGATCAACGACTTAACGTGTTAGAGGTACTGAAATGATCTTATGTGAACCGCGACCTTTTTGGATTTTAAGAAAGCGTTCTTACAACTGATCTAACACCGCTTGTACACCGTATGATCTACGAAATACTTCTTCTGTAAAAGGAGTGTGATCAGGATCTTTCTGACATTCTAGAAAACAGTAGGATATTATAATGAGTAGGAAATTATTAGAAAAAAAAATCGTCATAAAGCTCAGAACCACTGCTAAACTACTACTAACCTGCAACTGTCTTCCGGAACATATTTTTAAGAATTTGCCTTTATCTCTATAAATTGTGAAATATAAAATGTTCATTATAAAAATTATATCCTAAACTTTTCTGTTTTAGTACACACCGCAGTTTTGGACACTGACTACAGCACGTACGCTCTCCTTTATTCGTGCACTAACTTGAATGAGGATAAACGTGGAGGTATGCATTTATTCTAAAATCATTAATCACAAAAGTTGAGGCGGCCGAAAATAGGCAACTCCCAAAACTTACCATTGCCACAACACAAAAACATTTTATTTATTTTTAATATTTCCCGAGTATGCTATTCAAGCGACTTTGACGAGTATATAGTAAAGTTGGCTAAGTATAAATTCGCTCCTTAAAAAATCTTTGTTCCTTATTATACGTAATACTTATATACTTTGGAACAAATTTATTGTAAAACCGACGAGCAATAAAGTAGTTCTAGAGTGGAGATCACAACACGAAGTTGCATAGTGTAACAATCCTTTGATGATTGATGAGGACAGATGATGATTCAAACGATCACGAGCAATGTGAACATTAGGGGAGCAGCTGAAAATGAAGATAAATAATTTATTGCTCAAATTCAAATTCAAAATAGTTTATGGCACAGAATACAGGTAGATATAGGATAATACAATTTTACAGTTTAGCTGTATCCTACCATAATGGTATGGAAACATGTCAAATTACAACTAAAATTATATTTGTCAACACTTATAATGTAAAAATTGTTGGATACTATAAAAACATTGTTCTCCAACATCTGTTAGGGTTTATGGTATACGAGTATTATAGTTTTAGCATTAGAGATGTCGATGCGAATAGTATAGGTGCAGCGTAGAGATTGTAGCGAAATATTGTCAAATTTTAATCGAACAACAATTATGTATAATTCAGCTATTATGATGTATTTGAAGTAATGGTCAAAGAATTAAAATAAAAATAAAATTAAGCTAATAAAAATATATAAATAAATTAAAAATAAAGCTAAACTATACATAAAAATATTTATCCATGACTTGATCATGTGGCAGTGTGCCAAGAACACATGCAGTATCCCCCGCTGCACAGCTGTGCTGATTTGCTGCGCGAAAAAACTGACAGCGGGATGAGACAGAGTTCACAATCGTCCGAAAACAAATCGTCTAAGATCGATTACGTCTGTTAGAAATGTCAAAAGCTAGACGGAATGCCCAAGATTTCATTCCGGTTCACTCCGCCTCACTCCACAGGCCTTTTGTCATACAGTATTAACCAGCCGCTTAATAACAATTAATTCTAAATTTCAACTTCCAGTATGGAGTTGGAAACTAAGCAGAACAAAGGAAATGTCAACTGAAGGTCACAGAGAAATAGACAGGGTTATAGACACACTGTTAGTTCTAGACCAAAGATACTATCAAGAAGAAAACCAGAGTGTGGAAGCGTGCTTTTTCTACCCTTTACCCGTCAAAGGAAAGCCAGTGATCTTCCCAGGACAATGTGATGATTTAGCTGCTGTGAATGACTTTGACATTAATAAGGTGATAAATAATATAATTTTTGACAATTAGAATAATATCTTTCGCTAATTAACTGGAACAAATGAATGAAGTAAATAAAATGAATAAAACTAATAAAATGAGTGAAATTAAAGAAACGCAGACAAGCGTGGCAAAGGATAGACAGTTGTTCCTCCTATCTACGAGATAAAGGAGTCAATTTAACGTCAATGGTCACGTCTAGACCAATTAAAATTTATTTGTTTAGAAATGACAACCCCGTGTGGTAAGAGTAGATATTCTGTGCAGTGAAGATCTACGACTTTATAATAATAAATTTAATTTATTTACAGTTCCAAGGCGAATGGTTTGAGATCGAGAGTTATCCGAAAACGCAACAACCCGGTGAATGTATCACCTTCGACTTTACTGTCAATAGTAATCTAGATTTCACTACAACGGAAGTCTTCGATTATTATCTACGAGAAAGTTTTGGGGATTTAGTATTTTCCCAAAGCGATGGTTCTGGAAACTTTAATGCTCAAGTTAAGCTTAACGATAAAGGTGAGTATAGATATTAGATAGTATAATCTTGGACAAATTCAGAAAAAAAAATCATATTAAATATGTATGACTCTGACTGACTGATTCCTGAAGACAAGGTTTAGGTGTTTTGTATATATCTTATATTTGTATAATTTAATTAAGTAGTGTGAGTATACTTATGAAATCAGTCAAAGCAATAACCTTAGCGGTGTTTGTAAAAGTATACAACTGTACTTGTAATAAGTAAATGACTAAAACTAGCATTAAGCTTAGAACCTTACCACTCTACACTCTAAGCTCAACAAACTGTTTTTATTTCATTACAGATATTACACTTCCTTACTCGATATTGGCTACTGATTACGTTGATTACGCCCTGGCATACAGCTGCATCAACATTAACAGCGATTTTAAAGGAGGTATGATATGTTTCATTATAGTGCTTTAGTCAAATATTTTAAGATCTTCATTTTTAAATCCTTTATTAATGACTGTCTCTGTGGTTTAGACCGTAGTTTCTGACGCGAAAATTGATTTCTGGTCAAGAACACAAAAAGAAAAAATATTTCAATAAAATATATTATGATGTCACATAAGAAATGATCAGGAACGGATTCAAGACTAAGCTTTACGCAGTGGAAGTTGGAGCGATAGAAATTCCGGCCTGAGCAGTTCTGCCGTCAAAATATTGTTGTATAATAATATGTATATAATAAAAAAGGAGGCCTCCTTTGTAAACCAGCCTATTGTTGGTCGCAAGCACAAGACACGTAATTCCGTCATAGCTCGAGATCTGGAGATGCCTAGTATTGAGGAGTTTGTCGTTGGCCTGACTAGACGTATGTTCTATCGGGCCGACAACGGTCACTTCAAGCATCTCCAGAATATCGCTCCGTCTTGCGCTCGGCCCCCCAACGGGAGACCACTTCCCAGAGAAGTGCTCCTGGAGGAGAACTGAAGTAGCCGAATCCAGATCCCCTGGGCTCGTGAGCCATACGGGCGCTGTTATACCAGTAACGGTGCCCAGCACTAAAGGTGCATGAATTACCAGCGGGTGATTACTCGCTGAGATCCCGCCGGGGAGAACGGGGGAATGTCCCCATCCCCAACCCAGGCCCATTAGACATCCGGGCCTGGACGACCCCACTGTCTGTCTGTCACAAGACACCATTCTTTTCATCCCTCTTTCCCACACACGATCGACCCGGTACGTGCACGGTGAATCCATGGAATACTTAAAAATTAATGCTCTTATTGTGACATTTTTTCAATCTGAGTCATCTGAATATTAATAATCTATTTACTTTTATTAACTTTAGTATGGAGTTGGAAATTAAGCAGACAAAATACATTATCCGAGGCTGCAAACACAGCCATAGATGCGGTGATAGAAGACATTGTAGTACTTGGCAATGCTTATTATGAAACTAAGGAACATACTGACGAAGCTTGCTTTTACTTGCCTGATTTGGAAGAAGGAGAACCAGTTGTAATTATTGGACAATGCGATGCTAATATACCAGTTGTAGAAAACTTTGATGAGGAAAGGGTAAGATCCGAAAATATTTTTTGATAACACAATGACAATGATACCTACATTGGATCAGAAATTAACTAGCAGTTTTTAAAAGCATAAATTATATATTTTAAATTACATATCCAACGTATAACTTTTTGTTTATAAGGCACGTGATTGGCTTACAGACCTTTAAGATCACATACAGCGTAATGTATAAAAGTATATTCTACATTGCATCAAAAACATTTAATATCATTAAGAGGTTGTTACGCTTTCTTTCCATCCCTCTAGCTCATACACTCCCAACATTATCTAATTTATTTTAGTAAAATAGCATTTTCCTCTATTTTTCTAAAACAAATCTAAGACTATAATTGTTTTTTCTGGTAATCTGATCAACTAAACTTTTTAATAGAACGTTTTAACTTATTATTTATTAACTAGTTAATATTGAACTTTTTCAGTACTCTGGTCCCTGGCATATGATTTCAAGTTACACAGCAGACCATCAAGAGGGTACATGTAACGACGTTACCTATTCACTAAACAATGGTATAAGTACAATACGTAATACTCAAGTGATTAATCAGAGACTAGATGTGGCTTCTGGAACAGTGAGACAAGCCAGTGGGACAGGAGCCAAGTATATTGTGGAATATGAAGGACGAGAAGGTATAAAATTACAATAATAACGAAAATAATAATAATATATTTGGCCTACACTCGCCACACTGGTCAGTCGGGTTAGCGTGGGTTTTATTCCTACAGTCATTAAATTCCACTGCTGAAGTTTCTTCCCAACCTTTCAACAGTGACAGAGTTGGCAAATTACGTTAAACGACAGATTTACTTTCACGAATGCAATCTGTCGAATATTATAAAAAAAATAATGACATAATACCCTCTCCAACCTTATTCCTGATCAAATCCTTCAGAAATATATTCTTAAAGGCCTATTTAAGCAGTGGAGGTCTAGGACTCTGTCTTCTAGGGAATGTGATATTGAAGAAAAGTTGGAACTAATTTAACATGAAACTATTATTTTAGCTCAAGAATTCTGGATTTTGGATACTGATTATAATTCATATGCATTAATGTACAGTTGCCAAAATATTGACAATCAATATAGAAGAGGTAAGTGTAATTTTAAATTTAAATCCTTGCCAATACTAATATTATAAATGTAAATATAGCTATATCTGCAGGTATTCGTCTGTTTATCTCATCTATCCTCGAAGTTAAAGTCATAATATATTTATCCCCGTACATTACACGCATTTGCTACAAGTCATTATTTAAATTATTTTGAATGATTCTACTCCTGCTAGTGGAAGACTAAGCAGCAAAGTAGTCCAAAGAGTAAGCTGTTAGCAGATTCCTTTATTGATTTGTAAATGTTTAATCTGACTGTGAATGGAATCTTGCCACATTTCCTCTACATCAAAAAATGCCGGTTCGGCAGCTCATACAGCCGAATTTAAAAAGCACATCAAATATTAAACAAAATTATAACTGTGTGGCATTTGGGGTTAAAATAATGGGGGTATATTCTCTTGATACCCACAAATTCATAAAAGAGCTGGGTAAACGAATTTTTCAAGAGTGTGGCGATCCCAAATGCCATAACTACCTCAAGCAGAATATTTCCATTATAATTCGACGAAGAAATGCGGCGAGCGTTTTAAGCCCTTAGTTTATTTTGTAGAATAGTTTTAATTTAATATGTATTTTTAGTTTAGTTTTATTTATAATTAGTTTTTTAATCGATTTTATTTTAATATTTTTGTATCTACTTCGAATAAATATTACAAGTAACACATAGCTATAGAAGATTTACAAATAATACAAATACAGAATTACACAACAACAATAATTAAATATCTATGTTACTAAACATTACTGTATATTTATCATTATTACAATAGACTTGATATGACAATAGGATGTCTATTATTCGTATTATTAACAATTTTAAGGCAGAAATGGTAAAACAGTAATTCTTCATCTCTTCCACAACTATACATTCCCACCGTAAGTCAATATTTTACAAAACATAGTGTACACGATATATATATATAGTAAAGTATCATCATGACCGTTTGGGGTGGTCAGAAACCACGCTTATAAATAAGCGGATTCACATTTAGCCAACTTTACTATATAGGCCAATCATGACAAGTGGCAAGCTCGTCGATGTCTCCAGCGTAGCAAACTCGAGAAATATCACAAATAAATTAAATATTAATTAAATGTATTTATTTACATTAATAAATATTTTTGTGTCCCGACCAGGAATCGAACCCGGTACCTTCGAGTCTAAATCCACGGACTCAACCGCTAGACCACGGAGGCAGTATATATATATATATTATTCAAATGACATTTTAATTTAATTATTTAAGTAGGTTTGTAATAATATATAATTTTATTGACAAGGCCCATATATAGCCGCAACAACAGCTTAATTTATTTACCTAAGGTAGGTAGGTATTTATATTTAATATAGGTACCTATATTTTTGGTAAAAATTGTTATTGTATTGATGTTCATGTTTCGGGAATTTCGAAATTCGGGAAACTCCGGCACATCCTCTCATCGTCTATACCACAATGTTTAAAGACTAAGGTCTTTAACCAGTGCGTCCTCCCGGTAATGTCGTACGGAGCAGAGACGTGGACACTAACAGTGGGTCTGGTCCATAAATTCAAGGTCGCTCAGCGAGCCATGGAGAGAGCTATGCTTGGTGTATCTCTGGTGGATAGAATTCGAAACGTTGATATTCGTCAGAGAACGAAAGTTACAGACATAGCTTTTAAAATTAGCAAGCTGAAGTGGCAATGGGCCGGACACATCTGCCGCAGAACCGACGATCGATGGGGCAAACGGGTTCTAGAGTGGAGACCACGTACGGGAAGACGCAGAGTGGGACGACCCCCCGCCAGATGGACAGATGACCTAAAGAAGGTCGCTGGTGGGGGTTGGATGAGGGTAGCGAAAGATCGCGTTAAGTGGCGAGCCTTAGGGGAGGCCTACATCCAGCAGTGGAGAGATACAGGCTGATGATGATGATGATGATGATGATGATGATGATGTTCATGTGTCATACTCCAGGCAAGACAGATATTTTAACGTAAAATATTGTAAATTGTGTACAATTTTGTTTTACAATATTAACTCGACCAAATTCCGGTGGGAATGTACGGTGATACACTAAGAATAAAGAATTAAATTACACCTTTAAATTTTATTTTTTTTTGCCCTGTCTGGAGAGTGTTATGGAACAGAACTGAGGGTTAATGTAGTGTTAGGGGGAACACCAACACAATACAAAATAGTATAGTATTAATTATAATAAATAAAATTAAATACAATGTATGCAGTTGTAAAGTGTCCTTGGAAATGGCATAAGTATTATATAAAATATTGGAAATAAATAACTAAGAAGATGTCATCAATTTAATATTCATTCTAGCACCCGTATAAGGGCCTTGTAAATATTTGTAAATAAATATATGATTTCATTTCAGTTTGGAGTTGGAAACTTAGTCGAGAAAGGGCTTTAACTGAAGAAGCTAAAGAAGCAATGAACAGTGTCATCGACACTATTAATATCCTGAACAATAGATATTATTACAATATTAGTAATTCCGATGAAGCATGCTTTTATATTCCTGAATTGGGCGAAAATGAGACAGTAAATTTTAGAGGCCAATGCGACATGAATATTCCTACTGTAGCCAATTTTGATGTTAAACGAGTAAGTGTTATTTACAAACAATATAAAAGAATTACAATATTAAATAAACTATATTACAACAAAATCTAACCTAAAAAATAATAATAATACATAGAAAATAAAAATTAAATACTAAAAAAAAAAAGGTCCTCCAAATCGCTGTCTTGTGGCATGGTGCCCAATACACTAGCAGCATTTCCCCTTTGAATGATGAGACCTAATTTTTGGGAGAAAAAACTGCCAGCCCTATTGTCACCAGAGACGTCAATGAGCCTTGGAACAATTTCTTTATAAAAGGCTTTAAGTTCCGATCCCCACGGACCCATCGTTTCCACAGCAAACGTCGAAAAAAAGTAACTATTGCAAATAGTTTCATATTTTCAACGCTTGCCGATCTGCGCTTGTTCCGCTGCAACACCAGCTCTAACAGAAGTTCCTTGAAGGTGAGAAGGGGCTAGCTTTATTAATTCTTCTTAATTTGTTCAAAGTTTGTATATTGTTCATCTGATTATAATACCCGTAGCACGTGATGATTGCCTGATTGTCTGTGATAGGTGCAGCATCTGGTTTAACAAATTCATTTAATTTGTGTAGGTATTGTTTTTACCACTGTTAGCGACTATGGTAATAAATAATTAATTAAACTCTTGGAAAGACCAACAACACTTAAATAATTTGGCTTGGAAATATACTAAATTAAGAAGGTCATTAATAAGCAACACAATAAAATAAACATCGAAATATATCGATCGAAACTATGTAATTGTTTACGTAAAAAAAGTATTTGGAAATTGTCGTTATGCTAGAGTGAAATAAATAAAATTAATTACAGATTATAAAAACACAATATAATAACTATCAAATAAAAAAAAACCATTATGGCACGAAAACATTTTATTAAGCCCATTTCTCTAAGAAAAATAAGCATTCTCATTAACACATTATGAAATATCCAATATTCTCATTGTAGTTATTACTATTATTAGTGAGGACAAAATTAATGTCCGAACCCGACTTAAGTATAATAAGGCCTATGTTTCTCAATTACAGTATCTTCACGAATGGTACGACGTTGAAAGTTACCCCCAATCTTTCCAATTCGGCAATTGTCCGAAAGCATATTACAAACTCATCGATGCATCTAGAATTGAAGTTATTAACACGCAAGTTGTTGAACAAGAACTGGATACAGTAATCGGTGAAGCAAGACTTGCTAGTGATGATAATTCAGCGAAACTCATCGTTTCATTCCCAGGACCTAATGGACAAGGTAATGTATCATCATCATCATTAGCCTGTGTCTTTCCACTGCTGGATATAGGCCTCCCCCAAGGTTCGCCACTTCACACGATCTCCTGCAATGCCTTAGGTCATCCGTCCATCTAGCGGGGGGTCGACCTACTCTGCGTCTTCCCGTACGTGGTCTCCACTCTAGAACCCGTCTACTCCATCGTTCATCTACGACAGACATGTCCAGCCCATAGCCACTTCAGCTTACTAATTTTTATTAGCGGTGACTTTGGTTCTCCGACGGATTTCCTCGTTTCTGACTGTATCCATCAGAGAAATACCAAGCATAGCACTCTCCATAGCTCGCTGAGCGACCTTAAATTTGTGGACTAGACCCACTGTTTGACAACGTTTCTGCTCCGTACGACAGCACTGGTTGAAAACAAAAATTGTATATACAAAAAGGTATTGTATATACAAGAACAAAAAAGTGCATAATGTATTTCCATCAAAATAAAAATTTAATACTTACAAAAAAAATAGCTCCTTCAAATCGCTGTCTTGTGGCATGGTGCCCAATACACTAGCAGCATTTTCCCTTTGAATTAAGATACTTAATTTTTGTAAGAAAAACTGCCAGCCATATTGTAACCAGAGACGTCAAAACAATTTCTTTATAGAAAGCTTTCAGTTCCGATGCCCACGGGCCCATCGTTATCAGTCTGACATCGAACATTCTCTGTCTACTGGCATCGACGAGCTTGCTACTTGTCATGATAGATAGACAGAGTTAGATAGAGAAGGTTGGCAAGAATACGTAGTTACTAATAGCTCCGAAATGGGTTGCGGATTACATTTTAAATTGTTTTCTAATAAATTTGTTTTTATTTCCAGCTATAGAATCTGATTACTGGGTTTTGGCTACGGACTATGACAATTACTCACTCGTATATTCCTGTGTCAATACTGGCCCCGATCGAAGATCAGGTAAACTAGAACACATTATTCTTGAAGGGATTTACTATCTGTCAATCAAATCTGTTACCTCGTGTCAAGTTGCTCCTTATGTATTTCCTAAACTATACCTAGAATTACAGCTTACTCCTTGGAACACTTTGCTGCTTAGTCTTCAACTAACAGGAGTAAAATCATTCCAAATAATTTAAATAATGACGTGTCACAAATGCCTGTAATAGGTTTACGTGAATAAAGATATTTTGATTTTGTCTTACGAGTAGACGGTGCAGTAAAATAATGCCGAACTAACACAGGTAAACCGTATGTCACTATTAAGCGAATTCTTTAATAATAATATTTTTCATAGTAACGTTTACTTTGCCTGCTTCAAACGTTAACATTAAAATTGTTTAAAGTAGTTGTGCTGCAGAAATTAACGGTCGATAATATCTACTGTATCAATTGTTGATATTTTATCGTTTAAAGCAATAAAGCAACTCATAGTTATTACTTTTAACATTTAGATCACTGATGCTAACATTGTTTCTAAAACCATTTATTGTGTGTCAGGGAGACTCTTTGCATTTTTTATTTTATTTGTTTTCCTGAAGAAAATAAAATAAGCAGTGATGGTCACGTTATGAGGACGTTGTCATTTAATTCTAAGTTTATAAACACAATATTTCCAGCGCTATAACATATTACTATTAAGAACCAGCACAGACTACTCGAATGATAAAGTTTAAACCCAGAACAGACCCTCGCCATGAGTGTCTGGCCAACATGCTGACAGAAGGCCGAAAGCCCAGAAAAAAAATCTTGATGACCTATTTACAGCAATGGGCAACATAACTCTCTCTACCTAACCAAATCCTGTATGATTCTGATAAATCTCCAAAGCGGAAGCTCAAATTGTTCAGTACTACAATTTTCACTCATTTTTCAGTATCAACTTGGAAGCTAAGTCGTTCTCCAACATTATCACCACAATCTACAGCAGCTATTGATACAGTTGTTAATTCTATCAACGTTTTGCATCAAGATTTTTATATAAGAAAGAGTCATTCAGAAGAAAGTTGTTTCTTTTATCCTGATAATGAAGGAGGACCAGTTTACCTTGATGGACAATGCCCTGAACCAGAAGACGGAACACAAATGGATCCTTTTGATAGAAATCGAGTAAGTTTTTTTGCTACCTAGAAATTCCTTTAGTATTTAATAGTTTGCTATTATTGGTGTAAAATGTTGTTTAAATGATATTTTTATTGACGTTCACATCACATCACGACCCCTAGAACACAGACACCTTCACTCCTGGAGAAGGGTTTTCCATATTATATTTCTTAAGATTTTAGCCTATACTCGCCACGCCGCCGGCCAGGTTACTAAGGTTGTTGTTACAAAAGGTGAATTAGTGAAACCGGACCTGCGAATTAACTCCCCGAGGCACGGGAACCTATGCTATCCTTAATTTATCATAAATAGCTGTTATATGCTATTTCTTGTTTAGATTTTTATCTATAGTTAGACCGAGATATTTGTAATTATTAGCAATTTTAATATCTAGGCAATTACATTACTATGCAAACACTCAAAGGTATTCTCTGGTCTGACAATTCTCATTTTGACAGTGGGTTTGGCTATATATAGAGAGCTAATATGCATACATTTCGTTTTTAATACATTAATAATAAAGTTATTGTCATTAACATTGATAACAACAGAATCATGTTAATATTTACAGTTTTCTGGAACGTGGCATGAAATTTCTCGGTTCCCATCTGAGCTTCAGACCGGGGAATGCTCTAATTTGGAAATTAACTTCGATAGATCTGAAATCACTGCCTCTATAATATATGAAGAGCGCTTACAAAGAGTTATTGGAACTATATCGGAAGTTGGAAACACTGGGTACTTCGTTGCTACGTTTCCAGGTATATAAATCTATCTTATATTAAGTAGGTAGTTATTAAGTTATAATTACCTTGCTTATGTCAATAATGCTATTATAACACATATAATTCTGGATTTACCTTTTACGGTCCAACCATGATTACCTAACTGGTGTTTGTTTATATTTTTAATGTATTCGTCATTATTTTAGTGCTGACAATATCCAAGTTGTTACAAGATAACCAAAGGAAACAAATGGTTTGTTTTAAAATATTTTTTATTGACTACACATATACTGCAAACAATACAAAATATTATGGTTTAAGTGAAGTTATGTAAACTCTTCTTGCTTCTTGACTGTTAAAGAAATTTTTTCGAAAAATAATATTTACAAAATAAAAAATAATAATTACAAACTAATTAATTAAAATTAAATAACTGTAAATTATACCTAATATATAAAATCATACAAGTGTCCGTGTCCCCGCACCAGTGGAACATCTCGGACATCACGGTCGTTCTTGTGCTAGAAGTGCCGGCCGCGCGGTCGTCACGCGGCTCTCAACGACATCATTCGTAGGGCTCTTTTCACTGCTGGAGTATCCCCTATCCTAGAACCCTCTGGGATTGCGAGGAGACCCGACAGCATGACCATGACAACATTAGCTCCATCTCATATCCAGGCAACGACGTCCAGCGCGGCGAGTGCGGCGGTTTCTGCTGAGAACGTCAAGCTGCGCAAATACGCCAACCTCGGTAAAGGTTACGAATTTGCGCCGTTTGGGACCGAGACGATGGGAACATGGGGACCCACAGTCAAGCTTCTGGCTGAGGAGTTGTCCAATGACAGAGAAATCTGGAGATAGGAATGCTGGCAATTATTTCTGCCAACGTATTTGACTCGCTATACAGAGGGGAAATGTGGGTGATACTCTGATGGGACGTCTCTTGAGGATATTTTTTATTTATAGTTTTTTAGTACTTTTTTCTTGCTTCTAGAGTTCTAAAAGTTAATTAAGTCGTTTTATCTGGAATACTTTTCTACAATTCATTCTATTCTATTTCAGGACATGATTCTATTCCTATTTTCGTATTGGCGTCGGATTACAACGATTATGCTTTACTGTACAGTTGTAATAATATCAGTCCAGGAAGAATTCAAGGTAGATATGATATTTAGTATATACCAACTGGTTACACAAAGCTACTCCACTCAGTTTTGTTGGAGATAATTCATTTACAGCTAACGTACTCATGTCGTCTCTGAAGTACGCCATCTTGTCGCTAGATGGCACTACGATCGACAGAGGGTCTATTTTGAACCCCACCGTGTTGATGGCCGGCATAGTGCCATCATTGTGTGTCGGACGACCGTTCGCAAACGTCGGTGATCTTAGACGGTTAATTTTCGGAAGATTGTGCCTTCACCCCGCATATTTCAATTATAATTTTGCTATGTTATTCGGTGATATAATAATTATCAACCGTTCAAGGTCTGTATTAATAAATTCAAGATTCGATATTCGGTCGGGTATATTTTTCTCAGTCTCACTTGATTTTCAATATTTGGCGGAGATGTTCCTTAAAATTAACTTTTTCTGTCTGTTCTTACTACACGGGCGTGGTCAGGTCAATAATAAATAATGTATTAAGTTATTTTATTGCAGTATACAGCTGGAAACTTGGTAGAAAACGAGACGGTATATCTGCTGAAGGCAACGATAACATTGATGGTATTGTAAGAGAGCATCCTGATCTGTTTCATAGATACTACGAAGATTCGGACCAAAGCAACTATGGGTGTTTCTACTACCCAGTCTTTGATAACCCATCTGCTATTGAACTACCTGGACCATGCAATACTACAATTGTTGGTAAAGCCAACTTTAATGTTGAACATGTGAGTATATTTTATTTGTTGAAATTCATTACACTATTTATTTCCTAAATTATAGTCAAGTAGGGAGTCGTTTTAACCAGCTTGTTAGCGCAACTGGTTCCCATTAAGATACATATTGTATCATCAGTTGATATTCTCTGACATCCAGTTGCAGAAGCGCTGGCTGATTATCATTTGATATGTTTAACGTATGTCTATAAGGCACAAGCAGTTTTGATGAGGTGTGTTCGAATTTGATCACAAAAATCTCAAAGACAAAGATATAGACAAAGGTCTATATATTTTTTATTTACCGGATGAACCTACAACATCGCGATAGCTACAAAAAATAATTAGACCATCTTAATTTTCTGTAATATCTCGCCTAATAATTAAACATTAACAGGTGGTTTAATCTGATCAGCTCAGTGAACAGCTTACTCTTTGGACCCTACTCTTAAAGAATGACACAAATGCCAGTAATACGTTTTCTTGAATAAAGATATTTTAACTTTAACTAATATTGTTATTAAATTTACAGTTAAAAAATAGGTGGTTTGAAGTGTCACGCTATCCAACAAAGTATCAGGAAGGGCAGTGTGCTAGGACTCACTTTGAAGTTACTCCTGGAAACATCAATGTACTACAAACAATAGTTAAAGACGATAAGCTGAACAGCATCGATGGAACTGCTGTTGATGAAGGACATGGACTTCTAAATATTCGACTTAACGTTGATGGACGTAAGAAACATAATTTCAACAAATGTTTTCTTCAAACCTAAAAAAATCAATAAATCTAGTATATTATTATATATTATAATATATTATCTAGTGCATTAATAAGATATATTTTTTTTTTATGATTTTATTTTATTATGGCACAAACAGTCATTATAAATGAATATATATAATTAAAAACATAAAATAAGACCTTTAGGGTCAATACTTAAACAAATTGTAATTAATTTATAGACCGAAGGAAGACATAATATTTAAAAGAAAGATAAGTAAATTATACAAGTTATGATGTAAATAATAATAATTATTATTATTATTTCGGAAATTATTGGTTAACATATAACAATACACACATACGAGTAGGTATTGACAACAGAACCTATTGGGGTCGACATAAACAAAAACTGACCCCAATAAATAATTTAAGTTCGTATTTTCGTTGTCCAAAAATAATTTAAATAGCATATTCTACACAGCTACTTACTTATTTATAGGTAATTTTGCTAGTGGTTTTTTTTTACAATTAACTTATTTTATTTTTCTCTCTTTTACTTTTGTTTATTTTACTTACCGATATGTTGTGAATTTATTTTTGTAGTTTCTAGGAAGAGCACTGACTTCTAGGACACAGCCCAACTAGTCTTGGAGTCAGGGTTTTAACTATTTGTTACATAACTGTTCCCTAAGTTAAGTCCATAGAAAAAAAAAATGTAACTGTTTCAATAAACTTTATTTATTTCTTATTTAAAACGTTTGAGATACTGTAAAAGTTTTGTTAGGTTTACCAAATTGTTATAAGAATGACTAATATTTTAGAGGTGTAATTTTTTTTATTTTTTTTTTATTTTCTCTTCTTTCCAATTTTAAAGTTTTTTTTTATTAATTACGCACTTAAGTATTTTTACGTATAAATACGTATGACATATATTATTTACAAAATTTTATGTCTAATTATTTTGTAAAATTTTGATAATACGGTGTCAAGTTTACTCACTTGACCAACCGCAAAGTTTTTAAATTGGTGGGTATTTTCTAATAATAATAATAATCTAAGGTACCTATCAGTTAATTTTAGAAAAGGGGTCTATTGCCCAAAATTTGATTCGTGATTTGGGAATTACTGATTTAGAGTTATAATAGTTCGGTGGGTTTAGTGCATCTAATGTTTAGTTCCTTACGTTTAGGACTATCTCTGATTCACATCTAAGCCAGGAGATGATAAACCTGCTGAAATCAGTGAACAAATGCATTCGTATTGGGGGAATGAAGATAGGTACTCGCAGGGTTCGAAGCACACTATTTCAAGCTTGGCCAAGCAGATAAACTTTACACAAAACTTCAAATATTATTTAGTCTTTTGATAGAATTTTTCATGGAGGCTCAGCCATTGGTAATGTTGTCAGTTCATCAAAGCTATATACGAGATATTGACGTTAGTCGAGGTCACTGCAATTTTTAGTGTGGTAACTTGAGAAATCTGGATAGAATACTTAGCCGTAACACTTCCGATAGCAAACTGGGATATAAAGTACTTAATAATATGTTTAATATTTTAGATATATTGCCGCTAGATTACTATATATTGGATACAGATTATAACAATTATGCTCTAGCGTACAGTTGCTCAAACTTGCCCAATGGAAACAGACTTGGTAAGACCATATTTTTTAATGACACTCATATGGTAATTTATTAATGATATTTTGAAATTCGCAGTAAACAGTTGGATTTTAAGTCGTGAACGGACTTTACAAAAGCAATATGAAGATATTATTGCGCTTGTTATTAAAAATACCCAAGGGTTACTAGACGAATACTATATGAAATCTGACCAAAGTGACAATGCATGCTTCTATGTACCTGAAGTTGATTTGGAAAAGCCTGTACTGTTTAGAGGGCGCTGCGAAGACATGAAGGGAGTGGACAATTTTGATATTCAACAGGTTTGTATTTATTTAAGTCATAGCTAGAGAAGGAATAAGAACAGTTAATATCCAAACTAGGTAAAATCATAAAATGTTATGTATCTGCATGTCCATGACAAATGTACCTTGGAACCCAGGGACAGATATAGGCTCCAATCTGTACGCGGTACGCGAGATCCCAGAATGGAGCAACTGACGCCAGCTGGCATCAGTGCCTACCTACAATAATTTTCTCAGTCTACCGGGGAGGGAAAGTATCCACCGTTCTTGCCGATAAACCCAGTAAAGTGTAGCGTTTCAGGATCAGGCTCGAATTGCCTTCATGCTCAGTCAACACGGCATAGTGTTAGGGACTGATGTCAGTCTTGAGTCTCTGATTCCAGTTGCAAATATATTAACCTAAATACTTAAAAACAAAACTAACAAAATAAATAAATCCAAACTTAAAACACTTATTATCCATAATCCTTTTTTTAGTACCTAGGCTGGTGGCATGAAATTGAACGATATCCTACTGGATCTAGAACTGGTAAATGCATAAGTCACCAATACGACTTTAGTGGAGGCCAATACAAA
This sequence comes from Tinea semifulvella, assembly GCA_910589645.1. Classification (NCBI taxonomy): domain Eukaryota; kingdom Metazoa; phylum Arthropoda; class Insecta; order Lepidoptera; family Tineidae; genus Tinea; species Tinea semifulvella. The sequence continues at coordinate 4,324,918 of OU342620.1, forward strand.
TTTGTCAGCACTGAAGTATTTGGTGACATTGGAGATGTAAAAACTGGCACTATTGAAGTTAATAGTAATGGTCGATTGAGGAAAACTGATGCTAATGGACAAGTTACTGGTATGGTGGTTATATTATATTGCATAAGAGGGTTTTTATCTTTGCAAACTTCTCGCTCGCACTCCAACATTCCTTACAGCCTGTACTTTGAAAAATGTAGTCAATATTCTAGGAAATAAAAATAATTTAATTTGAGACAGAGAAAAATCGCAAAACTTTTATAGCAATAGTTCATTAGATTACTAAAATATATCTATAGAGAGAAGACATTTTTTAGCGTTCCATGGTTCCATCGTGTTGGAAAAGATAGAGGAGAAGAATGGTGTACAAGGCTTACAACCGACTATAGGCTGGTTTACAAAGGAGACTTTATATTTTTATTACGCAATAAGACGCTCACCATCCACCACTACTGCTCCGCTTCGTACCCAACCAAATACTGTATGATTCCATTAATGCCGTCTTGAAAGCTCGTTCCATAAATGTATTGACGGCAGGATCGCGTAATTTATTAATAAATAATATTTTTAATAGACATATGGTATTAAAGTAGGTATCTAGTTACCGTCCCTGACTATTGTCTGTTGCAGATTTATGGGTGCTCGCAACTGACTATGAAACTTACTCATTGCTTTATTCTTGTGAACACGTGAGTGATGAATATAGACGAGGTAAGTGAATTGTTTATCAAGTGGTGCCTGACACAGTACCAATTTGATCACAGAAGCGAGATGACAAATTTATAAGCATTCCATGGATTCACCGTGCGGGTGCCGGGTCCACCCCGTTTATTAAGTGTTGCCTTAGACAGTACCAAATTGTTCAGGCACAGAAGAGAGGAAAAGACAAATTTAAAAGCATTCCATTGATTCACCGTGCGGGTGCCGGGTCCACCCCGTTTATCAAGTGTTGCCTGAGACAGTACCAAATTGTTCAGGCACAGAAGAGAGGAAAAGACAAATTTATAAGCAACCCATAGATTCACCGTGCGGGTGCCGGGTCCACCCCGTTTATCAAGTGTTGCCTGAAACAGTACCAATTTGTTCAGGCACAGAAGAGAGGAGAAGACAATTTTATAAGCATTCCATGGATTCACTGTGCGGGTGCAGGGTCCACTCCGTTTATCAAATGTTGCCTAACATAGTACCAATTACTTCAGGCACAGAAGAGAGAATACAAATTTATAAGCATTCCATGGATTCACCGTGCGGGTGCCGGGTCCACTCTGTTTATTAAGTGTTGCCTGACACAGAACCAATTTGTTAAGGCACAGAAGTATCCTTATATCCTTATCTTTGTTACGGTGTGTTCACGTAGAAACTGGCCTATTTATAATAATGTTTCACTAAACTTCAGCATGTAATGTAGGTATGACTTGATGTTAGCACCATATACAAGTACATTAAAGGATGCATCATCATCAGCCTGTGTCTCTACACTGCTGGATATAGGCCTCCCCCAAGGCTCGTCACAGAACGCATTCTATTGCCACTCTCATCCAACCCCCACCAGCTATCTTCCTTAGGTCATCAGTCCATCTGGTAGGGCGTCGGCCCACTCTGCGTCGTACATGGTCTCCAATCTAGAACTCGTTTACCCCGTCAGTCGTATAGGTTCTGCGGCATATGTGTCCGGCTCATTGACACTTCAGCTTACTAATTTTAAATGCTATGTTAGTAACTTTGGTTCTCTAACGAATATCAACGTTTCGAATTCTATCCATCAGAGAAATACCAAGCATACCTCATTGTCATAGCAATTTGTGAAGCTGACCAGTGTACGACATTACGGAGAGGACGCACTGGTTGAAGACTTTTGTCTTTAAACACTGTGGTATGGACGTTGAGAGGATGTGCCGAAGTTTTCCAAATCCTAGCTAAAACGGTACTTATGTCAAAATATATATTTAATGTCAATTAGAATTTAAGACATATTTTGTATGACATGCTACAATACGTGGTAAAGTGGTACCCTACCAGATAAATAATATAAATAATTTTAATTACAGTATGGAGCGCAAAACACAGCAAATACCGTACTCTGTCGTCTCCAGCTCAAGAAGCAATGCAAAAAGTTATCGAAGATACACCACTACTGTACAACCAGTTTTATACCTCTGTGTCCCAGACCACTGAAGATTGCTTCCACTACCCTGAACAGAATGGACCCTATGTAGTATTACCTGGACAGTGCGATCCTAATATACCAACTGTGAGGGACTTTAGACTCGAAGATGTAAGTAAATCAAAAAAAAAACAAATACATCGTGTGAAAGGAAGATTATTTGGACGTTAACAGAAAAGCCTTCAAAAAATATTAGATTCAACTTTTATATCCGTACCAGACATGATCAGGTTGTGTTTAATCCTGTACAAAATAATGATTGGAATAAACTAAAAACACATATTAAAATATATTTATTGGGACCTGGTTAAATGTCTCAAGTCTCAAGGTTGGCTCTATTTATAACGCTGCCGAATAATAGCTAAACTAAATATATAAAAAAAATAATCATTCATCCGCATTTAATCATTCCTTAGTTCCTACAAACATACCTGCTCCATCCTCACAACCTATCCAACTCGCTCGCTCTATCGTTCCTCTAATCCTTAAACGTAGGCCTTTTTTTTACAAACGCTGTCTATTCAGCACCTCATAAGTCATCACATGAGATTACCAAATTATATTTATTTTTATTTTTACCCGCAAAGGGAAGTTTTGTGTTTATCAGCCTAAGTATGTGTGTGTGTTTGTGGCACACTGGAAACAAAACGCGTTGGCTGATTCTAATGATTCGTCTTCATCACGCGAGTGTCACTAAAGATATGTGGCTATTCAAATTTTATTAAGGCGGCAACTAGACGCCATATTGCGGAAAAAAAAATGAAAGTCAACGAACTATTCCAAGTCATGATTAAGTAAAGTTGGCTAAATGTGAATCTGCTCCTTTATATGCGTGATTTTTGATCACCCCGAACGGGATACGATCGTGATCGTGGTGCATCTTTATTTATCGCTGTATTGTGCGGCAGAGAAAACGCTCTACAACACCATACATCTCATTCTTGTTCCCGACGTGCCATTAAATACTGAGAACTGTAAATCAATTGTATTCAACAGTATCAAAACGTCTGGTACCTGATAGAAGATTATCCACATCCTCAACACACGGGTTATTGCAGCGGAGCTATTTACAACAGGCAAGGAGAGCCCAACGAGTTTAGAGCCAGGAACTTCCAAGTCGTTAACGATGAGCTGGAAATCCTTGAAGGGACTGGAGTTGTGATCTCTAGTGGAAATCTTAGATTGACATTCCCTGAACCTGAGACAAATAGTAAGTATTTATTTTTAGATTAGAAAGTATTAATATTATTTGTACTCCGGATGCAGATCCGGTTGCTGATGCTGTCCGCAGTGCTGCTGTCAATTCTACAGGGCTACATCACATCCCGCTCACTGTTAGGGTACACTTTCCTGTAGGTACGGCAGCCAAGAATTATTTAATTTAGAACTCTTTTTAATTTAATTTTTAACTTGATCTTTAGTTTTAAATTTAATTTAATATTGGATATCTCTAATTTTATTTGTTTTATTGTTTTTTGTTAAATTGAATTTCTATATCTTTTGGTTGTGTTTCTTCTGTTTTTTCTCCTTTTCTTTAACACCTAAGTATCAGTAATAAAGTATGTTTCCTAATTTGGCCAATGTATAAACTCAATTATTGTCTTTATGTTTGTGTGCTGTCGAAATGAATAAATAAATAAATAGATATTTACGTTCAAATAATACAGTGTCTAAAACTATCGAATCGCAGGCATGTTCTACGCGCTTCACCACGATGTGTGTTCTGAAGACCTCCATAACCTTCAATAGCACATGCATTAGATTTATCTTTGGTCTACGCAAGTACGATCATATTTCATCTTCTCGGGATAAACTTAAATGGCTCCCTATTCGTAAAAGGCGAAATTGTAGAATTGTAGAGTTCTCTGCTTATTGTATAGTATCCTGAATGAACCCGGCCGCATCCAACACAAGAGACCTGTCAATTTTCCACGGCCCAACAGTTACTCCGTCGGGTCTCTTGCCATCGCTCCGCACAATACCATATTGTATTTTGTTCCAGGTACGACAATCACCAATTTGATCGTCATGGCAACCGACTACGATAGTTACGCGCTTGTGTACACCTGCACAAACTTGAACGATTTCCAGCGATATGGTAAAACTAGTTGTAAAATAAAGTTTCATCACGGCCGTTTCTCTTTCGTGGTGGTCAGAAACAACGCTTATAAATAAGCGGAATCACATTTAGCCAACTTTGGTGGCTCGGTTGTAAGAAGGCGTTCCTTAATTCCTACAAAGGTCGGTTCAAACCCACCCTGCATGTACCAATGAGAAATACACTATTCTTACGTACATTCGACATAGATTTACAACACCACCGTTCCCGTGCCTCGGAGAGCACGTTAAGCAATCTGTCACGGTTACACTAATACCAACTTCTGGAATCGTTAATAAATTGTAATAAAAAATTGAGATCATGTCCTCGCCAAGCCGTCTGGCCAGCGTGGCGAGTGTAGGCCAAATTCTCCAGATATATGTTCTGGAAGGCCCATCTCCAGCTGTGGAGGCCTAGGACGTTGTGTTATAGGGGCTGTAATTAATGAACGAACAAACTATAGGCTAATTATGACAACTGGCAAGCTCGTGATGTCTCCAGAGTACCAAACTCGAAAAATATCACAAATAAATTAAATATTAATTAAATGTTATATACATTAATAAATATTTTTGTGTCGCGACCAGGAATCGAACCCGGTACCTCTGAGTCTAAATCCACGGACTTAACCGCTAGACCACGGAGGCAGGATAGAGCTAAGAAGACAAATTTCTAAGCATTCCATGGATTGACCGTGCGAGTGCCGGGTCCATCGTGTGTGGGTAAGAGATGAGAAGAATGGTGTATCGGGCTTGCGACCGACAATAGGCTGGTTTAAAAAAAGGAGGCCTCCTTTTTTTTTATTGCGCGATAATACTCTCACCATCCACTATTCTACTCCTCTCCCTACCCAACCAAATACTGTATGATTCCGTTAATGCCGTCTTGGAAGCTCGTTCCATAAATGTATTGACGGCAGACCTGCTTAGGCCCAATTCTTTCAGTAAGTGATGCAAAGATTTTGCTGGAACTCCTCTCGCACCAACTTCCACTGCGTAAAGCTGAGTCTTGAACCCGTTCCTGATCATTTCTTCTGTGAGATAATATTTATTCGACTTCATGTTGTGGTCTTTTGGAATTTGGACATTAATTATGAGAAAACTTAAAACTTGTACTTTCAGTCGGAGCCTGGAAACTTAGCAGGAGTAGGACTATGTCATCAGAAGCTGCTTCAGCCATAAACATCGTGATGAGCCAGAGACAAGAATTGCATCAGCCGTACTTCTCACCAGTACGACAAGATGACAACTGTCCCTCATCAACCTACTTAATCAAATATTCCTTAACCCTTATTATATTATGTTTTTTTATTATATTATAATTCAATAAAATAAGAGTCACTCGCGGCATTATAGCTCATACACGTCGGGTAAAATATGAGACAACGCGGAAAAATCGCAAAAAATAAACTGCAACTTGTGACCCATATTCGAAGTCCAATTTATAGTTTTCCGTTACTATTAACATTGTAGAACATTATTAAACAAAACAACTCCGCTTTTGACCAACAATATTAACAGTAAATTAATTTACAAAACAAAAACTTGCAATTCTGCAGTATCTGGAATTTGATGATGACCTCATTTACTCATTAAAAATAAAGATATATTACGTCAGACTTGGCTGTATGGGCTAGACCCTTTGCCTTCCCTATCATCTCATTCATCATCAATCGGGAGAAGAGAACCAAAAAAAACAAAAACAAAAACTTGCACTTGACATGACCGCGCAAAATGGCGCGAAGGACTCTCTGTTTTTTTTTTTTTTCATAAAAAAGCGAGCTCTGCTTTTAAGTCGAACATGGCATTAGTGTTTAAATATTTTTTAGGATTCGTTCATTCATTTCATTTCAAATTCGCCTTAATTTGTAATCAAAGATTGTTTATAATTTTGTGTTATTGTAATTATAAGGTAAATAAAAATTGTAATAATTAATAAATACTTGGCACTGAGAAATTCATTTGTTTCGTACTTTTCAAGGATGAGTCAAAGATGTATGATTCGTTATCGCTGCCGCTCTCGCGAACCAATCATGCATCTATCCGATTTGGAGTCCTATTTCAATTCTATACCCTATTATTTATCCTGTTAGATAAATTATTTGCCTTTTGAATGAGACGGACTAATGATATCAAATATATATAGGACAAGTATCGTTACCTAGGATCAGATAGACATCATATTCTACGGTCCTAGATTACGGCAATATTTGACAAAACAAAAAAGGACATTGTATAGAATACATCAGCCCTAAACACTCCCAGAGTTGGGGATCAATAAATTCAAAGCGCTTTTCATGGTGTAATTCACGTCAATATCGCCCAAACACCGGCAGGTATATGGGTTCACAGCGCAGATAAAATAAAACTGCAACTTCTGTCCCATATATAGAGTCAAATTTATCGTTTTTCATAATTATTCACATCGTAGCACATTTATAAACAAAATAACATCACTTTAGGCTAACAATACCCACAGTAAAGTAATATTAAAAAACAAAAAAAAATTACTTAAAGTGTCTGCTGTGCAAAATCTATTGGACTTTAAATAATTTACCAAAAAATAAATCTTACCCCTCATTTACACACTACTTGCGACTCGTTTCGTCGCGCAAGCAGTATTGAACAAGTTACTCGCTTGTGCTTGTACACGGTGCGTGAATATGTTACTGAAGTAAGGTACTGGGCGCGGGCTACTCGCGCAAGGAGTACGCACAAGTTACTAGCTCGATTAGTCATGGTTATATGGAGAAATGGGTCTTGCTTGTTTTAGCGTTGAAGGAGTTTTGTACGCTTTACTCTTGTCTGTACCTGCGAATAATACACGATACATATAAACTGCATATGTTTCTTGCATCGTCTGAAAGAAAGTATTATGTTTTTTGTAAATAAGGAGTTGATTCTAGACTTTTGTTTTACCTACATGAACACCTTAAAAATATATCGAATGCAAATTTTAAAGTATAGCTAAGCCCTTATAGTAAGCCCTTAGTTTATTTTGTAGAATAGTTTTAATTTCATAGGTATTTTTAGTTTAGTATTATTTATAATTAGTTTTTTAATCTATTTTATTTTAATATCTACTTCGAATAAATAATAAAAGTATAGCAACATTTGTATGAATTTCATTCATTCTAAACTTGACAGATGATTCATTTTCATTCGATTTCATTCTTTTGTCTGACAATCAACGTCATTTTTGGCGATTTTGGATAGCGTGTAATGGGTGTAAAAAATCCACATTTTATATTGTTATAACGTTTATAATATTGCAATTAATATTTAATTATTGTCCGTCATAATGGCTGATAATTTCGAGATCGCAAGTAATGCACCACAGGAAGATATCGATGCGGCGGATAAATTAAAAAATGAAGCAAATGAGTTTTTTAAAAGTAAGTCTTTTTTACTTAATTTATCGCGTCCTAAATCCCACGATTATATATTGATTAAAGCCCAAATTTTTAGTATTAATTTGTGCTTTGTAGTTTTTGTATAGTAACTTAACATAACCTCTTATTTCAGAGCAAAATTACGACACGGCTATTGAACTTTATTCTAAAGCTATAGAGAAGAATGCTAAGAATGCGGTTTTGTACGCAAATAGGAGTATATCAAATTTTCGCTTGGAGAATTTTGGCTATGCCTTGTCCGATGCTACGAAAGCTATCCAGCTCGATCCAAGATATACCAAGGCATATTACAGGAGAGCTGCAGCTCAGATGGCCTTAGGGAAGTTTAAACTGGCCCTTAAAGACTTTGAATATGTAAGTTACGTCCAAAAATCTAGCAGTTTTATTCAGTAACCATTAAGTATTTTTGATAACCTAACAGCTGTATTCTATTACATTATATAAGGTGTGTTCCATTTCCAGCAGCGCTAGCATAATATTCTAACATTTTTAACATTAACTGCTTCTGTGGTCTAGCGGTTAAGTCGGGAATGACACCGGGTTAGATTTCTGGTCGGGACAGAATAATTTATTTGTAGCATTTCTCGAGTTTGGTATGCTAAACACATCGACAAGCTTGCCACTTTGGATGGGTAGCGATAAGAGCAGAATGGTGGGTGGTGACAGTTTTGTTGCACAAAAAAAATCAAAGGAGGACTTCAACAGCTTATGTTCGAACACAAGCCTCTGAAACCATTCTTCTCATCTCTCTTTCCTTCACACAATCAACACAGCACCCTCACGGTAAATCCATAGAATGCTAAGAAATTTGTTATAAATTACCACATGTATCATAAATGATGCAGTGGTGGCTCGGTTGTTAGAATGCATTCCTTAAATCCTACAATGGTCGGTTCCCCACCCGGTATGTACCAATGAGAAATACCAAATAAATAGATTTGAAACACCATCATTCCACAAGTGCCTTGCAGAGCATGTTAAGACGTCGGTCCTGGTTCCACTGATATAACTTGTGGAATTGTAAGAAAATTGACAACATATCCTCGCCAAGCCTTTGGCCAGTATGATGAGTGCAGGCCAAATTTACCAGATGTATGTTCTGGAAGGCCTATCTTCAGCAGTGGAGGTCTATGATCATAAATGACTAGACAAGTCAGTATTTTGGCAACAATAATTAAATATCAAAACATAGATAATATATTATATATATAATAACATTTTTATATGAGTATTTGTTTGCAATACCAGATTAAAATTACATCATATGTTATTAATAGCCAAAATGGTTTAATACAATGATATTTCCCTGACGTAATCACAGAATAAAATTGATGAGAAAAATCCAGCAATACAAATGTGAAATATCACTTGTGAATTGTAAATATGTGGAACAATATACCTGAAGACATATTAAAGTCTTCAACTGTAAACACTTTTAAAAACAAATGGCTAGTTATGGACTTTACACTAGTGCTTGATATAGGCATATCAGCAATGCGCTGCTCACCTATTGATCTATGAATAATAATAATATTGTTCAATTTAATTATAAAATAACTAATTGATACTTCCTTATTCTGCTTTTATTACAATAAATGATTTGTCAAGAGAAGAGTTTGATTTCTGGTCATAAACACAAAAAGTACACTAGAGACATCATCAACAAGCAATGAAAATCATTCCCATTTGGTTTCTAATCACCCTGCATTATCATTTATGCATGCCAGACTGCCCATCTTCATCATCATCTGCCTATGTCTCCACTGCTGTATTATACCAAGGCTTGCCATTTTATCCAATCTCCTGGCCTCCAAACATCCGTCCATCTGATGTGTTGCATAATCCCGCTCTGCATTTTTCTGTATATGGTCTTCACTTTATTTACTCCATCGGTTATTGGTTTAGCAAACGGAAGAGACTACAAATATATGTAAAGTATCACCATGGTGGTTAGAAACCACACAGTTAAAAAAGTAGAATCACATTTAGGCAACTTTACATTACGCGTATTATACTCAAGAAATATCACAAATAAATTATTGTGTCCTGACCAGAAATCAAACTCGGTGTCATTCCATAGACTTAACCGCTAGACAACTGAAGCAGTTAATGTTAGAATATTATGGTACGCTGGAAATGGACACAATCTATATATATCCCAAACAGGTATCAAACCTAATGTCTACGCATCCAAATCTAGTCTTAACCGCCAGACCTTGCAGGCAAATATATGTATGTATTGGTTATTGATCATGAATTAATTTTAGGTTACCAAAATTAGGCCCACTGACGCAGATGCAAAATCCAAATACAATGCCTGCAATAAGATTGTGAAGAAAATAGCTTTTGAGAAAGCTATCTCAGTCGACCAGGTGATCGTCAATGTGGCTGATAGCATCAACTTGGATTCTATGAGTATGTATCGGTTTTATGAATAAAAAAAGTACTTAATTTTTTTGGGTTTTTCTAGATTTTTTTCAAATGAATAAACCTGCACCATTTAATAAATAAATAAAAAAAATATTACTGAAAGAATTGGGCCTAAGCATTAACGGAATCATACAGTATTTGGTTGGGGAGGGAGAGGAGTAGAATAGTGGATGTTGTGTTTTTTGTTGTACAATAAAATAAAAAAGGAGGCCTCCTTTCTATACCAGCCTATTGTCGGTCGGGAGTCCGAACATTCTTCTCACATCTTACCCACACACATTGGACCCAGCAGCAGCACGGTGAACCCAAATTTATCTTCTTGTTATATCAGTAACAGTTTCAAGACTCTACGCTTTATGCAGTGGAATTGTTGGTGTAAGAGAAATTCCAGCAAATTATTTGCACCATGCAGTGAAATTAAAAATTTATGGAATAAGCTTCTGAGAAAGATATAACGGAATAATACGATTGGGTGGGGATAGAGGCAGAATGGTAGATTGTAAACGTCTTATTCTTATTATTTATTAAAGAGGAGGCCTTCTTTGTAAACCAGTTGCTAGCTCAAGATGCCAGGACACCCGCATGGTATGCTAAGAAATTCATCTCGCTCTTCCTTAATCCTCTTTCTTCTCTAACCTCTACTCTAACCCTTAGTCCCTGTTATTATGACCTCTATTGCTCGAGAATTGGAACCCTAAAGAAAGTTAATAAAGAACTACACATACAAGATCTCAGTCTATTTATCTTGTGTATTTATAGATATTGAAGAGGATTACAAAGGTCCGGTGCTTGAAGATGGAAAGGTGACTGTTAAATTTGTCACGGAACTGATGGAGTTTTATAAACTGGGCAATAAACTCCACAGGAAATATGCTTACAAGGTAAATTGTAAATTAAATTACTATAAGGTAAAGTTTATATATCTATATTATTACTTATTGTAGCAGAAGAAAACTACAAATAAAATGTACTTTTAAAATTTGTTTATAATAAATAAATAAATATTGTAATAAATAACCATTTATTGAGAATGTGATGTTATAATCAAGTATTACTATTCTCGATGAAATAAAGTTAGTAGATGCTAATCATTCATTAAACATAATCTATCCATATATATATATTTTAAATGGTCTACGGTTCACTTACTGAAAGAATTGGGCCTAAAGGTCTGCCGTCAGTACATTTGTGGAAAGAGCTTCCTAGATAGTATATACAGTATTTCGTTGGGTAGGGAGAGGAGCAGAATGGTAAATGGTGAACGTCTTATTGCACAAAAATTTACACCATTCTTCTCTCTCTTTTCCACACACAATGGAACAGTAAATCCATTGAATACTAAAAAAAATGTATTCTATAATAATTCATCTTGATATGAAACAAATTTTATTTTTGGATTGAACTTAATCTACTTTATTGTTTTTTTATTTTGATTGGAAGTGCCATTGTCTCACCACAGTGAATACATAGACCTTTACCCAGCAGTTGCGCTGATGCCTCACTATTTTTTTAACACAAATGGACTATTGTGATTTTGATTACGGTGGTTTTTCCGCACTTAGTCTCTATTGAACCATTGTGTGTGACCTTTACTCCTTTAGCGGAGCCATGCGATCTCCTCCAGGAAGGCCAGGAGACCCGTCACATTCCTGCAGACCTCTGAAAGAGTCCTCGCAGTCTGGAGGAACCTTAACCTAAGCGCAGCCACTCTGAGAGCACATGCTCGGCCGTCTCCTCCGCCATGCATCCTCTACATACATCCAGAAATGGACTATAACATTTTTTTACTTTCCAGATTCTTCTAGACGTAAAAGCATATTTACAAGAGCAACCTACCTTAGTTCATATAAGCGTAGGAGACACTAACAAATTTACTGTATGCGGTGATATACACGGTCAATACTATGATCTTATGAACATATTTAAACTCAACGGTTTACCTTCGGAGACCAATCCTTACTTATTTAATGGAGATTTTGTGGACCGAGGGTCGTTCAGCGTGGAATGCATTTTCACCCTGTTTAGCTTTAAATTGCTGTATCCTAACCATTTCTATATGTCGCGAGGTAAGTTACTTTTATTTATATACTGTCAATTGTCAATAAATAAGTTTTATATTAAATCATTCACAAGAATGCATTTGGTGTTACGAGTACTCTGCTTACTATTTTATAAGAAGTATTATGTCATACATTTACAACACCACCGTTCTCTTGCCTCGGAAAGGATGTTGGTCCTGGTTTATCTAATACCAACTTGTGGAATCGTTAATAAATTGTCATTAAAAATTGACATCATATCCTCACCAAGCCAGCGTGTGCGAGTGTAGGCTAAATTCTCCAGATATATGTACTGGAAGGCCCATCGCCAACAGTGGAGGTCTAGGACGCTGTGTTCTAGGGGCTGTAATGAATGAATGAATGCAGCCATTAATCCATTAACCCTCTGCAACTGATGTGGCCTAAGTTTATTAATATCAACAATCCATCCACGGAATGAAGCTAATGAGAAAATCCAGCAATACAAATATAGGATATCACTTCATGAATAACAGAGTGGTAAATATGTGGAACAAAATATCAGAAGACATATTAAAGTCCTCAATAGTAAACACTTTTAAAAACAAACCAGACAAGTGGCTAGTGACAATCGAAATAGACTATGGTAATAACTGACAATTTAATAAACTTTACACCAGTGCTTGATATAGGCATATCAGCAATGCGCTGCGAGCCTATTAATCAAAATGTATGTTTAATTATAAGATTGGCTTCATGGTAAATTTGGCTTTCATAAGCATCTCATTACATCCTAGACCTCCACTGTTGAAGATGGGCCTTCCAAAAAATTCTGAAGTTTTCGCCCTACACGCCAGGCTGGCCAGATGGGTTGGTCACAACTCCAATACATTATTTCTCCTCTCTCTTCTGCATAATGGATCAATGTCTTATTTCTAGGGAACCATGAGTCAATAACAATGAACCGAGTATATGGTTTCTCTGGCGAAGTGACAAGTAAATATACTGCTCAAATGGCAGACTTATTCACTGAGGTGTACAACTGGCTGCCTCTAGCCCATTGTATCAACAGTCGAGTGCTGGTCATGCACGGAGGACTGTTCTCCAGTGATGACGTCACACTACAGGACATCAGTGACACTGACAGAAATAAACAGCCACCAGAAGAAGGTTAGTAAAAAACTTCACATAAAAATGGTTTTATTAATGACACGTAATAAATATGACAGACATAACACTGACAATAAAAACTGCCACAAGAAGAAGGTTAGTAAAAAAACCCACACACATATGACTGAATGACACATATAACGTACTCCTCATTCCGAGACACGATAATAGTAACCTAAGCACGCTTAAAGCCGTTCCGAGACGTGCTTAAACTGTTTTGCCAAAGCTTTGTGTCGTCACAAATGACATCATTCCTCGCGCTTAGACTGCTCACGATATGAAGGTAGATTACTCTGAGCGCGTCAGTTTTTTGTCATTATTTAATATTGTAATTCGTTTATACTGGTTGTATATTACTTCTAAAACAAATCTATAATTAATATTTAAATATGAAGAAAATAAAAAATGCCTGTAACACGGCAAGTCATTTTACAAGACCAAAATAAGTTCATAATAGTAAATACATATAAAGTTGAATAAACCGAGAGAAGTGTGTTTATTAGTATTCATACTCAAAGATGTGGAATCCGCATTTTATCTTCCATACATTAAAAAAAAAACTATGTTATGAATAAAAATGTAAGTTAGACCGTTCCGAATCGAATCACACTCTGAGCATCCAAATCGTGATATTTGATTCGGAACGACTGTCAGTATCATATTTATTTTAAGTGCTCTGAGCATGATTCGGAACGAGGAGGTAATCAATGTGACAGACGTACCACTTAAAGAAAAAACAGCCACCAGAAGAAAGTTAGTGAAGAACTACGCAAAAGACTATAATAAATAAATTACAGACAAATAAACAGCCGCCAAAAGAAGGATATTAATAAAAGACATGGAAAACACAAATACATAAAATAACCCTATGAGTAATTTGTAATAAATATGACAGTAACAAGTAAAAAAAAATGCCACAAGAAGGTAGTACATACATACATACATAAATTCACGCCAGATCCCTTGCGGAATAGGCAGAGATAATTGAGCTCCACTTGACACGATCACGACATTCATCAACCTCTTCATACATGCCCTGTCGTTATGAAGGCTTTTTAATTCATCTTTAGCTAGTGTTTTCTTTATTTGGTCGTGATATGTGAGTCTTATAATGATTTAAGATTGACAGCCATAGTAACAATTGACTGGTGTGAAAAGAGCATTCGTTATTGGTCAGCACATTTTAGCAACCTCCTTAATAGTTATTTATTGTTTTTTACAGGAATTATGTGCGAACTTCTCTGGTCTGACCCCCAACCGATGCTGGGCAGGTCCCCATCCAAACGGGGAGTCGGTTGTCAGTTTGGTCCGGACGTGACCCACAATTTCCTCAAGAAAAATGGCTTAGACTACATTATCCGAAGCCATGAGGTGAAGAAAATGGGCTACGAAGTCGATCATGAGGGAAAGTGTATTACTGTTTTCTCTGCTCCTAATTACTGGTGAGTTGAATTGTTTTTGTCTTTTTTGAGCCTAAGTAGGTCTGCTTAATCAATACATTTATGGAATGAGCTTCCAAGACGGCATTAACGGAATCATACAAGGTTCAAGACTCAGCTTTACGGAAGCTTTGTGGAAGTTGGTGCGAGAGGAGTTCCAGCTAAATCTTTGCATCACGTACTGAAAGAATTGGGCCTAAGTAGGTCTGCCGTCAATACATTTATGGAACGAGCTTCCAAGACGGCATTAACGGAATCATACAGTATTTGGTTGGGTAGGGAGAGAAGTAGAATGGTGGATGGTGAGCGTATTATCGCGCAATAAAATAAAAAAAGGAGGCCTCCTTTTCTTAAACCAGCCTATTGTCGGTCGCAAGCCCGAGACACCATTCTTCTCATCTCTTACCCACACACGATGGACCCGGCACCTGCACGGTGAATCCATGGAATGCTTAGAAATTTGTCTTCTCTCTTTGGTTGGGTATGAAGAGAAGCAGTAATGGTGGATGGTGAGCGTCTTATTGCGTAATAAAAATATGAGGTCTCCTTTGTAAAGACAATTAAATAAATTATCGAATAATACAAAAAAAAATTTTTATTATTTTCAGTGATTCAATAGGAAATCTTGGTGCTTTTATAACTATGAATGGAAGAGATTTGATACCTAACTTTACTACCTACGAGGCTGTGGTATGTATTTTTATTTTACTTATATCCGCATTTGATATACAGGTTGCCGCATAAATTAATGTCGAACAAAAATATAATAAGTCATGAACATATATAGTGTTAGGTTAGGAGATAGTGTTGTCCAAAGCAAGACCAAGTCTTTAGACGACGCCACAGTGATTTGTTTGTAAATTAATTACAATAAAAAAATCAAAAACTCCTATTTATTTATTTTTTGTTTATTATATATATTTTTTTATTGTACATTAAGTATAAACATTTTATATTAATTGTACTTTTACTTTTGAACATTTTTTTATAATTGTACATTTACTTATGAACATTTTTTATTAATTGTACATTTACCTATTAATATTTTTAATTAATTGTACTATTACTTATGAGATTTTTTTATTAATTGCACATTTACCTATGAACATTCTTCATTGATTGTACATTTACTTATGAACATTTTTTTTCAGCCACATCCTGATGTAAAACCAATGGCGTACGCAGCACCTTTCCTAAGCATGATGTGTTAGCACATTTTTAAGAATTACTTTAGTAAAAAAAACTCTGTATAAGCATTACGTAAGTATCTATAGTTCAACCAACACATCTCGAGTCGTTAATTATAGGTTAAACTCCGATTAGTCTGGGTTTATCGATTTTTAATATTTATCAATGCTCTTGCTCAAATTATATAAATAATATCTATTTTATATATACAAATACTTTTATATGTAAACAATGTTCTTAGGCAATATATTTAAATATAATACACACTCAACTAACAGGGTTTTGCATCTCTCTCACTCGCACAATCCATTTTGTTTTATACTTTTTCAAAACCTATTAGGCAATAAAATTAGGGACGTGAAATTAGGTATATGAATTAATATATAAATACATTTCTCACAAGTACTCATGATATTTTTTTTTTAAAGTTGTGGATTGTGCGAGCGAGAGAGATGCACAAGACTTAAGTCCTTTTAAGCTAGTATATATATACCACGTGTAATTTACAAAAGAGCAAATATTTTTTAGGCTTCAGATGTCATTGGTAGAACTTCTATTTGAAATAAAAAAGGTCACTTTTTTTAAGATAAAAATCATTATCCGAAAAACAAAACACTAATGCATGGTCAATAAGGCCACGTCTAAAATCTAAAATCCCGATATATATATATATATATATATATATATATATGCATTTATTATTAATTTTAACTAAGTATAACCTAAGAAACAAGAATGAAATCTATATAAGGCAAACCAGGTTGAGAAAAACCGTTGAAAATTACATTATACAATAAACTACCTGAGATTATAACTAGACTACAACCAGGTGAATTTAAAACAAAATTGAAACTCTTTTTCCAAAATTAATGCTTCTTATAACCTGTCAGAATTTATTGATATGCCTTTGACGGAATATTCGTTTTAATAGTTGTTTAGTTTTGTGGTCTTATGCATTCTACCGTATTGTCTTCCTTATGCTCCTTTGTCTACGATGCATGGTATTAATAGCTTTATTGTTAACTGACATACATAATATAACGATTGTTATATAGATGAAATATACAAATATTTGATTTCGCCCACAGCCGAAAGACAAATTTGAGAGAGATAAAATTACGTAAGTCAACGTTCGCGCGATCGTCGACATCTCGCTACCTACTTGATTAGGTTCAGTATAAGTTGCGATATTTTTAGGATAACTTCTCTGCACCGTAACTTAAGATTTTATTACTGAATAAATAAAATAAAAAATACGTACTTCTTTATTTTTATTCTAGATTATAATATAAAAATATTTGCTCTTTAATCAACTTCACGCAGTATATATAGTGTGACTGCTACTGTTCTATGTTCTGTCTAACGGTTGTGACCGTTGATAAAGACACACAGCTACCGGGTTTGATTCCTTGTCAGGGCACAATTTATGATCAAAGCATAGTTTCTTACCTTAAGGTGAGTTGTGATGATGTTTTTTTTAAGTAATAAAAAAACAATGTACATTTTCATTAATCTTAGTTTAACTATTAATTATCGACTTATTAATATTAGCAAGTTGACATAAATAAAAATTGACGAAACTGTTTTAATTCGCAATTTAGCGGAATCCCATTTTTTTTGTATTTAGTTATTTTTACTATTCTCACACAAAATATTGTTTTTTTTTTACTCTACCATTGTGCCTTCCGAAATTATTTAAGTACCTTTCCACACAACCGCATGCGGTTGCGATTAAAACTGATTCGTATAACTTTTGTAAAATTTGTTTAAAAAATAATAATAATAATCTATGTCAATATAATCTAAGGTATAGGCACCTATTATCGACCCACTCAAAATAGGCATCAATTATTGATGTATTACAAAATATGCATTTTAATAGTGATGTTACGGTGAAATCCTGAACTAGGGTATGTAATGGTGAAATCCTGAACTAGGGGATGTTACGGTAATATCCTGAACTAGGGGATGTTACGGTGAAATCCTGAACTAGGGGATGTTACGATGAAATCCTGAACTAGGGGATGTTATGGTGAAATCCTGAACTAGGGGATGTTACGGTAATATCCTGAACTAGGGGATGTTACGGTGAAATCCTGAACTAGGGGATGTTACGATGATATCCTGAACTAGGGGATGTTATAGTGAAATCCTGAACTAGGGGATGTTACGATGAAATCCTGAACTAGGGGATGTTACGATGAAATCCTGAACTAGTGTCAACCATACAAGGGTCACACTGAAAGTTTTCATAACTGGCCGCTTGTAAACATTATAATAAAAAAAAAAGTTTTGGAATATTTAACTTTTTACAATTTAGCGGCATTTCAAATTGTCTTATGTCACGTCAGTATGAATTTAACGCGGAAAATTTTCGTGCGATGATTTTTATGACTTTCGATGTCAAGTAAGTCAACAAGAAAGCTATCAAAGACTTTGATTGGCCTTTCACAATGAAGCCCCATCTCGTGCCATTGTTTACAACAGGTTTAATTATTTTAAACGTGGTCACACTAACCTCACCGATAATCTGAGTGAGGTGATCCTTCTACGGCGACGACTGAAGATAACACGGTTTTAGAGGTGGTCAGAAACAGTACATAAGTATTTATAACAGACTGCGATTACTAAAAAAAAAAAAAAAAATATAAACTTTTTATTTTTTTAATTATCAATTTGTATGAAGTAGCCATTTTTTTGTAATTTTTCTATATGAAAAGTAGTCTAACATAAGACCATACAAAGTCATCCCGTATAATATACTAGCCAGTCAATAAATGTACCCTCGGTCGGTATGCCCCACAAATCGCGCGCTGATGCGCGCCACCTATCGTCCGATATGTAGTACTACATCCCAATCGGTCAAGTAGTTTTGAAATGCATAGGGAACATACATACCCACAGACATTATTTTTTATTAATATAGATATCCAAAAAAAAAAAATATTCTCAAAATACAGTCAGTTTTTTTTTTTTTTTTTATTTTGTAAATGTGCAACATTTTGTAATGTAATTGCTTACATTACACAATTAATAAGCTTACATGCTCATTTAATAATGTAATTAATTAAACAATAATTTATGATCAATTATTTAACATGCAATAAATTAATTGTTAATTATTCAAGACCAAGTTTGCGTTAGCTTTATTAGTCAATAAATTGTAGTTTTAATGAACAAAAAAACTCAATTATTTCGTTTTTAAGACAAAAAAAAATATGGAATCAATGCCACCTACAGTCTATACGTGTATATTCTCGATTCTATATAGGCAATAGGAGTTAAGTTAAGGGTCCCTTAGGCCGGCCGCATACACACGTTTTCCGTATTCGATTTCCGAATCAGTTTACATCCGAATGCATGGAATCACTATAAAATACATGTATATAGGCAATAGGATTTAAGTTAAGGGTCCCTTAGGCCGGCCGCATACACACGTTTTCCGTATTCGATTTCCGAATCAGTTTACATCCGAATGCATGGAATCACTATAAAATACATCTATATAGGCAATAGGATTTAAGTTAAGGGTCCCTTAGGCCGGCCGCATACACACGTTTTCCGTATTCGATTTCCGAATCAGTTTACATCCGAATGCATGGAATCACTATAAAATACATCTATATAGGCAATAGGATTTAAGTTAAGGGTCCCTTAGGCCGGCCGCATACACACGTTTTCCGTATTCGATTTCCGAATCAGTTTACATCCGAATGCATGGAATCACTATAAAATACATCTATATAGGCAATAGGATTTAAGTTAAGGGTCCCTTAGGCCGGCCGCATACACACGTTTTCCGTATTCGATTTCCGAATCAGTTTACATCCGAATGCATGGAATCAATATAAAATACATTTACAGACGCACATGTTCGTTTTTTTTTTCGAACGGAATAAATTCCTTACGTACGTTTCGAATGCAAGCCGGCGCGTTCGGAGAAACCATCTGGATAAAACCTAATGACGTCATGCGGAACGCAGCGCTTGCATACATTTTGTTTGTGCCGGCGCACACGTTCGGAAATTTCTATTCAGTATCGCGCCCGCGCCGCGCGCATCGGACGTATTTTCGTGTTTGGTATATAGAATCGCAACACGATAATTATGTGTGAGGCAGAAACATTAATATTGGCTGTTGAAAAATACCCCTGCCTGTGGAACATTCATGATAACGACTACCACAACAGCTAATAAATCGTCGTCCTTCATCGTCGTGCGTTCACCACGCTATCTGCAGGACCTCCTGGATCTTCTCCCTGCGTGGTTGGACAAGTGGCGTATGTCTATTAATGTCGCCAAAACTGCCGCATTGATGACATCCAGATGCCGGCTGCCTCCACCACTGCAACTTCGGGGACAGAACATCGAGTGGACTCCGACCGTCAAATACCTGGGCTGCATCATTAACAGGACGTTGACAATGGGTGAAATGGCCTGCCAAGTGCCAAATCAGGCGAAGGCGGCCCGAGCCATGTTACGTCCTGTTATGAATTCCAGCTTGCCGCTCAGGTTGAAGGTCTGGATCTACAAGATGTTCATCCGTTCCCGTCTGACCTATGCTACGCCAGCCTGGCACCACCTTCTGGCCCAGACCAACAGGGACAGCATCCAAAGTCAGCAGAACATATCGCTCAGAGTGGTTTCCCGAGCGCCGTGGTTCGTGCGTAATTCCGTCATAGCTCGAGATTTGGAGATGCCTACTATTGAGGAGTTTGTCACTGGCCTGACTAGACGTATGTTCTATCAGGGCCGACAACGGACACTTCAACCATCTCCAGAATATCGCTCCGTCTTGCGCACGGCCCCCCAACGGGAGACCACTTCCAAGGGAAGTACTACGGAGGAGAGCTGAAGCAGTTGAAACTAGCCCTCTGGGTTCGTGAGCTGTTAAACTGTTAACGGCGCCCAGCACTAAAAGTGCATGAATTACCGGTGGGTGGTTACCCGCTGAGATTCTGCCGGGGAAAACAGGGGAATATCCCCATCCCCAACCCAGGCCCATTAGGCATCCGGGCCTGGACGACCCCACTGTCTGTCTGACCACGCTATCACTATCCGTACTGAATGAAGAAAAACGAACGTTTGCGCTAGTCTCACAGAATTTAAAATCAAAATTTCGCTTTAGGAAATCGAATACGGAAAACGTGTGTATGCGGCCGGCCTTAAGATGACCTTGCGCCCACCTGATGGTGGTAAGCGAATCTTAGCAACTGGAATCAGACAATTATGACTGACTTCAGTCCCTAACACTATTCCGGCATGTCTGCGCATGACGGCAATTCGATCCGGATCCCGAAACGTGTAGCTTGGGTTCTTGGTAGACCTTAGCTAATCCGAATCTTGCTATTGGTATCGCAAGACTCTTGCTCAGTTATTTTTTAACTGATTTTGCAAAAAAATTGTCTTTGTTAGGGTTTAGAGGTAATGATATTTGAGGGTATACATCGTTGGATACATTTTCGTCAACAAGATCTATAACTAACCATTTTAAATTTCAAGTAAATCAGATGAATTCTCGAGATACTAGTTTGCAGGCAGACACTAGAATATATTTTCAGTCATGGCAAGACTTGCGAGTATCTTGCAAGAGGCTTCCAAGAATCTTGCAAAAGTCTTGCGAGAATCTTGTAAGAGTCTTGCGAGAATCTTGTAAGAGTCTTGCGAGAATCTTGTAAGAGTCTTGCGAGAATCTTGTAAGAGTCTTGCGAGAATCTTGCAATACCAAGACCAAGATTAGTAGTGCAAGTAGAAGACCAAGACCAGCTGCTCTCATGCAAGACCAAGACTTGGCCAATCTTGGTCATGGTCTTGCTTTGGGCAAAACTATGCACGGGAACGTAATTCTCATTGGTACATGCCGGGGTTTGAACCGTGTACCGTATTCATCAATCACACCCAGTAAAGCTTCCGCTAGTTAGTATTAGAACTAAGATTGTGTTTAAATCCAATTGTTTTTGTACAATAGTTTGCGAAAACTTCTTTTAGGATTTAAACCTTAAAATATTATTAATTTTACATCTACATCTACAAAGCATCACAATAAAATGTTACATATTTTTAAATACTATGCAATTAACTAGTTATTCTAAGGATTTCGAATGGGCCTGGCCCAGTTTTGACATTTCATAACGAACGCTAACTTAGCTATTTAATGTCATTGACGAGCCTTCTAACAAACCAAATCGCGTGGTCACTTTCCAAAATTTACAAATTATTAATTTAGGTTTTTATCACACAATCTTGTCACACATACAATAATTTATGACAAAATTAGGTCGTTTAAAATTTAATATACGTTTTCGACAATTATAAACAAATGAGAAGGCCCATTTTTCTTAAAGAAATGGGCCCAATAAAATGTGTTTGATATTTAATATATTGTGTTTAATAATCTGTAAATAATTTAATTTATTTTACCCCAGCGTAACGACAATTGACAAAAAATACGTTAATAATTGCATAGTTTCGTCCGCCGATTTGAAATCCAGCGTTTTATCTATAATAAAGTACCTGGTCATAATAAAGAACCTAATCGTATAAAAAGTGCTATGTAACTATTTCATACATAAATGTTAGGTTCTTCGGGAGTTTTTCGCGCCATTTTGCGTGGACATGTCAAGTGCAAGTTTTTGTTTTGTAAATTAATTTTCTGTGGATATTATTGGTCAAAAGTGGTGTTGTTTTGTTTAATAATGTGCTGCAATGTGAATAATTATGGAAAACGATAAATTGGACTTCAAATATGGGGCATAAGTTGCAGTTTATTTTTTGCGGTTTTCCCGCGCTGTCAACTCTCATATTTTACACGACGTGTTTGGGCTATAATGCCGCGAGTGACTTCAAGTAAAGCATCAAATTCTGCAGCATCTGGAATTTGATGATCCCCAACTCGGTTATGAACGTTGTTATGAACATATATTATGCAAATAAATTACGTGTTTAGGACTGATGTATTCTGTACAATGTCCTTTAAAGACAATTTAAAAAAAAATTAGGTTCTTCGCGCCATTTTGCACGGACATGTCAAGTCCAAGTTTTTCGTTTTGTAAATTAGTTTACTGTGGATATTGTTAGTCAAAAGTAGTGTTATTTTGTTTAATAATGTGCTACAATGTGAATAATTATGGAAAACAATAAATTTGACTCAAACGATTATATGGGGCAGAAGTTGCACTTAATTTTTTACGGTTTTCCCGCGCTGTGAACTCCCGTATACCCTTCGTGTTTGGGCGATATTGCGGTGAATTACTCCATGAAAAACATCAAATTCTGCAACACTTGTAATTTGATGATCCCCAACTCGGTTATGAACATATATTATGTAAATAAATTACGTGTTTAGGGCTGATGTATTCTGTACAATGTCCTTTAAATACTTTTAAAAAAAACATGAATTTTAACCAATTGACTATTTAATTAAATTATATTTTAATGCTGGGGTAAAAGAGATGTTGTAATTAAATAAAAAAAAACACATTTAATTGTTATGATTATTGAATTGAATTTAGTTGAGGCACGCTGCAAAAAAGTTAGGGCCTGGTTTTGGGCAATCTCTTTTTGGAAAGTGACCACGCGAATTGTCCTAAATATGTCACAAGCATTCTTGAACTTATCTTGATATGAAGCCATTATTTTTTTGATTTACTCCCTCACTATAAGAAAAAATAAAAAATAACACATTGTCGACCTTCAAATATTCTATGAATGTATCTAATATGATGCTGAATTCTCCAGGCCAAAATCTGAAAGGCCCATTTCCAACAGTGGAGGTCTAGAACTTTGTGTTCTACGGCTGTGATGATTGAATTTGGTTTGGACTGCCTCTGTGGTCTAGCAGTTTCAAGTCCTTAGGAGTACTGAGTTCGATTCCTGGTCTACACAAAAATAATTTATTTGTGATATTTCTCCAGTTTGGTACGCTAAAGACTAGCTTGTCACTTGTCATTATGAGAGTAGTTTCCGTCCACCCCGAAAGGGTGGTCGTGATGATACTTTTTTTATTTTTTATTTTGGTGCAACTCATTCTCAAGTTTAACAAACAAGCCCCCGGTCCATTACATTTTTAAATTAATATTAGTTTAAATTATATTTTTAATTTTGTTATTTCTTATACTAATTTTAAGGGTTGGAATGTTTTTTTTTGTTAAAAACATTTTGAAAATTTATTCGAAGATTGAGTGTACTTCGAGAAATGTCTATTAACTTTCTAGAAAGTAAAATTAAGATATTTACTAAAACAATTTTGTAAGCATTACATGGATTCACCGTGCGGGTGCCGGGTCCAACAATAGGCTGCGTTTAAAGGCCTTCTTTATTTTATTGCTCAACTATACGTTTACCATCCACCATTCTGCTCCTCCTACCCAACCAAATACTGTACGATTTAATGCCGTCTTGGAAGTCCATTAAAGTATCTCCAGCAGACCTGCTTAGGCCCAATTCTATCAGTAAGTGATGCAAAGATTTTGCTGGAACTCCTCTCGCACCAACTTCCACTGCGTAAAGCTGAGTCTTGAACCCGTTTCTGATCATTTCTACTGTGAGATCATAATATTTATTCGACCTCGTGTTGTGGTCTTTTTTCAAGTTCCGAGAAAACACTAAGATGTCTGACCTATAGGCTGATACAGCTAGTTCATATGGGATCCTATAATGGTGTTCAAATGTATCCATCAGAATTTTCCAGTCTGATATATCTCCGAGCGGTGGTGGCTCGGTTGTTAGAAAGAAATACACTTTTCTTACGTACATTTGTCATAGATTTACAACACCCGTGCTTTGGAGAGCATATTAAGTCGTCGGTCCCGGTTTCACTAATACCAACTTGTGGAATCATTAAAAATTGACATCTGATCCACGCCAAGGCCTCGTCTGGCATGCGTCGCTAGTGTAGGCCAAATTCTCCAAAAAAATCCAGGACTATTTGTTCTAGGGGTGTGATAATGATATCTCCCATTTTTTATTATTATTATTAGGTGCACACAACAGAAATGGGTACAAAACATTTTTTAAATTTCAAATCTTTACAATACAGTTCCAGTACCAATTCAAAAAGCATGTGCACACAGCATGCAATTATGAAACATTTACATATATTTAAAAATAAAAATAACAATACAATATATATAGTGAGTATAGTTCATAAATATTAATTTAGTTTTAGTTTTAGCTCGCCGTCCACAGCAAATTACTCCTTCCCAAAGGCCAGAAACAATCCACTATAGAGAGCTAACACCCTATTTAGGATAAGACATTTTATTTTATTTTTGTCTGTATTATTATTTCCTAGTAAGTAAAAGTAAGACATTTCTTAAAAATAAACTCAGATTTGAAAAACTTTTGTTAAACCCTATTAAAATACTTTTTCTTTATTTTTACGAACAAATATTAACGAATATTTACATTAAAATGTTCTTTATTTAAGATATCGAACGGTATTTGACTTGTCACTTACTATTGAAGTTGAACACACGTGCATTATAATAAAAAAGAAACTTTAGATATCTTATTGATCCCCTGAGAAACACAACATAAAATTAGCTACAGATGTAGTGCATAATGTTTCCATTTTATCGTGCTCTCTCTCTTTTTTAAGGTGGTTGTAACATATCTATATAATACAATAACATTTGTCATTTTATCACTAAATAATAGTCCCATAGTAACGGATATGAAAATGTCACTCATTTAATAAAATAATTGATTGACACATCTCTATATTATACAATAACATTTGTCATTTTGACACTAAATAATAGTCCTATAGTCATGGATTGATAATAATTGATTGACACTACGGGATTTGAAAAATATGGATATGAAAAATGTCACTCATTTCATACGATATTGTTTTTTTTTTAAATGATATAAAAATGTCACTGCTTTAATACAATAATTGATTGACACATCTCTATATTATACAATAACATTTGTCATTTTGACACTAAATAATAGACCCATAGTCATGCATTGATAATAATTGATTGACACTACGGGATTTAAAAAAAATGGATATGAAAAATGTCACTCATTTCATACAATAATTGATTGACACTACGGGATTAAATAAAAAATGATATAAAAATGTCACTGCTTTAATACAATAATTGATTGACACCTCGGGTGCTGTCGTATTCCGATTGAGTCCCCGAGTTTTTCGATGAACATACATTATGCACTATATCTGTAAGAAGACTTGTATTTAAAAAATATTATGGATTTCCATTAATTTGTTTTACTTTCGACATATGCGTTTCAGCTCGAATAAAATGTGAATTAATGTGTAGTAAAGAACGATGGTGTTTCGGTTCTAAGATCGCTACATGTACAAATGAGAAATAATTTGGTATAGATTTACAACACCACAGTTTCCGTTCTCGGCATAAGCCTTCGGTCCCGGTTCCACTAATACCAACCTGTGGAATCGTTAATAAATTGTCATTAAAAATTGACATCAGACTCTCGCCAACCCGTCTCAACCCAGCGTGGTGAGTGTAGGCCAAATTCTCCATATATCTCATCTCCAACAATGGGGGTCTAGGATTCTTCGTCGGTAACGCAAAAAGACATCATTAATTTGTATTCGAGCTGTCAAAGAGAAATAAATGAATGGACTATTCAGAGAGTTCTTCGCGCCATTTTGCGCCGACATGTCAAGTGCAAGTTTTTGTTTTGTCAATTAATTTACTATGGATATTGTTAGTCAAAAGTGGTGTTGTATTGTTTAACAATGTGCTACAATGTAAATAATTATGGAAAACGATAAATTGGACTTTAAATATGGGGCACAAGTCGCAGTTAATTTTATGCGGTTTCCCGCTCTGTAAACTGCCATATTTTACCCGACGTGATTGTCTTCCTACCAGCTACTAGGCGGCGCATACTTTCTGTATGAATCATTTTCTTTTCATTTGCTTGTTCTAAATTACCACCCACTGGGTTTATCTTGTATACCATAGTGTAAATGATTTAGAATATTGGCTACAATTTTGTGAAGAAACCGCTAAGATGTAATTTTTTTGTAACAATTAAGTTTGCGAGCATATCAAAGATTGTAGATAGGGTTAGGTGTTGATTATAATAGGTAATAAATTGTTAAATTTGTAATTTGATCTGTTGTTTTATTTCATTCTTGCTTCTATTAATTATCCCTGTAAAGTGTAATGTTTTTTCTAAATTTCTAAGGCAAATGACACCAAGCCATTTCAGCCTAAGTGTAATATTATTTGTTTAACTTTTATAAGTAATTATTATGAAAGGTCTTTCGCGCCATTTTGCGCGGAGATGTCAAGTGCAAGTTATTGTTTTGTAAATTAATTTACTGTGGATATTATTGGTCAAAAGTGGTGTTATTTTGTTTAATAATGTGCTACAATGTGAATAATTATGGAAAACCATAAATTGGACTTTAAATATGGGGCACAAGTTGCAGTTTATTTTTTGCGGTTTTCCCGCGCTGTGGACTCCCATATTTTACCCGACGTGTTTGGGCTATAATGCCGCGAGTGACTCCAAAAAAGCATCAAATTCTGCAGCATCTGGAATTTGATGATCCCCAACTCTGTTATGAACAAATATTATACAAATAAATTACGTGTTTAGGACTGATGTATTCTGTACAATGTCCTTTAAAGACAATTAAAAAAAAAAAAAAAATATTATGAAACAGAATAATATAATTTGGTGTTTAGATTGGCTGATAAGGCCTAGTGTACAATACCTTTCCTTAATAGTTTTTTTTTCTTTTACAAATTCCCGTTATAGGAAGCCAAAAGGTTTTACTATATTTTCTATTTTACTTCCGAGAAAGTAAATTGATTACATTACTCAAAATTACACTTCGAATCTTCAAAAATAATGAAATAAAAACGCCTTTTGCATACCCATAACGGGAAAATTGTACAAAAAAATGTACGGACATTTTGGACAAATTTTCACTTATATGAAAGTGTACCAAACGTGAATGCCCATTTTTCTTAGAGAAATGGGCCCAATAAAATATTGTCGTACCATAATAAATTCATTTGTGTGTGACAACTACAAAAAAACACCGTACAACTCATATTAACAAAATGGCGGCAAATTAAATTCGGCTCTCTTGTTGTGAGAAATGTAATTTTAAAACTAACTAAAGTAAAAACTCAATTATTAACAACCAACGGTAATTTTATTCAAATGTAAAAAAAGCATTTTTTATGTATTTACTAAGGTACAAGTTGTGTTAACATTTTGACAACTGTTTTCTTGTCCAGTTTACATTTTGGGTATCGTTGGTGACAGTCGCTTTCTGATGACTTGCCGGCCGACATGGCTTCCATAATTGATGTACCGTCTAACATACGACGGACTAGGTTATTCCTGAAAAAAAAAACGATTCCAATTTTTAGGGTAAATCAAATAGACTCTGGCAAACGAAAGTGAAACAAAGATTATGACACATTCCGTTACTTAGTCGGAAACTTTATTAGTTCATTTCGTTATTTACATCAGAGATTGCGTCATAATTACAAAATATTATTCAATTCTCAACTCTAAGCGCTCGACCTTGACAGCGGCCGTGCAAATATCAACTTTAATAGCGTGATATATATATATATATAGTTAACGAATTCCATTATATAACGTTTGCGCTTAAGTAGTTAACAAAATAGGGCTACTGTTTTCGTAGGACAACACAATTATCAATATGCTATCAAACGTTATGATATGTCTTCATATAATTTAAGTTAGTGCACTAGTTATCTAAAATTCTACTTAAAATCATGAATTTTTTATTTTATTACATATTATTTTAGTCTATAAGTTGACACGGCCACTTTTCAGCCACGAATTAATTTTAATTACGAAAATATAGGCACAAACTTGTTTATATCAACTGTGTTTTAGTATAAAAATATGGTATAGCTGATATGATGGGTACAATAGTAGCTGTTGGGATTTTATAGTTATCTAATAATCTGATAATTGTCAACTATGAAAAAAAATGTATTATTAATATCCAAGTGTTGTGCTAAAAACACAGGATACACAAAGGAAATAAAGACAAAAAATACTTGTCAAGTGCAAGTTATTGTTTTGTACATTAATTTACTGTGGATATTGTTGGTCAAAAGTGATGTTGTTTTGTTTAATAATGTGCTACAATGTGAATAATTAATATGATAAATTGGACTTTAAGTTGCAGTTTCTTTTTTGCGGTTTTCCCGCGCTGTAATCTCCCATATTTTACCCGATGTGTTCGAGCTATAATGCTGCAAGTGACTCCAAGAAAAGCATCAAATCCTGCAACGTCTGAAATTTATGATAACCTCATTAACTCATAAAAAAGAAAGATATACTACGTCAGACTTGGCTGTATGGGCTAGACCCTTTGCCTTCCCTATAACCCCATTCATCATCAATCGGGAAAAACGTTTTGATTCTTTGCCTCAACCATACCCGAGTGAACATAATAGCTTCGTGTAAATTGTGAATTGAGGAGTCTTTCGCGCCATTTTGCGCGGAGATGTCAAGTGCAAGTTATTGTTTTGTAAATTAATTTACTGTGGATATTATTGGTCAAAAGTGGTGTTATTTTGTTTAATAATGTGCTACAATGTGAATAATTATGGAAAACCATAAATTGGACTTTAAATATGGGGCACAAGTTGAAGTTTATTTTTTGCGGTTTTCCCGCGCTGTGGACTCCTATATTTTACCCGACGTGTTTGGGCTATAATGCCGCGAGTGACTCCAAAAAGGCATCAAATTCTGCAGCATCTGGAATTTGATGATCCCCAACTCGGTTATGAACTCTGTTATGAACATATATTATGCAAATAAATTACGTGTTTAGGACTGATGTATTCTGTACAATGTCCTTTAAAGACAATTTAAAAAAAAAAAATTGTGAATTGACAGTCCTCATGGCAATTTAATTGGATTATACTCGTATATGTATCGTATATATTACTTACGATGAAAACGAAGCGAGCAAAGCATCAAAATCTGTCGCGTTACCAGCGATGACGTTTTCATTGGCAAGTTGTACGTATGAGCATGCAAGTCTTTGTGTGCACGCGGCTGAGTCTATGTTGTACCGTGCTAGCATGTCGTCCACTCTGTTCAGCATATCACCTACTTGATGGGCGTCGGTTTCTACACCTGAAAATAGATTAATCAAATCTTTATTTCTTTTAAATTAATGATTTTATAATAATATATATTTAGTCAATATAAAAGTCTTGCAAGAGTCTTACGCAAGATGAAGATTAGGGGGGCAAGGACTAGACCAAGACTTGGCCAGTCTTCAAAGTCAAAGTCAAAATATCTTTATTCACGTAAACCTATCACAGGCATTTACGTCATTAATTTAATTATTTTGAATGATTCTACTCCTGCTAGTAGAAGACTAAGCAGCAAAGTGGTCCAATAAGTAAGCTGTTAGCAGAAGACCAGCAGCTTAGCAAATTCTAGGGACCTGTTAATGTTTAATCTGACTGAGATAGGAATCTGCAAGGAAAACTCAACTATATCAGATTTACAAAATAAAACATATACAGAACTGCACCACAACGATCAATTAATAACCTTTTAAATTTAGTTATCAGTACCTATGATAATACAATACCTGGTACAGCAGTAACCCACCAGGCAAGTCAGAATTAAGGTAGACTACATGCCTATGTGCAACCCGAGAGTCGACAAAACGCAAAAACCTCTGTTAATGTCTTGGTGTTGGTCTTGCTTTTGGCAAGACTACACGTTAATCACGGCCATCACCGGCAAATCCCTGTCCTAGACTAATTAATACTAGCTTATATTTCCCTACCATTTGGCTTCTTGTCCCATCTTGTTAGGATATTTAATATTTTTGTACATAATCAAGCAATTAAACTCATTTTAAAGTTTCATTGACTGCCTCCGTGGTATAGCGGTTAAGTCCGTGCATTTGACTCGGAAGTACCGGGTTCGATTCCTGGTCGGGACACAGTAATATTTATTAATTTAAATAAATTTGATTAAGATTTAATTTATTTGTGATATTTCTCGAGTTTGGTACGCTGGAGACATCGACGAGCTTGCCACTTGTCATGATTGGCCTATAGTAAAGTTGGCTAAATGTGAATCCGTTTCTTTATAAGCGTGGTTTCAGACCACCCCGTATTCCTAATATATAATGATTCAGGATATTGTTGGGACTGACACGCACTGTAGTCGTCGGCAATGTTCGAGCAGGCACATACAAATGACTTTTTTGCTATAAGTGAGGACAAGCACTAACAGTGTCCTGAATTGAAAGATTATATCTGAAAGATATGGTTCGCCGTGCATTGGCTGTTTCGTGCGGCTGCTGGTCTGGCAGGAGTGAGGTACGTTCTGTAAGATTGGTGGGGTACGGAGTGGTTACTGCACGGTCATATATATTATTATTATTTTATTTTTTTGTACTAACTAGCCGTAAAGATTTTGTAAATGAAAAGTGAGCCTTTTTGCTTTTAATAAATGTATATTATAACACAAAATGTAAAAAAATGTTTAGTAACCCAATTGGAAAGGAGGTAGAAGGCTTAAACAATATTGTTTGAAAAAAATATGTTATCCGAAACGACCGGACGGATTGCGAGAACGGTTTTTTTATTAAATTAAAAAAAATCGTATAGTAACCGCTGTAGGTATCACCACCACCGGTTCCACTAATACCAAGCAGCCCTATTCTGTTATATAGTCGCAACGTTATTAGTGGATTTCGTTTTTTTTTTTTTAATTTAAATAAACTATATAAAACAAAATCTAAATTTAACCTAAAAAATAATAATAATACATAAAATACTATTAATAAAAATAAACCTAATTAATAAATAAAAATATAACTAAAAACTAAAATGAAGAAAAAACAAAAAATAATAATATTATAAATAAAAAATTTGCTCCAAATCGCTGCCAATGGGCAAGGTGCCAAGGATACTGGCAGCATTGCCACGTTGAATGGCAATACTGATCCTTGGATTTCGTTATTTACTTCAGAGATTGCGTCATAATTACAAAATATTATCCAATTCTCAACTCTATAAGCGCTCGACCTTGACAGCGTCCGTGCAAATATCAACTTTAATAGCTTGATATATGTATATATATAGTTAATGGATTTCATTATATAACGTTTGCGCTTAAGTAACAGAATAGGGCTGCTGGAATCGTTAATTATTCTTCGCAAACACTCAACTTTGCAATTTGACCCAAATTTTGAAAAAAACAAAAGACGCAGTGACTTTGTTTGCTCAGTTATTCCCTGTTCCACAAAATTTGCTCAGCATCAATTTTCCTTCCTATCCTCCTTCTTATATAATAAAAGTAGCAAGTACGTGAATATTTATCCGCATACAAAATTTGAATGCAAAAAGTTACTAACTGAATGGCTTTTGACATTGACATACGAACAAACCGAAACATTGTTAATACCTATTACATAACTTTCTACACCTATTTTTCACACACACTTTTTCACCTACTTATACACCCTATAATCCTACATTTTGTGTCTAAACACTATTATTATTATTTTATGTTTTATTTATTACTAACCACTTTTGCATGTGTATATTTGATTTTAAATAAAATTAAAAGAAAAAAAAAAAAAAAAAAATGTCCAAATTTGTATGGAAACTAACCTCTGTGGTCCAGAAGTATATTATACTTTCTATACAGAGGTTAGGGTTCCAAATCTGGAAATTGCCTGTAATAAATTGTATATCCTGTTAACACTTAAACATTGATGTAACTAGTTTTAAGGCATTTTTTTGTGAAGAAATAAATGATTATTATTATTATTATTAACATATTCTCCAAAAATATGTTCTGTAAGTCGAATGTCCAGCAGTGGAGGTCTAGGATTTATGCTTTAAGGACTGATGAAAATTATATAAAATAAATACTTACTTCTTCCATAACCACCCCCGTAACTATAAGAAAAGGCTTGCATGATCTTGGGCAATATCAGAACTGCGCCGAAACCAAGAATCGAACCTAGAAGAACTCCTCCTAGGTCAATCTTTACTGGCCCGTATAACCCAGGCCCAGACCCGCTGTATGGACCCTGAAAAAGTTGAATCAGGTATATTGCGCGTTCTTTAATAAAAAACACACTTTTCTTTCTTCTTTCTGGAAAGGTTAATAATTATACAAACAGTATAAAATAATTACAATATAAATTAAAACTACTTAAAAGTAAAAATTAAAATAAATATAAACTAAACCTAATAAAAAATAAACTATAAGTAAAAAATGTCCTCTAGAGACACGACCCTTCAGTGATAGTCCCAACAAGACTGGCAACATTTCCCCTCTGTATAGCTAAGCTAATACGTTGGCAGAAATAATTGCCAGCCTTTCTGTCTCCAGACTTTTCCGTTAGCCGTTTGACATGAAAATGTGATTTGGACCTTTCCGAATTGATATCACGCTCTGAGCATCGTGTTATTTGATTCGGAACGACTGTTAGTATCATATTAATTCTAAGCGTTCTAAGCTTGGTTAGTCACATGACTTTGTCGAGCTTAGTGTCCAGGTATTCTTTTGTCGAATAAAAACATTTATTAACCAGCATTTGTTTGACTCTTAATTTGAACAGTTTTAGTGGCAGCTCCCTTATAGTAACTGGAAGCTTATTAAATATCTTTGTTGCCATTGCATAACAATTTCGGCTATATTGAGTACTTTTATGAGCTGGAATAATTATTCTACTAGGATAACGCGTTTTAAAATTGCAATCATCCCCAAGAGTTTTAAAAAGTTCCGGGTGGCTTTTTACAAATAAACAGCATTCAAGTATATAGAAGGAACAGTCAGTAATTTTAGTTTTATAAATAAAGGACGACAGGAACTCATTGGAGGTGTATTACAAATAGCACGAATGCATTGTTTTGTCCATAACATGTGAAATCCATATTTTCCAAATTTCATTCTAAGTGGATTTCGTTCGGAAATCTGATTTTCGAACGTCGCACTTCTACAGATATTAGTCGAATAAAGGAAAATAGATATTAATGCTTTTGCTATTTTTCTCACAAATGTTTAAGTGTGAGCGAGAAGGTTGCAAAATTATACTAACCTGTGACCCGGTGCTGCCGTAAGTAGAAATACCGAATCTCTGGGTTCTGTCAGAATCCCTCGCCAGATCTTCTCTACTCTTCTCAACTCTGGCTGACGGCTCAGCGAGCTGGTCTTCCGTTCTTTGGTAGCTTGGTAAAAAACCTCTGAAAAAAAATACATTTGTGTTGTAAATTAATCTAACGAAACAGTGTTTTTTTTTATATACAAAAAACTGTTTATTACCGCTGTCGCCCACCATTTGCCCCTCGATTGGGGTCAATGGGAACCAAGTGAAAAGATGCGTGGATCAAATCAATTTATAGGCGTAGTATTTAATGCGTAAGTACCACATTTTATTATTTCATTACAGCCCCTAGAACACAGCAATGCCTCCACTGCTGGAGATGGGCCTTCCAGAACACAAATATATCTGAAGAATTTGGCCTACACTCCAATCCACAAGTTGGTATTAGTGGAACCGGAACTGACGGCTTATCGTGCTCTCCGAGGCACCAGTACAGTGGTATTGTAAATCTATGACGAATGTATGTAAGAAAAGCGTATTTCTCATTAGTACATGCCGTCGGGGTTTGAACCGACCTTCGTAGGATTTTAAGGTTTATTCCCGTTGTCACCCACCATTTACCCACTGCTAGTAATTGTCCACTAGGTTCATTATCAGCCTGTATGTCTCCACTCCTGGATGGACTCCTCCCCTAAGACTCGCCACTGCATTGTTTTGCAATCCTCTTCCAACTCCCGTCAGCGTTCCTTAGGTCATTCGTCCATCTGGCGGGGGGTCGTTTCACTCTTCGTGGTGGTCTCCATTTGTTCCATCGGTCGTCGGTTCTGCGGCAGATGAGTCCGGCCCATTGCTACTTCAGCTTGCTAGTTTTTCGGTAACTATGATTTTCTAACGAATATCAACGGTTCGAATTCTAACCATCAGAGAAGTACCAAGCAAATCTCTCACCATCGCTGAGCAACCTTGAATTTGTGGACTGATGAGATGAAAACTTGTCATTAGATTATATTGTAATTAGTTATTAAGTACTGTTTGTTTTCCAATAAAATAAAATAAATTAAAAGCTCTTCCACATAATACTGGATGCGTTTTTTAGTAAATTATGTATTAGGACGGCTATGAAGTTACACACTGCTGCGATAATAACCGACGCAATAGAAGTAGGAAGCTTGCGTTCCTCCGACTTGCGATATGAATTTTCTTAGAAATTTGTATTGGGACGCATGGGATCCCATACACAGCTTCGTGATCGTTAGTTAGTTTAGGAATATATTTTTTACTAGTGTTCTAAAAATCTCCAATATGGATATTGATTAATAATCAGACAAATATTTTTTATCACTAAGTAGCTATGAAAGTTGACCGGCGAAGACCCCGATAACGAAAGTTATTATCACATTAGTGAAAAACCAGCCAAATAGAATTATATATATCGGACGATAAAAACGCAGTTGTGTGCAAAGAATCGGGACGTACTTATTATAATTTTGTTTTTTTTTTTTTTACTAACACTAGATATTATAAGATTGCTTTAAAAATTGTTACTAACACATATGGAATTTATTCTGAAATAAACTTTTATTATTATTATTTAGGTTTATATGACAAACTCTCGGTTTTTAGGCCGGACTTTAATAATGCTCGCGAGCCTTAGCCAAGGGAGCATTATTTATGGAAGTGAGTGAATACTTTTAATTATGATCTGGTTCTGTTTGTAGGAATTTCCTGACGATTCTGCATGTGTTAAGTATTGTGGCTTTCTGTAATGAGATGTATGTGTGTGGGGATAAATCTAGTAATTGAAGTGATTGTTGTAGGTTTTTAGGGATGACACCTGTAGATGACAGGACTATTGGTACTATTGTGACGTGGCGCATGTGCCACATGCGGGATATTTCGTCTTTAAGATCGGTATATTTTCTTTATTATTATTATCGCAATAACGAATCCGGTATTATCCGATAATAATGCGCCTATGTGGTAGAGCCCTAATTATGTTTAATATTTAAAATAATGTATGTCTAGTAGCTGTAAGTATATCATTACAGCCCTTAGAACACAGCATCCTAGACCTCCATTGCTGGAGATGGGCCTTCCAGAACATATATCTGGAGAATTTGGCCTACACTCGCCACGCTAGCCGGCTTGGCGAGGATTTGATGTCAATTTTTATCACAATTTATTAACGATTCAACAAGTTGGTATTAGTGGAACCGGGACCGACGGCTTAACGTGCTCTCCGAGGCACGGGAACGGTGGTGTTGTAAATCTTTGACAAATTTCTCATTGTTACATGCCGGGTGGGTTTGAACCGACCTTTGTAATGGGGCAAAGCTTTTTGTAGATGTGGCTAGAGGTACTGGTACCTTGTTTACACCTATGACTGATCATTTTTTTAATTTATTTGTAGTTTTACATTTTTATAACAGAAAAATGTATTTTAGCTTAACGTTACCTACCTTTAAAGACGAATTACGTAAGCGAACACCGTCTTTAAAATAAAAAAAGGTTGAATTAATAGAACGGCAATTTTGAGATCACCATATCTTTGCTTTCGCTTGAAAATCTCGATTTGTACACCTAAAAGCTGCTGACTTCTGCATAATATCCAGAAAATAATAAATGTCGTGATAAAAATACAAGTTTTCTATGCAACCGACAGTTATATTAGGTACCATCTATCATGCGTCATCTATCGTGATAAAAAGTTAATGACACACCCCATTCGCATCGTATTCCTAACAGAATAAAATAAATAAATATGCTGACCTGCATTCTACAGAAGTATAAACACATTCTTCTTCGACAAGAGAAGAACAAAGAAGATAGCGTTATTAATAATAGGCAGGATTATAAAACTCACCCATCGCTTCTATAGTTAGCATTGACGACACCCAAGCTAGATCCGACCATCAGATAAGCCGTCAGCAGTTGAACACATCGGGAGAACATGGTGAGAAGAAGATACAGCAGTGACTAGTGACTTCCTCAAAGCATATAGTTATATATGTGCAGTTCCAGAGACTGGGTAGAAACAATCACAGTGAGGAAACCCCATTGTCGTGTGGTCCAAATTGTGTAAGAAAAATGACTTATGTATAACGCCCCGGCTTTTATATGACAATTTATTGGATGTCTGTTTTTTTATTGTCAATATTGTATATATGACCCATATCACGCTTTGACATAGTAAATATTTATGTTATTCGAAGTAAATAAATTTACATTAAATATAAAAAAGCTACCCAAATGATAAAATAAAAAAATAACTAAACCATAAATAAAAAATGTCCTATCGATATACGTCCCATCCGAGAGACGCCTCCGTGGTATAGTGCCCATCGGGGGCAAGTTGTACATTGTATAATTTGTCTCGGTCTGGGTGTTTATATATTTACATATATATATTTACAAAAAAAAAAGTATAATATGTAGTTTATCAACCATCTAGTTTCCGTAACACAAGCCTCGTAGCTTACCACGGAAATTAGATGGCGCTGTGTCTGTCTGGAAATATTTATTATTTATTTATTTATTATAGTCCCAAGGAGACTGGCAACTTTTCCCCTCTGTATAGCGAGGCAAATAATAATAATATGGCAAAAATATTTGCCAACCTTCCTGTCTCCAATATTGTATGTGTATACATTTAATTAATTGTGCCTGTGTTGCCTCCGTGGTCTAGCTTAAGTCCGTGGATTTAGACTTAGAGGTACCGGGTTCGATTCCTGGTGGGGACACAAAAATATTTATTAATGTAAATAATTAATTATTATTTAATTTACTTGTGAGATTTCTCGAGTTAGGTACGCTGGAGTAGTTAAGTCGGTGGATTTAGACTCGGGTTCGATTCCTGGTCAGTACACAATAATTTATTTGTGATATTTCTCGAGCTTGGTACGCTAGAGACATCGACGAACTTGCCACTTGTCATGATGGGCCTATAGTAAATGTGGCTAAAGGTAGATCCGCTTCTTTTAAAGGTTTCTGACCACCCTGGAAGGGATATGGACCTGATGATGATACTTTATAAATAAAATATATTTAATGCCCGGATCCTAATACTAGGTCCATGCTATATGACACTTTTACTATCGGCAGTGGTCACGCGAGGTACCCTTTCATAGAAAAATGTTATGTTACATCTATGCCTTAATCGTCTTAAGATTACGCCCTTTGAGGTAATAAAAAACTATATATATAAATTTAAAAAAAAAAAACACACTAATGGACATCCTTACACACGAAACAAAACCACATACGTAAGTCCGTGGATGTACACTTAGAAGTACCGGGTTCGATTCCTGGTCGCGACACAATAATTTAAATTTAATTTTTGATATTTCTCGAGTTTGGTTCGCTGGAGACATCGACGAGCTTGCCACTTGTCATGATTGGCCTATAGTAAAGTTGGCTAAATGTGAATCCGCTTCTTTTGGTTTCTGATTACCCTGAAAGGGAAATGGCCGTGATGATACTATATTATTATTATTACCTTCTATTTAGACGCGGAGGTACCGGGTTCGATTCCTGGTCGGGACACAATAATTGATTTGTGATATTTCTCTAGTTTGGTACGCTAGAGACATCGACGAGCTTGCCACTTGTCACGATGGGCCTATAGTAAAGTTGGCTCTTTACTAAGTCATCTCAGACCCCCCCCTTCCGGGGGAAGACGGGAATTTGTAACGAGGTGTTGGCCTCCTAACAAAAATAGCATTCGCTGCACGTAACTACGGACAGGGCGTGGGAACCTTTATTATAGGTTAAATTTAATACGAGCGGGCGCGGCGGAGGCCGCGGAATGTCATCGTGATCAGGCTATCAAATCGCGCGCCATGCGCCGTGGAACCTCGGGAGGTCTAAGTAAAGTTGGCTAAAGGTGGATTCGCTTCTTTATAAGGTTTCTGACCACTCCAGAAGGGATATGGACGTGATGATATTTTTATTATACATTCGAGGAAATGCGGCGAGCGTTTTAGGTACCCTCCCTGGTGGTAAGCCCTTAGTTTATTTTGTAGAATAGTTTTAATTTCATACTTATTTTTAGTTTAGTTTTATTTCTTAATTTTTATATTAATTTTATACAGTATATATAACTATTGTTAATTTTAAAGCTTTATTAATATTAATATTTGTATAGTAAATTAAAAAATATAGGTATATTGACAATCCATTTTTAATTAAAATTTATGTATTAATTATAAGATTGACTGCATGGTAAAAAATAAATAATTAAATAAAATTTATAATTAGTTTTTTAATCTATTTTATTTAAATATTTTTTGTATCTACTTCGAATAAATTATTTAAATGAAAAATACATTTTTTTTTTCAATAGTGAGGCTAATACGTTGGCAGAAATAATTCCCATCGTCCCGACCCCAAACGGCGCAAATCTTAACCTGTACCGAGGTTGGCGTATTTCCGCAGCTTGAGGTTTTCAACAGAAACCAGATATACCAGTTATATAATTTTACTTTTATTATGATTTTTATCTTTTCTTTTTACATATCTCTGCAGTGCCAATAATGATATAGACATAATTCATGACCGTTACGATACACAGACATTATTTCGGGAGATTGAAGCAATTGTATTTTTTATACAATTATATTTTTTTAAATAAGCTGTGTAAATATTTTTTGTCAATTAAGTATTTTTTATTTTATTTAAAAAGAGTAAAGTATCATCACGACCGTTTCCCTTTCGGGGTGGTCAGAAACCACGCTTATAAATAAGCGGATTCACATTTAGCCAACTTTACTATAGGCCAATAATGACAAGTGGCAAGCTCGTCGATGTCTCCAGCGTACCAAACTCGAGAAATATCACAAATAAATTAAATATTATTTAAATGTATTTATTTACATTAATAATTTTTTTTGTGCCATGACCAGGAATCGAACCCGGTACCTCCGAGTCTGAATCCACGGACTTAACCGCTAGACCACGGAGGCAGTTTTATTTATTAATTATACGTGTAAATTATTTACTATTACTATTCTGTCACTTAAGCGCAAACGTTATATAATGAAATCCGCGAAATGAAACATATACTGCGTGGAATTTATTAAAAAGCCAATATTTTAATATTATAATCTAGAATAAAAATATTTCTATTACTATATATAGTATATACGTATTTATCAGTAATTAAATCTTAAGTTAAGCAGATAAGTTTTTCTAAAAATATCACCAAAGGTAGGTTTTAATTTCAATAAATTTCGCCCCCAAACAACATCGATTATTTAGTTATATTCGGTCCAAGTATGCGGTAGACGAAATAAGTTTGAGAATCTCTGCTTTAGTAGGTCTAGCGTAGTTTTTTTCTTATTCTGAGCTGTATTTAATAATGATAAATATGTCTCTAAGGTAAATCGCGTAAAGACCCGTTAAAATTATAAAAATCTATTATGAATGTGCGCGAAAGTTTAATAATAATTACGTTTATTTGAGAAGTACACTGGTAATACAAAAATAAAAAATACAAAAATTGATACAAAATAGATTAGTCTATAGAGGAGTACGGTTAGATTGCATCAAATGGGGTGTATCAGGCAAAGCTTTTTCTAGATGTCGCTAGCGGCACTGGTACCCTGTTTACAGCTATGACGGATCATTTTTTAAATGTTTTTGTAGTTTTTTTTATTTTTATAACAGAAAAATGTATTTTAAATTAACGTTACCTAAGTTAAAAGACGAATTAGGAAAGCGAACACCGTCTTTAAAAAGAAAAAAGGTTAAATTAATAGAACGGCAATTTTGAGATCACCATATTATTGATTTCGTATGGAAATCTCGATTTGTACACTGAAAAGCTGCTCACTTCGGCAATATAACCAGAAAATAAAAAATTTCGTAATAAAAATACAAGTTTTATACGCAACTGACAGTTCTATTGGGTACCGTCTATCATGCGCCATCTATCGTGATAAAAAGTTAGTGATACACCCCATTGACTCTTGCAGGCCGCTATTTAAAAGCCTAAATCTTATGACTATAACAGGCATGTATATATACGAAGTAGTCACTTTTATCAGGACGCACAGTGACCTATCGTATTTACTTACCAAAAAGATGTCTTTAAAAGTAGTCGACATCCAAACACTATTGCCTATACTAAGACACCAAAAAGCAGAGTTTTCGATAATAACTCTTACGTTATGTGCATTCGTATTTATAACAAGTTACCAGAGGTTCTCAAACAATTACCCAATAATCAGTTTAAATCTAGAATCAAGAAGCTATTAACAGTGTGTTACTTTTATTCGTTAAGCGAGTTTTATTCATACAAATTTAGAAATTGTAATAAATAATTGTAATAAATTGTATTAATCAACTGACCATAATCTCGCATACGAGTATTATCTTATGCGAGATTTCTTAAATTCATGACATTTTATTTATTACATAAATTATTTTCAGTGTATAAATTAGTAATTAATTAAGTTAGTATAAATTTGTGTGCCAGAAATGGCGGAGTATGTGAGCTATTCAAAAACTATGTACCTATTTACCATATTCCATACAAATAAATATTATTTCATTTCATCATTCAACATTTAGCAGTAAGACCCAGCTTACTATATAGTCTTTCGATCGTCTCTGTTGATTTCAAAAAACACCCAGTGTACCTACTAAGGATTGGACTTTAGTTAACCATAGCTGGGCATTAACTCGTTAATCCGTTAATCGTTAATTAACGAAGTTAACATTTTGATTAACGGGTTAACTTTTAAGTTAACTTTTTAAAATGTTAACGGACACGTTAACTTCCGTTAATATGCAGAAGTCCGTTAATCGTTAATCCAATGCCTTTATTTACGGCACGGCACTGCGGTGTGGTGCGAAAAACAGGTTCACACAAGTATGAAACGACAAGTACCGGGCGCGGCGGCGCGTGAGACAAAAACTAGATATATTTTGCTGGCGCGTGCGAGTAAGAAAACTGCGAAGTCCTAGCGCCAGTGCTTAGAGTGACGAGTGTTGTGTTTGTTGTTATTATAAATTACTGTCAGTGATAATTTGCGTGTTAATAAAGAAGTGTGCAGTGTAATTAGTTAGAAAAGTGTACTGTGCAGTGTAATAATTCAAACTATATCATGGAAGACATGGAATCGGATTTCAGCGGTCCTGATGAGCATACTTGGCCACATTTGACTGAGTATGTAGAATTTGTATCCAGATCGGGCCAGCAAATACTTTTTGCTTGTAAGCGTTGCTTGCCGAAAGACACCAAAATAAAAGTTCATGTATTAAGCCTGAATAATTTGAAACAACATGTAAGAAACTCTTCTGACAGTATTATATATTAACCTGTTAACTTCCAGAACCTAGACCAACAGGTTTTATAAGTTCACTAACGTAACGATATAAAAATGCAATTTTACACATATTAACGGATTAACGATTAACATTAACTCCCGTTAATTCTTCCGAAATGTAACGCTTTAACGTTTAACGAAGCTAACTTTTTTTGTAGCGGATTAACGATTAACGAAGTTAACTATTTGATTAACGGTGCCCAGCTATGTAGTTAACGTCCCAGCCACTGCACCAAAGTGATGTGTCGCAGCGGTCGGGGGGTGTGCTGATTGTCAATTCATATAAATATATGTATTGTTTTCTTAACACCGCCTTGGCGTTCGCGTAGTAAATGATAGTACTATAAAGTAGAGTGAGCTATAGTGTGACGTGACAAATAGGTGGTAGGCGGACTGGTGGTGATGAATTGCCCAGTCTGCCGTGGCGGGGAAGTATCCAGCGTTCGTGTCGATAAACCCAGTAAAGTGTATCGACACGTTTCGGGATCAGGCTCGAATTGCCGTCATGCCCAGTCAAGTGTTAAAAAATGATGTCAGTCGTAAGTGTCTGATTACATTTGCTAACATTGATGGATCTCGCGTGCCACTTCCCCTTTAGGTTGGCGTGCTAGTATAAAAAAAACATTAATGAATCGATTGTAGCTTTGGATCCGTTAGCTAAATAAATTAAATTTAGTTTTTTTTTTTTTTTTGCATTTAAACAATGTTGTAATATTAAGACATTGGAAACAGAGCATAAAAATGATATGCATTGTCATTCGCAAACCAGACAATGGTTATTGTGTTAACTAAGAGGGTGGTTCATTTATAATTTTGACCTATGTATTTTGATTTTACATTTTTGTTTTTCCTTTAGACAGATACATGGTCGATTTTTGAGACTGGACAACTTAACCGTTACAGTTACATAGTGTCTGACTATTGTTCTTGCATGAGAAGAGGTGGTTTTGTTTTTAATTTTAATTTCAACTCCAACTCCTGTAACTGTAACTGTAATTCTCATTCTAATTCTAAGTCTAATTCTAATTCTAATTCTCATTCTAATTCTAATTCTAAGTCTAATTCTAATTCTAACTGTAATATTAATTAGTGACATGCGTCACACATCCGGGAGTACGTTACAATATTTCTTTACATTACGATTGCGCTTATAGAAACAGAATTTGGCTGTTGATGATTTAAACAATAATTATGTCATTTGTCAAAAACAAGTGTTTATTTATCAACTATGTTATTTTAAACCATGGAGCGTGTAAATGGTCTTATCTCTTCTTATAGTGGTTAAAATCTATTAGACCAGACAATTACTAATTTTCAATTTATTTTTTTATGTCATTGTTGTTCTATTCTCATATTATTATATATTTCTATTAATGAGTTACTCAGGTTATCATCAAATTCTAGATGTCGAATACATCGGGTATACGAGTAATATAGGAATTCACAGCGCGGAAAACCCGAAAAAAATAAACTGCAACTTGTGCCCCATATTATGTGTGCAATTTATCGTTTTCATAATTATTCCCATTGTTGCACATTATTATACAAAATACTACCACTGTTGACTAACAAAATTCACAGAAAAGTAATTAAACAAAAAAAAAAGCTTGCACTTGACATGTTCGTGCAAATCGGCGGGATATTTATTATTTTATATATTATAATTATAGAAAAAAAATAAAACGAAATTAATCGTGGCAAAATTTACAGCCTATACAATATTATGTCATCTTAAAGCCTTACAAATTTTTACTGTTAGCTGTAATGAAAAAAAAAGAACCAACAAATTCAGTACAAAGGTATGTTGCTGTCTGCCTACGTGGTTTAGCGGTTAACATCGTAAATTTAGACACGTACTGACGTTTGACGGGACACAACAATTCATTTATTTAACCTTACGGACTTAACTGCTACACCACAGAGGCAGTATTG
Source organism: Tinea semifulvella (assembly GCA_910589645.1). Lineage (NCBI taxonomy): Eukaryota > Metazoa > Arthropoda > Insecta > Lepidoptera > Tineidae > Tinea > Tinea semifulvella. The sequence goes on from OU342620.1 coordinate 4,369,201, forward strand.
ATGATAAACTAGATAAATTAAAAAGATGGGGTGGTCAGAAACCAGGCTTATAAAGAAGCGGATTCACATTTAGCCAACTTTACTATAGGCCAATCATGACAAGTGGGAAGCTCGTCGATGTCTCTAGCGTACCAAACTCGAGAAATATCATAAATTAATTAAATATTATTTTATTTAATTTAATAAATATTATACGGTACCTCCGGGTCTTAATCCACGGACTTTACCGCTACACCGCAGAGGCAGTAATGATGATAACCAAGAAGTAATGAGGACAAAGAATATCTTTATTGTCCACTCTACCCGCGTATGCCTCTGATATCTATGGTCGTTATGAAACAATGTGAGGATTTTTCATGTCCGTCAATTTGCCACAACTTCCGTCTTCCCAATGTATTTCTCCAAACGCATTTCCTCAAAGCCCACAATCCCACACAGCTCGCCATCACAGATGCATCGAAATGCCAAGTCCAAACTCAGCAGTAGATAATTAGTTAAAATCACTATTATGAGTGTAAAACTAGTTTGGTTTGTGTTGTGTTGGAATATTTTTATAGTTTTGTGTGAAAATTTTCAAAGTTCCAGAAATGGACGGTTTCTGAAGTTTGATACTACTCTGGATGGTGATATAGGCGTAAGTATTTAAACTCCCCAATAAATAATATACAAAAAAACTTTATTCGATGTAAATTAATATACATTAAATAATATTATAAATAAAAAATAAACTAAACTAAAAATATTTAAAATAATCTAGTAGACGTCCCATCCGAGATAGTCCCAAGGAGACTGGTAACATTTCACCTCTGTATACCGAGGCTAATCTAGATATATAAAGGCTCCAGACTTTTCCGTCAGGCTTCGTGCGGGATGAGGCAGTGTCCACAATTGTCCGAAAATGTATCGTCTAATTATGTCTCTCAGAACTGTCAAAACCTTGGGCATTCCGTCTAACTTTTGACATTTATGATTCCAGTGGCTAACATCCATTTGCTATTATGTTGTGATATTTAAAAAAAAAACTTCACAAAAGAAGGTGTGTTACGCGATCATTCCGTGACTCTTTTTTTTTTTTTTTTTTGTTTGGTGTTCATACTTTAGTTGGTCCTATATAAATTTGATATCTTTAGTGACCACTCACATGATTAAAACGAATCGATTGAATCATCAAAATGAAAGAAAAATATTTTATTTGTCACATTAACAAAAAAAAAAAAATAACTTAAAATTAAAAGTGTGTGGTGACAAATAGGGAATCAGCTCAGCATTGAGCTGCGACGCTTTGAGAGTCCCAGCGCTGATTTTCGGCTAATCCCTTAATATACAAGCATAAATGTGTCGAGGCTCTAGTACAGAACTACAATAGTAAATAATAATATAATTTATTATATATATATATATTACACAAATAAATAATTAACAATCATAATAAATGCATATTTATGAATGACACAATAACGTAGCATAGCATAATATATATCATATCTATATACACATAAATATATACATATACACACATACCTACATACAAACGAATAGAACAAATCACATAAAAAATAATTAACCATAAAATTTTGAGTAGATATGCTGCTACAGTAGCAGTTGAGATGCCAACAAATACATTTTATATTTATTTTTAAAAGCCACCACCGACTGTACGTCGTGCAGAGGTGGAGGCAAGTTGTTCCAAATCTTTGTAGCAGCATACCTAAAACTCCCACGGAACGCGGAAGTCTTACACCGGGGAAGACATAGTAGCTTAAGACTAAAACACGCACCATATCGCCTGGGGTTTTGTGGCCATTTCAGCTTATTGAAGAGGTACGTTGGGGAATTAAGTTTAATTACGCCAAAAAGCAGACACGCTAGATGTACCGTTCTGCGTGCGCTCATTTTTAACCGCTTATTTTTATTGAGAAAAGGAGTAACATGAGTTCTGGGCGGTATAGGGTAACAGTACCGAGCACAGGCATTTTGGACACGCTGGATTAAACGTTCTGTTCTTGCCAGTAGACAAGAACCGTACACAGTGTCAGCATAATTGAATCTGGATAAGACTGGGGGAAAAATGGGCCCACGCATTTGGTCTCCAGTGTGCCACAAAGTAACAAACATAGTACATACATTTGTGGTGACACAGTACGGGCTACACCACCACAACAATCAACCTGGTGGAGTAGTGGGGGTACCTCCTCGACTTAAGAGTGCGGGGCACATCCACAACTAACCCAACCAAACGGAACGAATATAACCGTGGGCTAAATAAAATTATTTTAAGCAATTCCAAAAGACCACCTATATTTTAGCAAGACCAAAAATTTTCCATTTGCGGTAACTTCTAATTGACCCTTTATGTTTCCATTTATTTTTTCCAAATTTGTTATTAGTCGTTAGTTATCCTTTAATAAATAAATAAATAAACCAAGAGACTAACCCTAGTGGTATTGTTCTTGCGCAAGAATCTCGCAAGACTCTTTTTTTATTGTTTTTTTTTATTTACTTTCTTTTTATAAGACATCATGAGACATCATCATCATGTTAAGCGTTATAGTATACCTACAGAGTTTTCAACAACATTTTTGGATACATGTGTTGGTCAATAAGATGTATAACCATTCCAAATTTCAAGTAGATCAGACCAATAGTTTACGGACAGACACTAAGGTCTCCTTACTACAATTAGAATCAATAATATATAATCAGGCAGACCAAAAGTCCTGCAAGAGTCTTCGCAAGACCAGGACCGAGACCAGCTGTTCTGATGCAAGACCAGGCTTGGCCAGTCCCTTATTTGCGTCGGGAAATAAAAAGTGAATTTCTTTCGAATAAATATTTATAGTTGAATGAGATTTAGTTTAGAATACACATTGAATGATAACCTGTTATATTTCAGATAGATCTAGACTTTTCGATACCCTTTGTGAAAATACCATTGAAGAAAACTATGGAATCATTCGGCACTGACATTGTAAGTAAATAGATTTTTTCATTTAAGTAGTGTTGCCCAAAGACCAGGACTAGTGTTGCCCAATCTTGGTCCTGGTCTTGCGCAGGAATCTCGCAAGACTCTTGCACAGATATTTTTTTCCAAATTTTGCTAGTGTTCACTTTTTTTGGGGTTAGGTTTTTGTTTTCAATAAATTTTAATTATATAATATTTTTTTTGTTTCTAAGGAAAAAAAAATACGTTTAGGCATTTCGAACTTGGGAGAGCTCGTTTGTATAATTTTATTTTAGTAAACCTAAATCCTACTGTATAGACCTAATACCTCCGAGGTCTAAGGGTTAATTCCGAAGATACGGACTTGGAGGTACAGGGTTTGATTCCCACAAGGGACACAATAAATTATTTAATTTATTTGTGATATTTCTCAAATTTGGTTCTCCGTGGTCTAGCGGTTAAGTCCGTGGATTTAGACTCGGAGGTACCGGGTTCGATTCCTGGTCGGGACACAAATTTATTAATGTAAATAAATATATTCAATTTATTTGTGATATTTCTCGAGTTTGGTACGCTGGAGACATCGACGAGCTTGCCACTTGTCATGATTGGTTTATAGTAAAGTTGGCTAAATGTGAATCCGCTTCTTTATAAGCGTGGTTTCTGACCACACTGAATTTCATAATAATACTGTAATGTACAACGTAATCTCATAATCATCAGCCCATGTCTCTCCACTGTTGGATTGGCTCGCCATTTCGCACGATCTTCCGCCACCCTCATCCAGCCCCCAATAGACCTTTTTCAGGTCAGTCATCCATCTGGCGGGGGGGTCGTCCTACTCTCTGACTTCCCGTACGTGGTCATACTTGGTACCCTAAAGACATCGCGGAAATAGATTTCCTTAGTACAATTGGAAAATAAAATTTATATTGAGTCAGAGTAAGAGTCTTGCGAGACTCTTGCACAAGACCAAGACCAAGATATATATTTGTTTCTAATTGCAGCAAGGAATGCAAAAGCGTTAAACAGGCAGCGCAGTTGATTTTTAATTGATTTTTACATATTTTTACTAAAACACGCAAGACGATTTTTTAAAAATTGTTTAGACATAAATTCGGCGCGCGGTCGCAATGAGCGTATGCGAGTGTGACTATGAGATGCCGCTGCATCAAACATCTCCGCCTCCGTGGTGTAGTGGTAACAAACGTTGCCGTGAACTCGGGAGGTCGTGGGTTCGATTCCCACCGGGGGCATGTTGTACATTGTATAATTTGTCTCGGTCTGGGTGTTTATATGTATAATATGTATATATTTACAACAAAAAAAAAGTATAATATGTAGTTTATCAACCATCTAGTTTCCGTAACACAAGCCTCATAGCTTACCACGGAAATTAGGTGGCGCTGTGTGACCTGTCGGGAAATATTTATTATTATTATTATTATTATCTAGTGAGCTGTGTCAGCTCTAGTAATAATTATTTAGTTCACTGGTCTGAGGGAAATCGATTAATAATATCGTTCTTCTATTCCAGATCTTTCCGACAATTAACGTGAATGTTGTTGGTTTAGCGTTGGGAGGTATTGCTATACTGGGAACAGCCATCATATTGCCATTCTTAACAAAGTCTTTCGGAGACGACACCCAGCGCTATGGAAGACGTAAGTTTCCTAATTTTGAGCTTAGAGAAACCCTTTTGCTGCAGGAATGTGAACCGTCAATGATCAACTATTAATCTCAGATTAAACCTCTTTATGTTACACGGAATCAATTACATTAGACATGAGGTGTAAAAAAACCATCAATGCTTCTTAGCCTTGGACTTGTGCTTAATTCCAGGAAGCATCTCTTTTATTAACAGCAAAACAAAGGTATAACATTTTTACAACAATTTATTTCAACATACAACTATAATATACTTTTTAAAATGTTGTTATTAACCCGCTTTCTTGTATGTCAAGACATGCGGGTGGAATTTTGTAATAGATTTTAAACTAACTCCCCGATAAGCTAGAGACTTGAAAAAACTCGGAAGTGGATGACAATCTATTACTTTGTTTAGACTAGTCAAATCGTTATAGGATATATTCATCACAGCTTCTGCTAAAGGTTTTTGTATTTTGGCAACTCATTCCTTAATTACTTTCCATAACTACTTTTTAGCAGACTTCTTCCCATCTTTAACTTCAGTATTAGATTTCTTCGACTTAGGTATTTCGATGATCCCCGCATCAGCTGGATTATATTGTGTCTCTACATGGATGAAATGCTTCCTTTTCCTTGGAGATAAATCGAAACAACCAAAGGGGGGAGTATATTCTATGTCCCACGTAGCGTTGCTTGATAGAGAACTTAAAGATTCCGATTGACAAACGCATTCAGGTTCCTTAAACGCTGGACAATTATCTATCACTTTGTCTATAGCAGTCAAATCGTTACAATACACATCCATATAAGCACACTTACATATATCTTCTACAGCTTCTGCTAAAGCTTTGCGTATTTCAGCGTCTCGTTCCTTTTTCACTTTGATCATCTTTCGAGCTTCGACTTTAGCTTGCTCTTCTGGACTGCGTTTCTTTATTATTTTAAACACTATAGGATCACAGTCCACGTATGGATCTTCGTTCTCGGCAAGTTCTGACAGATCTTTTAATGGGTTTACCTGGAAATTATTCATAGTAAAATCATCACTTCTTTGTAATTTAGCGCTTAAGTTCATGGATTTAAACTATCGATTCCTAGTCGGGACACAATAATTTATTTGTGATATTTCTCGAGTTTGGTACGCTAGAGACATCGACGAGCTTGTCACTTGTCATAATGAGCCTATAGTAAAGTTTTCTAAATCCGAATCCTTTTCTTTAAAGCGTGGATTCTGACCACACTGAATTTCATAATAATACTGTAATGTACAACGTAATCTCATAATCATCAGCCCATGTCTCTCCACTGTTGGATATGGCTCGCCATTTCTCACGATCTTCCGCCACCCTCATCCAGCCCCCAATAGACCTTTTTCAGGTCAGTCATCCATCTGGCGGGGGGGTCGTCCTACTCTCTGACTTCCCGTACGTGGTCTCCACTCCAGAACCCGTCTACTCCAACGATCATTGGTTCTGCGACAGACGTGTTCGACCCATTGCCACTTCAGCTTACTAAGTTTAAAGGCTATGTCGGTAATTTTGGTTCTCTGACGGATGTCCACATTTTTTTATAGACTTTATCCATTAAAGAACTGCCGAGCTATGCGCTCTCTCCATAGCTGGCTGAGCGACCTTAAACTTGTGGAGCAGACCCACAGAGCGTCCACGTCTCTGCTCCGTACGACACTACTGGAAGAACGCACTGGTTGAAAACTTTTGTCTTCAAACACTGATAAGAAGATGTGGCAAGACAATTAACACTCCCTAAACCATCTAGCTATTGTGATAAAAGTACACCTAATTTTCCAGAAATATGTTCTAAATAGATTTAGCAGTGCTTCCCTAGGACTCTATACTGGGGCTGTAATGAATGTAACACCCTAAAGCCTAGATTTTACACATATTCTATATATATATTATGAGATTAATACTAGGTAGTATTCACAAATAATACGAGAAGAAAGTTATCTTTTACCTGTATAGTAAAAACATCTCCTTTCCTTTGTATTTTGAGCGTTGGTTTCGGTTCCAAAGGTTCTTCAGGTTCAGAATCTCCTCCCACTCCTCCGTCTCCCCCTCCAGCCCCTCCTCTTCCACCTCCCTTTTTCTTTCCCTTTTTACCCTTTTTCTTTTTATCTTCAGTTGAACCTCGAGGACATTTAAAAGTCATGATTTTTGCTACGCTTTTCCCGATTACACCAGGAGACCATCCTCGCCGAGGCTGTAAAGTGTATGATTATAGGTTAGGACATAATTTATTGTATTAACTCTGCTGACGTTGATCTGTTAAATGTAAATGTGTTGTCGGATCTTTCCAAAGGTCCATACTATTACAGGAATTGTGAAACTCAGTTTCATACTTTAAAGTATGTTTAGTTCAAAGCTTAAACTCCTTAAGCTCTTTAGCTTAGCTTAAAATCCTAGAATCCACATTACTCCTGTGTCACTACATCTCTATTTTATTTAAAAACTTTATTGCACATAAGTACAAAGGGCTAACATAATGTCGTTAGACATTCTCTGCCTGTTAACCTTAAGGACAATAAGAGAGTTTTTAGTGACAGGAGTAGGTGCACAAAATATAAAAAATAAAAATGATTGAATAATGTACATTATTTACAATCTTAATTCTAAGAAATAATATAGACCTACGTAATATACCTATATAAGTATAATAAACATACATATACCTACATACAAATACTATATAATAAATACATACTAATACAACTACACAAATTCGATACAATAAATATAAACAACTACACAATACTGACAAAAAGCAACTTTTAACATTTTATAAAATAAATAAAAGTAAAACAACGTGTTTAATTTTATGTGGAGGTCTTATTTTGGCTCCATAAAATACTTATAAACTTGACTCTTAAAAGTTAGTCTAGTTGTGGCATGTCGGATGGAGACCGGAAGATCGTTCCAAAGAGATGACGCTACAACGACAAAAGACTTTGATACAAAGTTTGTGTGATGAGAGGGGATTGCAAGGACCGAGTTATGCGATGACCGAAGAGTACGTTCATGGAAAGAGTTTAGGAACGCAAATTGTTCCTTTAGATATACAGGTGTATTAGGCTCGTTTAATACCGTGTAAAGTAAACATACTATTCTGAGATTCCTTCGGGACCTGATAGGCAACCATTTGAGTTTACTGCCAGGTATAATCCTCCTACCGGCCTCCATGAGAACAACTCTTGTTCAACTTTATTTAAATAAATAAATTATCAACGGAATGGTCTTATGACCATTGCATTGCATGATACTCTCATTTTGCTACGAGATAATAAAAACTGTTTACCTTTAAACCTGGTACATCAGGAGCTGTCCAGAGCCATCCCATGGAGCCAGGGACTGGATAACCCGTATTAGCAAAGGGGTTACATGCTTTATGACCGATTATTACCCCTGAAACAGTTCATGAATAGTGGGTCAATTCTTAAATAGCTAACACTAAAGTTTTAATGATGAAATCTTACCTGGATATAAATCACCAAAAGTGTAATTGTATTTTGTAGAGGTGTTCTTTTTTTTATTACTTTTCTTTTTATCATCTCCGTCATCCGTCATTTTAAATTAAAACAAAAAAAATCTGTAAAAATATCTAATTATAATAGTCCCCTCAAAATTTTACAACTTAGGTATTTGTCTAATGAAGATAAAGCCAATAATAGTGATGGCAGTGTTGAATCCCTCCAAAGCATCTTAAATTAGGAATTTTCGTTACAAACAAATATGTAGGTGGTATGCAGACTGATGGTGATAATTTGCCCAGTCTGCCGGGGGGGGAAGTATCTACCGTTCGTGCCGATAAAACCTGTAAAGTGTTGTGGATCAGGCTCGAATTACCGTCATAAGGGACTGATGTCAGTCATTAGTGTCTGAATCCAGTTGCTAACATTCAACATGATGGTAAGTGGCGCGCAAGGTCACAAGTCGTGCTAGGATATAAAAAAAAAACAGAATATTATGAGCTCGATCTATCGATGTATGGTTTGTTAAGAAAATTGCATCTAATCCATGTGCAATAAACTTAGAACTATGTGACATAGTTTTGTGAGTTTCTGAAAGTGCCTACGTATAGTATACATTAATAATGGTAATAACTAAAATACAGATTTAAAGATAGTATTTATTGATTACAAAATAAAATTTCCACAATATTAATATTAGTTTTTGTTCTCCTTAAACTTCTCTTGAATTGCAATTTTGTGAGACCCGCAACATGCCTTGCCCGTCATTGCCATGAGCATTTGTTCTTTATCACAGCACCTTCTTTCTGTATCCAAATCAAATTTATTAACACATCTATAGTCGCTATCTTTTTCATATTTCATGTATTCTTTAAGGGCTTTCTTAATTCTTTCAAACTCTTTAGAACAACAGACTTTTCCAGCGACACCATAACTTGGTGGTAGCGGAGCTTGTTCCGCTGTTTTATACATCCTTGCAAATCCATCGGGTACGGTACATGGTCTACCCATTACTGGACAAGGGCCCAAGGCTATAGGAGGAAGACCATACGGCAATGGTTCCTGTTCATCTTCATCTTCTTCATTCTTTTTCTTCTCCTCATCCTGTTCATCGTGCATTCTGCTAACCGGGCAAGACGACTTATGCTTGTAAAGTGGGCAGTAAGGTTTGTGTTGTTTTCTTAAAGTCAAGTTCATTGATTTTGGTATACACTCGCAGTCAAATGTGCTGCATAGGGGTTTTGGTTTCGGAGGATCACACGCGCAATCTTTTTCTGGATTTGCGCTACAACCGTTAAATCCTGTTTTAGATTTTGTTTCCTGTGTCGGTAGAGTCACGTTATAGATGTATGGATTATTATTATCTGCCATATTATGTACGTGATCATTTATATTGTATTCATTCTCGTTTATTTCTGTTATTTCAATTCTAGCTTTACCGCAACCACAACCCCTAACAGATGCCATTATAGCGTGCTCATCAAATACTTCGTGAATAACATTATCATTAATACTTAAATCTGGATAAATATAATCTGTCAAATCTATATTATTTGTATTTTTTGCTTTACTACATCCGCAACCGCTATTTATATCCAAGCTAGGTTGTGGTTCCAAACCTAAAGAAGACTTAAAATTTGGGATATCGGTAATGTATGCAACTGTGGCTTTTTCAGCAGCTTTGCCACCACTTTTGTCTTGCACTTCTTCACAGGTATGGCCAGGCTTCGTATGTCCTCCACAACCTTTGCAAAGTACTTCTTCTTTTCTGCTGTCAGTTTTTTTGCTTTCCGTGCATTCTTCTCGGTGCCACCGGTCATCTTTACAAATACAAGCTCCACAAACGTTCTTTGTCGTCTTTATATCATTATCTTTGATCTTTCCAGCAGCTTCTTTCTTATAGACGTCTAGATTCCTAATATACGTTTTAACTTTATGTGCTAATGCGCAATTTGTATTGCCACAAGGTCCTGTAATGTCGCCCATACGAATTTTATCTATAGCATAAGTCTTTTTCTTATCTTTAGTCTCAGTTCCTCCGTGTTCACATTTTGCTTTATCTTTGTCGATGCCAGTGACACCACAACTCTGTAGTTGTGTACAAATCTCAATTTTATCATTTGCTTTTGCTTTTAACGTGGGGTCTTCAAGCGTAGTAGTTTCATAAATACTACCTATCATAACGAAGTTAGGATCGCTGTCTTCAATACGTTTACATTGAAACATACTTGGAGATCTATTTGTTCTGAATACGAATGATTCTGGATTTTTAACTAGCTGCTGAAATTCAGTTATTATATTATCTCCTAAAGCGCTAAGACGTAGTATAAACTGGACTTCGCCAACTTGCTTACAGCAGCATTCAGCCATAAGCGTTGTCACTTGTTTAACTGATAAAGGTTCTACTCTTTTACAAGCGTCAGCTGCATCTTTTAACATAAAGAAAAATGCTGTATCCCACTGCATAGTACCTATTCCAACGAATATATCCTCTTCCTTATCATCATCGTTCCATACTTCTATTTCTAAAGGAAACTGGCTTAGGATTTTAAGAACTGTGTCGGGGTATGATGGAAATAACATTGATTTTCCTACTCTTATAGTTCGTGTAAACTTCCTTCTATTCTTTTCATCGGTTTCTATGACATCGTTTGTCTTCTCTGGATTAGCAAGTTGTCCTTCTTTAATGATGAACTGTGTTTTTGGTCCAAATTTGACTTTCATTGTGAGTTTCTTCGATGTAGCATTGTCTTCGCCTTCTGGTATAAATATTGTTACTTTGTCTATGAAAATTTCCACCATATACATTTGCTCCATGACCTGTTGAGTTCAAATATTTACTGTCATCTTTAACTGTCTTCAAAACGAATCAAATTCAAAATCACGGTAAATATTGAAAATATGTAAACAATACATAGATTCAAGGTCTAGCGTGTAAAAGATGACTAGAGTAAAAAGCGATGGTTTGATCATTAACACATCCCATCACTATTTTCGCTTCAAGGAAACTGAAATAAGGGACTGTAACTAAACAACACACTTATTAAACACTTATTTTTATGTGGCAACTACTCGATAGCACATCAACCTGAAGGGTAGGAGCCTTCTAGAACCTGCGACCACAGACTAACTAAATAGACACAAAACGATACGTGAGAAACGATGTCATCCTTCGCGATTTGCGGACGGAAACAGTAGATAAATTGGTATGTCGTCTGGCCCGGGGAATGTTCGCACGGACAGAGAGGTCAAATTTCCTACTATTGAGAAATTTGGCACCTCTGCATGCCAGCGGGGTACGGTTTGGGCATTCCGCCTAGCTTTTGACATTTTTGACATACGTAATCGATCTTTGACGATACGTTTTCGGACGATTGTGCACACACCTCACCCCGCAGACCTCCCGACGCTCCATAGCCTGTCAATCTGACATTCCGCTCGTACTAATTAACCTATAGTAAAGGTTCCACACGCCCTGCCCGTTATTACGTGCAGCGAATGCTACTTCTGTCTAGGAAGCAAACACCTCGTTACAGATTCCCGTCTCCACCGGAAGGGGGAGTCTAAGATGGCTCTCAATATATGATAATAGGCGATTGATCAGCCAATTCGCGTCGGCGCCCGTCTCATCGCGCCTCACTCCCCTCGCCAAATAGAACCAAAAAAATAATAATCGAGCGTTTATAAACCGTCGCGATACTCTATTTTATTTAAAAAAAATACTTACGTAAAGTAGTAATGAATTTGATTCCTTGAATTATTCAATCATGCTTTTTAAATATTAAACTGAAAATTTTATTTTGTAACCCAAATTTTATTATTTTTTCATCACAATTTTATGCGACTGGCATTTGACATGTCGATATAATTTTGAACAGATTTATTGACATTAGATTTTTTTATTGTATTGAAAAATGACAAACTCCACCTCTATTGGTAAACCCTAATTTAGGAATTTTGTATTATGCTGCTTATAATAATATACCGGCCCATTGAACGCAAACGAAAGATTTGGCTTTGGATACCGCAAGTTGCCGCGTTGGCCGTCAAAGGTCCTGACATTTAGGGATCGAGCAAACGACCTTGGGTCTATAATGTTACCGTCACGCTGAGGATCTCCGACGCACGCTACGAACGATCGTTGTCCAAAAAACCAGCGAAATCCAATCAATGGTCACACGCTAGTCACACACGCTGCACACGCTAGTCACACTCGCCCTGTTTTTTTTTTACACTGAGCACGACATGTGTTATCACACCCATGTAAGTGGTACGCAAGGTCTGAGAATGAAAGCAACTGCCATTATGCCGGCCTCTCAAGACTATTTTTATCACCTAGATTGAAAGACTCCAGCAACCCTATTCTGTTACTTAAGCGCAAACGTTATATAATGAAATCCATTAACTATGCATATATATATATATATATATCACGCTATTGAAGTTCATATTTGCACGGACGCTGTCAAGGTCGTTCGCTTATAGAGTTGAGAATTGAATAATACATAAATTATAATAAATAAATTATGACGCAAACTTTGACGTTAATAACGAAATCCACCAATAACATTTGCGCTTAAGTAACAGAATAGGGCTGCTGGAATAGAAGAATGGGGAAACTCACTGGCTGGAAGATCATTCTACATGCGACAGAGCTCCTTGAGTGTGTTTTACAAGCTGTAGTATAGCTTACACTGGAACTCTTCTGAATAACTTCTGTTCAGAAGAGTTCCACAAGCTTATCCCTCCTTCTCTACTCCGAAACTTAACTGTCAAAAACTACTAATGAGTGTATTTGTTTTTTTTTAAACTGCCTCCGTGGTCTAGCGGTTAAGTCCGTGGATTTAGACTCGGAGGTACCGGGTTCGATTCTTGGTCGGGACACAAAAATATTTAATCATGTAAATAAATATATTTAAATAACATTTCATTTATTTGTGACATTTCTCGAGTTTGGTACGCTGGAGTTGCCTTGATTGGCCTATAGTAAAGTTGGCTAAATTTTATAAGCGTGGTTTCTGACCACCCCGAAAGGGAAACGACCGTGATGATACTTTTTTTTTAATTTGTGTATTTTTCAGTATTGGAGCAAGCAAACTTCAAGGCGAACGAAGTATTTGAACTGGGCAGCAAGTTCTTCGAGAACAGCAACTCCGTGCAGGACTGCACTTTGAGACTGGCGTGTTTAACAGCACTCCAATCTTCTGATACCAACTCTGTTCATACGCTGAAGCATATAGCTAGGTAATTAATGTAAAACTTCGGGGTTTATCGCTTTTATATCCCTCTCACTCGCACAATCCAATATTTGACGGCTCGTTACTAGTGTTGCCTTATCTTGGACTTGCTTTTTTGCTAAACCAAGTCCAAGAACAATACCCACCCTAGTCTTACAGTCTCGCAAGACTCTTGCTTAGATATTTTTTCTCGATTTAGCTAAAAATGTTTCCTTTTTTTGGGCTAAGGTTTTTGTTTTCAACAAATTGTAATTGCGTCGTGTCCGTATTTTTTTTATTCCGAAGGAAAATAATGAACGCTTAGGTATTTGAAACTTGGCGAGCTCGTTTCCAAATATTACGAACTTGCAACTATACTATAGGCCCATCATGAAAAATGGCAAGCTCGTCGATGTCTCTAGCGGGCCAAACTAGAGAAACATCACAAATAAAATAAGTAAATTATTGTGTCCCAAACTAAATCCAATGAGTTAACTGCTAGACCACAGAGGCACGGGTATAATAACTAAATAACTATTTCAAATTTCAAGTAAATCAGACCAGTAGTTGTCGAGATAGTAGTTTGCGGACAGATACAAGATTTCCTTAGTACAATGGCGTGAATCAGGCAAAGCTTTTTGTAGATGTCGCTAGCGGCGATAGTACCATGTTCTACAACTATGTCGTATCATTATGTTTTTGTAGTTTTTTTTATTTTTATAACAGAAAAATGTATTTTAAATTAACGTTACCTATCTTAAAAGACGAATTAAGTAAGGGCGGTCTTTAAAAAGAAAAAAGGTTTTATTAATAGAAAGGCAATTTTGATGATCTCAATCTTTGATTTTGCTTAGAAATCTCAAATTCGTCATGATCGTAGAACAGTGACGGATCTGCTATATTTAAAATTTTCATGGCGGCCATTCAACTGTCATTTCGACTGTTTTTTTGTGACTTTTTAAGTCTCATAATAAGTGCAAACCTTCTAGATTTCATTTTGGAACCCTTTCTAATATTTGCACTATAAATTACAGACCACAAACAATATAAAACTATATATAAATATATATGCAAAATTATGGGTATTTTTTTAAATCCGACACTGTTCTACGATCATGACGAATTGTACACTAAAAAGCTGCTCACTTCTGCATAATATTCAGAAAATAATAAATTTCGTAATAAAAATACAAGTTTTCTATGCAACTGACAGTTACATTAGGTACCATATATCATACGCCATCTATCGTGATAAAAAGTTAGTGATACACCCCATTGGAATTAGATATATATATTAAGTCAGAGCAAAAGTCTTGCGAGACTCTTGTGCTTGACAAAGGCCATGATTAGAAGTACAAACAGTAAAGGGGATCCACACGTTTCAGGATCAGTAGCCCTGTTCTGTTACTTAAGCTTAGTATTAATATTTTTATTTTATTATATATATATTATATTATTTATTTACTTTTCATTATGCAATATGCAAAAATAATAATGCTTGGTGATGGGTAGGTTAAATATAAAATAATGCCAGTATAATAAGGTTCAGCTGTAAGTACATATCTCCTGATACACAGACTACTTTTTCGGGAGATAAGGTTCAAAGCAAATGTCAATTTTTATTTGTAAAACATTTTTATTTATATTTTTTGCTTAAGTTCCTATTGTATTTTAAAATAAGTTGTGTAAAATGTTTTTCTCAATAAAGTATTTTTATTATTAAGCGCAAACGTTATATAATGGAATCCGTTAACTATATATATACATATATCAAGCTATTAAAGTTGATATTTGCACGGCCGCTGTCAAGGTCGAGCGCTTATAGAGTTGAGAATTGAATAATATTTTGTAATTATGACGCAATCCCTGAAGTAAATATAGAAATCCACTAATAACGTTTGCCTCTAAGTAACAGAAACGGGGCGCAGGTTGAGTTGTCCAAACAGCAAAAGTCTGAAGATAGGAAAGCTGGTTTTTTTTTTATATATTTTTTTTTAAATCACAGCTCATTATATTAATCATATAAACAAAGTAGCAATAGTGGAACACAAGCCAAAGAGATTTTATATTATTTAGACAATACAATTAAAACAGAAATAAGAGTAAAATATAGTAATTAGATTTAAATTAATAGTGCAATTGAACTGTGACTAGCAAAAGTAAAAGAAAAATAATAATAATAATAAATAAGTAAAAACCAATAGGTTAATGATTATTTACCTAAGACAAAATGAATGAGAGGCAGGAGCAAAATTATACTATATACACGAGTATAGCAGTATTCGTATATTAGCAAGCGAAGTGTATTTGCAAAGTCAGTCCGGGATAAGAGTTGTCTTGATACTGCCTCCGGTGATTAGTTAGATGTATCAGAGTAGAACATGGCTAAAACGTTAATACAGACAAGTCATTTACAGTAATCTAAACAGGTGAATGAATAAATGTTTGAAAAATGTATATGTACGATAGGTTATATATATATATATATATCTATCACTCAATTTAATTGTTTACCCAATAATGATTTGATTATTTATTTATTTCTGCCAACGTATTAGCCTCGCTGTACAGAGGGCAAATAGTGCCAGTCTCCTTGGGTCCTCTAGTCTCCCAGATTACTTAACGTAAACAAATATACCCAAAATTTAGGTTAATATTTATGTCACAAGTCACAAGCCGCTTGTGTTGTTTGGTTTTTAACTGCTGACTAACATTTGTTTTATAACATTTGCAGAAATGGTCTTCTATCAAGAATAATGAATACAACAGCAGTGGACGAGGCTCTAAAGACTGGCTGGCAGAGACGAAGCTGTCAACATTATTGCCCCCTAGATGATAACCAGCTCAATATACTGGTCAGCAATATGGCAGGACTTAAAACATAGAATGTGTTAAAGCCAAGTCTGACGTAATATATCTTTTTTTTTTTAATGAGTTAATGAGGTCATCATCAAATTCCAGACGCTGCAGAATTTGATGCTTTTCTTGGAGTCACTCGTGGCACTATAGCTCAACAAACACGTCGGGTAAAATATGGGAGTTGGCAAAATCCGCAAAAAATAAACTGCAACTTGAGCCCCATATTTAAAGTCCAATTTATCGTTTTCCACAATTATTCACATTGTAGCACATTATTAAACAAAACAACACCACTTTTGACCAATAATATCCACAGTAAATTAATTTACAAAACAAACCTTGCACTTGACATGTCCACGCAAAATGGCGCGAAGAACTCTTTACAAGTTTTTTTTTTATTTTATTTTTTTTATACTAGCCTATATCACAAAGCCTATATATAATATATAAAATGTTAATATTAATTTATTACTGTTAGGTTAAGATATTTTTATGCAATAAAGATTTTGAATCCCGCGTTCACGCTTCTTTCAACATCCCTATCATAGAGGAGGAGACGGCCGCGCATGTGCTCATGGAGTGCGACAGTGTGGCTGCGCCTAGACTGAGGTTCCTCCAGACTGCGAGGACTCTTCCGGAGGTCTGCAGGAACGTAACGGGTCTCCTTGCCTTCCTGGAGGAGATCGGATGGCTCCGCTGAAGGAGTAAAGGTTACGCACAATGGTCCAATGGAGACTAAGTGCGGAAAAGCCATCGAAATTACAATCACAATCACATCCCTATCATACTTCCCATCCGCAGTAAAACACTGCCCAGATATATAATTTCATTTACTTGTTCTAGAGTTTCATCATCAATCGTTGTCGTCACGATTCTCATCCTTCTTCTTTCAAACAACAACAATAGGTACTAGACCTCGCATTTTTAGGATGTGATAATAAAATAAAATTCTTTTTTATCAGTTCAATTTTTAATAATATGGGCAATATAATCGAAATCCAGCATGACGGCGTAGTCATGGGGCGTGTAGCCGAGGGTGTCGCTTTGCTCCTTACAAAATTGCTCCGAGGATGACACCAGGAATCGAACCGCGTCCGCTTTGTTACATATAACAGCCTGAAAATACATCGTAAAAACACATTAGTAGTATAAAAATGTATTTATTCTATCTATCTATCTATAATAATTTACCTGACACTATTATTTTTTTATTTTTTTTATTTAGTGGCGTTAGATTTATTCGAAGGAAGTAAGGTAGATTTAAAAAAAACTATATTATTTACTAAATTTAAAACTAAATTTTAAATCATAAATTACTATTAATAAAAAAATACAACTAAATACTTAAATAAAGAAACATAAAATAAAAATATTATAAATAAAAAAAATGCTCCAAATTGCTGCCAATGGGAAAAGTGCCAAGGCAGCATTGCCACACATTGCCTTAGGCCCAAAGCCACAGCCCTCTTGTCTTCCGAGCTGTTTTGACAACGCCTTGAAAATTTCAACTCCAAACGGCGCAAAGACACATCTCCCAATAAGCTATGTATTTCCGCCGTTTGAGGTTCTCTGCTTGTAATGCAGCAGCGCCTGGGTCCTTAGAGGTCAAGGACAAGTAGGAAGGCGCCAGAGTAAGATATTATTTTTTATTTTTTTTATTTATTTATTATAGTTAGTACTAATATAAATATGTCAACCTCACATATGCAAGTGTGGTTCTCAAGTTGATGAAATGGGTCTACAAGGGGTTAGTTGTCAAAAGAGTGCAGGCAGATTCTCCAGACACCAAGCCCTAAATGAGTTCATTAAGAGAAGTTTGTGGTCTGCTAAAATCCCGTCCGTCCTTGAACCATCAGGACTTTCACGTAGTGATGGTAAAAGGCCGGATGGTATGTCTCTTGTACCATGGAGTGAGGGAAGATGTCTTGTTTGGGATGCCACCTGTGTGGATACCTTTGCCGCTTGCCACATTTCCTCTACATCAAAAAAGGCCGGTTCGGCTGCTTATACGAGTACAGCCGAATTTAGAAAACACATCAAATACAATAGCATTAAACAAAATTATAACTTTGTGGCATTTGGGGTTGAAACAATGGGGGTATATTCTCTTGATACCCACAAATTCATAAAAGAGCTGGGTAAACGAATTTTCCAAGAGTGTGGCGATCCCAAATGCCACAACTACCTAAAACAGAATATGTCCATAATAATTCAACGAGGAAATGCGGCGAGCGTTTTAGGTACCCTCCCTGGTGGTAAGCCCTTAGTTTATTTTGTAGAATAGCTTTAATTTCATAGGTATTTTTAGTTTTAGTTTTCTTTATAATTAGTTTTTAGTCAATTTTATTTTAATATTTTTGTATCGAATTACGTACTAATATTATTATTTTTTTGACATAATAGATTACTTTTTTAATCTATTTTATTTTTATATTTTTGTATCTACTTCGAATAAATATATAAAATATATCACTAAAATTAAATAATTTTAATGAAATGACGATGTTATGACTAAATCACAACATGTGTACACTGCGTTTGGATTGCAATCTAGAACGTAAGAAATTGTTAAAATGTGAACCGTATTGATTGCGATCCGTGTGTGTATAATAAATAAATAATTTAAAATGATTTTTTAATGTTGTATTTATATAATAATTTACCTGACTATCAAATTAAAAATATTTATAATGTGTGTAAATTAATTTTTATTTATTCCAAGCTAAAAAATCATTAGGTACTTTAAGATGTTATTAAGTCAAATAATTTTACTTAAGAATTATGACATTCCGTTTTTGATGACAAAAATGTCATTATTTATCTATAATATTTTCCGATCCTATAAACAAATAAACATGTTTTTAAATCAAATTTCAGCCGGTTTCTCGAAGCTCTACTTAATTATTTCCTAGCTAAGAAATCATTACTTTAAGTTTTAACAAATTACACAACACTTAAGTTTTGCCTTAGTTAATATTTTACTTAAGATTTATCACGTTCCGTTTTTGGAAATTTTATTATTTTATATATTTTATTTTATTATTATTATATTATTATTTAAATATAAACATGTTGTGCTGTTTTTTTTTTTTGTTGTGTTCTCTTCTTCTGATGGATGATGAATGAGGTGATAGGGAAGGCAAAGGGTCTAGCCCATACAGCCAAGTCTAACGTAATATATCTTTTTTTTATGAGTTAATGATGTCATTATCAAATTCCAGATGCTGCAGAATTTGACGCTTATCTTGGAGTCACTCGCGGCACCATAGCTTAAACACGTCGGGTAAAATATGGGATTTCACAGCGCGGGAAAACCGCAATCAATAAACTGCAACTTGTGCCCCATATTCAAAGTCCAATTTATTTCCGTAACTAATCACATTGTAGCACATTATTAAACAAAACAACACCAAATTTGACCAATACTATCCACATTAAATTAATTTACAAATCAAAAACTTGCACTTGATATCTCCACGCAAAATGGCGCGAATGACCGGGAGTCGACATAAGTGCTTTTGGTTCATGTTCCACATCTAACATCTTGTGCCTATTTGTTTTTATGTATTCTAGAAAATATCCTAGATTTGATTTGATTTAAATGTGTTCCAAATGACTTACTTTGTGTAAAGCCGTCTGTTTCATCTCATCAACCATACTGAAGTCAGCGCCAGCAATCTTTAAAGACTCCAGCCTTCGTATAGATCCGCTTCTCGAAGCCAAAGATATTAGTTCCATGATAGATTTGGAGTCTATACTGGACAGGTGAGCTCCGCATTTTAGAAGCAATTCTATGATTTTTTGGTCATCGCGTTGAATTGCGGTTAGTAGAGGGGATTCTCCGCATCTGAAATTTAAGAAAATACCCAATTATTGATGCTTTAAAAGGTCACTACTTATAATAACACTACTGTTAAAATACTACTGTTTGAAGTTATCGGAAGATGGGTGGTGGCTCGGTTAAGAGTGGTGGTGGCTCGGTTAAGAGCGGTGGTGGCTCGGTTAAGAGCTGTGGTGGCTTGGTTAAGTGAGGTGGTGGCTCGGTTAAGAGCAGTGGTGGCTCGGTTAAGAGCTGTGGTGGCTTGGTTAAGTGAGGTGGTGGCTTGGTTTAGAGCAGTGGTGGCTCGATTAAGAGCTGTGGTGGCTTGGTTAAGTGAGGTGGTGGCTTGGTTAAGAGAGGTGGTAGCTCGATTAAGAGCTGTAATGGCTTGGTTAAGTGAGGTGGTGGCTTGGTTAAGAGCGGTGGTGGCTCGATTAAGGCCTGTGGTGGCTCGGTTAAGTAAGGTGGTGGCTCGATTAAGAGCTGTGGTGGCTTGGTTAAGTGAGGTGGTGGCTTGGTTAAGAGTGGTGGTGGCTCGATTAAGAGCTGTGATGGCTTGGTCAAGTGAGGTGGTGGCTTGGTTAAGAGCAATGGTGGCTAGATTAAGAGCTGTGGTGGCTCGGTTAAGTAAGGTGGTGGCTCGATTAAGAGCTGTGGTGGCTTGGTTAAGTGAGGTGGTGGCTTGATTAAGAGCTGTGGTGGCTCGGTTGAAAGCGGTGGTGGCTCGATTAAGAGCTGTGGTGGCTTGGTTAAGTGAGGTGGTAGCTTGGTTAAAGGCGGTGGTGGCTCTATTAAGAGCTGTGGTGACTTGGTTAAGTGAGGTAGTAGCTTGGGTAAGAGTGGTGGTGGCTCGGTTAAGAGCGGTGGTGTCTCGGCTAGGAGCTGTGGTGGCTCGATTAAGAGCTGTTGTGGCATGGTTAAGTGAGGTGGTGGCTTGGGTAAAAGCGGTGGTGGCTCGGTTAAGAGAGGTAGTGGCTCGGTTAAGAGCGAAACAGCTGAGGTCTAGGACTCAGTGTTCTAGGGGATGTGATGATGATTGGTGACCTGCAGCCCTATTCTGTTACTTAGGCGCAAACGTTATTAGCGGATTTCGTTATTTACGGTCAGATGTTGCGTCATAATTACTAAATATTTTTTCTATTCCCAACTCTATAAGCGCTCGACCTTGACAGCGGCCGTGCAAATATCAACTTTAATGGCGTTATATATGTATATATAGTTAACTGATTTTACTATATAACGTTTGCGCTTAGAAAGCTCTATTCTGTTACTTCAGCACAAGCGGGCTTTGATTGTTATTTTTTTATGCCATCTTTGTTTTTCTTCTCTTTTTGAGGAAGAACGTGTTTTATACTTCCGTAGAATGCAGGTCGGTATATTGTCAGTGAAACAACAAAATCAATTTAGGTACAGTATTCCCAAATTAATAATGCACATACAGATCTTCGCTAATTGTCGTATTCCCGGAAACACCCGAATCATTGAATCGTAAGAGCCCTAAACAATGCACTTGCATTTTGCACCTTGTGCGAAAGAAATAGAAGTCAATATCATGAGTACACAATCGAAAACAATTCGGGCAGTGTTTTTTTGTTTTTGTTTTTTTGGCGGTGACTGCACGTGTTCTCTCTGTGTAGAATTATATAGAGCTGCTATTACACACCCTTCTTGGTTTTGTTTTCAAAGGTGAATTTAATTTCAACTTTAATTATCTTATTTAAATAGTTTATTTGACAATTGCTTGTCTGTCTGACACAGGCAGAGATTTTATATTTAAAGGAGGTCACTACAGTACTATAAAATTTTCGAAGTAAATCAATCCAACAAAGATTGTAGCATATTCGTGTGGTTTTCCTCGCTATTTACTTACATGGAAATATCGAATCAAATTTTGTTACTGATAAATCAATATTTATCTCTTTTAGCACAAAACACATAATTGTACTAAATTATGCATAAAGAAAATGCACTTAACCACTCTATATACATATCATCTTCCGAC
Organism: Tinea semifulvella; assembly: GCA_910589645.1. Classification (NCBI taxonomy): domain Eukaryota; kingdom Metazoa; phylum Arthropoda; class Insecta; order Lepidoptera; family Tineidae; genus Tinea; species Tinea semifulvella. The sequence goes on from OU342620.1 coordinate 4,391,173, forward strand.
GCTCGGGGAATACGACCGTTGCCGAACAGTGACGAAGATTTCTATGCGCATTATCACTTTGGGAGAACTGTAAACAGCTAGATTTTAATAATTTGTTACTTACCTACTTTTGAGGTGTACATTGGCTCCACATCGCAGTAGATATTCCACTATAGCATCGTTTCCCTTGTAAATGGCTTCGTGGAGTGGCGTTTTGCCTTCCGAGCTTTGTGCATTTACATCTGCTCCCATGTCTATATATTACATAAATAAATAAAATATAATTCGATAGAATAGACTTAAATGTGACTTTTACTTTCTTTTATGGTTTAATTGTATTTTGAAAATGTAATAAGTATAGTTCTCTTTCACAGTTTTGGTACTCCAGGTCTAATTATATGTATATTGTTTGTTATATAAATTGTATTGTGACTGTTTGTTACCATAATAAAATAAAATAAAATAAAATAAAATAAAATAAAATAAAATAAAATAAAATAAAATAAAATAAAATAAAATAAAATAAAATAAAATAAAATAAAATAAAATAAAATAAAATAAAATAAAATAAAATAAAATAAAATAAAATAAAATAAAATAAAATAAAATAAAATAAAATAAAATAAAATAAAATAAAATAAAATAAAATAAAATAAAATAAAATAAAATAAAATAAAATAAAATAAAATAAAATAAAATAAAATAAAATAAAATAAAATAAAATAAAATAAAATAAAATAAAATAAAATAAAATAAAATAAAATAAAATAAAATAAAATAAAATAAAATAAAATAAAATAAAATAAAATAAAATAAAATAAAATAAAATAAAATAAAATAAAATAAAATAAAATAAAATAAAATAAAATAAAATAAAATAAAATAAAATAAAATAAAATAAAATAAAATAAAATAAAATAAAATAAAATAAAATAAAATAAAATAAAATAAAATAAAATAAAATAATGTCATTTTTTTTTTTAACTGATTGTATAAAAAAACTACTGTACCTATATATATATAAATAAATATCTGGGTGTATGTATGTTCGCTATGCATTTCAAAACTACTTGACAATACTATTCTATATTAACATGCAAATAAAACCCCGTAACCTACATGTACCCATTCTTACCTAACATTTTTTTAACAGCAATCTTGTCATCATGGTCAATAGCATACAGTAAAAGAGCTGTAAAAACTTGTTCTGTCACCTCTATCAGTTTTTTCTGTGAGGTTATTTTTAGACTGTGCGCCAGGGCATCTATTAGAGTGTTGTCCTGGACAAAAAAAACATCCTATCAGAGGGTGGAAACTCAGAACATGCAATAGACAAATTTCGGTTCACATAGAAAGTGAACCACACATCAAATTCAAATTCATTTATTCAGTAAATTGGCAATAATACAAGCACTTTTACACGTCAGATACATTTAAAAGTTTATACAATTATATAAAGCTATATAAAAATTAAACATGATATAAACTGAACAACTCAATACTAATGTACATAGGTGTGTAAGTATGAAACCGGAATTTTTGTACAGAAAAAACATGTTTATTGTAATGATATGATACAAAGTAACTTATTCAAAGTATTGTCCATCGCTATCTATACATTTTCCCCATCTTTCTGGCAATTTGTGGATTCCGCGCCAAAAGAACTGTTGCTCTTTTGAGGCAAACCAGTCAACGAGCCATTTTCGTACATCTTCGTAAGAAGTAAAGCGCTGCTCAGCAAGTGCGTGTCCCATCGATGCAAACCATTAGTACTCGGATGGGGCAAGGTCCGGTGAGTAAGGCGCGTGCTGAACAATCTCCCAACGGAACGACTCTATCGTTTCCTGGACCTGTTTTGCTTTGTGTGCTGGTACATTGTTATGCAGCAAAATCACCTTGTGTTGTCTTTCAAGCAAAACTCGATCCAAATCGGTCATTTGTTGTCGGTAGCGTTGAGTATTGACAGTTTCCCCAGATTTCAGCAGCTCGTAGTAGATTATGCTCTTCTGATCCCACCAAACACACAGCATTGTCTTTCGTCCGTAGCGGTTTGGTCTTGCCGTCGATGTTGATGGTTCACCCGGAGTTACCCATGACTTTTTGCGCTTAGGATTCTCGAAATATATCTAATTTTCATCGCCAATCACAATTCGATGGAGAAATGACTTTCTTTTAAACCTGGCGAGCAGCATTATGCATGATGTTTTGCGGTTTTTTTGCTGTCTTTCGTTGAGTTCATGTGGAACCCATTTCACCACCTTTTGTATCTTTCCCATGGCTTTTAACCGAAGGGAGATGGCTTCTCGGATCATCTTTAACTGATCCGCCAGTTGTTGTTGTGTTTGAGCGTCGTCTTCGTCCAACAAGGCTTGCAGGTCAGCGTCTTCAACTTTTTCGGTGGTCTTTCACGTTCTTCGTTCCTCACGTCAAAATCGCCACATTTGAACCGTTTAAACCACTCGAAATACTATGTTTTACCGAGAGCATGCTCACCAAACGCCTCCAGAAGCATTCGATGCGATTGGGCTGCGGTTTTCTTCAGATGAAAACAGAAAAGTAGGGCTGTCCGCAAATCGTAATTTGTTGGCACAAAACTCAACATGTTTATCTCTAATAAACTAATGCTACTGAATGAAACTCGTGTTATTGTGAGTTGGAAATCTTTGTCAGATATCAATACAATAACAAGACACCGCTGACTTGATGTGTCGGTAACTGCATCGACATCTAGCGCCACCTATGGGCAAATTCCGGTTTCATACTTACACACCGGTATTTACAAAATACATATAAATCAAAACGCTACTGTCTAAACTCTAATGGCATAGTTATAATAATATTTAAAACAAAATGAAAATTATTAAAATAATAATAATAACAATGTCAAGAATTTTATTTAATAATATAATATTGCAGCTGTAAATTGGCGTTGTCATACTATATACCAAAACAAACATAAATAATAAAAATAAAATGTCAAATACAATATATATGTATATATATACCTTCTAAAATAACCTAAACTAAACAATCTAAAACATCTTATGAAGTCGCATTGAATCTGCTTTACTATTTTCGTTTTTGTTTGTTTAATTGTTATGTGTAGTTCATTTTAAATATGTGTTATTGTTTTTACTTAGTAGTTGATTATATATTTATCATATTATGTATGTAATAATGTGTATGTTTATCACTATATATATATCATTACAGCCCCTAGAACACTGCGTCCTAGACTTCCACTGCTGGAGATGGGTCTTCCAGAACATATATCTGGAGAATTTGGCCTACACTCGCCACGCTGGCCAGACGGGTTGGCGAGGAATTATATATATATATATATATATGGCACGGTGGTGGCTCGGTTGTAAAAACGCGTTCCCTAAATCCTACAAAAGTCGGTTCAAACCCCCCCGGCATGTACCATAAAGAAATACACTTTTCTTACGTACATTTTTGTCATAGATTTACAAAACCACCGTTCCCATGACTCGGAGAGCACGTTAAGCCGTCGGTCCCGGTTCCACTAATACTAACTTGTGGAATCGTTAATAAATTGTCATTAAAAATTGACATCATATCCTCGCCAAGCCGTCTGGCCAGCGTGGCGAGTGTAGGCCAAATTCTCCAGATATATGTTCTGGAAGACCCATCTCCAGCAGTGGAGGTCTGGGACGCTGTGTTCTAGGGGCTGTAATGATATATATATTATATGTATCATATATTAAGTTACGTCTAATTAACTTATTCTCTTTTTTTAATTATTTTTGCACCTACTCTTAGATTTATTTTTGATCTCTCTCTTGTCCCAAAGGTCGACTGTCAGAGAATGCCTAACATTAAGCTTCGCCTTTTGTACTATTGTGCAATAAAGTTTTCAAATAAATAAATAAAGTGGCGCAGCCTAGTAGACGGTAGGGCATTCCATTCATTCATAAAATTCATTCAATGGGGTGTATCAGGCAAAGCTTTTTGTAGATGTCGCTAGCGGCAATGGTACCTTGTTTTACACATATATCGCATCATTTTTCAATGTTTTTGTAGTTTTGTATTATTATAACAGTAAAATGTATTTTAAATTAACGATACCTACCTTAAAAGACGAATTAAGAAAGCGCACACAGTGTTTAAAAAGAAAAAAGGTTTTATTAATAGAACGGCAATTTTGAGATCACTTAAAGGCTGCTCACTTCGGCATCCCATTCATTCAAAATGGCGGCCATTATTGTCAACAAGCGAACTATACAACCTTAGTAAAAAGTCAAATTTAAATGTATTGTGTAACTTTTAGTACCTGCCTATGTATCGTATGGTAAAATAGTAACAAAATACACAATATTTGTTAATTTTCCCGCGCAGTTAATAGGTATGTATCCCTTCGTTCGATAATAGTAACCTAAGCACGCTTAAAGGTTTTCCGATACGCGCTTAAACTGTTTTGCCAATCTGTGTGACGTCACAAATGACATCATTTCTCGCGCTGCTCACGATATCGAGGTAGATCGCTCTGAGCGCTGTCAGTTTTTTGTCATAATGTCCCGCGCCATTTTCAAGTTAATTTAATATTAGGTATTATTTTAAATTATTTAATATTGTAATTCGTTTATACTGTTTCTATATTATTTCTTAAACAAATCTATAATTAATATTTAAGTAGGAAGTGAAAAAAAAAATGTCTGTAACACGGCAAGTTATTTTAAATTACCAAAATAAGTTAATACTATTTAACTTAACACATATAAAGATGACTAAACCGAGAGATGTATGTTTGTTATTATTCATACTCAAAAATGTGGAATCCGCAATTTATCTTCCATACGTTTAAAAAAAACTATTTACTATTTATTTAGAAGAAGAGAAGACAAATTTCTAAGCATTCCATGGATTCACCGTGCGGGTGCCGGGTCCATCCAAGAGATGAGAAGAATGGTGTCTCGGGCTTGCGACCGACAATTGGCTGGTTTAAGAAAAGGAGGCCTCCTTTTTTTTCTATTGCGCGATAATACGCTCACCATCCACCATTCTACTTCTCTCCCTACCCAACCAAATACTGTATGATTCCGTTAATGCCGTCTTGGAAGCTCGTTCCATAAATGTATTGACGGCAGACCTGCTTAGGCCCAATTCTTTCAGTAAGTGATGCAAAGATTTTGCTGGAACTCCTCTTGCACCAACTTCCACTGCGTAAAGCTGAGTCTTGAACCCGTTCCGATCATTTCTTCTGTGAGATCATAATATTTATTCGACTTCATGTTGTGGTCTTTTGGAATATTTGATTCCAACGGAACGGTAAGTTCAATAAGGATAACTTTTTTCAAGTTCCGAGAAAACACTAAGATGTCTGGCCTATAGGCTGATACAGCTAGTTCATCTGGGATCCTATAATGGTGTTCAAATGTATCCATGAGAATTTTCCAGTCTGATGCGGCGCCAAGAATCGAGGTGGGCTTGCATTTAGTTTTCGTGCTTTGCCCTTCCTTTACAAATGTGGTCAAAGTTTTATTTGTAGTCAGTCCCTTTCTGGCTCTTGCAATAGAAAGACTTACTGCTTCACGGATAACACCTAGGACTTTGTCATGTCGGCGTGAGTAGTAGCCCTTTTCTAGGAGAGTAACGCACCCTACAATGTACAGTTCTTTTCCGTAGCTTTTCCCCACCTTACCAGATTACTCTGGTCCGGGAGGGACATTTGAAAAGCGTTTAGGTAGAACTTTAGCAACGCCGGAGACCAATCGTACATTAGTGTGCGCCACTTTAGGGCTGGAGGGATGCAAAAATCGCCAAATTTATTTTATGAATGAAAATGTAATTTAGACCGTTCCGAATTGATATCACGCTCTGAGCATCCAAATCGCGATATTTGATTCGGAACGACGCGACGGTCAGTGTCATATTCGTTCTAAGCTCTCTGAGCGCGATTCGGGATGAGGGGTATGAGTAAGTTTACCATTTTAAGTAGCCTGCCATACACTGGCGACGCTAGTGTTTGGGTGAAGGAGAGTTTTTTGCGTTAGAAGCCACTCTATTCCCAATTAGTTACTATAGTCAAATCATCTTATTACCAGCATCCCTAATTTGTTACTTAAGCGCAAACGTTATTATAATGGAATACCTTAACGTTTTTTTGGGTTCTTTAACACCCAAACACATCGGGTATATCGAAGTTCATCGCGCGGGAAAACCGCAAAAAATTAACTGTATCTTGTGCCCCATATATAAAGTACAATTTATCGTTTTTCATAATTAATCACATTGTAGCACATTATTAAACAAAACAAAATCACTTTTGACTAACAATATTGACAGTAAAGTCCGTTCAAAAGTCGGGAATTCACTTCCTAAATTTGTACCTATTTATTATTTTTGCACAAATTATAGACACCAGCCTATACGTATATTACTGAACCGATTTTGATGAAAATTTGCAGAGATATTTCTTAGAACACAGGGTTGGACATGACGTCAATATTTAAACATAACATGTGATCCTACAGGCACCTGAAGGTCTTTTCGGGGACCACTTCTATTACTCTAAAACAGCTAGGAAATATAAAAAAATAATTACCTCAAGAGCAATAGAATGTGTGTTACTTAGCTCCCCTCTAATATTAGTTGTCATTAACTATAAAAGAAAATAAAACATTAATATCGAGCTGTAATTATCATCATCAGCACAGTCCCAACAACACAAACAAGCAAAACAGTGTTTTTTAAATCAATATTACATTTTATTTTTTTTGTTAATTTTTATTTTTGAAAAAGTAGTAGTTTCATCACGACCGTTTCCCTTACGGGGTGGTCAGAAACCACGCTTATAAATAAGCTGATTCACATTTAGCCAACTTTACTATAGGCCATCATGACAAGTGCCAATCTCGTCGATGTCTCCAGTGTACCAAACTCGAGAAATATCACAAATATTAATTAAATGTATTTTTGTGTCCCGACCAGGAATCGAACCCGGTACCTCCGAGTCTAAATCCACGGACTCAGCTGCTAGACCACGGAGGCAGTTTGATGCTGATGATGGTGAAGTAGGTAAATGCTTACATCAGTCTTTTCTTTATAGGTGAGTTCTGTTTTGGAGATTACGTAAGCCAATTTAGTGAGGGCCGCCTCGGGGGTCATGTCGTATCCAGATATCACCCCACATTCTGCTATCATCTGAAAGAAATACAATTTTTGACCCACGATTGATGGCATACTGATCAAGGAACGATAAAATGTCTACAGGAGATATATTTAAATTTCTTTTGGTTTTAATTTTTAAAATTGTGTATACAATTTAGCCCAAATCCCTATACAAGAAGAATTGTCCTTTCCCTTCCATAATCAATATAATTGTACAGCTCTCCCAAAGTGATAATGCGCATAGAAATCTTCGTCACTGTTCGGCAACGGTCGTATTCCCCGAGCGTCGGAAGACGATATGTATATAGAGTGGTTAAGTGCATTTTCTTTATGCATAATTTAGTAGAATTATGTGTTTTGTGCTAAAAGAGATAAATATTGATTTATCAGTAACGAAATTTGATTCAAAGTAAATAGCGAGGAAAACCATACGATTGAGAATATGCTACAATCTTTGTTGGATTGATTTACTTCGAAAATTTTATAGTACTGTAGTGGCCTCCTTTAAATATAAAATCTCTGCCTGTGTCAGACAGACAAGCAATTGTCAAATAAACTATTTAAATAAGATAATTAAAGTTGAAATTAAATTCACCTTTGAAAACAAAACCAAGAAGGGTGTGTAATAGCAGCTCTATATAATTCCACACAGAGAGAACACGTGCAGTCACCGCCAAAAAAACAAAAACAAAAAAACCCTGCCCGAATTGTTTTCGATTGTGTACTCATGATATTGACTTCTATTTCTTTGGAACAAGGTGCAAAATGCAAGTGCATTGTTTAGTGCTCTTACGATTCAATGATTCGGGTGTTTCCGGGAATACGACAATTAGCGAAGATCTGCATGCGCATTATTAATTTGGGAGTACTGTATATAGACTATTATATTTGTATAATCACGCGTAACGTAGATACTAATATTTCATAACAAGTGATGACCGGAGATAAACTTTGACATAGCAATTGTATCGTAAAATTATAATTTAAACAATGACATTATCATTTTTACTACAAATTATCATTTAATACTCGCTAAATATGAAATTACGTTATTACATATGAAATTTACTTTTTATATAGAAATATATATATCACACACACACACACACACATCTTCACGCCAGATCCCTTGCGGGGTAGGCAGAGACAATTGAGCGCCACTTGACACGATCACGACATACCTCCTTCGCTTCATCGACGTTCATCAACCTCTTCATACATGCCCTTTTGTTACGAAGGCTTTTTAATGCACCTTCAGTCAGTGTTTTATTTATTTGGTCGTGATATGTGAGTCTCGATCTGCCAGGGCCTCTTTCACCCACAACTTTCGCATTATATATCTGGTTCGTCAATCTTTCTTTGCTCATTCTTTCAACATGCCCGAACCATCGTAGCATGCCTTTCCTTATTTTTGTCCCTATGCTTTCTTTTATACCAACCCTTTTCCGTATTTCGACGTTACGTATGCGGTCCGCCAATGTGACGCCGCATATCCGGCGCAGCGACCTCATTTCTATATATATATGTATACATTTAATCAATCAAAGTATGTATATTAATCCATTATTATCTATGCACTTTACACGTGGTGTTCCTGTGTTCTATCTCCTCCTGCTCACATGGTGGGTCTGCCTAGGCCACAAGCACCGGCGGTTAGCGGGTGTATCCCTTTGGGGTTCACCGCCTCCGTGGTCTAGTGTAGTAGTTTATATTTATATAAATAAATAATAAATATTTCCAGACAGGTCACACAGCGCCATCTAATTTCCGTGATAAGCTACGAGGCTTGTGTTACGGAAACTAGATGGTTGATAAACTACATATTATACTTTTTTTTTTTGTAAATATATACATATTATACATATAAACACCCAGACCGAGACCAATTATACAAAGTACAATTTGCCCCCGGTGGGAATGGAACCCACGACCTCCCGAGTTCACGGCAACGTTTGTTACCACTAGACCACGGAGGCGGTCTTATATTTATTATATTTAATCAATCGAAGTATGTATTTTTAAATCCATTACTATCTATGCACTTTGGGTTCACGCGAAGCCGCCACTCAGGCGCCAAGTAGGAACGCCGTCAGGTTTTAGTCGGTGCGAGTCCGATATAACCTTTCCCTGTTGCCTTCACAGCGGGCATTGGTTTCCGGGATTTAGTAACGCAAAAAAAATCATTGCTGAAAAAAATGTGAATCCAAGATAAATAAAATCATTAAAGGCATTTTATACGTCCCCATCGGAATTAAATGTTTTTTCCTTGCGAGAAATTTATGTAAATTATTTTTTTAAGTTTTCAACACTACGAGAAAGTCCAACTGAAAGGGGCAAGTTTTTATCTTATCACCAAATTATAGGCCGCGTTCGTTTTAAGAAATGTTAGCATGAAAATACCACTTTTTTTAGCACAAGTCGTTCGTTTAATGAAAATTCTGACATTTGATGGTAATTTCGTATGTCAGTACCGTGTTGAAAGGAGGGTTATTGATGTTACTTTTTGACAGATGTCATTAACATATGAAATGGTTTGTTTACATTGTTATATACTTTATAGTTTTTTATTATATTTGTTAAAAAGATATTAACGATTTTATGTAATAAATTATTTTAATAATATCATGTGTGTTGGATGCCCTGGTACGATAAAACATGAACGAAAATTCTTGTCAAAAAGTAGCCTCACCGCTTGTTTTATTTAAGAAATGTTAGCATTGTTAAAAAAAGTGGTATTTCTTAGCAAAAACGACATTTCGCGCTGGTTTACGAAGTTGCTACGAGATGTTGGAAATGCAATAAAACAAACGCGGGGATAGTTGTTTTTAAAAAGTGCTTAAACATAAATCGTAGTAGTTCAGCGTGATGAATCCTGGCCTTAAATCCTAGACTATCTACATCAATAAAAAAAATTAAAAAGTATTCCATACCTTTCCAGTTTCATAAATAGGTTCGACAACAGATCCGGTGGTGCATTGGGTTATGTTTACTACTATGACACCATTGTTCACGGCTGACGCTATGGCCTCAAATATATCTTGTCTATTAGACGGAATGTTTCCAGCGCCATATGTTTCTAGAACGACTCCTAAAATGACAAGGGAGGGATTTTAATAACATAATCGCAAATTGCTAATTCGCTGATTGAATTAATGAATGTCTCGAACGTATTTTTGGTACTTAATTATTACTTAAGTAAAGATTAACAGGTTTATTTTTACTTAAGTGCCGTTGACCACCTCCGTGGTCTAGTGGTAACAAACGTTGCCACGAACTCGGGAGGTCGTGGGTTCGATTCCCACCGGGGGCAAGTTGTACATTGTATAATTTGTCTCGGTCTGGATGTTTATATCGTCATGATCGTAGAACAGTGACGGATCTGCTATATTTAAAATTTTCATGACGGCCATTCAAAGTTAAATAACTGTTTTTTTGTCACTCCTTTTTTAAGTTAATACTAGTCTCATAATAAGTGCAAACCTTCTAGATTTAATTTTGGAGCCCTTTCTAACATTTGCACTATAAATTACAGACCAATAATATAAAACTATACTTATATAAAATCAGATTTTTTTAAATCCAACAATGTTCTACGATCATAACGATATGTATAATACGAGTATGTACTTATATATTTACAAAAAAAAAAGTATATTATGTAGTTTATCAACCATCTAGTTTCCGTAACACAAGGCTCGTAGCTTACCACGGAAACTAGATGGCGCTGTGTGACCTGTCCGAAAATATTATTATTATTATTAATTAAGTACCAAAAATGCGTTCGAGAAACTGGCTGTAACTCTATTATGTTTAAACCACAAACAACACTATACGGTACGTTCCTACATTAATAATAATATGACATTTGCTTGTTCTAAATTTCCACCCCCTGGGTCCTACACTGGTACGTAAAGACACCCATAGATAGCTGCCATACATACCTATTATATCTATATACAATATATCTTTTATATAGGAATAGTATTAAACCTCCAGAAAGTGCAAGGTATTCGTTAGGAACTGGCTTCAGGAACTAACTTTTGAGGATACTGAAAACCTGTTTAAAATTATAAAATAAGAAATAGGTTGTTGCTAACACATGCATACTTACTTATATACATTCACTCAAATCCAGGTACACCAACACACACACACACACCAACACACGAACACCAACACGCATATACACCAACTATACATATACCTACACACAAACAATTATTTAAGTCTTGCCTTCAGCAGAAGACAAATTTCTAAGCATTCCATGGATTCACCGTGCGGGTGCCGGGTCCATCGTGTGTGGGTAAGAGATGAGAAGAATGGTGTCTTGGGCTTGCGACCGACAATTGGCTGGTTTAAGAAAAGGAGGCCTCCTTTTTTTTTCTATTGCGCGATAATACGCTCACCATCCACCATTCTACTTCTCTCCCTACCCTAAATAAATATTGTCGAGAGTAAAATAAAATGTTGTAAGTACTAATTCCTACAATGACATCTGAAACACCGTCCACCGACTATTTCGGATGTCACAGCTAAACTGCTTTTGTTACTATGTACGATTTATTTTATGCCCTAACCTATGTAACAACTGAATTGTAATGTATATTTATTTTGCAATAAAGATTTTATTATTATTATTATAATACTATAAAAGATATACCTATAATAGGTATATCTTAGTTATATCGTTCTTTTTTTTTAGATATAATTTTTTAACTCAATAAATCTCTTTATCTCAAATATTAGCGGTCATGCACCTTGGGGATAATTGAAATTTTAAAACGCGTTATCCTAGTAGAATAATTATTCCAGCTCATAAAAGTACTCAATATAGCCGAAATTGTTATGCAATGGCGACAAAGATATTTAATAAGCTTCCAGTTACTATAAGGGAGCTGCCACTAAAACTGTTCAAATTAAGAGTCAAACAAATACTGGTTAATAAATGTTTTTATTCGACAAAAGAATACCTAGACACTAAACTCGACAAAGTCATGTGACTAAATAAATATTTGTATGCTAGAAATAGCGAATCATGTGATATAATTACATATAATAATTTGCATCCCTGTACCTACCATGTTTCTGACAAATAAATTATTTCATTTAATTTCATTTAATTTCACCTTACAATCCCTGCTCACATCTCCCAAAGGTTAGCTGTTAGATAATGTTTTTAGACATTAAGCTCGCCTATGTATTGTAAAATGTTTTATTTTCTGTGCAATAAAGAATTTATCTATCTATCTATAGGTATGTATGGCACTTTAGGTATCCTACCTATATATCGCCTGGCTATTATGTAGTATATAGTAGCCAATATAGTGTGTAGTATATATATTATTGTGTACATATTTGTATGTATGTGTTCATTCATTCATTCATTACAGCCCTTAGAACACAGCGTCCTAGACCTCCACTGCTGGAGATGGGCCTTCCAGAACTGGAGAATTTGGCCTACACTCGCCACGCTGGCCAGACGGCTTGGCGAGGATATGATGTCATTTTTTTTTTTATTTTTTTTTTTGTATGACAATTTATTAACGATTCTACAAGTTGGTATTAGTGGAACCGGGACCGACGGCTTAACGTGCTCTCCGAGGCACGGGAACAGTTGTGTTGTAAATCTATGACAAATGTACGTAAGAAAAGTGTATTTCTCATTGGTACATGCAGGGTGGGTTTGAACCGGCCTTTGTATCCAATTAGGAGCAGCCAACTTCAGCAAAGAAGCCGACAGACGCATTCAGCTAGGATGGGCGGCATTCGGGAAACTCCGGCACATCCTCTCATCGTCTATACCACAATGTTTAAAGACTAAGGTCTTTAACCAGTGCGTCCTCCCGGTAATGTCGTACGGAGCAGAGACGTGGACACTAACAGTGGGTCTGGTCCATAAATTCAAGGTCGCTCAGCGAGCCATGGAGAGAGCTATGCTTGGTGTATCTCTGATGGATAGAATTCGAAACGTTGATATTCGTCAGAGAACGAAAGTTACAGACATAGCTTTTAAAATTAGCAAGCTGAAGTGGCAATGGGCCGGACACATCTGCCGCAGAACCGACGATCGATGGGGCAAACGGGTTCTAGAGTGGAGACCACGTACGGGAAGACGCAGAGTGGGACGACCCCCCGCCAGATGGACAGATGACCTAAAGAAGGTCGCTGGTGGGGGTTGGATGAGGGTAGCGAAAGATCGCGTTAAGTGGCGAGCCTTAGGGGAGGCCTACATCCAGCAGTGGAGAGATACAGGCTGATGATGATGATGATGATGATGTACCTCGGATTTTGCGTCACACTTCGTTAACGAACAGTGTGACGTAAATAAGGCATTTGTAAGGCTTAGAAATTGGCGGTATGGAAGTTAAATGATCAAAGGATAGTAAAGAACGCAGAAGATGATAATCAATAGTAGTTTGACCTTGTTCTTGAAATCTGTCAACACATGACGGTGGAAACATAGATAACCAAACGTAAACGTGATTGATTAGCACTACACCCTTCGGCTACACTACTATGGTATGACGAAATCGAAATTTCAGATACAATTTGCGATACGAATTGCCCCGATTGAGGTCGAGACGATGGGACCTTTAGTTAAACGTAGTGTTGCCCAATCTTGGTCTTTTTTTTTCAAATTTTGCTAAGGTCGTGTCCGTAATTTTGAATATTTTTTTGTTCCTAACGAAAAAAAATAACGTTTAGGTATTTGGAACTTGGAGAGCTCGTTTGCGAATAATTTTATTTTAGTATACCTAAATGCTACCTATCTGTTAATACTGAGGTTTAGCGGTTAATTCCGTGGATTTATACTTGAAGGTACAGGGTTTGATTGCTGGTAGGGATACAATAAATTATTTAATTTATTTGTGATATTTCAGAGAGATTTCCTTAGTACAATTGGAAAATAAAATATACTTATATTGAGTCAGAGTAAGAGTCTTGCGAGACTCTTGCACAAGACCAAGACTCTTACTACACAAAGCTTTGGGCAAACCCTGGCCAAGTCGTTGTCAAAGCGACTGATGGAAATTGAAGAAGACAATTGGCAATTATTTCTGCCTGCGTATTAGCTATAGGTACAGAGGAGAAATGTTGCCAGTCTTCTTGGGACTATCACTGATTAACGTCTCTAGAGAACATTATTTATTTATATTTTAACGTTTTTATTTAGTTTATATTTTATTTGTATTTTTGTACTATTTTTACAACCATAAAAAAGAAACCATATGTCGGATGTGACAAAAATATTTGGCTTCTCCATAAATACTGTTAAACTCCAATTCGACCGCCTCCGTGGTCTAGTGGAACTCGGGAGGTCGTGGGTTCGATTCCCACGGGGGCAAGATGTACATTGTATAATTTGTCTCGGTCTGGGTGTTTATATGTATAATATGTATATATTTACAAAAAGAAAAAGTATAATATGTAGTTTATCAACCATCTAGTTTCCGTAACACAAGCCTCGTAGCTTACCACGGAAATTAGATGGCGCTATGTGACCTGTCTGGAAATATTTATTTAAAAAAAAAAAAACTACATACAAACTGTTAAAAATCAATAATATACATCACAGCCCCTGGAACACAGAGTCGATCTCCACTGTTAGAAATCCAGAAATGAGAAATTCATTCATAGAGAAATGGGCCATCAAATGTTCTCGTGTCATAATGATTTCTTTCTTATTTGATAGTAAATATAATGTGTTTTATATAATCTGTAATAATTTTTTTTTTACTCTAGTATAACGACAATTGCCAAAACTTTTTCAACGCTAATAATTCAATAGTTTAGATTCTGCCAATATAAATCAGTTAATTATTTTCACTTTGAAATCCTATGTTTTATCTATAATAAAGTACCTGATCATAATAAAGTACCTAATCGTAGCGCTCTTATTCAATTCATAAATCTTAACCAATTGACTATTTAATTAAATTATATTTTAATGCTGGGGTAAAACAAATGTTTATATTAAATTTAAAAAAAAAAACAGAATATAATTATAAATATTGAATTTTATTTAAATAGTTGACGCACGCAGCAAAAAATATGGGCCTTATTTTGGGCAAAGCTTTTTGTAGATGCATTGGTACCTTGTTAACACCTATGGCGGATCATTTTTTAAATGTCTGTTGTTTTTTATTTTTATAACAAAAAAAAATATTATAGCTTAACGTTACCTACCTTAGAAGACGAATTAAGAAAACTAACACCGTATTTCAAAAAAAAAAAATCGAATTAATAGAACGGCAATTTTGAGATCACTATATCTTTGATGATCTATGGAAATCTCTATATTTACACTTAAAAGCTGCTCACACTGCATAATATCCAGAAAATAATGAATTTGTAATAAAAATAAAAGATTTCTATGCAACTGACAGTTATATTAGGTACCATCTATCATGCGCCATCTATCGTGATAAAAAGTTAGTGATACACCCCATTGTTAATGACAATTTATTAACAACAGCACAAGTTGGTATTAGTGGAACCAGAACCAACAGCTTAACGTGCTCACCGAGGCATAATATACATAAATATATAAAATAATTACTAGTTACTGGAGATTAAGCTTTTAAATATTTTATTTATTTATTTGTTTATTTATAATAGGGTAGCCAACAGTGCTAACATCACACACTTATTTGTACTTAACACTAAATCAGAAGTTAGATGTTGCACCTATTATAGGCGACCACCACATTACCACAGTAGCTTTTATTGCCTATAAGAAATAACAAAATTATAAAATTTTCAATAAGTATACAAAAACTAAATATTATTCGAAAAACTAATTCGGAAACAATTTTTAAAAATATATATATAATAAACATACAATTCCTTCTAGAAATAATAAAAAAAGTAACGAAAATAACTAAAATATTACCTACTTCAAGTAATAAAGTAAAATTAAAAAAAAAAAAAAAATAATAATAATAAAAACCTACATAAAATTTACTTATAAATTTTATAAATTTTGGGCAAATTGTTTTAGCAGTTTATGTTTAAATACTCTTTGTGAGTCTCCGAAGATGGAAATTTTGCAGCATGAGCATTGTATTTTGATTGTATTCTGGAAAGAGGATGATGTATACCTAGGTTAGTTCTGTGATAGGATATGTTAAAAATGTTTTGAATTTTGTTGGTACACTGAGTTTGATTTGTTCAAGAAGCTGTGTGCAGTTTATTTTTCCATGAATTAGTTTGTGTAGAAATGTTAAATCTGATAACATGCGTCTATTACGGAGAGTATTCATTTTAAAGTAAGATAGACGCTGAGCATAAGAACTCCTATGTGAGATGCCTTGTGAAAAGAATGCAAGATGTCTGGTAAAGGCCCTTTGAATACCCTCCACTCTTTGAGATGATGCACAGTATCCTGGATTCCAGGCGATACGGAGATAGAAGTCTGTACCTACTTCAGAATCAATTATCATTAGTCGCATCCCACGGCACGCCTGTCTCAATGACGTCATTCGTCGGGCCCTTGTGTCTGTGGGTTCGCCAGCAATATTAGAACCCAGTGGCATGGCCCGCGACGATGGCAAGCGGCCCGATGGAATGACGTTAGTTCCATGGAGTTGGTTCCACAAGCAGAGAACCTCAAGCGGCGGAAATACACTCAGCTTATTGGGAGATGTGTTTTTGCGCCGTTTGGAGTTGAAACTCTCGGGCCGTGGGGACCAAGTGGACGCGAAATTTTCAAGGCGTTGTCAAAACAGCTCGTCAACACCTCGGGAGACAAAGGGGCTGGGCAATATCTTTCATGTATATTTACTTTATGTACTGTTTGTTTCCAAAATAAAATGAATAAATAAATAAAAATAAATATTTGGGCCAAAGGATCAGTATTGCCATTCAACGTGGCAATGCTGCCAGTATCCTTGGCACTTTGCCCATTGGCAGCGATTTGGAGCAAATTGTTTATTTATAATGATATTTATTTTGTTTTTTCTTCATTTTAGTTTTTAGTGATTTAAAAAAATAATAAAATATTAATTAAACTAAAAACTTACATCTTAAAACATAAATTACTATTCATAAAAATAAACCTAATTAATAAATAAAAATATAACTAAAAACTAAAATGAAGAAAAAACAAAATAAAAATTATTATAAATAATAAATTTGCTCCAAATCGCTGCCAATGGGCAAGGTGCCAAGGATACTGGCAGCATTGCCACGTTGAATGGCAATACTGATCCTTTGGCCCAAATATTTATTTTTATTTATTTATTCATTTTATTTTGGAAACAAACAGTACATAAAGTAAATATACATGAAAGATATTGCCCAGCCCCTTTGTCTCCCGAGGTGTTGACAAGCTGTTTTGACAACGCCTTGAAAATGTTATGTTATGTTATGTTATGTTTTTATGTTATGTTTTTAGTTATATTTTTATTTATTAATTAGGTTTATTTCTATTAATAGTAATTTATGTTTTAAGATGTAAGTTTTTAGTTTATATAATATTTTATTATTTTTTTAAATCATTGTACCTTATTTCGTTCGAATAAAAAATTATCATTAATCAAATGTGTAAATTAATATTACATTAGTTAGGTTTATATGCATTTGACATTACTTTTATGTTGGGTACTTATAAGTTATTACTGTTTTGCAGTAGTTGATAGTAACGGTTATTACTTATTGCATTACGTGTTTACATGATAAATAAATTATTCCGAAAGCATGGTCTATAAGAATTATGTAGGTATATATTAAAACAGAAGTGGAAGGTAGATACGTCTGCCTTTATAGTCTAGCGGTTAAGCCATGTGGATTAACCCTTTAACGACCAAGGGAACATATATTTTTTGTATATTTTGACAAAAAAAAAAAAAAAAAACCATTTTATACTATCAAAAACCAACGCACACAGACCGATATCTACACACTTCACACCATTATCCATGCCACCTGAGATCTGTTGTGACCTCATTGATCAACAGGGCTTATGATCTCTGTGACCCAAAACATTTGAAACAGGAACATGTTAAAACGCAATGGATATGGTGTGGGTCCGAGGTTGGTGCGACAAAAAAACAAGGAGAGATATCCACAGGTCAATCGACTGCCCGCGTTCTTACCATATGTGAAAGGAGTAACGGATAAAATTGGTACAGCTTTCAAAAAGTTATCTATCAATGCTGTGTACACCGCATTCTCCAAAGTAGCAAAACACGTACGCACCCCAAAGGATGTCATTACTTTCCAAACCCTGGCGTATATAAAGTGGACTGCAGCTGTGGGAGTTCATATATTGGCCAAACTAAGCGCACGATAGCCGAGAGGGTCAAGGAACATATAGCAGCTGTAAAAAACTGTCTTGTCTAAGCAGGGACTAAAACCAGGAGACTGTAATTGACATACACCCAACAATCGCTTCGTAATTAAAGTTATATAAAAGAGATATTTTAATATTTTTGTATCGAATTACCTACTTCGAATTATTTATTTATATATTTATTTATTTAAAAAAAAAAAAAAAAAAAAAAAAAAAAGAGATAAATACAAAATTTAAATGTAAAAAAGTATATGAAATTAAAACTAATATTAAATCTTAAAGTATTTACATAAACAATTTAAATATATAAATCCCAAAATAAATTTGACAATAAAGTAATTAATGTAACTACTTTGTCCTGTCTCCGTCGTCCACGTAGATTTGGTACAATAATTTAAAAAGTTTCATCACGACCGTTTCCCTTCCGGGGTGGTCAGAAACCACGCTTATAAAGAAGCGGATTCACTTTTAGCCAACTTTACTATAAGCCAATCATGACAAGTGGCAAGCTCGTCGATGTCTCCAGCGTACCAAACTCGAGAAATATCTAAAATAAATTATTCTGTCCGAACAGAAATCGACCCCGTTACCTCCGCGTCTAAATCCACGGACATAACTGCTAGACCACTAAGGCAGTTTATTATTTTATTTATTCATAAATTTAATAGTAAAAAGTAGTGAAAAACAAACGGCTCATTAACTGACCAATGAGAGTCCTGTAAATCATTAACATAATTTTATACAACCTGATTGGTCAACATCAATTCTTACCTTCTATTGGTGGTTGACAAAATGCTTTAATAACAGATGCGCTGATACTTGGAAATATTCTTAAAAGTCCAACATTTTTTGACATTCCACTATGTAAGTGACATTTGTCAATGACATTTGGTCTAAATATAGCCTTCTTGTTAACTTCGAAATCTATGCCCACTTCCACCAATGGTACGCAGTTTGGAGAGTTAAACGCATATAGGCTATTTGCTGATACTTTTCTTGTCCTATAAAGAAAACGCCACATTTATATTTTAAAAAGACAACATTTTAGGTATTTTAATACAATTATTCATTATCGCTTTTAAAAGGAGCGAACACCTTATAAAATTTTCCATACACTTGTTTTAAGCCTCTTTAAAAGCACTTTTTAAGATCATAGAGTAAGCTTACGTATAACAATGGTCCCAGCAAAGATCCCTGCGGGACACCTAAAGGTACCAAGATATAGTCTGATCGGTGACCACCCACTACCACGGTCTGTCTCCTATTTATATAAAGGATTTAAGCCAACGTAGCAAATCATCCTGAATACCGAGTTCGGAGAGCTTTCGGACAAATATAATATGGTCCATACGATCGAAGGCTTTTTCAAAGTCGGTATAGATCTGACCTGCTTGATCTATCCCGAACAAAAATACACATCTTTTCCAAAGACTTTCCTGAAAGTGTTAAGAATTAATATAGGGAGGTAGTGCTCTATTTTATATTATGAGCCTGTTTTGTGTGCTGGCACAATAATTCCCAAAGGTTCCAAAGATGCCAATCAGTTATCAAAATAAAAAAGGAAGGAAATATATGCATACCTATTTCCTCTAAACAGTTTGCTACCAAAGTAGACGGTTACTTCTGGTATATTGAGAGATCCAGCGATGATGAGAGAAGAAACAAAATTATCGGCTCCGTCACTACGCGGCTCAAATATTGGAATCTAAAACCACGATCGTCATTAACGCACGCATTAGCACACAGAGTTCCAAACCTCCACTACTGGAGATTGGCCTTTCAGAATATTAAGATACTGGCTGTATTTAAGGAAGAATTAAATGTATATTTTTATTATTAACTGAAAGAATTGAGCCTAAGCAGGTCTGGCGTCAATAAATTATGAAACTAGCTGGAAGCGACATTAGCGGAATCAAACAGTTTTTGATCGATTCCTGGTCGGGACACAAAAATATTTATTAATGTAAATAAATACATTGAATTAATATTTAATTTATTTGTGATATTTGTCGAGTTTCTGGAGTTTGGACGCTGGAGATGTCTCCTCGACGAGCTTGCCACTTGTCATGATTGGCCTGTAGTAAAGTTGGCTAAATGTGAATCTGCTTATTTATAAGCGTGGTTTCTGACCACCCCGAAAGGAAAACGGTCGTGATGATACTTTACTCTATACAGTTTTTGGTTGGGTAGGGAGAGGAGCGGAATAGTGGATGATGACGCAAAATGAGGGAGTTTTTAAAACAATGGTTAACTATTGTTTACTTACTTGTGAGCCTGTCAGAACTACGCATTTCCCAATGTTCTCCAGCATGAAGGACAGAGCTGATGCTGTATAGGATAATGTGTCGGTACCATGTAATACCACAAAACCATCATATTCTTCATAGTATTTCTGAAATAATATAATTATTGTAAAACTTGGCAGTTCCAAAGACTACACATGACACATTATCGAACAAAAATGGAATATACGGTACGCGCTATATTGTTTATTTGGGCATTTTTCATTATTCACATTCCTTCTTTGCGTCGTTTTCCTCAATGCTGCTGATCCTCGGATCACTTTCTCCCGGACGATGTTACGCCATCCGGGTCTGCTCACGGCGGCATGCAGGGCTTCGTGCACTTGGGTGTGTAGTGTGGTGCGGATTTGGTCTGACTAGCGTGTCAGGCCTGCCACGGGATCTCTTGCCTTCCATCTTGCTCGTGATGCCTTTCCAGATTGCCAGAGCTTATACGGTCTATATGTAGTTTTTTTTAATTTACTAAAAGCCTGTAGCGACCAGTTATGTCTTTGAGGAAAATTCTTGTTTTTGTGTAGATGCTATGGGGTTAAATGTTATATAAACCGATAACTATCTTGGAGGAACGATCATAATGTCAAGCGCATCACGAGATCACATTTTCGTCAGGAATTAATAGTACCTAAACTTAAAACGGCTGGTTTTAAAGGTTCCTTTAAGTACAGTGCGTCGAAAGTGTGGAATAATATACCACCTCCAATACAAAATAAAACCACACACACACTTAAAAACTATATAAAGAAAAGGCTTACGAAAAGGCAGATAGAAGTCACTGGAACCAAGAAATAATAATTTGATGTGAATTTTATACATGACCCTAAAATATTTGTTGAGTTATATGTAAGTGGTTATCACCCATCCTCTTTCTACTCTTCACTAATGTTAGAAGCGAGCATGCCTCTCATGCTTATCACACGGATGATGTAGATGTTAAGGTATGTATAAGTTCATTACTAGTTTATGTATTATATAGTTTAGAATGGTTTATGTATATACCTGGTTTATTATTTATTTACTATTATATAAGCATAGTATATATGTATAAATTATTATTATTAAATAGGTACATAATAAATTTATTTAACATCAACACCTTCTCTTGTGTCTCAAAGTTGTTTTTCTTGTTGTCCTTTAGGTTAATTGTTTAAAATGTACGTGAGTTAGGGTGTTGGCATAACAACAGCGTTAGTAGTGCATCACATGACATGTAATGCGCAGCTGACTGAAGCTGAGCCAAGACCCTTGCCACATCATATTAATTTAAATTGTAAATAATAATTATTTTTTCTGATTGTAATACTTATTGATGTGGCAATAAACGTTTGTTTGTTTGTTAACATTGATATATATCATAGTTGGACCGCGCCGAGAACCGTTTTTAACAAATTTTATCGTTTTTTTTCAGAATGTGACTTACTTTTTTTTTTTAAAAAAAGGACATTGTACAGAATACATCAGCCCTAAACACGTAATTTATTTGCATAATATATGTTCATAACCGAGTTGGGAATCATCAAATTCCAGATGCTGCAGAATTTAATGCTTTACTTGGAGTAACTCGCGGCATTATAGCCCAAACACGTCGGGTTAAGTCCACAGCGCGGGAAAACCGCATAAAATAAACTGCAACTTGTGCCCCATATTTAAAGTCCAATTTATCGTTTTCCATAATTATTCACATTGTAGCACATTATTAAACAAAACAACACTACTTTTGACCAATAATATCCACAGCAAATTTACAAAACAAAAACTTGCACTTGACATGTCCACGCAAAATGGCGCGAAGAACTCCCCTCCGCCAGCCGTTCACAACTTTTTCAACTCAATATAACTTACCATAATATCCTGTGCAATTCTCCGCCACTCCTCAACGGTCATGTTGGACGAGTCCAAGAGATTCTCATATTCGTAGATTTGATAAAACAATTTCACATCCAAATCTTTTGCGTCTGCAAAATGAATGTTAACAAAAATCGTGGTAACTATTGTTATAGTCTTTTTATATATTAATAAATTGCCAATTTAAACAGAAACAAACACTAATATTATAAACGTGAAATAAACTGTAGGTCCGTCTTTCTTTTTTTGACCTTGTCAGGCGCGGGAAATGAGGCTGCTTCTGCCGAGAACAAGCTGCGTAAACATATCGTAGTATTTCAATCGGGAAAACTTGGATCTCAATCGGAATACGACGGCACCCAAAGTGTCTAGCAATTATTATATTAAATGAGTAACATTTCCAGTAAGCTTGTTTCAAACGATGTTATTTTTATATAAATATCACCATAGCAAGGTTACAATATTAGTTCTCGTTGAAAGTAAAAAATGGCATTTGACATAATCGCAATCAATCATACTTTCAACGAGAACAACAAATAAATAAATATTTCTAGACAGGTCACACAGCGCCATCTAGTTTCCGTGGTAAGCTACGAGGCTTGTGTTACGGAAACTAGATGGTTGATAAACCACATATACTTTTTTTTTTGTAAATATATACATATAAACACCCAGACCGAGACAAATTATACAATGTACAACTTGCCCCCGGTGGAATCGAACCCACGACCTCCCGAGTTCACGGCAACGTTTGTTACCACTAGACCACGGAGGCGGTCAAATAAATAAAAATAAGTGGTAGGCGGCCTGAAGGTAGTAATTTGCCCAGTCTGCCGGGGCGGGGAAGAATCCACCGTTCGTGCCGATAAACTCAGTAAAGTGTATCCACACGTTTCGGGATCAGGCTCGAATTGCCGTCATGCCCAGTCAAGTCGGCATAGTGTTAGGGACAGGTCAGTCATGAGTGTTTGATTCCATTTGCTAACATTCATGGACCTTGTGCGCCACTTACCATCAGGTGGGCGCAAGGTCAAATGTCGTGCTAGTATTTAAAAAAAAAACCACTATAATTCCATATTAATGGATATTAGAATGCATAGAACAAGATTCTGACTTTTTATTTATTATTTATATACTAAAATGACATGTGGCCTTGCACCTACCTAATGGTAAGTGGCGCGCAAGGTCCATGAATGTTAGCAACTGGAATCACACACTAATGACTGACATCAGTCCCTCACACTATGCAATTAAATTAAACATGTGGATACACTTTACTGGGTTTATCGGCACGAACGGTGGCTACATCCCTGCCCCGGCATACTGGGCAAATTAACACCATCAGTCCGCCTACCACCTTTCAAATCCTATTCAGCAGTGAAGGTCTAGGACTGTGTGTTTCATTCTAGGGGATGTGATGATTCTTCATTTACCGCCACACAAGTACAACTCAGACATCCGTCAAAGAACCAAAGTTACCAACATACATACATACATATCTTCACGCCAAATCCCTTGCGGGGTAGGCAGAGACAATTGAGCGCCACTTGTCACGATCACGACATACCTCTTTCGCTTCTTCGACATTCATCAACCTCTTCATACATGCCCTCTTGTTTCGATGGCTTTTTAATTCACCTTCAGCTAATGTTTTATTTATTTGATCATGATAGGCAAGTCTTTACCTAAAGACCTCATTTCTACTGCATTAACTCTACTCTCATGCGTATTCTGACATATCCACGTCTCGCTTCCATACATAAGTGTTGGTATTAGCATGGCATTGTGTATGGCGAGTCGAGCTTTATCACTGACATTTCGACTGGCGATCAGTGACCCCAGGGCCCCATTAACACTATTTCCCGCGTTCACTCTTCTTTCAACATCCCTATCATACTTCCCATCCGCAGTGAAAACACTGCCCAGATATATAATTTCATTTACCTGTTCTAGCGTTTCATCATCAATCTTTATCGTCAAGGTTGTCATCCTTCTTCTTTCAAACACTAGTACCTTGGTTTTTCTCGCATTTAAACGGAGTCCTTTTTCTGCACATCCCTCTTTCATTTCTGTGACTAGTGATTGCAATTGTTGTTCGGACGATGCCATAAGAACAGCATCATCTGCATAAAGCAGGCAGTTCACCACAAGATCACCCATTTTTATCCCACAGTCACTCTCCCTCACTCTTTTTAGGCATTTGTCAAGATATAAAGTGAATAATCTGGCGGACAGCACGCAGCCTTGTTTGACGCCCATTTGGGATTCAAAGCAACATAGCTTTCAAAATTAGCAAGTTGAAGTGGCAATGGGCTGGACACGTCTGTCGCAGAAGCGATGAACGATGGAGTAAACGGGTCCTGCAGTGAAGACCACGTACTAGAAGACGACCCCCCGCCAGATGGACAGATGACCTGAGGAAGGTCGCTGGTGGGGCATGGATGAGGGTGGCAGAAGATCGTCTAAAATAGCGAGCCTTGGGGGAGACCTATATCCAGCAGTGGAGAGACACAGATGATGATGATGATGAAGTACAACTCATTTGTCCTGCCTAGAGAGTGCTATAAGGCAAGGAACAGAACTGCAGGTTATAGCAGCAGCAGATGATAATGAAATAGGTACAAGGGAAATACATACCTGGCAATACTAGATAAGATTTATCGAATCCAGCACTCTTCTGTCTCTCCTTCCAATACTCGTTATCATGCAGCTGGGGGAAGCTTCTGATTAAGTTTTCGAAAGCTCCCTTATGTGGTATTAACACTAGAAAATACCATCACATGTCATCTCTTATCCAGATACCAAAACATACAATAATTTTATTAAGAATAAAAAACAGTACAATGTACTAAATAAAAAATAAAAAAAAGTAAAGTATCATCACGACCGTTTCCCTTCCGGGGAGGTCAGAAACCACCAAAACAAGTGGCAAGCTCGTCGATGTCTCCAGCGTACCAAACTCGAGAAATATCACAAATAAATTAAATATTAATTACATTTCAATAATTTAAATTAATAAATATTATTGTGTCCAGACCAGAAATCGAACCCGGTACCTCCAAGTCTAAATCCACGGACTTAACCGCTAGACCACGGAGGCAGTTAATAAAAATAAAATTTAGGCTAATAAAAATATATGAACTAAATTAAAAATAAAACTAAAATCTCAATCAAAAAAAACTCATCAAATAACCAAAGACACGTGTTTCACAGCGAATATCGTCACAGAACTTACTACGAATGCTTTTTTTTTTAAATATTGTCAAATATTTGCAGCACATTATATATTATTTATTTATTTATTTATTTAAAACTTTTTGCACTATGTACAAAGGCGGACCTAATGCCGCTAGACATTCTTACTCGGTCAACCTTAGGGACATTACGAACATTGTATGTGGAAGGTTCGCGCAAATTATAGAACATAATATAGGGGAGAAATTAAAATACTACTAAAACTAAACTACTTACTAGTAAATAATATTAATATACTAAACACTAATATACTTATAATACTTAATATATACATAAATACAATATATACATACTTACAGTTGTTGGGATCTATTTAGGAAGTGTGTGAAAACCATCCTTTTAAACAATGTTCTATTTGGCGCCTGTCGGATATCTAAGGGTAGGTTGTTCCACAGATTTGCGGCAACAACTGCGAAGGAGTCGGACAAGAAAACTAGTGTGATGAGAGGGAATAGCAAGGGTAGAGTTATGCGATATTATATATTACATATAGTATATTATTACCGTCGTCGCGGTCGTGCTTTGTCTTATTTTTCTATTGTAAATATTTATTTTTAATTAATTTTCGGGTTTCTCTAGTAAAGTAAAGTATCATCACGACCGTTTCCCTTCCGGGGTGGTCAGAAACCACGCTTATAAAAACACGTTCTTCTTCGACAAGAGTAGATGTTTATGGTAAAAAAAAATAAACAAAAAAATTGTGTTTACCCATGCCCGATGCCATCTCTACAACTAAGTTTAAAAAAAGATCGGAGTCCTTCGCGCCATTTTGCGCGGTGCAAATTTTGTTTTGTCAATTAATTTACTGTGCATATTTTTATTTAAAAGTGGTGTTGTTTTGTTTGATAATATGCTGCAATGTGAATAATTATGGACAACGATAAATTGTACTTTAAATATGGGGCACAAGTTACAGTTTATTCTTTGCGGTTTTCTCGGGCTGTGAACTCCCATATTATACCCGACGTGTTTGCCGCAAGTAATTTCAAGAAAAGCATCAAATTCTGCAACATCTGGAATTTGATGGTAACCTCATTAACTCGTAAAAAAGAAAGATATGTTACGTCAAACTTGGCTGTATGGCCTAGACCCTTTGCCTTCCCTATCACCTCATTCATCATCCATCAGGAGAAGAGAACAAACAACAACGGGAGAAGAGAACACAACAACAACAAAAAAATCTATAATAAGGATTCTATACCCACATTGTGGCATTGTTGGAAACGAACACTGGAATTCGTGTTTACAATAAGACAGATGTTAGAAATTGTGTTTTTGGGACAGTGCAAAAAATATGAATGCATGCCGTGGTACACGTGGTACATTTTACATTCAATGATTTTTTTGGTTATAAAATGTAACATAACAATTAATAAATGAAATAAACTAAACTACTAATGCCGGGGTTAGAACCGCAACGTTCCTAACCATCCGGGCCAATACCTCAGTAGTCCTATTAAGCGGAAGGTAGGTATTGTCCACGCGTGTTTTCAGTACATATAGTCTGTTCTCCGAGAATGATAAAAAAAAACAGGGGTTACTGAACTTTTGACAAATACGGCGGAATATTTTTATTTTTTGTTGTTTGTGTTCTCTTCTCTCGATAAGGTGATAGGGAAAGCAAAGGGTCTAGCCCATACAGCCAAGTCTGACGTAATATATATTTCTTGCTTATGAGTTAATGAGGTTATCATCAAATTCTAGATGATGCAGAATTTTATGCTTTTCTTGGAGTCACTCGCGGCAATATAGCCCAAACACGTGGGGTAAAAATAAACTGCAAGTTGTGGCCCATATTTAAAGTCCAATTTATTGTTTTCCATAATTATTCACATTGTAGCACATTATTAAACAAAACAATAATTTACAAAACAAAAACTTGCACTTGACATGTCCGCGTAAAATGGCGCGAA
Source organism: Tinea semifulvella (assembly GCA_910589645.1). NCBI lineage: Eukaryota > Metazoa > Arthropoda > Insecta > Lepidoptera > Tineidae > Tinea > Tinea semifulvella. The sequence goes on from OU342620.1 coordinate 4,418,889, forward strand.
GAAATCCTCGCTTTTTTTTTTAATTATTCAGTTATTTGTATTGGTCGTTCCCTAAGGGACTACTCCGCTCGGCTATCCAAGTTTGGCGTCTAAAATCCTTCCCACTCCTTTAGCAGATATTTAAAATCCTTCACTGTGTGAAAAACGCTATTTTGACGTAAAGTCGGCTATGATCGGAGAAACTCGGGCTAAAATAAAGTTGACAACCTAACAATTGCGACTAAGTAACAGAATAGAAAAGGTCAGTCAAAATAGTACCTCGAGTCATTCGAAGTAGTACCGGAAGTTATTTTATTTGAACTTGAACTCTTTATTCATGCAAGATAAGACATAATAATAATGGCATAACGTGTGCCATATGAGTATGCCTACACAAGTTGTGGTAAATTTTCGTCAGCCGAATTTCCTGCATAGTTCATTGACCTACCTATAATTATAGCAGTTTTATCGGTTCACTTTACCATTCAAGAGAGTGTACGCAATAAAAGGCCATGTTTAAAAGGTTGATGAATGTTGACGATGCCAAAAAGGTATGTGATGACCGCGAATTGTTTCTGACTACCACGCAAGGGAACTTGCGAAAAGATACGAGTTATTATTGTATAGTTATACTATTAAAATTCAAATTGCTTTCATATTCCGTTAATTTAGAAACTCTATCAAAATAACTAGGTAAATAGGACTGGTATTTTGAAATATTTGCCTTAGGTATTTTAAATTAAAACAAGTTCTTCGCGCTATTTTGCGCGGACATGACAAGTGCAAGTTTTTGTTTTGTAAATTTATTTACTGTGGATATTGTTAGTCAATAGTATTGTTTTTTGTTTAATAATGTGCTACAATGAGAATAATTATGGTAAACGATAAATTGGATTTTAAATATGAGGCAGAAGTTTCAGTTTATATTTTTGCCATTTTTCCGCGCAAAGTAAAGCATCAAATCTGGAATTTTAATTACGTCAGACTTGGCTGTATGGGCTAGATCCTTTGCCTTCCCTATCACCTTATTCGTTATCCATCGGGAGAAGAGAACAAGTATTTTTAATTAAAATAGTTCGGGAGTTCTTCGCGCCATTTTGCGTGGACATGTCAAGTCCAAGTTTTTCGTTTTGTGAATTAGTTTACTGTGGATATTGTTAGTCAAAAGTGGTGTTATTTTGTTTAATAATGTGCTACGTTCTGAATAATTATGGAAAACGATAAATTTAACTCTATACGAGTATATGAGTGCAGAAGTTACACTTTATTTTTTGCGGTTTTCCTGGGCTGTGAACTCCCGTATACCCTTCGTGTTTGGACGATATTGACGTGAATTACTTCTTGAAAAGCATCAAATTCTGCAACACTTGGAATTTGATGATCCCCAACTCTGTTATGAACATATATTATGTAAATAAATTTAGTGTTTAGGGCTGATGTATTCTGTACAATGTCCTTTAAAGACACTTAAAAAAAAAACTTAAAAGTAGTTCGATATTTAAAATTATTAAAAGTTCGTAACTATCCCCGAGTTAAGAATAATTTTAATTTATTTTATTTGTGATTTATTTTAGATTAAATTTTAATTTGGCATAGTGCCAGGGACTGATGTCTCTTTATAACATTTGACTTCGTGCGCTGCTCACCATCAGGTGGTAGCACATTGACATGCTATAGGTATAAAAAAAATAGTAATATTAAAAAGTCCTTACCTCCATCTTTATTTTTTACCATTCCAATGGTTCCACCAGTGTAAATAACTAGAACTTTTCTTTCATTTCTTCCTGAACAGACCACAGTATTAGTGCTAATCGATAACTCCATGAAACTTTTACTTTTCTTGACTTTTGCCAGCACTTTGGGACTGACACCGCGCTCATACTTCTGATTAGCGGTGTCCACATTCCCATTCGAGCCATTTTCGTTCCTGACGTTCGTTTGGCGCGCTTTTTCAACCCCGTTGCTTTGAAAACCGTTTACGGGTGACATATTTTTTTAAGATGAACTATTTTTGGAGATGTGAACGCTTCAACATCTGAGCGGCGACTAAACTGGGTTACGCTACAATTTTCGAGATTCTATGTTTACATCGATCGGGCACGTACCACTTTAACACAAGGTCGTTGTCTTCTTATTTGTGGTCTGCGCAATACATTGCTGGTTACCTTCCATCCGTCTTAATATCCTTCAATAGTTTACAGCCATGTTATGATAAAAAAAAATATAGGTCGAAATATTATTCTTAGTTTTTTTTTTGGGTGAAGTTATTCTATGTGAAATAACTGCCTTTTGAAATCCACATAAAGCTAGTCTCACATAATCACCATTATTGTGAGTGGAACAACCCTCTGCCGGATGAACGGTCAGTGTTTACCTAAAGAACGTCGCTGGCGGGGTTCGACGAGGATTGCAAAAAACCGTCTGCAGTAGCCTCATAGGACGTGTGGGTGTGAGTAGTGACACAGGCTGATTATAATGATAGTGTTATGTGATCTTGGGAGAAATAGTTTTTAATTTATAAGACACTTTAGGGGTCGCAATAAAGGGGGTTTCAATAGTTCTTACGTAGAACAAAAATGCGAAAAGTTAAGAATATTCCAACCTATAAGATGTTCATCCGTTCAAGGCACCACCTTCTGACTCAGAACAACGTCAGCAGAACATATCGCTCAGCTTGGTCTCCCGAGCGCCGTGGTCCGTGCGTATTGAGGAGTTTGTCGTCACTTCAAGCATCTCCAGAATATCGCTTCGTCTTGCGCACGGGAGACCACTTCCTAGAGAAGTGGTCCTCGAGGAGAGCTGAAGCAGTCAAACGCAGTCCCCTGGGTTCACACGGGTGCTGTTATACCAGTAACGGCGCCTAGCACTAAATGTGCATAAATTACCCGCTGAGATCCTGACGGGGAAAACGGGGAATGTCCCCATCCCCAACCCAGGCCCATTAATCATGCGGGCCTGGAATGTATGACTATAATGGCAGCTCCATTTTTTAAGTGGGTTTTGAGCTCCGGCCCAATTCTGTTACTTAGTTGCAAATGTTATTAGTGGATTTCATTATTTACGTCAGAGATTGCGTCATCATTACAAATTATGATTCAATTCACAACTCTATAAGCGCTCGACCTTGACAGCGGCCGTGCAAATATCAACTTTAATAGCGTGATATATATAAGTTAAAGGAATCCATTATATAACGTTTGCGACTTAGTAACAGAGTAAGGCCGCTGGACTACATACATTATATAATATTTAAAGATGTTTTTTTTTTTTTTTAGCTTCATAAACGTAATTTATTGGAAAACAAATTTACAAATTAGTTTATAATAAACCAATAAACTAAACCTAGATAATAAAATTAAAAATAAACTAAACAAAACCTTAAATTAAATAAACTAAAAGATAAACCTAATTAATGTAAAAACTAAATACTTACAAATATCTTGATTATAATCTACATGTCATCGAATCCAGGAGAAGATGAACCCAATGTTCCGAGGACTCCGGCGACGTTGCCTCGTTGGATGGCAACACTGATCCTCTGAATAAGATATTCCCTACTCAGAGGATCACCTGTTGACGCTCGGATGGCAACGCTTATGTCGCGTATTAAAGATTTAGCATCCTCAGACCAAGGGCCCATCGTCTCTACGTCAAATGGCACAAATGTTAACGGTTTACCAACTCTATGTACTTATTACGTTTGCCATTTGCAGCCAATTCAGCCGCTGCACCTGCTCGTTTTCGTGTCGCGCCAACACGACTAGCACAAAGGGTGTCAGTACACGTCGCATCCCAAACCAAAGACTTACCTTGTTTATAAGGCACGAGGGTTAGCCCATCTGGTCTTTTCCCATCGCTGCGAAATATATCAGTTGGCTCTAATGTTGATAGAATTTGCTGCTGTTGAAGAATTTGCAGAAGATAGTGCCTTTTGAATGATTAAATTTAGGGATCTATGGCGGGTGAAACGGCCTGCACTTTTTGAACATGATAAGCCATGGTGACCAAACGGATCAGCTAATTCGCCGCAAACGCACTTATGGGCTTCATATACTTGGCAACCTAGTCTGAGTGAAACAGCAATGCGAAGCGAGGTGGGATCAAGTTGCGTGCCCGTGTTGGGTGAGGGAATATCAAGCAGCCAGGCCCCAGACTCGCTTTCGCAAGATGCCAAAAGACGTGATTCGTCAGTAGTTGAAAATTTAGATGATTGTAATGATAAAGATAAACTAAAAAAAAACACAAAAGTGGATTATATTATGTATTATTATTTGCCTTGAGATTCTTACGTATAAATATATATTTTTTTTTACATCGCCTTCTATGAAAAACTGCCAAAACTCGTCTTATATCGTAAAGTCTGGCTAATGAAAGTTGGTCATCGAATTATTTGGAAACTTTCAAATGGCAACACTATTGTGATAGTTTTAATTTTTTTAATATAAGTTTTTGTCAAACATTTGCTTTGAATTCTTATGTTGTTAATTCCTCATTCGAGTTGAATAAAACTATTAAAAGTGGAGTCCGAAAGATATTGTTTTACTGTCCAAATTCCAAGAACAAGAAAAAGAAGCTGAATTCAACCAAAAACATTGTTTACGTGTGGTGTTATATTTCTTAGGTTAGTATGATTTATTATTTTGATTCTTGCAACAAATAATCTTCTCAGTAATAAGATTTCACTTTAGTTTCTATTGCAGTATTGTTAAAAAGTGTTATAACCCGAACATAGATGACCATAGGGTATAGGGGGTAGGGGGGTAAAATATTTTTTGTAAGGCAATATTGTAATTGTATATAATTTATAATGGGGTGTACAGGCAAAGCTTTTTGTAGATGTCGCTAGCGGCAATAGTACCTTATTTATTTTACACAAATATCGCATTTTTTTAATGTTTTTGTAGTTGTAATTTTTATAACAGAATAATGTATTTTAAATTAACGTTACCTACCTTAAAAGACGAATTAAGAAAGCGCACACCGTTTTTAAAAAGAAAAAAGGTTTTATTAATAGAACGGCAATTTTGAGATCACCATCTTTGATTTCGCTTAGAAATCTCGATTTATACACTTAAAAGCTGCTCACTTCGGCATAATATCCAAAAAATATTAAATTTCGTTGTTTTTAAGTTTTCTATGCAACTGACAGTTATATTAGGTACCATCTATCGTGATTAAAAGTTAGTGATACACCCCATTGTTTGATAGGAAATTTTGAGGGATACCATACTAATATTTTTTGAATTTGCCGCGCTTTTTCGTTATTACTTTCATTAGCCATACTCTAATATTGACTGTGCGTGCTAGTATTAAAAGCGCGCGGATTATAAATTATTTATTATAACGTTTCCTTAAAAATAATATTTTACGTAAGCATAAAAGAAAACACCTTCAAATCTCTTTGTCCAATAAAATGTTTTATACACCTGTTTAAATATATATTTAGTTATTAAGGTAAAAAACACCATTTGGATAATCCTAAGCACAATAGGCTGAAAATCATAGATCGTATTTTAGACATAGAATACAGAGTTCTGGACCTACACTGTTGGAGATGGGCGTTCCAGTTATTTCTAGAGAATTCGGCCTACACTCGTCACGCTGGCCAGACGGGTTGCCGAGGTTTTGATGTCAAATTTTAATGACAATAATTTTACGATTCCATAAATTGATATTGTGAAACCGGCACCGTTAAAACGTGCTCTCCGGGACACGGAAACGGTAGTGTTGTCTATCACAAATGTACATGCTGGGGTTCGAACTAACCTTTCAATGATCCTCCACTTACCTTAGACATAAAACATTTAAATTTAAACCGCCTCCGTGGTCTAGTGGTAACAAACGTTGCCGTGAACTCGGGAGGTCGTGGGTTCGATTCCCACCGGGGGCAAGTTGTACATTGTATAATTTGTCTCGGTCTGGGTGTTTACATGTATATATTTACAAAAAAAAATGTGTAGTTTATCAATCATCTAGTTTCCGTAACACAAGCCTCTTGCTCTGAGCGCTGTCAGTTATTTGTCAATAAGTCGCGCGCCATTTTAAAGTTTATTTAATATTAGGTTTTTTTTAAAATTATTTAATATTGTAATTAGTCTATAGTGTTTAATATTAAAGTAAGTATACAATGGCTGTAACACGGCAAGACTATTATGGTATGAATAAAAATGTAATTGTAACCGTTCCGAATTGAAATCAGGCTCAGAACGACTGTCAGTATCATATTCATTCTCTGCGCTCTGAGCAGGATTTGGAACGCAAATCACGTGGTCACTTTCCAAAAATTGTTCGCGATTGCCATAAACGTATATTGTTTTTTAATCGACGTCACAACCTTGCATTATGTCTGTACGCCCATTTAGTTTATTTTGCGTTGTGCCGACGCCAGTGACGACAACAGCTTCATAATGTTGTTGAAAATGGCATAGGGAAACGGTCGTGATGATACTTTACCTTTACCATTAAATTAAATAAAATATTATCGTCGTTTGGAACTAATGATATTAAATAAAACAGCTATCTGATTTTGTTAGTGGCAACATTTTTTTATTGAATTAGGCACCGAGAGTTCTTCGCGCCATTTTGCGTGGACATGTCAAGTGCAAGTTTTTTTTTTTGTAAATTAATTTGCTGTGGATATTATTGGTCAAAAGTGGTGTTGTTTTGTTTAATAATGTGCTGCAATGTGAATAATTATGTAAAACGATAAATTGGACTTTAAATATAGGGCACAAGTTGCAGTTAATTTTTGCGGTTTTCCCGCGCTGTGGACTCCCATATTTTACCCGACGTGTTTGGGCTATAATGCCGCGAGTGACTCCAAGTAAAGCATCAAATTCTGCAGCATTTGGAATTTGATGATCCCCAACTCGGTTATGAACTCTGTTATGAACATATATTATGCCAATAAATTACGTGTTTAGGACTGATGTATTCTGTACAATGTCCTTTATAGACAATTTTAAAAAAAATTAGGCACCGATATGTTGAGATGCCGGCCCTGGTCGGGACATTCTCGAGTTGGGTACGCTAAAGACATCGTGAACGAGTCTCTACCGGGGTCTAGGTGGTCGTGAAATGAAACTTGATGTTCAAACGAAGACAACTTTAATACAATTCGATTTGCCTTATATACTACGGTTCTGAAATACCACTTGCGAGATATAGACCCCGACGCCTGAACTAAACATTATGCCTTCGATAACTAAATGTGAACTGTATTATTTATTATAGTAACATAAGTTCAGGCGCCTAAACACATCGACTAGCCTGAAGGCCATCAATTTATTATTTGTAAAAATATTATTTTAAATATTATTATTTTTATAGAAAATTAAAAAATATATAGGCATATTGACAATCCATTTTCAATAAAAATGTATGTATTAATTATAAGATTGACTGCATGGTAAATTGGGATTTACTGTTAAGCCATGTAATGTTTTATTAATAAATAAATTTATTACGAGATGAGAGGGAGTTTTGATAGTTCTTAAGATTAGGTATTTCAGTGGCCGATCCACTTTCCGATTGGGTTATAAGCCCCTGGACTGATGAAAATCTTTAAGAAAAGGGAAGAGAAGACAAATTACTAAGCACGGATTTACCGTGCGGGTTACGAGTGTGTGCGGAAGAGAGATGAGAAGAATGATGTCTGGGGCTTGTGACGGACAATAGGCTGGTTTACAAGTCTTTTTTTTTATTGTGCTACAAGATCTCTCCCTACCCAGTCTATCATATACACATACTGTATGATTCCGTTAATACCGTCTTGGAAGCTCGTTCCATGAAAGTATTGACAGCAGGATTAGCTGGAACTCCTCTCGCACCAACTTATACTGCGTAAAGCTGAGTCTTGAACCCATTTCTTTTGTGAGATTATAATATTTGTTCCGGCTTCATGTTACATATAGGTATATATTACATAATATGTAAAGCTGATTTTAATTATTAAGAATAACTTTAAAACATAACGAAAGTTAATTGTATGTATTCATTTTTCCTTTAGATTCTCACGCAATCAATGTTAAACAGGGGGAAAGGGGTCGGCCTATTCTTATTTTAAAAGTGAGAACTGCGCGAGAATTGCGCGCGCTTGGTTGGGGACCTATTTCGTTGAATGTACGTCCATACGTTAGAACAGCGCGGCGGAGAAGGAGAAGAGGGGCGGATAGGCGCGCGCGTATAGCCGCTGCCTCTCTCGCTCTCTTCCGCTGTTTCTTTCTCTTTCTTTCTTCCTCTCGAAACAGCGCGGCGGGGAAGGAGAAGAGGGGCGGATAGGCGCGCGCGTATAGCCGCTGCCTCTCTCGCTCTCTTCCGCTCCTTCTTTCTCTTTCTTTCTTTATGCGTATGCAACTATGCGCAGCCACGCGCATTCATTTAATCTCAATATTCCTACTACGAAATCAATAACCTGCAAGTTTAGTTCTCACTTTCTTTTTTACAAACTGACAAAAATCGTCTTACGTAATAAATTAATGGTTGAAATGAATGCTTATCCGCTTTTTATAATTATAGTTATGTATTTATTTTTTATACTTTAAAATCTATTATTTATTTATTTTTTGCATGTTATTGGTCATCTGAGCAAGACACTTCACCCGACTTTGTTCTTTGAGATCTGGGAATTGATTTGAATAAATGGATTTAGTTTAGTTTCCAATCTCTGCCTGGCCTCGTTAGAGATAGGTGTTTGAGGAAGACAGGGGGAGCCCATTGTGATCCCGGTCACGATTTCCATTGCTGCTTTCATAGACGGCACCCAATCTCCTAAAAAATAGTTAAATACGTGTCGGTAATAATTATACGAAGTCGTTCCCGCCATTTTACACAGACATGCAAGTTTTTACCTTCAGAAGTAATTGCTTCCACAGCCATACTGAGGGTTTCCTGATGCTTTAATGCTGCTGTGACGTCACCTTTCTCGACTGCCAGTAATATTTGTTGGGCTATTAAAGGAAACATATTCAAAGTTGTACCTATACTGGACTTTATACCCAATAGTGCACCAGGCGCTAGGAGCTGAAAAAAAAAAAGTTACGATAAATATTTAAATTTTACGACAATCGTCAGTAATAAAAAAGATACGTACGACAAAAAACAAAAGTCAATTATGGAAAATATATGTCAGTTATGAAAAATACGTCAATAATTAAACAGATACGTCTGTCATGAAAAAGTTACGTCAACCATGATAAAGTGACGACAATTATGAAAAATATATCGTTAGTCATAATAAAGTGACGTCACTGATAAAAATTTGTTAGTTATGAAAAAATACGTCAGTTATGAAAAATATTGTCAATCATGGAAAATTACGTCATTTATGAAAAATACGTCTGTCTACTTATTATAGTATATATATATATATATATATATATATATATATATATCTATATATATGAAGATAATATATTATTAGCGAGTAGAAATTTGTGAAGTTAAAATATATTGTCTAAACTGCCTCCGTGGTCTAGCGGTTATATCTGTGGATTTAGACTCAGAGGTACCGGGTTCGATTCCTGGTCGAGACACAAAAATATTGATTGATGTAAATAAATACATTTAATTTATTTGTGATATATCTCGACACGCTGGAGACATCGACGAGCTTGGCATTTGTCATGATTGGCCTGTAGTACAGTTGGCTAAATGTGAATCCGCTTATTTGTAGGCGTGGTTTCTGACCACCCCGAAAGGGAAACGGTCGTGATGATACTTTACTTTTTAAAATAATTTGTTCTGCTTGTATATAAGAAATAAATAAATATTTCCAGACAGGTCACACAGCGCCATCTAGTTTCCGTGGTAAGCTACGAGGCTTGTGTTACGGAAACTAGATGGTTGATAAACTTCATATTATACTTTTTTTTTGTAAATATATACATATTATACATATAAACACCCAGACCGAGACAAATTATACAATGTACAACTTGCCCCCGGTGGGAATCGAACCCACGACCTCCCGAGTTCACGGCAACGTTTGTTACCACTAGACCACGGAGGTAACGGAGGAGAAAGTATTAAGTATTTTATTTAAAGAATGAATAAAGAAAGAAAAAATGACAGGAACTTGTCTGATGGTCAGTGGAAGCTTGCTTCTCTGTCGAGCAGACGATACGGTTAATAATTCTGAATATCTGTTGAAGTGTGGGGTGGGATTTTGAGTTGGTTGTTATGAGAAGAACGAAGAGGGCGATCGTGAGAATCACAAAGAAATTCAAAGTGGGTTTTAAGATAATAGGTAGCTATAGGGTTGAAAATAATAATTTATTTATTTATTGTTAAAACTATTTTTTTTTTTTTAAATGCTAGACTGGAATTACTGCGGTATAAACATCAATGGAGAATTCATCTCACACCTCCGATTTGCGGATGACATAGTCATTATGGCAAGTTCACTCAAGGATCTTAGCGGAATGCTGAACGGCTTAAACGTAGCTTCTCAGCGGGTTGGTCTCGGAATGAACTTAGACAAGACGAAAGTCATGTTCAATGATCATGTCAAGCCGAGGCCAATCTGCGTAGGAAACGCTACTCTCGAAGTTGTGCAAAATTACGTTTACCTCGGGCAGACTATCCAATTAGGAGCAGCCAACTTCAGCAAAGAAGCCGACAGACGCATTCAGCTAGGATGGGCGGCATTCGGGAAACTCCGGCACATTCTCTCATCGTCTATACCACAATGTTTAAAGACTAAGGTCTTTAACCAGTGCGTCCTCCCGGTAATGTCGTACGGAGCAGAGACGTGGACACTAACAGTGGGTCTGGTCCATAAATTCAAGGTCGCTCAGCGAGCCATGGAGAGAGCTATGCTTGGTGTATCTCTGATGGATAGAATTCGAAACGTTGATATTCGTCAGAGAACGAAAGTTACTGACATAGCTTTTAAAATTAGCAAGCTGAAGTGGCAATGGGCCGGACACATCTGCCGCAGAACCGACGATCGATGGGGCAAACGGGTTCTAGAGTGGAGACCACGCAGAGTGGGACGACCCCCTGCTAGATGGACAGATGACCTAAAGAAGGTCGCTGGTGGGGGTTGGATGAGAGTAGCGAAAGATCGCGTTAAGTGGCGAGCCTTAGGGGAGGCCTACATCCAGCAGTGGAGAGATACAGGCTGATGATGATGATGATGATTAATAAAACATTACATGGCTTAACAGTAAAGCCCAATTTAGCATGCAGTCAATCTTATAATTAATACATACATTTTCATTAATAATTGATTGTCAATATGCCTATATATTTTTAATTTTCTATACAAATAATAATATTTATAAAGCTTTCAAATTAACAATATATATATACAGTATAAAATTAATATAAAAAGAAAGAAAAGACAAAGAAATAATAATAATCAAATAAAGTAAAAATTCAACATGAATAAAATCAATGAAATAATAGATTTAATACAAAACAATAAAAATTAGAATAAAAAGTGACTAAGTATATATATATTTATTTTTATTTATTTATTTCAAAACTTTATGCACTAGGTACACAGGCGGACTTAATGCCGCTAGGCATTCTTACTAGTCAACCTTAGGGACAATTTAGAGCATTTGTTATGTGAGGCAGGTGCAAAATATAATAGGAGCATTAAGATTTATGAAAAAAATTGGTTGCCTGTAAAGTCGGTATACGGGCGAAAGTTTTACGTGACAACGACTTTGAGTGGTAAAATAATTTTAATGTGAATATTCATTCGTATAGTAGGAAGAAGGATGAAATAATAGTAACAATTTAAAACATTTATTTATGCAAAGAATTATATTTAAAACATTAATTTATACAAAGAATCTCGCACTGAATTTCATATTAACAAAATTTTATTATTACCTTTACACATACATACGTATTTATATACAAATATACATACAATAACTTGCAATACATTTGCGTACAATGAAACCTTGTTCCTATCTGAGTGATTTTGTTGAGGATAGGGCGATGATAGGAGAAATATGAAATGAAAGGAAGTGTTTCTGCTATAATGTGCCTAGAAAATGTCAAGTCAATGTCATTCACTTTTTATGTCTGTCTCTCTCGCTCTTAGGCCGGCTAACCATGCCCGAGTGGAAGAGACGCGTGCCTCTCACTCGCTCTCATTGTGAGCGCATAACGTGAGCGGAGCGTAACGCAGTTTCTTGAAGTGTCACCCGGCAAACCAATTTATAAGACGTTGTCACGTCAAAAAAAAACAAAATAAATCAAACTTAAATACTAAATCTAATATACTATATACAAAAGTATATATTAATCAGTAGGTATACACTAAAGAGACTACATACTATCATTATACTCGTATATAAATAGAATACATAAAAGTATCATCACGACCGTTTCCCTTTCGGGGTGGTCAGAAACCACGCTTATAAGCGGATTCACATTTAGCCAACTTTACTATAGGCCAATCATGACAAGTGGCAAGCTCGTCGATGTCTCCAGCGTACCAAACTCGAGTTAAATCACAAATAAATTAAATATTAATTAAATGTATTTATTTACATTAATAAATATTTTTGTGTCCCGACCAGGAATCGAACCCAGTACCTCCGAGTCTAAATCCATGGACTTAACCGCTAGACCACGGAGGCAGTTAAAAAAGAAATAGAATACATAGGTACATATAAATAATAATACATATATATTTATATAATACAATATCATATACTTATATATCTATGTAATGGAGCTATTTAGGAAACGTGTAAAAACCATTCTTTTAAATAACGATCTGTTTGGCGCTTGTCGGACATCTACAGGCAGGTTGTTCCACAAGTTTGCGGCAACAACTGCAAAAGAGTTGGACATAAAGCTAGAATGATGGGAAGGAATAGAAAGAACACAGTTATGCGATGACCGTAACGACCTGTCGTGTAGAGAAGAAAGATAGGCGAATTTGTTCTTAATGTATAGATAGTGGAGAAGTTGTGCCGTTTCTTACCGTATCAGCTCCGAGGAACATTTGCTGAGTATGATTTAAGCTTCTTAGTGTTTGGGCCCCTTCGCAAAGATCGTTTGACGTAAATTTCAATCCTTTAAAATTCGGTATACGGGCTGTCGCTGCCTGAACGAATTTTGGCATACTCACTGGAATTTTATAAATAAATGAAAATTCTGTTCTGTTGTGAGCAGAATAACAAGAAGATACAATAAATTGATTACAGATATCGACCCCTTCTGTCTGTCTAAACACCAATTCAGAGGAAGGATTCTGAGCAGGATGGAGGTGTAGTTCTGTGTAAATAAATAAATATTTCCAGACAGGTCACACAGCGCCATCTAGTTTCCGTGGTAAGCTACGAGGCTTGTGTTACGGAAACTAGATGGTTGATAAACTACATATTATACTTTTTTTTTGTAAATATATATATACATATTATACATATGAACACCCAGACCGAGACAAATACTACTAAATACAAAATAATACATTAGCTATGCACAATACAATGAAATCTACACATTTTCACTCTTTCACACTAACAATTTACACCTTCACAAACCTACACTGACAATACACATTCACATATACATACACTTACATAATGATGCGTAGATGGATTTTTTTAATATTGTCTCTTTATTATTATTCTTATGTTTATTTTTTTACTTGCTAAAATATATAAATTGAAGCTATAAAATTTTATTGCCAAATATTTCGTCTCTCTTTGGATGATATTTTTCTAAAAAATAAATACAAAACTGTATAGTGCATTGCCTTTACCATTGCTAAAAGAAATAAAATTACTGTTTTAAAATTTATGACAAAGACCTTCAGTCACTGTCACTGATGACGCCGCTCCAAAGAGAGGCGAAATATTTGGCAATAAAATTTTATAGCTTCAATTTATATATTTTACCAAGTAAGAAACACATCTAACACACTTTATTTGTTGCAGATAATATGTTTATTTTTTAATAGCTTAAATTGTTAATAATCCGTTCATGCTATATGTTTAGTGAAAATAATGTTATTCCGTAATTGGCTAGGTGTTCGGTAATCATTTGAATGTAAATATTTATTTGTAAAATACAGCTGTGGAATAAGTAAATAAATAAATTATACATAAATCAATATCCGTCCATATTTTTTAATTACAGCCCCTAGAACACAGCGTCCTAGACCTCCACTGCTGGAGATGGGCCTTCCAGAACTGGAGAATTTGGCCTACACTCGCCACGCTGGCCGGCGAGGCAGACGGCTTGGCGAGGATATGATGTCATTTTTTTATGATAATTTTTTAACCCGACGGCTTAGCGTGATCTCCGAGGCACGGAAACGGTGGTGTCGTAAATCTATGACAAATGTACGTAAGAAAAGTGTATTGGTACATGCCGGGTGGGTTTGAATCGAACTTTGTAGGATTTAAGGTACGCGTTCTTACAACCGAGCCACCACCGCGCCTACATTACTGAACCGATTTTGATAAAATTTGGCAGAAATATTTCTTTGAAACCAGAGACGGATATACTTGTAAGCTATTTGACGTATTGATCCGATTACGACATGTGACCACACATAAACTACTTGACCGATTATAATAAAGTTTGGCAGATACATATGTTCCTAGGAACCCAGGAGCCGTATTCCATTTCTTAAGCGCAAACGTTAGATTGACAAAATAGTGGATTATGTTATTTACTCTTACTTTTAGCCCGATGTTTTCTGATTATAGCCATTTGTGTTGTCCACTATTTCATGGGGTTGCAACTTCAAAATCATTATGAAAACCTACAATTTATATTTTCCGCGGCGCATTGAAATATGAAATGAAATGAAATGAAATAATATTTATTTGTATGGAATATGGTAAATAGGTACATAGTTTTAGAATAGCTCACATACCGCCATTTCTGGCACACAAATTTATACTATCTTAATTAATTACTAATTTATACACTGAAAATAATTTATGTAATAAATAAAATGTCATGAATTTAAGAAATTTCGCATAAGATAATACTCGTATGCGAGATTATGATCAGTTGATTAATACAATTTATTACAATTATTTATTACAATTTCTAAATTTGTATGAATAAAACTCGCTTAATTCAAAGTCAAAGTCAAATCATTTATTACAATTTGGCCTTCTCGGCCTCTTTTGTATTGTCACATCACATTGTTATAATTATTTAAATAAATTATATTAAATTTATTACAATACAATTGAATTGACCTAAATATAAACATACACCAACAGTAAAAGGTGTCCAAAATATATTAATAATATACATTTGCACATCTACCAGGCATTTTTGTCACTAATAAAATCATTTATCTTATAATAGGCCTTGCCTATAAGTCGACGTTTGACATGAATTTTTAGTTTATCTAAACACAAGCTAGTTAGTTCCTTTGGGAGTGTGTTATAAAAACGAACACCAAGTCCCAAAAAAGACTTACTAGTTTTACTGAGGCGTAGGTGAGGCAAAGCTAATTTGTGATTATTGCGTGTGTTGCGAGAATGCAAGTCAACAACTGACATAGCATTCAAAATTAGCAAGCTGAAGTGGCAATGGGCCGGACACATCTTCCGCAGAACCGACGACCGATGGGGCAAACGGGTTCTGGAGTGGAGACCACGTACGGGACGACGCAGAGTGGGACGCCCCCCCGCCAGATGGACGGATGACCTGAGGAGGGTCGCTGGTGGGGGTCGGATGAGGGTTGCAAAAGACCGCGTGCAGTGGCGAGCCTTGGGGGAGACCTATATCCAGCAGTGGAGAGACACAGGCTGATGATGATGATGATGAAGTCACAATTCCTTTTAAATTGTTTTATATTCTTGTGGACAAACATAATATTATATACATACATTAATAATAATGTTAACAATATGTATGTTTTAGCGGTTAAGTCCGTGGATTTAGATTCGGAGGTTCCGGGTTCGATTCGTGGTTGGGACACAATAACTTATTTAATTTATGTGTGTTGTTTGTTTTTATTTATGTGAGTTTGGTCATGATGGGTCTATAGTAAAGTTGGCTAAATCTGAATCCGCTACTAATAAGAAAGAACGTGGGTTTGACCATACCGAAAGGTGTACGGTCGTGATGATACTGATGTATTATTCATTCAAATATTTTTTATTTTTTTTTAATTGTCTTTAAAGGACATTGTACAGAATACATCAGTCCTAAACACGTAATTTATTTGCATAATATATGTTCATAACCGAGTTGGGGATCATCAAATTCCAGATGCTGCAGAATTTGATGCTTTACTTGGAGTCACTCGCGGCATTAAAGCCCAAACACGTCGGGTAAAATATGAGAGTTGACAGCGCGGGAAAACCGCAAAAAATAAACTGCAACTTGTGCCCCATATTTGAAGTCCAATTTATCGTTTTCCATAATTATTCACATTGCAGCACATTATTAAACAAAACAACACCACTTTTGACCAATAATATCCACAGCAAATTAATTTACAAAACAAAAACTTGCACTTGATATGTCCACGCAAAATGGCGCGAAAAACTCTTCATTCAAATAACATTATTTATTTACATTAAACATATTTTTTTAAATAAATTAGTTAATAAAGCAAATATATGGTAAATAAAAAAAAAAGAAAATTATTGAAATGAACGCATCGAAACGTTATTTGTTGTCTACAGTGAAATCCTTAAAAAGAGAATACAAATTATAATAGCAATTTACATTTCTGTTTAAGGGATTCCATTATATAACGTTTGCGCTTTAGAAACAGAATAGGGCTGCAGTTCATAATGGCATACCTAATTTTAAGTTTTGGTGCAACAAAGAATTTAAAATAAATAAAATAAAATTGTACTTACATTGGACATTCGTAAAGCTAGGTATGTGATAGTAGAGTATAGGTAGGTTTGGTGCAGCTTCGGCAATTTGTTGTAAATAAAACACCAACGACTCCACTGTGCTTGGTTTGAAGTACAATTCGGGTAGGGTAAGAAGGGAATCTATGCCGATTGATTGAGCGTACTTTGCCTGAAAAAGACGGATTTTATAAGTTATACTAGAAGTGAAGGCACTCGTTCGCCGCGCCCTTGAACCCGTTTGACAACTGGAATAAATAATTGTGTGATAGAACCGTAAAGGAAACGTATAAAAATACGGATGTTACACTATAATATATAGGCCAGACATCTTAGTGTTTTCTCGGAACTTGAAGAAAGTTAATTGAACTTACCGTTCCGTGGGTATCAAATATTCCAAAAGACCACAACATGAATTCAAATAAATATTATGATCTCACAGAAGAAATGATCGGGAACGGGTTCAAGACTCAGCTTTACGCAGTGGAAGTTGGTGCGAGAGGAGTTCCAGCAAAATCTTTGCATCACTTACTGAAAGAATTGGGCCTAAGCAGGTCTGCCGTCAATACATTTATGGAACGAGCTTCCAAGACGGCATTAACGGAATCATACAGTATTTGGTTGGGTAGGGAGAGAAGCAGAATGGTGGATGGTGAGAGTATTATCGCGCAATAGAAAAAAAAGGGGCCTCCTTTTCTTAAACCAGCCTATTGTCGGTCGCAAGCCCGAGACACCATTCTTCTCATCTCTTACCCACACACGATGGACCCGGCACCCGCACGGTGAATCCATGGAATGCTTAGAAATTTGTCTTCTTCTTCTTATACGCTGGAGAGGAGACAAATTTCTAAGCATTCCATGGATTCACCGAGTCCATCGTATGTGGGTAATAGATGAGAAGAATGGTGTCTCGGGCTTGCGACCGACAATAGGCTGGTTTAGGAGAAGCCTCCCTTTTTTATTTTATTGCGCGATAATACGCTCACCATCCACCATTCTACTCCTCTTCCAGCCCAACCAAATACTGTATGATTCCGTTAATGCCGTCTTGGAAGCTCGTTCCATAAATGTATTGACGGCAGACCTGCTTAGGCCCAATTCTTTCAGTAAGTGATGCAAAGATTTTGCTGGAACTCCTCTCGCACCAACTTCCACTGCGTAAAGCTGAGTCTTGAACCCGTTCCCGATCATTTCTTCTGTGAGATCATAATATTTATTTGACTTCATGTTGTGGTCTTTTGGAATATTTGATTCCCACGGAACGGTAAGTTCAATTAACTTTCTTCAAGTTCCGAGAAAACACTAAGATGTCTGGTCTATATATTATAGTGTAACATCCGTATTTTTATTCGTTTCCTTTACGCTTCTATCACACAATTATTTATTCCAGTTGTCAAACGGGTTCAAGGGCGCGGCGAACGAGTGCCTTCACTCCGTAGCCACGACTCAGACTTAGCTGTTAAGGCACGCAGGGCCAACAGTGAGAGAGAGACGGTTTATAGGGTTTTGCGCCTTGGTTGGGCGCCTTAGGGTCTCCTTAGCAGGCCTCACAGTGAGATCGATTCACCGTCTTCTTTATTTATTTATTTTATTCTAAATACCTTATTGCACTAAAATTGTACATATGCGGGCCTAATGGCCAGGCATTTTCTAACAACAAACCTTTGGGAGTGTGGAGAAACTATGCATGGGTGCAAATTTATTATTATAAACTACATACTAATTATACATATAAGAATAAATAAATACATGAATACATACATATAACTATAAAAAGCTAAAAATAAGCCTACACACTAATAAACAGTAAATGATAAATTTAAAGAAAATATATAAATTAACACAAAAATAAAATGTATTATTAATTTAAGAAACACTGTTTTGCTTGTTTAGAAAGTAGGTGGTAAGTAAACGTTTGAAAATATGAACAGAGGGAGCCTGTCTGATCCTCAGAGCCTATTCAAGCCTATTCTTTAAAAAAAAAAGGACGAATCGATTGTAGTTGAAACCCCGGCTCATGCACTGCGCGTGTTTTTTCTGTGTGCCATTAATAACTTAAAGTAACGTTGAAACAAGCGATGTTATTTTTAATTAAATATCACCATGGCAAGCTTACAACATTAGTTCTCCTTGAAAGTAAATATTGGCATTTGACATCATTGCAAATGGCACATACTTTCAATGGGGTGTATCAGGCAAAGCTTTTTGTAGATGTCGCTAGCGGCACTGGTACCTTGTTTACACCTATGACTGATCATTTTTTAAATTTATTTGTAGTTTTACATTTTTATAACAGATAAATGTATTTTATCTTAACGTTACCTACCTTAAAAGACGAATTAGGAAAGCGAACACCGTCTTTAAAAAGAAAAAAAAGGTTGAATTAATAGAACGGCAATTTTGAGATCACCATATCTTTGCTTTCGCTTGGAAATCTCGATTTGTACACTTAAAAGCTGCTCAATTCTGCATAATATCCAGAAAATAATAAATTTCGTAATAAAAATACAAGTTTTCTATGCAACTGACAGTTCTATTAGGTACCATCTATCATGCGCCATCTATCGTGATAAAAAGTTAGTGACACACCCCATTAGATTAACAAATAGGTGGTAGGCGGACTGATGGTGGTTATTATTTGCCCAGTCTGCCGGGGCGGGGAAATCTCCACCGTTTGTATAAAGGAAACTTCCGGAATCGAACGAAAAGTAGGCCAAATTCTCAAGGATTTTGATCTGGAATGTTCTGCAGCAGTAGAGGTCTAACAGCCAGTTTCTCTAAAGTCTACTTAATTATTTCCTTGAATCTTTAAGTTTGACTAAAGTCAAATCGGGTTTTACGAACAAATTTTACTAAACTTAAGTTTATTTAAGAAATAATATATAAGTAGATATTGTTTAAAATTATAGAATGTTTTTTTATGATACAGGAAACAGTTTTTAAAACTCTAATTAATTATTTTATTTGTGTAAATGATGTTCCCTTCTTAATTATTTCTTAAGTATATCCTAAGATATGTTTGTGAAACGCATTACTTGCAAAACCTAGTTATTTTTTACTTAAGAAATAATTAAGTACCAAAACTAAATGTCTGCAAATGTACCGACGGCTCAACTTCAAAATAAACCTGAAACATTCGTCGCCATTTTTAACTTTAATCGCTCGAGACTCTTTGTTAATTATTTACCAGTTCCAAGACATCAGGTAACGGTGCTCCTCCCACTTGCGCCTGCACGCGGAATCCACATTTGATTCCCTCGTTGACCCACACGCTCATTAATTCCTTCCTATCTGCCACACTTAAAGACATGTTCTCTCCAGTTGTACCACCGACTAGAATCAGGTTACAAATAGCATAAGTTTCAAGAAGAAAATTTAAAAATTAGTTATTGAAAAATATTTACAATGGCGTCCATTTTTCGAATGTATCTTTTCCCGGGTTTCTCGTATCTTTGTTTCTTGTTCTCCTCATTCCGAATCGCGCTCAAAGCGCTTAGAACGAATATGACACTGACCGTTCGTTCCGAATCAAATATCGCGATTTGGATGCTCAGAGCGTGATATCAATTCGGAACGGTCTAAATCACATTTTCATTCATAAAATATTAGTTTTTTTTTTTAATGTATGGAAGATAAATTGCGGATTCCATATCTTTGAGTATGAATACTAACAAATATACATCCCTCGGTTTATTCATCTTTAGATGTGTAAAGTTTAATATCATTAATTTATTTTGGTCTTTAAAAATAACTTGCCGTATTACAGACATTTTTTTCACTTCCTACTTAAATATTAATTATATATTTGTTTTAGAAGTAACATACAAACAGTATAAACGAATTACAATATTAAATAATTCAAAAGGAAACCTAATAAGTATTATATAAACTTGAAAATGGCGCGCGACATAATGACAAACGACTGACAGCGCTCAGAGAGTCAACCTCGATATCGTGAGCAGTCTGAGCGCGAGGAATGATGACATTTGTGACGTCACAAAGCGTGCACTTCTCGGAACGGCTTTAAGCGTGCTTAGGTTACCTATTATCGTTTCTCAGAACGAGGGAAAAACGGCTCTGGGTGGATTTTAGAAACAATAATGTCACATTAATACAATTCCAGAAATTTACACAAAATGTTTTAATTGTCTGTCTGAAATAGATTATGATATTTGCAAGATACTTCCGGTGCATGATAAAGTGAACTTTTTAATAGCCCTGGAGCAATTTGAAGGTAGTGCCTACAAAAATGTATATACATTATGTGGTTATAATACCAGATTCTCACAAAAGACAAGATACAATGAATACCGGTATAACAACTAGTATGGTAAAAGAACTAGAAAGTTTTTAACTCCCATTATATTTAATATTATTATGCCCATTGATGACTGTGTAAAAATGACAAAAAAAGAATTTAAAGGAAAATTAAAGTTGCTTTTGCTAAGTAAATACAACAGTAATGTGATTTAATCTTAAATAACTTTGTGTTTTAAAAATATAGTGTAAAAAAAAATACTGTAAAAAAAGAGTGTACTATTCGCCAACAAACTGTTATGCAGTTTGGCGTATAATTTTAAAAATGTAAATAGTTTAAGTTTTTATCTGAACAAACGAATTAAAAAAAAAAAATTACCTAATATAGCATCGAAACCAGACCTACGAAGATATTGAGCGTATACAGGAATGATCTGGTAGTTGATTTTGCCATTACTGAGCAAAGGTGTAAACACTGGCGGAACTAAGCCCTTCATGTTGAACTCCATCTGTGAAAGTTAAAAAAGTTAAGTATTATTACTACCACACCAAAGTGTCAAGACACTCCGCTTTTTTTTTCTTTTTTTTCATACTAGCACGACATGTGACCTCGCGCCCTCCTGATGCTAAGTAACGCGCGAGGTCGATGAATGTTAGCAACTGAAATTAGACACTCATGACTGACATCAGTCCCTAACACTATGCCGGCTTGACTGGGCATGCCGGCAATTCGAGCCTGATCCCGAAACGTGTGGATACACTTTACTGGGTTTATCGGCACGAACGGTGGATACTTCCCCGCTCCGGCAGACTGGGTAAATTACCACCCTCAGTCTGCCTACCACCTCTATTTTTTTGAGGATTTATTTTAAAAAACTTCTTAATCAGTGAATCCTAGTAAACTGTGATCTCAAGGCACCTGGATTTCTTTACAATCTTATCCTTTTTTTTATTATTTATTGTTTAAGGACAACTTACAGCTAGATACATAAAATATGGGTATTGTATGGCTTTTTTTGACAAGTTGCCACCAATAGCTAAAATTACATAATTAGGTGGTGCTCGCTGCAATAACAACACAAAACCTTAAGTAAAATTAACCTAAACTTAAAACTACAATAAACTACATAACATAGAACCAAAAAACAAAAAAAAAATTTTAAACAATTATACATAGATACCTAATAAAAACAATATAATGGAAAATAAAAAATCTGAAATAATAAAAATGAAATAAACTAAACAATAAATTTACAATATATGTAAATATAATTGATGAGAACCACTGGCGAAACGTTTCGTAAGAATGCGTCGTATAGCTGTCGGAGATAATATAAATTTAGAAGTTAGAAACACTTTTTTTTTAATGTTAATGCATTCATATTTAGCCAACTTTACTATAGACTCATCATGACAAGTGGCCAGCTCGTCGATGTCTCTAGCGTACCAAACTCGAGAAATATCACAAAAAAAACTAGTCTGTGGCTTTTCATATACCTATCCTTTTTACCATAGAGTAATAAATGACGCGCTATTTCTATGTTTTTTCCAAATATGCAGATTAACAGACAACTGTGAATCAAAGATGAAACCGAGACTACAATTCTTCAAATAATATGTTTCAGGTATTATGTTACGTCGAAAAATGGTTCATACTAAATTTATAGACTTTTTTTTACATACTTTTGTGCTGTATTTCCTTTTTTTACAACCATTTCTGTGCTGTTATTTTATGTGCAATATTTTTAAATTGTTATTAACTGGTTAGAAGTTTTATTTTATTCTTGTAAATAAAAACCTATTTGTCGATAGGTTGAGAATTCTGTTGATAACATTTGTCATTATTTTAAGCTATAACATTACTAGTACTAGGTAGTAGGGCGCGGTGGTGACTCGGTTGTAAGAATGCGCTCCTTAAATCCTACAAAGGTCGGTTCAAAACCCCCTGGCATGTACCAATGAGAAATACACTTTTCTTAAAAGTACATTTGTCAAAGATTTACAACACCACCGTTCCCGTGCCTCGGATAGCACGTTCAGCCGTCGGTCCCGGTTCCACTAATACTAACTTGTGGAATCGTTAATAAATTGTCATAATCATACATCATATCCTCGCCAAGCCGTCTGGCCATCGTGGCGAGGGTAGGCTAAATTCTCCAGATATATGTTCTGGAAGGCCCATCTCCAGCAGTGGAGGTCTAGAACGCTGTGTTCTAGGGGCTGTGATAATGTTTTTTTTATTTGAAAAGCTAAAATTATTAACATTGGCTTCAATGTATATCCTTGAAATAGGAATATTTGTCAATAAACATTCTAATCTCTTTAAAAAATAGAATACTTGTAACAAATTTGTACCTAGAGATTATACCCGACTAATCTACCCAAAATGTGTAAGTGAATATTACAGCAGAAACTGCCACATAATGTGCATTAGAGTATATAATAAAATTCCTAGAGAGATACGAGAGTTACCTATAAAACGTTTTACTATTGAGTTAAAGAAAATTCTTATTGACAACTGTTTTTACTCAATAAAGGAATTTTTAGCATGCAAGTTTTGACATTAACATTGTATTCCAATAAATTGACAAGAACAATATTAAATATAAACTATATACAAATAAATATTGTAAATAAATATCTATTGACATAAACATATTGTATGCCCATAATATGGGCAGATTGCATCATCATGACATGTACATACAACTGTAATTAGAATAAGCAATCTATACAATAAAGAATTTTGAATCAAAAAAAAAAATAAAAAATTTGAATGATGATGATTCTAGTAATACACATTCTATAACTGCACACCAACATAAACCGGATACGCTTTCTAAGCTACGTCCATTATGATTATTGGTCCTAGGCTTAAGTCAAACATAGGTTGAATATGTAGGTAGTTCCCGCGACGAAGACTGTTTCAATCGAAACATAAAAACGATTCTATTGTCGCGCCCGCGTCGCAGAGCAAAAACGGTTCCTAATAAAAACGGGAACGCTAACCACTAAGTAGTCAATCTAATGGGGTGTATCACTAACTTTTTATCACGATAGATGGCGCATGATACCTAATATAAATGTCAGTTACATAGAAAACTGGTATTTTTTTTACGAAATTTATTATTTTCTGGATATTATGCCGAAGTGAGCAGCTTTTAGGCGTACAAATCGAGATTTCCAAGCGAACTCAAAGATATAGTGATCTTAAAATTTCCGTTCAATTAATTCTAACTTTTTTATTTTTAAAGACGGTGTTCGCTTTCTTAATTCGTCTTCTAAGGTAGGTAACGTTAATTTAAAATACATTTTTCTGTTATAAAAATAAAAAAATTCAAAAACATTTTTAAAAATATGCAATATGTAAAACAAGGTACCATTGCCGCTAGCGACATCTACAAAAAGCTGCCTGATACACCCCATTTAAACAATAACATAAAACATACCATGTCTTTTAAATGTGTTGTTGAAGAATGACCGTCAACAAACTTGTTTTTCAACTCAATGCCTTATCTTTAAAAGAGACAGAGTGGTGTACACATTTATTAAGAGACAGTTTCCAGGGTAATATTTAAAATTGAAATTATCAGTCTGCCATGCGACATTTTTTAACGCTGGTACCCCAGACGAACAGGGACAGGCACCCCATGTAGCGAGAAAGCTTATAAAGAAACGGATTCACATTTAGCCAACTTTTCTATAGGCCAATCATGACAAGTGACAATCTCGTCGATGTCTTTAGCGTACCAAACAAGAGAAAAATCACAAAAAATATATTTTTTTTAAATTTAAATTTACAAATATTATTAGTGTCCCGACCAGGAATCGAACCCGGTACGAAAAAATAAATAAATGATGTAGTTATTATTTTTCCGTCGCAAGTGTTTTGAAAAACGTCCTAAGATCATAGCTGGGCACCGTTAATCAAATAGTTAACTTCGTTAATCGTTAATCCGCTACAAAAAAAGTTAGCTTCGTTAAACGTTAAAGCGTTACATTTCGAAAGAATTAACGGAAGTTAATGTTAATCATTAATCCGTTAATATGTGTAAAATTGCATTTTTATATCGTTGCGTTAGTGAACTTATAAAACCTGTTGGTTTAGGTTCTGGAAGTTAACAGGTTAATATATAATATTGTCAGAATGAGTTCTCTTTTTTGTCTTGCCTCGGTTAGAGCCTGCCTTAACAATCTCTTCAAACTGTACGTATTGTGACTCATGTACCCTTCTTATATGTTGTTTCAAATTATTCAGGCTTGAACTTTTATTTTGGTGTCTTTCGGCAAGCAACTCTTACAAGCAAAAAGTATTTGCTGGCCCGATCTGGATACAAATTCCACACACTCAGTCAAATGTGGCCAAGGATTCTCATCAGGACCGCTGAAATCCGATTCCATGTCTTCCATGATATAGTTTTCATTACTACACTGCACAGTACACTTTTCTATCTAACTAATTACACTGCACTCTTCTTTATTAACAAGCAAATTACCACTGACAGTAATTTATAATAACAACAAACACAACAGTCGTCACTCTAAGCACTGGCGCTAGTACTTCGCAGTTTTCTTACTCGCACGCGCCGGAAAAATATATCTAGTTTTGTTTTAGTCTCACGCGCCGCCGCGCCCGGCATTTTTCGTTTCATACTTGTCTGAACCTGTTTTTCGCGCCACACCGCGGTGCCTGGCGGTAAATAGTGGCATTGGATTAACGATTAACGGACTTCTGCATATTAACGTAAGTTAACGTGTCCGTTAACATTTTTAAAAGTTAACCCGTTAATTAAAATGTTAACTTCGTTATATAATATTAACGATTAACGGATTAACGAGTTAATGCCCAGCTATGCCTAAGATACATACATAAGGTACATACCCATTAATCATAACAGCTCCATTAA
The DNA here is from genome assembly GCA_910589645.1 of Tinea semifulvella. Classification (NCBI taxonomy): domain Eukaryota; kingdom Metazoa; phylum Arthropoda; class Insecta; order Lepidoptera; family Tineidae; genus Tinea; species Tinea semifulvella. The sequence continues at coordinate 4,444,843 of OU342620.1, forward strand.
CGACTTTTATCCCGCTTAACTGAGAAAGAGTTACGGAAGTGTATTTAAAAAATGTATTATTCTTCACTTTGCTTGCTTCCAGCCTAATCTACTAAAGAGGTTCTAATGTGCTTCGACTTGAAACTAAAGCAAAGCAAAGCTCGCTTTCTTTACCGAATTTTGCTCAGTGTATGAAAACGATAGAACGCTTAAAGCGACAAGCCGAACACAGCTTAAATAGTTCTATAAAAGAGCTCGAAGGTCAGTGCTATGTTCGACGCAACGCCAAATCGAACGACTTCCAAAGCGCAATATAGTGAAAAAAAGTACTTAAAGCAACAACAACACAACGCAGGAGGAAGTTTCAATGCCAAAAAATAGTTTTTGGTGACTTTCAGTGATTTTTAAGATTTTTAATAATTATTATCTCGAAATACATAAGTTTCCAGTAAATACAAGGTAGGGAGAGGAGTAGAATGGTGGATGGTAAGCGTATTATCGCGCAATAAAATAAAAAAGGGACCAGGAAACCAGCCTATTGTCAGTCGCAAGCCCGAAACACTATTCTTTCTACTCTTACCCACACACGATGGACCCGGCACCCGCACGGTGAATCCATGGAATGCTTAGAAATTTGTCTTCTTCTTCTTGACAGGATTAAACATAATATTAAAGTTTGTTCGAATATATATTAAAGTTACTAACAACGTGGTCGGATCTGGTGTGGATATAAAAGTTAAGTCTTTTTTCGTCTCAAATTTGCCAGCTCATTGTATGAATCTATCGTACTAGGCGCTATTATTCTAAGATTGCTATTGACTCTTAAGATAATATTTATAAAGTGTTTAATTATGACTTATCTATCAGTTATCTGGACTATTAAATTATATTTACATTTGGTTGCTGCATTACTCCACCTTCACCAGATTACTAAAGGCGTGTTCTTCTTGCCATATATTAGATACGAGGCACAAATTGAAAGTTTTTAGAACTGCTCCACTTGTAAACAATATAATAAAAAAATAAAAACAAAATTGAAGAGAGGTCGAAATGTGGGATAAAGATGGTGGCGTTTTTCGGAAGGACAGGTCATTACGCGACAATTGTTTGTTTTAGAGGATCAAAAACTGCAGAGCGCTACACTAACTTCGGGAGAAACGACCTCGCAGTAGGATCCTCCTTCACCACGACAACGCCTCGTCGCACAATGTGAAACGTGACGTGGAATTACTGGGTCACCCGCCGTAAAGCAAAAAGGCAATGGTTACTTTCAAAGCAAAATAAAGTGACAACTCGAACACAGGGGAAGACGACGAGTAATAAGGAAGAGTAGATTAGTGCCATTTACAAAAAAAAAAAAAGGCGAGTAGTCAAATTTAAGTGCTTTTCTTAGTGACCCATCGAATGTAGCGATGTGTTGATGTGAATGAACTCTATATTTAAAAGATATAATAAAATTAATAACTTACTAGTTTGCTCAGTTTTTATAACTTCTAAAACATTAAAATGTTCACAGGTTATGTTATTGTTATAGCTTCGTTCCTTTTAGGTATATATAAAAATAAAATATTTATCCTGTCAGTGTTAGAATTGCTACTTGCTCTAGCATTTTTAACAACCATGAGTCTGTCCTTTTCTTAGGCAACATACTTATCTGTCAACATATCATTTTAAAATGCGATAATGTTTTACGAAGAACCTTAAAATTCCGGATACATTGCCTGTTGTTCCTACTGTAGCTTGCAATTTGTTTTATAATAACACACAATGTAATAGAAATGAGAAATTTTAGAAAAAAAAAATATTTTTACCTAACGCATAGGGTTCGCCGTGTTGACGTAGATCACAGATTATATAGACATGTACGTAGATCCACAAACGACGTAGCTCCACAAACTACGTAGCTCGCGTTAAGCCAAGGAACATGTTATGGGATGCACCAAAATTAAGTCTCTGTAATTGTAACAATTAAAGTTAAAAACACGCGGCGAACGAGTGCCTTCACTCCGTAGCCACGACTCAGACTTAGCTGTTAAGGCACGCAGGGCCAATAGTGAAAGAGAGATGGTTTATAGGGTTTTAGTCCGTAGGCGCCTTGGGGTTTCCTTAGGAGGCCTCACGGTGATTCGGGCATGCGACCTCCCGCGCTGGCCCTTCAGGCTGGGGTCGTATCGTTAGACGATTTTACGATTCGGTGGAAAAAAAAGGACATAAAAGATTTCATTTCGTGTAACCCAGACTTACGCAGTGAAAGTCAGTCATATCGTTTCTAAGTTCGCCGCTCCCGTCAAAGTCAAACCGCTCCTGTCAAACCATGGACTTAAGTCCATGTGTCAAACACACTGAACGCACTAACGAGTGGGAAGTACCTTGGGAGCGCTCTATGGAACTAGTTCGTTCGCAAAGTACACAAGCCTACTGTCAACCGCAGTCAATTTTGATCTATCTGTGGTCAAATTTAAAACTGAGCTAAAAATCGATCAACTATTCTATTTTTTATTTGATGAAGTCGTCTTTGTTTTAATTTAAAGTGTGTTGTAGGTGAAATTATGTTGTAATTGCTTAAGTTTGTATTAATCATGAGTACAATAACTAGCGAATTAAGTTTACATGATTTAAATGGAAGATTCTTCGAATTAATGGAGGATGAAAACAACGCCGAGAGCGCTGCCGAATTTATTTACGAAGGGCTCATCGATGAGATGAAACTTGGTTTTGTCTTCGACTTCCATCACGGGCTAAAGACAGGGTTGACTGACCTTATAGAAGGCGAACCAGAGGACGACGAAAGCTTCAAGATAGTAAATTCCAGTGATTGCGATGTTTTTGGTTTTTCCGTGCAAAAGAAGACCTTGGACACCAACTGCTCGTGTCCTAACTGCGACCGTCCCGTATCGGCTGCGAGATTCGCACCGCATCTTGAAAAATGCATGGGTAAGTCTTATATTAAAATAAACTCAGAATTTACGGGATTTACCATAATTGCTGTGTTCTACGGAAATAGGACGAAATTCAAGCAAATCTATTGCAAAGGCCGTATTTTACTAAGTGTTGGGCACAATTTTAAAAATAAAAGTGCGCAATCTCTGGGCCTAATGTTACAAATGCTACTACATCATTGCTAACAAATCTAATAATGAAGATATGAGCACAATGGATATGGTACAACTGTTATTTTAAGGAATAATTATTGATTACACGAACTCAGCCTCTGACAGGGGGAATCCCCTTAGTTTGTTAGTTCAAATTCAGGGTGGCGCTCCATTGTGTGGATGAAATGTTTGTAAATAATACAAATACCTATATGAATACTTAAAACCTTTTATTTTTCCTTCCACGTATGATGTTAATCCCATAACATATCATCCAGTACTTTTTGTTGGATTTTTATTTAAATAAAATGATTTTTTATTACCTAATTAAAATTATTATAAAATATAAGGAACAAAAATGATTTATTTAATTTAATTGCTACGGCAGCTGAAGATATCTTTTCCTTAAAACCATGGCGATTTCCCCTTCCATACACGCGAAGACAGCCACAGTTGCATCATCAATATCCTTAATTAATAAAAAAATTAGATAGAGTTTGTTGCAGTGAGCATAAGATCCTCGGCAAATCGTCTGGCCAGCGTGGCGAGTTTAGGCTAAATTCTCCAGAAAGAGGTAGGACAATGTCATGAAAGTCGTTATTTATATAGGGGAAGTATTTTAAAAATCAGTTAAATAGTTTTTGAGTTTCAAAAACAAAGATTTAATTTAATTAATTAAATATTAATTTAGATTATACCAAATAATAATTATTTAACCAGGTATGGGTCGAAACAGTTCCCGAATAGCATCTCGGAGGATTGCATCCAACAGCCGAGAGCCCACCTCCTATGCTGGACTCCTCAGTGATGATGAAGATGATGTAGACTGGTCGGGACCTCTGACAGGAGAACGGAAGAAAAGAAGGATGAAAAACAGCTCAAATAGACGACCAGCAAAAATGCATAAGTTAGTTTTTTAAAACAATTTTTTTAGTGTACAGAGTCCTACAAAATAGAAGCATTGCGAGTGAAATTATTGTTGATTACAAGGTTAATAATTTATTGGCATTGAACAAGATATTTTGGCAATTTGACAAAATTTGACTCTATTGTCCAGAATTTGGAAGCAGAGATACCCGGTTTGATTCCTGGTCAGGACACAATAATTTATTTAATTTGTGATGTTTCTCCAGTTTGGTATGCTAAAGACATTGATGAGCTTGCCACTTGTCATGATGGACCTACAGTAAATTTGGCTATATGTGAATCTGCTTTTTAAATAAAAGTGATCTTGGATCACCCCGAAAGTATGACAAATGATGATGATGAGATTCTTCTTTTTTATTCATTTGTTTTGCAATCTGTTGGGCATTTGGCAATATGTAACATACTGGTTGGGTAGGGAGAGGAGTAGAATGGTGGATTTTTATTATATATATTATTATGAATTATCGCGCAATAAAATAAAAAAAGGGAGGCCTCCTTTTCTTAAACCAGCCTATTGTCGGTCGCAAGTCACGGACACCATTCTTCTCATCTCTTACCCACACACGATGGACAAAATCATGATGAATTATATCATTTGTGATATCAGGGTGTATTTGCAATCATTTGAAAAGTTTTTTACTGAAAAACGGCAGATATTCTCACAGTTTGCGGGCTGGCTAAAACAAAAATTCAAATTTCAATATTATGGGCTGTAAGTTTAAAAATTAAAGGAGCTTCTCTGAGCGTGTTCTACCGGCTATACTATGGTGAGTGCTCTGCAGAGCTCTATAACCTAATCCCTCCCTCCATTCCGCAACCGAACCACACGCACAGGTCAGAATATGCACCCACATACCGTAGTCACTATCCCTTCGCGTACCTATAAATTTGGTGACTCATACATCTGTCGCACAATAAAGATGTGGAATGCTCTTCCAGCCTCTGTGTTTCCACTTTCCTATAACCTGGAGTCCTTCAAGCGAAGTGTGAAAAGGCATCTAGTCAAGCCGGCATAGTGTTAGGGACTGATGTCGGACATAAGGGTCTGATTCCAGTTGCTAACATTCATGGACCCTGCGCGCCACTTACCATCAGGTGGGCGCAGGGTCACATGTCGTGCTAGTATATAAAAAATAAAAAAAAAAAGGATCGAGAATGCCAGTGAGTTGGATAGGATATGAAAATGGAGCCGGTGTGTTTGTAGGAATAAATGAAGGTTGGTTAGAAAATACCTGGTCATTAAGCCCGCCTATGTACATATGTATATATTTTGAGTACAATAAAGTATTTAAAATGAATGAATTATTTTATATATTTAGTTATTTATCATCTGTCAACGTCAATGTTTCTGACTTAATCTTTCAAAGAAATCCCGAGCCTTATGCAGTTGACCCAATGTCAGTGTCCACGTCTCTGCTCCATACAATATTACTGGAAGAATGCACTGGTTAAAAATATTTGACTTCAAACACTGGTTCGATAGGAAGATATGTTGTAACTTCCCGAATGTTGCCCATCCTAGCAGAATGCATCTGCCGGCTTCTTTAGTTATTAATTTCATTTTATTGATCACCGAATACTGACTGTATACTTTGTGAATACATGTCCAGCGGTAGCAACACCCGGACCAATGGTTCCTCCGAGACCTCCAACGACGGAACTACAACCTACGACAACATGTCTGCCATCGAGAAGAAAAACCTCCTGCAGCAGATCTGCGGTGTTGTATCAGAACATACGAAGAAATTGTGCACCAGGTAAGCTCACCTCTTTTTATTTGTTTATTATTGGAACTAAGCGGTGACAAGAGTGGTGGTCAATCGCAGAGTTAGAAACAAAAACTGACTTTAAAATTTTTTGTTTGTGATTCACCGCACCAAGCTAAAAGTCAAAACAATGTCACAAGACTTTTTTAATGAATCTATACAAACGTGATGTTGGCACCTAAATGCCTTAGTGGCGATTGCCATTACTAGTGTTACTAGTATTAAAAAAAAAGAAGAAGAAGAAAATTTTATGTGTAATTCTCAAAAGAGCAAATATTTTTTTTAGGCTTTAGGTGTTATTGCTAGATCCCTAAATGATTTTTTTTTTAATTAAAAATCATCCTAGAAACAAGTGTTATGACGAGTATTCATTGATCTCGCTCACAACTGAGAGACGAAATAGAGAGAGAAATAATGACTTAAGTCGACGGTCGCGCGATCGTCGACCTCTCGCTACCTACTTGATTAGGTTCAGTATGAGTTGCGATATTTTTAGAATAACTTCTCTGCACCGTAACTTAAGCTTTTATCACTGAATAATTAAATGAAAAACTATGTAGTTATTTATTTATATCCTAGATTATGATATAAAATTATTGCCTCTGTAATAAATTCCACACAGTATAAACATAAAATGTATTACTTCAAAGGAATAGCCTTAAAAGACAATCAACAAAATTATTAATACTTATAAAACTATTTAATATTTAAACAGTAATTTTTTCCAGTTAATAACCCTAATAGATATATACTCAATTCGACCGCCTCCGTGGTCTAGTGGTAACAAACGTTGCCGTGAACTCGGGAGGTCGTGGGTTCGATTCCCACCGGCGGCAAGTTGTACATTGTATAATTTGTCTCGGTCTGGGTGTTTATATGTATAATATGTATATATTTACAAAAAAAAAGAGTATAATATGTGAAGAAGACAAATTTCTAAGCATTCCATGGATTCACCGTGCGGGTGCCGGGTCCATCGTGTGTGGGTAAGAGATGAGAAGAATGGTGTCTCGGGCTTGCGACCGACAATTGGCTGGTTTAAGAAAAGGAGGCCTCCTTTTTTTTCTATTGCGCGATAATACGCTCACCATCCACCATTCTACTTCTCTCCCTACCCAACCAAATACTGTATGATTCCGTTAATGCCGTCTTGGAAGCTCGTTCCATAAATGTATTGACGGCAGACCTGCTTAGGCCCAATTCTTTCAGTAAGTGATGCAAAGATTTTGCTGGAACTCCTCTTGCACCAACTTCCACTGCGTAAAGCTGAGTCTTGAACCCGTTCCTGATCATTTCTTCTGTGAGATCATAATATTTATTCGACTTCATGTTGTGGTCTTTTGGAATATTTGATTCCCACGGAACGGTAAGTTCAATAAGGATAACTTTTTTCAAGTTCCGAGAAAACACTAAGATGTCTGGCCTATAGGCTGATACAGCTAGTTCATCTGGGATCCTATAATGGTGTTCAAATGTATCCATGAGAATTTTCCAGTCTGATGCGGCGCCAAGGATCGAGGTGGGCTTGCATTTAGTTTTCGTGCTTTGCCCTTCCTTTACAAATGTGGTCAAAGTTTTATTTGTAGTCAGTCCCTTTCTGGCTCTTGCAATAGAAAGACTTACTGCTTCACGGATAACACCTAGGACTTTGTCATGTCGGCGTGAGTAATAGCCCTTTTCTAGGAGAGTAACGCACCCTACAAGTGTGTGTCTAGCAGTTCCTATGGCAGCACCACACAATGTACAGTTCTTTTCCGTAGCTTTTCCCCACCTTACCAGATTACTCTGGTCCGGGAGGGACATTTGAAAAGCGTTTAGGTAGAACTTTAGCAACGCCGGAGACCAATCGTACATTAGTGTGCGCCACTTTAGGGCTGGAGGGATGCAAAAATCGCCCAAAGTTAGCCAGTCATTTTGAACTTCTAGAGTCATCGCGTGCACTCTGTATTCATGCTCTTCATCTTTCCTGAGGAAGGATTTTATAACCTCTTTGTCACTTTCTTTTTTCTTCCAGCCAATGCCTCTTTTGTCAGTCTGGGCACCTGTCATGAATTTCTTGAAGAATAGTAGTCTCGGTTCCATATCTGAGACCAGAGGGTCTCTTGGAAGGGATGAAATTGTATTATCCTGGGAGCTGGTTAGAATTTGATATTTGCTTATACGTAGATGTTTGTATAATTCAGATGGTCTTTTCAGATCCATTCCGAAGTTTCTCCGTCCTCTAAAGAATGTTGAGGAGTCAGCACCCTGGGCTAATCCAAGCCAAGACTTCAATGTTCTTATGACGTCCGCGTCCAGACTTGATAGTAGGCTTTTGTTGAAATCATATACTAGGAAAGGCCAAGTGAGGCGAGATGCTAAGTAGTTGTCATATATCCAAGCTTTTTTGACATTGCTTATAGGCTGTTGAGTAACCCTATTCATGTCGTCAGTGAATTGTTTTACAACTACTTCTAGGGATGGTGTTTTTCCCTGAAAATTTATCCTTCTGCCAAGAAATTTAAAGGGCATGGTTTCATTTACCGGAGCTATTTTCTGCCCTGCTATACTCAGTCCAGGATCATAAGACGTAAATGTAGTGTTTCGCCTAGCCAGACATAGGCTGAAGCATTTTGATGGTTTCGTTCTCATTCCCTTTGTCCATGAGCAGAAATCATCCACTATTTTCAGCAAGCCCTGGCTTTGCTTGGGATTTCTTGTTATCACCGCCAAGTCGTCTGCAACCATCTAGTTTCCGTAACACAAGCCGTAGCTTACCACGGAAATTAGATGGCGCTGTGTGACCTGTCTGAAAATATTTAAAATAAAAAAATAAAAAATGCGATTTTAACGACATGCAGACACTATACTACCATCAACGTCGTCTACATTAACACTGATAGTGGGGTCGTCCAGGCCCGGATGTCTAATAGGCCTGGGTTGGGGATGGGGACATTCCCCCGTTCTCCCCGGCAGGATGCATCTATAGTGCTGGGCACCGTTGGGGGGCAGAGCGCAAGACGGAGCGATATTCTGGAGATGCTTGAAGTGTCCGTTGTCGGCCCGAGAGAACATACGTCTAGTCAGGCCAACGACAAACGCTTCAATAGTAGGCATCTCCAGATCTCGAGCTATGACGGAATTATGCACGAACCATGGCGCTGGCACATCACCCCGCTATCGCCCTACAGGATAGGACAGGATTGAACTCTCCTTCTTGGCTAGCACAACTCCGAAAATAACTGTTAATAAATAAAAATAGATACTAGTATGAATAATTTTGTTGATTGTCCTTTAAGGGTCTTGCTTTGAAATAAGTCAAATTTTATTTTTTTCTTTCAAATAATGTTATTCTTATAGATAATAGCTAGTTTTTTTCTTTAAGAATAGGTATTATTAATATTGTTCTTGGCTAATGTTAAAAAAAAAACGAATCACAAATCAAAACATTATCTGTGTGTAATATATATATTTTTTTTTTCTCTAAAAGCTCTGAATCAATTTCGATGAAAATTATATGGAACCACCTCTGAAATATGACCTACCAAAAAAAAAAAATCAGAATCAATTTATAATTGGCGGAAACGAAAAAAAAACCAGTTGGATTGAGAACCTTTTTTTAAGTCGGTTGAAAAAACGATTTATATAAAAAATGGCGTCGCTTCGGTCCCTCAACGGCTTCTCCGCTCAATTATTTCTTCCAGCTGAAGAATATGGGTGTAAGATGTCTGGCCTATAGTCTGATACAGCTAGTTCATCTGGGATCCTATAATGATGTGCAAAAAAAAAAAAAAAGGGCACCAATGTCCGTAATTTTATTTCCCACAAACAACCCTCAAGTCTTTAAAAATCTTTGAATTTGTTGTATTGTGCGAGCCAAAAGGGATGGAAAGCTCTTGATTGCGGTTGTGATGGTACTGTAGGTTTTTTTTTATCTATTCCAGATCAATGCGTTGTCCCCAACACACAGAAGAGCAGCGTCGTTCACTTCGCTCTTCAGTTCTCCAGCCATCTCCTCCGTCTCTCCTGCCCGAGGAAGCAGGATCTCCTCCGGACTCCAGTCCTTCGTCCTCCTGCTCCTCCTCCAGCAGGAAGCGGGACCGGCATAGGGGGAAGGGCAAGCTCAAGAGGACAAGTCCTAGCAGAGAACTTAGAGACTAACTGTCATATCATCACGGCCTAGACCTACACTCACCACGCTGGCCAGACGAGTTGATGATGACCGATACTCACCACGCTGGCCAGACGAGTTGATGATGACAATTTATTAACCATTCCACGAGTTGGTATTAATGGGAATGGTGTATTTCTAATTGGTACATGCTGGGGCTCAAACCAATGTTAGGTTTGTCATTATTAAAAATTGTCATCAGATCCTTGCCAACCCGTCTGGCCACCGTGGCAAGTGCAGGCCAAATTCTGCAGAAAAGACAATTCATCTTGTATGGGGATTTTGGCTAAATTGTATTCACAGTTATAATGTATGCAATGTTACATAAATTATTTTACCAAGATTACAATTTAAGTAGAAAAAAACATATTTTTTTTACTAGCTTGACATGCGACCTTTGCCCCGCCTGATGGTAATCAGACACACTTGACTTACTTTAGTCTCTTAACCTTTAATAAGGCAAAGGGATATTATTCCCACCACAATCTGTAAGTATTTTTTTTTTTTTTCTATTAAAAATCAATTCTATGAATGAACGAAACCGTAAACAATAGATTTATAGTAGTATTTAAATTTGTCACCTGGCAACACTGCTTGTTTTTGCTTGAGAAAAATCCTGTAAGTAGAATTTCGCTTCATCACGTGATTGTTGATTTATTTTGCGTCAAAAACCACTGCAACTTCTGCATTTAAAACCCTATTAACTCGTGCCTTATTAAGGGTTAACACTGGGCATGACGGCAATTCGAGCCTGATCCCGAAAAGTGTTACGCTTTACTGGGTTTATCGGCACGAACGGTGGATACTTCCCCGCCTCGGCGGGGCTGGGTAAATTGCCACCATCAGTCCTCCTACCACCTATTAAAATAATATTTAATCAGTCACCGCAGTCGCTCATAATTTTGGCTGTGTTCGATTTGGGAATTTATTAATTAAAAACTCAAAAAAAAAAGCGCTCACAGCGTCAAGTAAACACGGGTTAAGTCCAGAATAGGGTGTATCACTAACTTTTTATCACAATATTTAAGTTTAATTATTATGTTTTTAACAAATTAGATGTGACCCTCGGGCAGGGTAATTTTGAAAGAGAAAATCTTTTGAATTTGTTTGACATATTTTTATTTTGTTTTTTTGTCTGTTATTAATAAAATGTATTGACCTAAATTTAATTATATAATGTTGACTAGACTTACTATCATAGCTGGGCACCGTTAATCAAATAGTTAACTTCGTTAATCGTTAATCCGTTATAAAAAAAGTTAGCTTCGTTAAACGTTACATTTCGGAAGAATTAACGGAAGTTAATGTTAATCCGTTATTATGTGTAAAATTGCATTTTTATATCGTTGCGTTAGTGAACTTATAAAACCTGTTGGTTTAGGTTCTGGAAGTTAACAGGTTAGGAAAAAAACAAAATACTTGTACAATTAAAATGTTTAATTTAATCGTCGGGCATAAGGTGCATATTCCCCTTTATGAACATTAATATGTTGAAGTTCTCGTCTGAAAGCGAGGCTCGTTTTGGTGTTAAAATGTATTTACCCATGGAAAACAGACGTTCAACTGCAGCGCTTGAGGGTATAGCAGTATTGTATTTAATGAATAGATTTATGAATATCTGTTCCCCGAGGAATGCAGCATCGTTGAACGAGTCTTTTGGTTTCATGTCTAGCCACATTTTAACGAGACTGCGCTTTACTCTTTAAAGAGTTGGAGCTCTTTGGTTTTTCTTTAGACTGAGTGACAGAATTTAAAATGTCATCATCGTTATTACTCGCATTGCTCCCTCCGCCACTAAACTATCTCTGTCCTTCGAATTTTCTGCTGCTTCTTGTCGTAAGACATCTTCTACTTTTTTTTCCATGCACTTTTTTACTACATTCACTCTACGAATTCCACATACTCAGTCAAATGTGGCCAAGGATTCTCATCAGGACCGCTGAAATCCGATTCCATGTCTTCCATGATATAGTTTTAATTACTACAGTGCACAGTACACTTTTCTATCTAACTAATTACACTGCACTCTTCTTTATTAACACGCAAATTATCACTGACAGTAATTTATAATAACAACAAACAACACTCGTCACTCTAACGTCGCAGTTTTCTTACTCGCATCTAGTTTTGTGTTTGTCTCACGCGCCGCCGCGCCCGGCACTTGTCGTTTCATACTTGTCTGAACCTGTTTTTCGCGCCACACCGCGATGCCGTGCGGTAAATAGTGGCATTGGATTAACGATTAACGGACTTCTGCATATTAACGGAAGTTAACATGTCCGTTAACATTTTTAAAAGTTAACCCGTTAATCAAAATGTTAACTTCGTTAATTAACGATTAACGGATTAACGAGTTAATGCCCAGCTATGCTTACTAGATAAGAATATATTTAAATAAAAACAATTTTGCATGTCACAACAATGGCTAAATGTGCAGAGCCAACTTACTAACTGTTTACGCCATTCACATTGTTTAGTTTAATGATTATGGTATGAGCAATTTATTTACCCTCCGCCTCCGTTCCAAGTATGCCACTAGATGGCGCCACACGTTTTAAAAATGGACAATTTTTTTTATAATATTCATGACGTTTTAATACCTTCAAAGTGAACATTAAATTTGTCTTCTTATAAGCTTGTTTACTTTGGGGAATCAGTTGCGAGTTGCCAGCGAAAGGACATAATAATCGCGCGCGGTTGACTGTGCTGGAATTCTGTGGCACTTCGTGTCTCGGTTATGTGAGCATTTGACTGTGCTGGAATTCTGTGGCACTTCGTGACTCGGTTATGTGAGCATCGTATAGCACTTATCCAAATTGGTGACGTCGAGTTTGCTGATTATCCTGGATTAAATTACAGTCCACTTTTGCCTTTGTGCGCGTTTGGTCTGAGCCTGCGGCATAAGCATAGTTAGCTGAAAGGTTCCAGATCAGGCGCGGACACTAACCATATTACTGTATGTACCACATTTAAAGCAAATAAACGAATTTGAATTTGTTAGATGGCGGATTGTCGTTCTATTAATAAAACTTTTTTTCTTTTTAAAGACGGTGTGCGCTTTCCTTATTCGTCTTTTAAGTTAGGCAACGTTAATTTAAAATACATTTTTCTGTTATAAAAATAAAAACTACAAAAATATTTTTAAATGATGCGATATATGTGTATTACAAGGTACCATTGCCGCTATCAATAAAAATAACAATTTTTTTTTTTTTTTTTTTTTATAATAGTACAAAAATAGCTTAAATTTTACGATGTCTTTTCTGCTCATCTGGAATATTAGTATTTGTGACAGCACTACTATTTATGTATCCAATAAAGATAAAGCTGTTTAAAAAAAATATATTGTTTTATTTTTAACTAGCTGACCCAGCGAACTTCGTACCGCCTGATAATCAATGAATGTCATTATTAATAATTGTTGAGGACAATGCCATCTAGCGATATTATTGGGAATCATTACCGATTAATTGCAGACTAAGTTGCCCACTAATTTCACAACTTCATGGTAAACTCAATTAATGGCGCTCAACCAGGAGAGGGCGCTGCAGTCGGCCCAACTGATACATTTAATGTTCATTTTAAGACGACGAGACGCATGTATTTTTTTACCTGATTAAAACATTTTATGGAAAGAAGACGAAGTCGTTATTATTTGAGACCTGCCTGCCCATCTGCACAGCATCACAACGCAAACAATAATAATAAACTAACACAAAACAAATCACAGACAATTCGCGACGTAAAAGTGAGACCAATCGATTAGACACATGTCTATATAATCTGTGATTTGACAGTTGTTTTGTTTGTGTCCTCTTCTCCCGATGGATGATGAATTAATAGGGAAGGCAAAGGATCTAGCCCATACAGCCAAGTCTGACATAATATATCCTTATTTTTGCGAGTTGATGAAGTTATTATCAAATTCCAGATACTACATAACTGCCTCCGTGGTCTAGTAAGGGAAACGGTCGTGATGATACTTTACACGTCTCGGGTAAAATATGGGAGTTTACAGCGCGGGAAAATCGCAAAAAAAAATGGGCCGCAACCGCAAATAATCAGGTAGGTAGAGAGAGGTCAACGCGACGTTGACTTGCGTAATTCTTCCTCTATTTCGTCTCGACTGTGGCAAGATCAATATTCAAATAATAATATCACTTACGGCCATTTGCAGAAAGCATGGTTAAAATTCCATGATCAAATTTATATATTGTGGGCATACAATATGCTTATGTCAATAAATATTTATTTATATATAGTTTATATTTAATATTGTTGTCAATTTATTGGAATACAATGTTAATGTCAAAATTATGAGGGATCCGCTGAAAATCAGCGCTGTGACCGAGTGTTGCAGCTTATTGCTGAGCTGATTCCCTATTTGTCACCACACTATCCCCTCATTCCGAATCGCGTTTAGAGCACTTAAAACGAATAGGATACTGACCGTCGTTCCGAATCAAATATCGCGATTTGGATGCTCAGAGCGTGATATCAATTCGGAACGGTCTAAATCACATTTTCATTCATAAAATGTTTTTTTTTTTTTAAATGCATGGAAGATAAATTGCGGATTCCACATCTTTGCTGAATATCTTTTATGAGTACTAACAAATATACATCTCTCGGTTTATTCATCTTTATATGTGTAAAGTTTAATATTATTAACTTATTTTGCTCTTTTAAAATAACTTGCCGTGTTACAGATATTTTTTTCTCAGTTCCTACTTAAATATTAATTATAGATTTGTTTTAGACGTAATATACAAATAGTATAAACAAATTACAATATTAAATAATTTAAAAAACTTAATTTAAATAAACTTGAAAATGGCGCGCGACATAATGACAAAAAACTGACAGCGCTCAGAGCGATCTACCTCGATATCGTGAGCAGTCTAAGCGCGAGAAATGATTTCATTTGTGACGTCACACAGCTTTGGCAAAACAGTTTAGGCGCGTATCGGAACACCTTTAAGCGTGCTTAGGTTACTATTATCGCGTATCGGAACGATAGGTATCTTGTTTGTTGTATTATCATTATTATTTTTTACTGCGTTTTTTTTTTTGTGACAATAAAACTTTTTTCCTTTATATCCCACGTGATTGGTTTGTTAATGATTCTTTCTGCAACCGGCCGTATGGTATTAGCCTTTAGGTATTTATTACGATAGATATTGTGATTGTGAGACAAGACCTTGCTCACAATACAATAGTGTTTTTTTTTCGGATAATGATTTTTATCTTATTTTTTTTATTTCAATAGGGGTTCTACCAATGACACCCGACTTATACTAAAAAAATCAGGTAAGAAATAAAACAAAAAAATAATTAATTAAAAGAATAAAACATTATTTTATTGAATAAAACTGCATTAAATTATTTACAATACATATCACAAGACACAACATAACATAATGCAATGGCGACCAAACATAATAAGTTCAATTAATATAAAAATCAATAATTCTTTGGAATGACATCATTCATACAACATTCATTCAAAAAATGACATAATACAAGATACGTAGAAAAGCGACGTTACCGATCTGCTGTCAAGAAGTAAATCCACTTTTTATACCGCATGGTCAAAAGAGCAAATATTTTTTTTTATCTTCATACATCATTGCAATAAAAAAGATATTTTTTTTATATATACAAATTTATTATCCCAAAAACAAGTGTTATTACGAGTATTAATTGATCTCGCTCATAACCGAGAGACGAAATAGAAAGAGAAACAATGACATAAGTCAACGTTCGCGCGATCGACGACCTCTATTTTGATTGCTATTGGAGGTCTAAAGTGGACTGACTCTTGTCGTCCTTTATTTAAAAAATATATGATACTCACCTTACCATGTGTATACATTGAGGCATGTAAATTTGTTAAGTCAAATATTGAGCTGTATCAACAAAGTAATAATAATGGCAAACGTTCCATCACACACACATCCTTAGTAATGCCTATACCTAAATTAGAAATCTTTAGACGAAACGCCTCCTATATGAGCGCTAAAATATATAATTGTTTGCCAAAGGTATGGACAGAGATGCCTTATAAAAGATTCTGTACAGTACTGCATGCGTGGCTAGTTCAGGAATGTTTCTATACTTTGGAGGAATACGCAACACAAATGTTTTTGTGAAGTAAAGTTACTAAAGAAGCAACGCTGAGTTTTTAGTAACTTTACTTCTATAACAGTTGTTGTAAATTTTTGCATGCTTAATGCGAAATATGTGACCCATTTAATATTAATAAGACCTAATTGTTTGTTACCATGTTTCCTGCAAATAAATATTTCATTTCATTTCTCGCTACCTACTTGATTAGGTTCAGTATGAGTTGCGATATTTTTAGGATAACTTCTCTGCACTGTAACTTAAGCTTTTATTACTGAATAATAAAAATAAAAATTAAGTAACTCTGCATTTTTATACTAGATTATAATATAAAAAAATTTGCTCTTTAAAAAATTACACGCAGTATAATAAAATTAGCTAAGGTTCTGGGTCAAGGCGGGGACAAATAAGATTAAAAAATTGATTCACAATTTGGTATAAGTGGAACCGGGACCGACGGCTTAACGTGCTCTCCGAGGCACGGGAACGGTGGTGTTGTAAATCTATGACGAATGTACGTAAGAAAAGTGTATTCCTCATTGGTACATGCCGGGTGGGTTTGAACCGACTTTTGTAGGATTTAAGGAAGTTCTTAGAACCGAGCCACCACCGCGCACCACAAAGGTTTCTTACCAAGGTTTTATTTAAAACTAGAGGTTAGACCCGATACTATGTTTTTTCGAGGAAGTTAGGTCAGAAGTAGCCTTTGTTACTCAGGGATCGGCAGTCATCTTCCGTGGACGGAAACATATATCTATCAATAGATAACTTACCTAAAATAAAATTAACTTGAACATTTTTCGAAAAATACAAAAAAAAACCTTTTTAAATAAACATAATATATTCTTTTGAATATTTAAGAAATATGACTACTTACTTTTTGTATGAATCGCGAAATTAAAATAAAATTCCCGAAAGAACCGGAAATCAAATTTAATTTCCCGGTTCCATTTTACTGAACTGAGAACCGGAAATCAAATTTAATTTCCCGGTTCCATTTTACTGAACTGAGAACCGGAAATCAAATTAAATTTCCCGGTTATATTTTACTGAACTGAGAACCGGAAATCAAATTTAATTTCCCGGTTCCATTTTACTGAACTGAGAACCGCAAATCAAATTTAATTTCCCGGTTCCATTTTACTGAACTGAGAACCGGAAATCAAATTTAATTTCCCGATTCCATTTTACTGAACTGAGAACCGCAAATCAAATTTAATTTCCCGGTTCCATTTTACTGAACTGAGAACCGGAAATCAAATTTAATTTCCCGGTTCCATTTTACTGAACTGAGAACCGGAAATCAAATTTAATTTCCCGGTTCCATTTTACTGAACTGAGGACCGGGAATCAAGTTTAATTTCCGGGTTCCATTTTACTGAACTGAGAACCGGAAATCAAATTTGATTTCCCGTTTCCATTTTACTGAACTGAGTTCCCGGTTCCATTTTACTGAACTGAGGACCGGGAATTCCCGGTACTTTCGAGATCGGGATTTTCCGGTTCTGAACCCTAGTATATTTCGCTAGACAAGCCATCACCATTGCTTTTGTTAGCGTATATTAATATATAAAAGATGCATTTTATTAGAATAACAGATCAGTGAAGGTCGCTTTTCTACTTATAGGCTATAAGATTGTAAAATAAGAAAAATACAACTCTGAAGGTAGTTTACATAATATGTAAAACTCAATTATGATACATTCTCATAAATAGAAAGACAGTGAGGTAGTCCAGGCTCAGATGGCTAATGAACCTGGGTTGGGGTTGGGGACTTTCTTCAGCAGGATCTTAGCGTCTTCTCTCAGAACTCCCGTTTGGGAGTTGGCTCAACATGTTTGAATCCGGCTCGAAGGACCAGGAAATATAGGATACAGGAAGGAGTTGCCAGTAAAAATATAGTTTACCAAATAATTGGCCTGTGCCTACAGATATTAAATTAAAAAAATAACTATCAAACACTAATTTATAGCAGACATTTTTTACCAAAGGAGTCCTTCGCGCCATTTGCGCAGACATGTCAAGTGCAAGTTTTTGTTTTGTAAATTAATTTACTGTGGATATTGTTAGTCAAAAGTGGAGTTGTTTTGTTTAATAATGTACTTTACTTTTTAGTTTTACTTTTAAATATGGAGCACAAGTTGCAGTTTATTTTTTGCGTTTTTCCCGCACTCTAAATTCCTATATATCGGACTCCACGAAAAGCATCAAATTTTGCAACATCTGCATTTTAATGATCATCATTTACTTTTAAAAAAAGTAATAATATATTACGACTGGCATGGCTGTATAGGCTAGATCCCTTTGCCTTCCCAAACATTTTAAACAGGAGAATAGAAATGAAAAAAAAAAGTATAATATATGCAACATAATTTAAGTGTTAAACTGACTATCATCTGTTATTTTAGCGAATCACGTGTCCATATAACTGTTTTATTAAATCATTTTTAAAGGATAATTAAAAAATAATCTATAATTAATCTAGTTGGTAGAACCAATCGTGTCTTAAAACCAAATGTTAAATATATATTAACTAATATAATAGGATTATCGCATTATTCAGTTCCGATAATGGATTCTCGTCCTTGTCCAACACCTATGTATTTTACTGAAAAAAAAAAAAACAATTTTAGGTTAATTATTTAAAATTGTACGTAAGTTAGCGTGTTGTCATAACAACAGTGTTAGTAGTGCATTACACTATGAGATGTGCAGCTGACTAAAGCTGAGCCAGCCACAGCATGGTAAGTTAATTTAAATTGTAAATTATTAAATTCATTTTTAAGTAAGTTAGTAGCCACTCTTTTCCCAATTAGTAGTTTGAACTCTTTTTGCGTTCTTCCAGTGCTGTCACGGAGCAGAAACGTGGACACTAACAGTGGGTCTGGTCCACAAATTTAAGGTCTCTCAGCGGGCTATGGAGAGAGCTATGCTCGGTATTTCTCTGATGGATAAAGTCCGAAACGAGGAAACCCGTCGGAGAGCCAAAGTTACCGATACAGCCTTCAAAATTAGTAAGCTGAAGTGGCAATGGGCTGGACATGTCTGTCGTAGAACCGATGAACGATGGAGTAGACGAGTTCTAGAGTGGAGACCACGTACGGGAAGACGCAGAGTGGGTCGAACCCACACAGGCTGATGATAATGATGAGTTTAAACTCTCCAAACCTCGAAAAGCATAAGTGTTATCATTTCAAATATATCTGGTGGGATAAGTTTTTTTTCTGGCAACATTGTAGATTGAGAATTATGAATATTCATAATATGAAAGAGATGATTGATTGTGATGACCATTGCTTCTCCGACCTTAAGTCTCCATGAGACCTTTGTGCGTGATTATTATAGATGTCGATGTTAGAGCGTGGAATAAATCTGGTAAAATAAATATTTAGAATATTGGAACTCAATCTCCAATGTTGCCAGAAAAAAAAACTTAACTCACCAGATATATTTAAAATAGTAACATTTATAACTTTTTAGGTTTCATTGATGCTTTTTGTTTGACAGCTGGAGGGAATTGTTGAGTGGAGGAATCGTCTTACGAGTAAGATTTCTGTGAAATAATTACCAGGTATCTGTAGGTATTCTTCTATGGCATGCACATAGTTTCTGGCAGCCTCGGGTAACTTGTCGAGCTGCCGAACCTGCTCAATACTGCATTTCCATCCGGGTACACAAATGTATTCCACCTGAAAAAACAATTACTAGCTATTTATATCATCACAACACATAGTCCTGAACCTCCACTGTTGGGGACGGGCCTTCAAAAGGTTTTGAAGAATTTAGCCTACACGCTGGCCAGAATGGCGAGGGTCTGATGTTAAATTATAACAATTCCACAAGTTGGTATTAATAGAACCAGGACTGACAGCTCAACATGCTGCCCTCAACACAAAAAGTGTTGTAAATCTACGACCAATGTATGTAAGAAAAGTGTATATCTCATTGGTACAGGTACATGCTGGGGTTCAAACCAACCTTTTTTAAGGTTAGCATTCTAACAACCGAGCCACTATTGCTTGCTGTTTATATATTTTTATTTATTAAAAAATATATATATACTTTGTGCAACGGTGGTAGAATGCTTTCCTTAACATCCCCAAAAGGTGGGTTTGAACCCCAGCATGTACCAATGTTGGAGACATCGGTCCCGGTTCCACTAATACCAACTTGTGGAATTGATTTTACTAGTTATGGAACCGTTAATGTGCTCTCTCACGAAAAAGGTGGTGAAGACAAATTTCTAAGCATTCCATGGATTGTGCCGTGCCCATCATGTGTGGATGAGAAGAATGGTGTCTCGGGCTTGCAACCAACAATAGGCTGGTTTACAACACCACCGTTTCAGTAAAGTCACACCGCTTGCATATCTATCGGTTGGAAATGTTACTTGGATTATTAGTTTTGTGTGTAATGATATTTAATAATAATAAGAGCATAATACCAGCTAACCTTTGGGAGAGTGAGAAATTATTATAATGGGTGCAGAGTACGAAATAAGAATAATAATAATAGTTAAAATCAATCATAAACATACCATAGTAAGTACGAATAACATACCAATATATAAATATGTCATACGATATAATAAATACTTAAATTAAATAAATACTAATATAATAATTATCTATGTCAAGATGTGGAAATTTTGAGAAAGTATGTAATTAATAAATGTTTGAATATATTTAAAGACGGAGCCTGTCTAATAGACAAAGGTAGCCTGTTCCATTGGCAGGTTGCAGAAACAGTAAGAGAATATTTCCGTGTAAAGAGTTTTTAGCTCAGGAAAAAAGCTGGTCTTTCAGAACCCTGGGGTCGGCATCTGCCTCTTTCTTTGGACTTCATGGAGCTGGCTCGTCATCAAACCCCCCAACCATACAATTTTTTTTTCATATTCGTCAGTTAATTGGTTGCGAGCTCAAAAATCAAATTTCGGATATAATACTACTAATTTGTAGAAGCTATACCTATAATAGGTATGTACTAAGTATCCTACCATCCACCTGGCAACGACCTAACACTAGGTTCGGGTGAACGAGAGTTATTTGTGTGAGTAGCCACTCTTTTCCCAATTAGTTACTGTACTGTTACTGTTTTGTCGACTTTCGGGTTGCACATAGGCATGTAGTCTACCTTAATTCTGACTTGCCTGGTGGGTTACTGCTGTACCAGGTATAGTATTCTCATAGGTACTGATAACTAAATGTAAAAGGTTATTAATTGATCGTTGTGGTGCAGTTCTGTATATGTTTTATTTTGTAAATCTGATATAGCTGAGTTTTCCTTGCAGATTCCTTTCTCAGTCAGATTAAACATTAACAGGTCACTGGAATTTGCTAAGCTGCTGGTCTTCTGCTAACAGCTTACTTATTGGACCACTTTGCTGCTTAGTCTTCTACTAGCAGAAGTAGAATCATTCAAAATAATTAAATTAATGACGTTTCATAAATGCCTGTAATAGGTTTACGTGAATAAAGATATTTTGACTTTGACTTTACTTTTTGCACCTGGGTTCGTGAGTCACACGGGCGCTGTTATACCAGTAATAGAGCCCAGCACCAAAAGTGCATGAATTACCTGCGGGTGGTTACCTGCTGAGATCCTGCCGGGGCCCATAAACCATCCGGGCCTGGACGACCCCACTGTCTCTCCGACTCTATGCATCCGTCATAAAAATGTTAATTGTTCTTTACAAATTGACTTACCTCAATATTGTTCAGCTCTGTGAGAGATGACGGAAAGTAATCAATTTTCTTTCCCTTCAGTTTGTAGGCAACTCCAATTTTAATCTCGTCCAGCGTGTCCAGAATGTCCAACTTTGTCAGGCAAATACTGTAAATGACAGCAAAATTATTAAAAACCAACAATTTATTAGAAGAAAAGGTGTCCAATCGGAAGTACATAAAGTCCTAGACCTCCACTGTTGGAGATGGGCCTTCCAGACATATCTGGCCAATTTGGCCTACACAGACGGGTTGGCGAGGGTTTATCAATTTTAATTACAGTTTATTAACAATTGCCTCTGTCGTGGTCTAGCGGTTAAGTCCGTGGACTTAGACTCGGAGGTACCGGGTTCGACTCCTGGTCGGGACACAAAAATATTTATTAATGTAAATAAATACATTTAATTTATATTTAATTTATTTGTGATATTTCTCGAGTTTGGTATGCTGGAGACATTGACGAGCCTTGGCCTATAGTAAAGTTGGCTAAATGTGGATCCGCTTATTTATAAGTGTGGTTTCTGACCACCCAGAAAGGGAAACGGTCGTGATGATACTTTACTTTATTAACAATTCCACAAGTTGGTTTTAGTAGAACCGGGACTGTTACGGCTTGGTATCCTATCCAGATACCTCAAGTTGGTTATTCTTTCCCTTCACCAAAAAGTGACATCTACTAACGTCACTGTTGGCCAAGCTGGAAATAGTGTGCTTCGAGATCTGTGAGTACCTTTTTTCCCCCAAGTCGTATGCCTATGTCTACTTATTTCAGCACCTAGCTTAGATGTGAATCAGGGATAGCCCTAAACGTAGGCAACACAGAATTAGATGCAGTAAAACCACCGAGCTATTATAATTCTTCTTAATTAAAAATATACAGTCCACTACTCCCAGAAGCTCAACCAGGGACCGACAGCCTAATGTGTTCTCCGAGCCACAGGAATGGTGGGAATGAGAGATGAGAGGAATGGTGTTGGGCTTTATTATCATCATATCCCCGAGAATACAGAGTCTAAGTACTAGACCTTTAATGTTGGAGATAGGCCTTCCAGAAATATCTGATAAATTTGGCCTATATAATGTTGGAGATAGGCCTTCCAGAAATATCTGGTAAATTTGGCCTATTTAATGTTGGAGATAGGCCTTCCAGAAATATCTGGTAAATTTGGCCTATTTAATGTTGGAGATAGGCTTTCCAGAAATATCTGGTAAATTTGGCCTATTTAATGTTGGAGATAGGCCTTCCAGAAATATCTGATAAATTTGGCCTATATAATGTTGGAGATAGGCCTTCCAGAAATATCTGGTAAATTTGGCCTATTTAATGTTGAAGATAGGCCTTCCAGAAATATCTGATAAATTTGGCCTATTTAATGTTGGAGATAGGCCTTCCAGAAATATCTTATAAATTTGGCCTATTTCATGTTGGAGATAGGCCTTCCAGAAATATCTGATAAATTTGGCCTATTTAATGTTGGAGATAGGCCTTCCAGAAATATCTGATAAATTTGGCCTATTTAATGTTGGAGATAGGCCTTCCAGAAATATCTGATAAATTTGGCCTATTTAATGTTGGAGATAGGCCTTCCAGAAATATCTGGTAAATTTGGCCTATTTAATGTTGGAGATAGGCCTTCCAGAAATATCTGATAAATTTGGCCTATTTAATGTTCGAGATAGGCCTTCCAGAAATATCTGGTAAATTTGGCCTATTTAATGTTGGAGATAGGCCTTCCAGAAATATCTGATAAAATTGGCTTATTTAATGTTGGAGATAGGCCTTCCAGAAATATCTGGTAAATTTGGCCTATTTAATGTTGGAGTTAGGCCTTCCAGAAATATCTGGTAAATTTGGCCTATTTAATGTTGGAGATAGGCCTTCCAGAAATATCTGATAAATTTGGCTTATTTAATGTTGGAGATAGGCCTTCCAGAAATATCTGGTAAATTTGGCCTATTTAATGTTGGAGATAGGCCTTCCAGAAATATCTGGTAAATTTGGCCTATTTAATGTTGGAGAGACGGGTTGGAGAGGGTTTAATGACAATTTAAGAATGATTCCACAAATTGGTATTAGTGGAACCGGGACCGACTTTGTCTTTTTTCATAAATCGTAAATCTATTAGTTTTGGAAGGAGATTTCATCTGTTGTCTGGAGACTTCGACAAGCTTGCCACTTGTCATGATTGGCCTATAGTAAAGTTGGCTAAATGTGAATCCGCTTATTTATCAGCGTGGTGTCTGACCACCCCGAAAGGGAAACGGTCGTGATGATACTTCTATTTTATCTGTTAAATACTTACGAGGTATACCCGTTGACCATGGAGGTGTACCTGACGAGTACGAGGTCGAGCCACCCACACCTTCGAATTCTCTGTGTGGTCACCCCCACCTCGTGACCACGGGACTGGAGGAGAACTCCCGTTTCCTAAAATAATATGTGTATCAGTAAGTTTTTAAGCTTATTATAGTTTACCACGAATTGAGGAGGTACCGAGTTTGATTCCTGAGCTGGCAGTCTCGACAGCTCGCAGTCTTAGCGGTTTCGGTCGGTAGAACACAGCGTCCTAGACCTCCACTGCTGGAGATGGGCCTTCCAGAACTGGAGAATTTGGCCTACACTCGCCACGCTGGCCAGTCGGTTTATTAAAAAAATGTTGCCACTTACAAAATCAAAAAGCTGATTTCGTCAATATCTTTAGTTGGATTGACCAGTAATACTACAATATGAGAACTAATGTCAATAAAAAATCAGGCAGCTCCATATTAACTATTTCTTTGCCCTAATATGTGTTTTATATCAATGGACAAAAACATTTATTCCTTTGCAACACTAGAAGCAATTGGCTGCTGTCACACGATAAATCAGTATCAATAATATTGGCGAACTTTGGGGGCTGTCAAATTTCGTCACTAAATAGTTTGCGAAACTAATTTGACAGATAAATACCATACATGTTGTCCAAATCTATGACAAATACACATAAGAAAAGTGTATTTCTCATTGGTACATCATTTTAGGATTTTGAAGCTATCGCTATATATAACAAACCATATAACTTACATCGTGTAGTTCTGTGGGGAATGGTCCGTCACCAACCCTGGTAGTGTATGCCTTAACGACTCCCAAAACTTCTCCGAGCACACTGGGAGGAATTCCTAGACCAGTACATACACCACCAATACTGCAGTTTGATGATGTCACGTATGGGTATGTCCCTGGAATTAACATAGTATTTAGTAGACATAGTGGCAAAGTTAAATATACCGCATGTAATTGTCAAAAAATATTTTATTAGGCTTCGGGTGTCATCATCATCATCAGCCTGTGTCTCTCCACTGCTGGATATAGGCCTCCCCCAAGGCTTGCTACTTCACACGATCCAACCCCCACCAGCGACATTCCTTAGGACCCACTCTGCGTCTTCCCATATGTGTTCTTCTCCACTATAGAACCCTTCTACTCCATCGTTCATCGGTTCTACAACAGACATGTCCAGCCCATTGCCACTTCAGTTTACTAATTTTGAAGGCTATATCGGTAACTTTAGTTCTCCGATGGATTTTCTCGTTTCTGACTTTATCCATCAGAGAAATACCAAGCATAGCTCTCTCCATAGCCCCCTCTGCGACTTTAAATTTGTGGACTAGACCCACTGTCAGTGTCCACGTTACTGCTCCGTACGACAGCACTGGAAGAACGCAGGTGTCATTAGTAGAACCTATATTTAAAATAAAAATTGTCACTTTTTTTTAAAGATAAATTTATCCGAAAAACAAAACACTAGTGCATGGTAAATAAATCCGCGTCTGAAAATTGTGATAAATACCTAAAGGCTGGGGAGTGTTATTATTAATTTATCTCGCCCACAGCCGAGAGACGAAATAGAGAGAGAAAGAATTACGTAAGTCAACGTTTGCGCGATCGAAAGCCCCGTGACGCGCAAGCGCCACCACCACCAGCCAAGGCGGCCAGAACCCTGCCACCAAAGGCGAGACCACCACCAGGACCCAAAGCGGCCCAGCCACCTAAGGCGGCCCCGCAACCTAAGGCGGCCCCGCCACCTAAGGCGGCATCACTACCCAAGAGGGCCCCACCACCTATGGCGGCTATTCCGACCACCAGGCCGACAGGAGCGGTACCCAAGCCCAGGGCGTCATCGACTCCCAGGCCCACGACCGAAACAGCAGCCCCGCGCAGCGCGAGGGCACAGGAGGCTGCCTCATCCCACACCCTGGCCCCTATGGTCATGCACCCGGCCGACCCGAGGAGGAGGGAGCACACCCACCCCTCGGCACGGCGCGGCGAAGACGTCCATATAGTCCCCCTCAGACGCCCCTCCGACCTCCAGGTATCGATCCAGATACTTATGGAGGTCCTTATGGCTCTGATGTCAGGCGCCGACCCCATCTCTACTGTGTCCGGAGCACTGATCCGGATCCAGCAGTACCAGCAGCACGGTGTGTGACCTCAGGGTTCTATACTGGAACTCGGGAGGGGTCCGGTCGAACATTGCGCAGCTACGCCTCCTGGCCCAGGAGCAGCGTCCCCATGTGTTGCTTCTCGGAGAGACAAAGCTGCTGCCGACGTCCCCACTCCGTGTGCCCGGCTACTCGGTTTACCGCCGCGACGAGGTGTCCCCGAAGGGCGTTGCCTACCGCGGGACAGCAGCCCTTGTCCGTCTCGACGTGGTGCACGAAGAGCTCTTGTTTACCGAGTACATCAGCACGCGCACGGCCGGCGTGAGGGTCAAGACCGCCGACGGGGAGCTGTGCCTGTATGCGGCCTACCGACCGCCGAAAGGCGGGATGCACGTTCAGGACCTAGTACGAGCCTTCGACGCCAAAGCCCCCACGCTTATCATCGGGGACCTCAACGCTAAGCATACCGCCTGGGGTTCCCGTATCACCAACCAGGCTGGGGAGGCCCTATACCGAGCTTCAGATAGGCTAGAGTACGAGGTGCTTGGACCGGAGACACCTACGCACGTCCCCACCTGCACAGACCACTCCGCGGATGTACTCGACATTGTCGTCTCTCGTGGCCTGAGATCGCCAATTCATCTGGAGGTGCTATACGATACCAACTCTGAGCACCTCCCCCTCCTGGTGATTGTTGCGTCGGCTGCGAATACGAGGCTTGCTCGAGGACGAACAAAGACCGAATGGGGTGCTTTCAGAGCCGCACTGGTTGCCTATGACCGCCCAGGCCTAATTTCGACGCCGGAAGATGTAGAGGATGCCACAAACCGTCTGATGAAGGCCATCCGAGACGCGCAAACAGCCGCTACTACTTCTCAGCCCGCTGACCACTCCAGACGACGAGCGGCTCTCCCGCAACACATCAGGAAGATGCTACAGAGGAAACGCGCTCTCGTCCGCCGCTGGACGCACTCCCGCTGCCCGACGACCAAACGTGAGCTCAACGCGCTGTCAGCGAAGGTGTCTCTGGAGGTCGCGACCTTCCGCGGTCAGTCCTGGGAGCAACTAATGTCGGACATCACAGAGGAAGAGGGAGGTCATACGTCCCTGTACCGCCTTACGAGGCGGCTCACTAACACCCCGCTGCCCATACACCCCCTCGTCGATGCCGCCGGAGTGCGCCACTACGCCGCCCAGAACCGGGCGGACATCCTGGCGGTTCACCTGGAGGGTCAGTTTCGGCCCTTTCCGGTAGTCGACGAGGCCTTTAACGAGCGCACCGAATGCAGAATCCGGGACCTGTTTCGGGAGGAGATGGATCCGCTGCCGGGTCACTACTTCGTCTCGCCGACAGAAGTTGAGCGCATCGCAAGACGTCTACACCCGAGAAAGGCCCCGGGACCGGACGCTATCTCTAACGTGGCACTTAGCCAGCTGCCCCGCAGAGCCCTTGTAGCCTACACAAAACTCTGCAACGGTATTCTCCGCACCGGCCACTTCCCCAGCGCCTGGAAGCTTGGAAAGGTCATCACCCTGCCCAAGCCTGGAAAGGACCGCCGACTCCCCTCCAGCTATAGACCCATCACCTTACTGCCGCACCCCGCGAAGCTGTTCGAGAGACTGCTTCTCCGCCGGATCCGAGATCCACTGACTCCCAGAAGGGAACAGTTCGGATTCCGTGCGGAGCACAGCACCACACTCCAGCTGACGCGGGTGCTGCACTACCTAGCGTCGGAGCTGAACAAGGACCGGTGCTCCGTCGGCGTCTTTCTTGACATGGAGAAGGCGTTCGACCGAGTGTGGCACGCCGGCCTCCTGTCGAAGCTCCTCGACGCTGGTCTACCACCGATGGCAGTCAGGGTACTTTCATCGTTCCTGGAGGGAAGACGATTCTTCGTGCAGGTGGACGAAGCATCGTCTGCAGAGAAACCCATTTTAGCTGGCGTCCCACAAGGAAGCTGTCTGTCTCCAGCGCTCTACGCCACCTTCACTGACGACATCCCCACCCTCGCCGGACACCTGCGGAGGGGGGAGAAGGATGTCGTCTTAGCGCTATACGCCGATGACAGCGCGTACTTCACCTCGGCAGTAAAGGCCGTAAACGCCGTAAGGAAGATGCAGAAGTTGCTGGACCTATTGCCGCCATGGTTGGACAGATGGCGAATGTCGGCAAATGTCGAAAAGACCGCCGCCATTCTGACGTCCTCCCGCCGACCGCCGGACCCGCTGCTGCTTCGTGGGGAAAGAGTGAGCTGGTCGGACACCGTCACCTACTTGGGGTGCGTGATCGATCGCCGCCTTCGCATGGGCCCCATGGCACGCCACACCATTAACCGCGCGAAAGCCGCTCGGGCCCAGTTGAGGCCACTGCTGCACTCGTCGCTACCACCCCGGGTAAAGGTTAATATATACAAGACCTTCGTCCGATCACGCCTCACCTATGCCGCTCCGGCGTGGCACCACCTGCTGGCTCCAACCATTAAGGCCAGGATACAGGCCCAGCAGAACATCTCCTTACGCGCGACCGTCGGGGCCCCCTGGTTCGTGCGCAACACCGTCCTCCACGACGACCTGAAGATGGAGACCATCGAGCAGTTTGTGGCCAGGCTCTCGAAGTCCATGTTCGATCGAGCCGACCACAGCCGCTTCGATCATCTTCGGGGAATCGCGCCTCTCCACGCACGGCCACCGGAAGGCCGCCGCCTGCCCCGGGAGATCCTGAGGACCGAGGCGTAGCCCGTGCCGTTGTTACCACATAGACACTGCTCACAAGGGGCCACACCTTTCGTAGCCCCTTCCTTGGCCACCCTTAGGCCAGGGTAAAAATAGAAACCGGCGGGTTGTTGCCCGCTGAGACAAACTGCAGCCTAACGGGGCCACCCCATAGGCTTCCGTACGCTAGCGCGTGCGTTGAAAGAAAAAAAAAAGAAAAGCATGAGTGGCGATATTTTTAGGATAACTTCTTTGCACCGTAACTTAAGATCTTATTACTAAATAATTAAAATAAAAAATACGTAGTTTTTTATTTTTATTTTAGATTATAATATAAAAATATTTGCTCTATAATAAATTCCACGCAGTATAAGATAGGGCAAAAAGTCAAACCGGTTTTCCGGCATGCAAATTATTCTTAAACTAAATCATTGAATGACAACAAAAATAATAATTTCATTCTCATATAAAAGAGAATTCAAATTCAAGTATTTCCCTGGGTTCACTGATCGCCAGTCTAAATATTGTCACTAACTCGGCCCGCCATACACAATGCCATGTTGGTACCAACACTAATGTATGGAAGCGAGACGTGGGTATGGGAGAAGACTCACGGGGAGTGACGTCACTTAATAATAAATAAAAAAAGAAATTAGAATAACAAAACTTACCAAAATCAATATCCAACATGGCGGCGTTGGCTCCTTCAACCAGTATCTTCTTTCCTTCCCGAATCTGGTTGTACAGGTAGGTCACAGTATCTTTAACTAGAGGTCTAACCCGATCCGCATATTCCTAAAAAAATATGTCTAAATTAATTAATTACCCTATGAAATCTGCAATCGTAACAATTTAACCTAATCCCTCCCTCTCCATTCCGCAACCGAATAGAGGTCAGAATATGCCCCACATACCGTAGTCACCCTCCCTTCGCGTACCTATAAATTTGGGGACTCATACATCTGTCGTACGATAAAGATGTGGAATGCTCTTCCAGCCTCTATGTTTCCACTTTCCTATAACTTGGAGTCCTTCAAGCGAAGTGTGAAAAAGCATCTAGTCAAGCCGGCATAGTGTTGGGGACTGATGGCAGTTTTTTTTTAATAAATAAATATTTTCACAGGTTACACAGCGCCATCTAGTTTCCGTGGTAAGCTACGAGGCTTATGTTACGGAAACTAGATGGTTGATAAACTACATATTATACTTTTTTTTTTTGTAAATATATACATATTATACATATAAACACCCAGACCGAGACAAATTATACAATGTACAACTTGCCCCCGGTGGGAATCGATCCCACGACCTCCCGAGTTCACGGCAACGTTTGTTACCACTAGACCACGGAGGCGGTCAGTTATGAGTGTCTGATTTCAGTTGCAACAACATTAATGGACCTTGCGCGCCACTTACCTTGACCGTTAAGAATTTTAAACGAAATTGTTATGTCTGCAATATGCCTACGGTTGGACAGCAAAATTATTTCCAAAAAGTCAGCGAATTTTATTCACACACATCGTGGTGGCGCGGGTTTCGTGGATTGTATCTAGGTGCGGGGTTTGCGATAATCTTCAAATTAGATACAGGGTGCGCCACTTATTTGAAAAAACTCCCGAGCGGTGAGTTGGGTGGGTAGAGGGGTGAGGGTGGGAGCTATTGGAGGGGGAAGTCCCCAAGTTTGTTTCTTCCTCTAGTCAGTTGCTATCATGCTCTGGCCTAGAGAACAGCGGGCATACGCCGTCGAGAGCTTCTTTTCTAATCGAAATGATGGAGGATTTTTTTCTTCCAAGCCTCGAAGAAATAAACGCTAAGGATGTGTGGTTTCAGCAAGATGGAGCCACAGCACACACAGCACGAGGCTCAATGATTTTTTTGCGACAACATTTCCCCGACCGGCTTATCTCTCTCAGAGGCGATCTCACATGGCCGGCTCGCTCTCCAGATTTGGCTTCATGCGATTTCTTTTTATGGGGTTATTTAAAATCCCTGGTTTATGTCGATCGGGCACGGACAATAGCTCACCTCAAAAACAACATTCGCGACGCCATTGCCAACATACCGATTGATATGCTGCAAAGAGTGGACACTAACTTCAGAAATCGACTTAATCAGTGTATGCGCAATGGGGGTCGCCATTTAACTGATGTCATTTTCAACTGTGTATAAAAAAAAATTTGGGAAAATGTATTCTAAAATAAAATAAAAATTAAAACAATAACTGAAGTACTTTTGTTTTTAATGACCTTTTAAATAAGTAAGTTTCTCTGGCGCACCCTGTACATAGACGATACTATGATAATCGGTGCAATAAACAAACTAGAAAGGAAACTGGTAAAGGAACTCACCTGATGTCCTCGGCACCAGCACTTATAAATTGTTCTTACACTAATTTTGCGGGTTTGGCGAATGCGGGCGAAAACAACGATCGCGGCGATTTCTTCAGCGTCTTCTATGACGACTGTAGGACAACGACTGCGCGACCACGACGACTATATTTCGATTCGACGATTACCACCACCATGCGGCGCGGCAGTTATATAGGCACTTCCTCAACTTCAGTGCGCAAGCGCCGGCCTTTGGACTAGTGAGCGGGATGGGTAATATAGAAAGGAAGCGGCGAGAAAGAGATAGGACAAGGGTATAGGGGTAACAAATTAGGAAGTCTGTTTATGCACCGACAAATCACAATAACGCCTAACCATCCAAAATTGGTCGAATTATCGCGATCGGCGCGAACACACATCGTGGTAGTATAAAAAAAAATCTGACTGATTTACCTTATATTTGTCTAGCTCGGCCGTCACATCCACCACCAGATCCGGAAACATGCGCTTATAGCTTTCTATTAATGTACGGAACCTGAAAACAATGTTTAAACAATGGTGAAAATAAATAAAATATTTATTAATATTTAACTGCCTCAGTGGTCTAGCGGTTAAGTCTGTGGATTTAACCCAGGAATCGAACCCGGTAGGTACCCCAGAGTCTAATAAATTATTTCATTACATTTAAATAGAAAGAAAGAAAAAAGTTTATTTGTCACAAAAAAAAACACAAGCAGTAAAATAATAATAACACAACAAACAAGATGTAGTGACAAATAGGGAATCAGCTCAGTAATAATCCCTCACAATGATATACCTAAATATAAATAACATAATAAATAAATATAAAAATACCAACAATATTCTACAAGGAATATAATAATGATTATTGTATCAGCACAAACTAATTACGTAAAAATTAAAAAGAAGCAGTATTAATAAAAAACTGATCCTTAAAATAAATAAATAATATACATAAGCCATGGCTATATAATTTGGCTAATCATTAAAATAAATAAATAATAAATTATATTATTTACAGAATCCTGTGACCGTCATCAAACGTCAGAGTTGAGTTAAATGAAATAATTTATTTGTCAGAAACATGGTAGGTACAGGGATGTAAATTATTACATGTAATTATATCACATGCTTCGCTATTCCTAGCATACAAATATTTATTTCGTCACATGACTTTGTCGAGCTTAGTGTCTAGGTATTCTTCTGTCGAATAAAAACATTTATTAACCAGCATTTGTTTGACTCTTAATTTGAACAGTTTTAGTGGCTGTTTGCGTTGTGATGCTGTGCAGATGGGCAGGCAGGTCTCAAATAATAACGACTTCGTCTTCTTTGCATAAAATGTGTTTAATCGGGTAAAAAAATACATGCGTCTCGTTCCGCGATTCAAAAATGTCTCTTCATAAAATTAACAAATTAAAATTTAAACGACACGTTGGGCCGGCTGCAGCGACCTCTCCCGGTGGAGCGCCATCTAGTGAGTTTACCATGAAGTTGTGCAATTAGTGGGCAACTTAGTCTGCAATTAATCGGTAATGATTCTCAATAATATCGCTAGATGGCATTGTCCTCAACAGTGGCAGCTCCATTATAGTAACTGGAAGCTTATTAAATATCTTTGTTGCCATTGCAATTTCGGCTGTATTGAGTACTTTTATGAGCTGGAATAATTATTCTACTAGGATAACGCGTTTTAAAATTGCAATTATCCCCAAGAGTTTTAAAAAGTTCCGGGTGGCTTTTTACAAATAAACAGCATTCAAGTATATAGATAGGAGGAACAGACAGTTATGAAACCATGTAAGTGTGGGAAGCGAACAAGTAGAGAAGATGCATCGCACCTGACGGCAGAACTGAACTGACACCCATCGCAAAATTTCTGTGTGGTGTGCCGAAAACCGAGTCCAGTTCAATGTGGCAGTGTTTGGCCAAAGATTGAAACAGCAGGTCTCGACAGATCGCTACCCTAGCGATTTCGGTCGGTAAGTAATAAAAAAATGTTGCCACTTAAAAAAAACAAAAACCTGATTCGGTCAATTTCATTAGTTCCAAAGAACGGTAATATTTTACTATAATAATAATAATCGTTTATTTCCAATAAAATCCTATGTACATGTTTTTCTATTGGAGACCCACACTAGGAAGGCCGGTATTGTGGGGTCTCAATTACACTAAATCTATAATTTAACATTTGACATCAATGTCACATACTTTTAACGAGAACAACAAATAGGCGGACTGATGGTGGTAATTTGCCCAGTCTACTGGGTCAGGGAAGTATCCACCGTTCGTGCCGATAAACCCAGTAAAGTGTATCCACAAGGTTCAGGATCAGACTCGAATTACCATCATGCCCAGTCAAGCCGGCATAGCGGTGAGGACTAAAGTCAGTTCATGGTGTCTGATTCTAGTAAAGTAAGGTATCTTTACTATAGGCCAATCGTTGACAAGTGGCAATCCCGTCGATGTCTCCAGCGTACCAAACTCGAGAAATATCACAAATAATGCTTAGGCCTTAACCGAGGCAGTTACGGAGGTGTCTGATTCTAGTTGCTAACGTTCATGGGCCTTGCGCTCCACTTACCATCAGGTAGGCAAGGTCACATGTCGTGCTAGTATAAAAAAAAATGCTTACTTTTCTTCAAAAATAGCACAATCTCCTATAAGATCAGCTATCCGCACTCCATTGCGGGTCGCCTTGCAGGAGTAGGTCGGACCAATACCTTTCTTGGTGGTGCCGAGGGAATTCTTGCCTTTCTCAGCCTCTTGGAGTCCATCCACCTGGAAATACCAGTTATTATTACAATTGTATTTTATTTAAATGTTTTAAAATAATAACAATAAATAAACAAAACGACACACATAATTGACATTGCTATCCCAAATACACACAACTTGCAAAGTACAATAGCAGAAAAAATAAGAAAATACACCGATCTTAAAGATGAAATATCCCGCCACGTCACAATAATGACCGCCTCCGTGGTCTAGTGGTAACAAACGTTGCCGTGAACTCGGGAGGTCGTGGGTTCGATACCCACCGGGGGCAAGTTGTACATTGTATAATTTGTCTCGGTCTGGGTGTTTATATGTATAATATGTATATATTTACAAAAAAAAAGTATAATATATAGTTTATCAACAATCTAGTTTCCGTAACACAAGCCTCGTAGCTTACCACGGAAACTAGATGGCGCTGTGTGACCTGTCTGGAAATATTAATATTTTGTTTTTTGAGAAAGTATGTAATTAATAAATGTTTGAATATATTTAAAGACGGGGCCTGTCTAATTTACAAAGGTAGCCTGTTCCATTGGCGGGCTGCAGAAACAGGAAGTTAAATAATGGTAGGGACTGATGGCGGTCGTCAATGGCGGGCGTCACTACCCATCGCTGGCCAGCTGTTCGTTGCAAGGTAAGTTAGTCTGTCATATTAGTATTAAAAAATGTGGGTAGTTGTCACAAATTTAACATAGTTTTATTTATTATCATTAATTCGTTCCTGACAGTTTGGTATTGGTCCAAAATAAGCGACATAGACATTAAACAATAGCACTCATTAACTTCGAAAAATGTTTTAGGGCCACCAAATTGAATTACCTAACGAAAAATGAATTAGGGCCACCAAATTAAATTACCTAACGAAAAATGTTTTATTAATATTTTGCACGCACCTGATTTTAAATGGCGCGCAAGGTCCATCAATGTTAGCAACTAGAATCAGACACTCGCGACTGACATCAGTCTCTAACACTATGCTGACTTGACTGGACATGACGGCAATTTGAGCCTGATCCCGAAACGTCAACACGTCGGGAAAGTATCCACCGTTCGTGCCGATAAACCCATTAAAGTGTATCCACAAGCCGGCATAGTGTTAGAGACTGATTCCAGTTGCTAACATTCATGGAAGTAATTGTAACTAAAGGAAAGTACTCATTCATCAAACATCACAAATTCATCAATATCCAATTTTACTAAATGACCAAACGACGTTCAGCCAGCTTGTTAAACTTTGCGATTAATTAGCTAGTAGTTCTTTGGCCATTTAATTAGATGACGGCATTTAATGAACGGCCTGGGCGTCCAATTAGCTGGCTAATTTAACCAAATAGTTTCGACAAAGCCATGCTACGAATCGAACATCAGGTGCTACTTCGAAGTAATAGACTTTTGCGATTTAGATTAGTTTCGTGTAAATAATAAATTATTTATTGTACAAAAACAAAATAAGTGAGGCGACAGCTTAAAGCATTTTCTACCAACTAACCTACGTGATTGAGATCTGTTACAAGCGGGTTACGAAAACAATTTATATTTAAGAAAATATATTACAAATGCGTACACAAAATAATACATAATAAAGAACCTCAGGGAGTGGTTCGGGATGAGCACCAGATCCTTCGATAGGAGATGGCACCGTAAGGAGAAGAAGAAAGCTTTTTAATCTAGCCAGAGCGTGGCGAGTGTAGAGCAAATTCTCCAGATATATGTTCTGGAAGGCTCATTTCCAATAGTGGAAGTCTCTTGTGTTCTAGGGACTGTATGATAAGGCTTTTTTTTTAATTTGAGTAAAGTAAGGTGATCAGAAACCCCGCATTTATTTATTTGCATTAGAAAATGGTGGCAACCTTATAAAAATAATTATATGTTAGTATGGTCCTAATTATTTCATATGTCTATGGTTTCAATAGTAAATTATGCATTCTTGGCTCAACAAAGTTGTATGTAAATTATTAACCACGTTTTTAAAGAAGCTGATTCACATTTAGCCAACTTTACTATAGGCCCATCACGACAAGTGGCAAGCTCGCCGATGTCTCTAGCGTACCAAACTCGAGAAATATCACAAGGAAATAAAATACATACATACATATCTTCACGCCAGATCCCTTGCGGGGTAGGCAGAGACAATTGAGCGCCATTTGACACGATCACGACATACTTCTTTCGCTACGTCGACATTCATTAACCTCTTCATACATGCCCTTTGGTTACGAAGACTTTTTAATGCACCTTCAGTCAGTGTTTTATTTATTTGATCGTGATATGTGAGTCTCGGTCTACCAGGGCCTCTTTTACCTACAACTTTCGCATTATATATCTGGTTCGTCAATCTTTCATCGCTGATCCTTTCAACATGCCCGAATCATCGTAGCATGCCTTTCCTTATTTTTGTCCCTATGCTTTCCTTCATACCAACCCTTTTCCGTATTTCGTCGTTACGTATGCGGTCCACCAAAGTGACGCCACATATCCGCCGCAACGACCGCATTTCTACTGCATTAACCCTACTCTCATGCGTATTCTGACGTATCCACGTCTCGCTTCCATACATCAGTGTTGGTACCAACATGGCATTGTGTATGGCGAGCCGAGCTTTGTCACTGACATTTCGACTGCCGATCAGTGACCCTAGGGCACCGTTAACACTATTTCCCGCGTTCACTCTTCTTTCAACGTCCCTATCGTACTTCCCATCCGCAGTGAAAACACTGCCCAGATATATAATTTCATTTACTTGTTCTAGAGTTTCATCATCAATCTTTATCGTCACGGTTGTCATCCTTCTTCTTTCAAACACTAGTACCTGGGTTTTTCTCGCATTCAAACGGAGTCCTTTTCCTGCACATCCCTCCTTCATTCTTGTGACTAGTGATTGCAGTTGTTGTTCGGACGATGCCATAAGAACAGCATCATCTGATATAATAAAAACTATTTTTTTTTTATACCGAGCACGACAAGTGACTCCGCCCCCACCTGATGGTACGCGAGGTCCAAGAATGGGAGCAACTGACGCCAGCCTCAGACGACCGACATCAGTCCCTACCACTATGGCGACCTATAAAGATATAAAGGACTCCAGGTTATAGGAATGGGGAAACACACTGGCTGGAAAAGCATTCCACATATGTAAGAGTCTCCAAATTTGTATGTACGCGTAGGGATAGTGGCTACGGTATGTGGATGAATATTTTGGCCTGTGCGGGTGGTTCGGTTGCGGAATAGAGAAGAAGGGATAAGGTTGTGGAGCTCTTCGTGTAGAATGGTGGATGGTGAGCGTATTATCGCGCAATAAAAAAAAAGGAGGCCTCCTTTTCTTAAACCAGCCTATTGTCGGTCGCAAGCCCGAGACACCATTCTTCTCATCTCCTACCCACACGATGGACCCGGCACCCGCACGGTGAATCCATGGAATGCTTAGAAATTTGTCTTCTTCTGTAGACCACGCTCAGGGAGGCCACATCTCGGCGAAGCTGCAGCGATAGTATACAACAATGTTAAACAAACCACTTCTTATGTTAAATGACATCTGTCAAGAAGTAACATCAATAACTCTCCTTTCAACACGGTACTGACATACGAAATTAGCATCTAATGTTAGAATTTTCATTAAACGAACGACTTGTGCTAAAAAAAAGTGGTATTTTCATGCTAACATTTCTTAAAACGAACGCGGCCTAAGTTAAGCTTTTGTATTTTTAAAGAAGAGAGAAGTCAGTGTACGAGACTTGAATAATCTTTAAAAATGCTGACCTACTTAAATAGTTAATTATCTAGAAATTATGTCCTTGAAAGCTCATCTTCAGCAGTAGGGGTCAAACCTTGTTCTAGGGGATGTGATGACAATCTTAAAAAAAGTAAAAAAAAAAGTAAAAAATAATTTATTATAATATAATTACAAAAAAAACCTAATCTACGTAAACGACATTTTGAGGTAACAATTTCAGTTCATAAGGTAGATTGCTATAAACTTTAATACACATGCTTTTTTCTTCTTAGTCGCTACATTCTTTTTTATTATTCTTATTATTCTTATTTCGTACTCTGCACCCATTATAATAATTTCTCACTCTCCCAAAGGTGAGCTGGTAGAGAATACCATACGGTATTATGCTCGCCTATGTACATTATTTTATATTTGAGTGCAATAAAGAATTATATTATTATTATTGGCAGCGTGAGTGTAGTGTGCCCTCCTTTAAAATAGGCGTGAGTTTCTACCAAAAAATCATATCCTCATACGTACCATCTATAAGTCATCATCATCATCAGCCTATATCTCTCCACTGCTGGATGTAGGCCTCCCCCAATGCTCGCATCTTACAATAACCTTCAAACGTCCTCCTCAAACGATATCCTATAAAATCGAAATTTACCGTAAAAGTTCAATTAACCTGCTGATGCACGTCGAAGACCAGGTGAGCGCGGTCCGAGAGGATCAGTCGGTCCTGCCAGTCCGTCATGCCCTTCAGCTCGTTCTTCCTTAAC
Source organism: Tinea semifulvella (assembly GCA_910589645.1). Taxonomy (NCBI): domain Eukaryota; kingdom Metazoa; phylum Arthropoda; class Insecta; order Lepidoptera; family Tineidae; genus Tinea; species Tinea semifulvella. The sequence goes on from OU342620.1 coordinate 4,483,360, forward strand.
TCCTCAAACAGACCTGGCAAGTGGATCACCACGCCGTTACCTGGAGACAAGGAAATATGTCTTCTTAATTTTTTTTTAATACTGCGCCCACCTGATGGTAAGTGGCGCGCATGGTCCATAAATGTTAGCAACTTGAATCACACACTAATGTCCGACATCAGTCCCTAACACTATCCCGGCTTGACTAGATGCCTTTTCACACTTGGCTTGAAGGACTCCGGGTTATAGGAAAGTGGAAACACAGAGGCTGGAAGAGCATTCCACATCTTTATTGTGCGACAGATGTATGAGTCACCAAATTTATAGGTACGCGAAGGGATGGTGACTACGGTATGTGGGTGCATATTCTGACCTGTGCGTGTGGTTCGGTTGCGGAAAAGGTTATAATAGGGTAGTTGACTAAAAAGTCACGACTGTTCCCCTTCTGAGGTGGTCAGAAACCACGCTTATAAAGAAGCGGATTCACATTTAGCCAACTTTACTATAGGCTAATCATGACAAGTGGCAAACTCGTCGATGTCTCTAGCATACCAATGAAATGAAATTTATTTAAATTAATAAATATTATTTTGTCCCGATCAAGAATCAAACCCGTTACCTCTGAGTCTAAATCCACGGACTTAACCGCAAGACCACGGAGGTGGTTGACTATTTTTAATAGCGTTTTGCACTGTCAGTTTCCTTTATTTAAGAAATTCCATTATAAGGAACGGAACAGGGCTGCAGTAGTTCTTGAGATAGTAGTTTGCGGGGACAGAAACTTACGTCTCACAAGACTACCAATTTTAATAGCGTTTTGCACTGTCAGTTTCCTTTATTTAAGAAATTCCATTATAAGGAACGGAACAGGGCTGCAGTAGTTCTTGAGATAGTAGTTTGCGAGGACAGACACTTACGTCTCACAAGACTACCAATTTTAATAGCGTTTTGCACTGTCAGTTTCCTTTATTTAAGAAATTCCATTATAAGTAACAGAATAGGGCTGCAGTAGTTCTTAAGATAGTAGTTTGCGGGGACAGACACTTACGTGTCACAAGACTACCAATTTTAATAGTGTTTTGCACTGTCAGTTTCCTTTATTTAAGAAATTACATTATAAGTAACGGAATAGGGCTGCAGTAGTAATTGAGATAGTAGTTTGCGGGGCAGACACTTAAGTCTCACAAGAATACCAATTTTAATAGCACTGTCAGTTTCATTTATTAAAGAAATTCCATTATAAGGAACGGGAATAGGGCTGCAGTAGTAATTGAGATAGTAGTTTGCGGGGCAGACACTTAGGTCTCACAAGAATACCAATTTTAATAGCACTGCCAGTTTCATTTATTTAAGAAATTCAATTATAAGGAACGGAATAGGGCTGCAGTAGTAATTGAGATAGTAGTTTGCGGGGCAGACACTTAGGTCTCACAAGAATACCAATTTTAATAGCACTGTCAGTTTCATTTATTTAAGAAATTCCATTATAAGGAACGGAATAGGGCTGCAGTAGTTCTTGAGATAGTAGTTTGCGGGGCAGACACTTAGGTCTCACAAGAATACCAATTTTAATAGCACTGCCAGTTTCATTTATTTAAGAAATTCAATTATAAGGAACGGAATAGGGCTGCAGTAGTAATTGAGATAGTAGTTTGCGGGGCAGACACTTAGGTCTCACAAGAATACCAATTTTAATAGCACTGTCAGTTTTATTTATTTAAGAAATTCCATTATAAGGAACGGAATAGGGCTGCAGTAGTTCTTGAGATAGTAGTTTGCGGGGCAGACACTTAAGTCTCACAAGAATACCAATTTTAATAGCACTGTCAGTTTCATTTATTTAAGAAATTCCATTATAAGGAACGGGAATAGGGCTGCAGTAGTAATTGAGATAGTAGTTTGCGGGGACAGACACTTACGTCTCACAAGACTACCAATTTTAATAGCGTTTTGCACTGTCAGTTTCGTTGATTTAAGAAATTCCATTATAAGGAACGGAATAGGGCTGCAGTAGTTCTTGAGATAGTAGTTTGCGGGGCAGACACTTAGGTCTCACAAGAATACCAATTTTAATAGCACTGTCAGTTTCATTTATTTAAGAAATTCCATTATAAGGAACGGAATAGGGCTGCAGTAGTTCTTGAGATAGTAGTTTGCGGGGCAGACACTTAGGTCTCACAAGAATACCAATTTTAATAGCACTGTCAGTTTCATTTATTTAAGAAATTCCATTATAAGGAACGGAATAGGGCTGCAGTAGTTCTTGAGATAGTAGTTTGCGGGGCAGACACTTAGGTCTCACAAGAATACCAATTTTAATAGCACTGTCAGTTTCCTTTATTTAAGAAATTCCATTATAAGGAACGGAATAGGGCTGCAGTAGTTCTTGAGATAGTAGTTTGCGGTACGTACAATTAGAAACAAATATATATTTTGAGTCAGGGCGAAGTCTTGCGAGTCCAAGATCAAGTTGCTTGAGCAACTCTTAACCAATGATAATCCTACAAACAGATGCATGAAAGACAAAACAATGTATTTTATCTATGTACAATGTACACATCATGTGATTAGATTACATATAATCTGTGATGGACATATTTTTATCTCACATTATGTGCAGTGTTTACATCACAACTAGCATTTACCTTAATATAAGTAAATATTCATTGAATTTTATCTGAGGACCCGGAACCCAACTTTATATCGATTGTCGAAGTTATACTATTTTATTCGTAGCGAAGTTTGCTATTCTGTTTGACTGTCTTCGTAGACTAGCGATTAAGACAGCAGATTTAGATTACGGGTTCGATTCGTAGTCGAGATCACAAAACAATCCCTTCGTTCCGAGACGCGATAATAGTAACCTAAGCACGCTCAAAGGTGTTCCGAGACGCGCTTAAACTGTTTTGCCAAAGCAATGTGACGTCACAAGTGAAAAAAAAATGTCTGTAACACAGCAAGTTATTTTAAATTACCAAAATAAGTTAATAATATTAAACATATAAAAATGAATAAACCGAGAGATGTATGTTTGTTATTATTCATACTCAAAGATGTGTAATCCGCAACAACAAATTTGATTCGGAACGAGACGGTCAGTGTCATATTCGTTCTAAGCGCTCTGAGCGCGATTCGGAATGAGGGTTTCTTGTATGTCAAGAACATATGATATTTTCTAAAAGCCCGTCCGTTACATTATGTCAATGCAAATATTGATTCTCACGTGTTTAGTGTTATTATGCTAATATGTCAGTCTGTTTGACGTCAGAGGATACGTAAACTTGTGTAGCTCTTAAACAAAAACAGAAAGTGACCAAATTACAATCGCTTCATGTTAAAAGGATATGAGAGACCATTTTTAAGATATCACCAATCGGTAGAAGCCCACTTTTCGCATACCAATGGCGAGCACTAACTACAGACAAAATACATTTTTAATTAGAGCTTGTAATACTCTTAATACACACATCAAAAAAGTCTAGGGATCAAGCATGTTTATGCGGATTTCTTGTGATTGAGATGTGGCTTTGTAATAAATTTATGATTTTATAAATTTATATGGATCCTTTTTGGTGCATTTCATAATTTAAAACAGGAACTGTCAATCAAATTCGAGTAAAAGATGAAAATCAGCTGTCAATATTTTCCCTATAAAAACATAAGACGCATTGAAGACATTATTAGTGCTACTGTTTCCCTACTACTGATTAAAACCAACGTTATTATGGAGCGGCGACGTCATTTAAGCAGGGAAGAAATGATCAGAGCCGTGGGAATGATAGAAGCTGGTTCCCGGCAACGTACTGTGGCTTTAGCTCTGAATACAAGTCAGAGTGTTATCAGTCGACTTTGGACACGTTACCGAACCACTGGTACCGTGGCTGAGCGCCATGGAGGACGGTATCGCTGCACCACACGGAGACAAGACCGATACATTCAAATCACAGCTCGAAGAACTCCAACAATAACCGCCATGATGTTAGCCGTGAGCCTTCATCGCTCTTCAGGGAACTTAATTAGCGACCAAACAGTCAGAAACCGCTTGCATGAAGTGAACCTTCATTCCCGAAGACCGCTACGGGTACCACCTATAGCAATGCACAATCGTAGGACTCGATATCAATGGGCTCTTGAACACAGAAATTGGACAGAAGAACAATGGCGTTTCGTGTGCTTTTCTGATGAGTCTCGTTTTGGTATGAGGCCGGATACAAGACGTATACGACACTGGAGAACCCCTGGACGCCAACAGCGATTAAAATCCTGCCAGGAAGTCCATCCTTATAGTGGTGGAACCATCATGGTATGGGCGGGTATTTCGATCGGCGGAAGAACTGAGTTGATTTGGATCAGAGGCAACCTCAACGCTCAAATTTATGCTGAGACGGTTGTATCAGACGTCATCGTTCCTCTACAAGTGCATATCGGTCCCTTATTTCAGTTAATGCATGATAATGCACGACCGCACACCGCAAGAGTTGTAAGACAGACTCTCGCCGCAGCTAACATCAATGTCCTGCCCTGGCCTGCTCAGTCGCCAGACTTGAACCCGATTGAGCATGCATGGGATATTCTTCAGAGAAGAGCTCTGCCGAATATGGAAGGTATCCAGTCGCAAGAAGACCTTTTTTTGTTGTTGCAACGAACATGGGCGGCCATTCCACAGCGTGATTTGGATGAACTCATTTTGAGTATGCCAAACCGATGTTCTTGTGTTGTTAGTGTTCGCGGTAGAAACACGGATTATTAATTGTTTAAGTTACCCAATAAAATTAAAAAAAAAACTGTTATTTCAGTCTTTTTTTCGAACTTTAATGTTAGTGGTTCAAATGTCAAAAATCCCTTTATTAGGAAAATGGCAATTTTTTTTACTAATGCAAAGGTGACTTGGTTTATCGTTACTGTAGACAAACGAAAACATTTTATTTGATCAATCCTTAAAGAAAATTTTAATGAATATCAATCAGGAGAAAAGTTATTGCAAAAATATATGTTGATCCCTAGACACTTTTGATGTGTGTACATTCATTGATGAAACTGATGTTGATATCTTTCATGACAAGGTGATGGCAGTGAGAAATGCGTTTAACTTAATGTTCTTTAAACGATAATAGTTATTGTTATTGTACAGTTATTAGTTTATTGCATAAAGTGGTACTTTGTAGATGCTTTCATCGTTCATAATATGTATTATTCTAACACTACTAGTGAAAACTTGTAAATGACTTTCTGTTTCTAGTTTTCCTTAAAAAAAAAAAAAAAAAATTGTAGCACCATCTATTATACCACCATTCACTTTCTATGATATACGATAGGGATGTTGAATGAAGAGTGAACGAGGAAAATAGTATTAACGGTGCCCTGGAGTCACTGATCGCCAGTCCAAATGTTAGTGACAAAGCTCAGCTCGCCATACACAATGCCATGTTGGTACCAACACTGATGTATGGAAGCGAGACGTGGATATGTAGAGTAGGGTAGGGGGTCGAAATACAAAAAATGGTGGGTATAAAAGAAAGCATGGGACAAAAATAAGGAAAATCATGCTACGATGGTTCGGGCATGTTGAAAGGATGAGCGAAGAAATATTGACGAACTAGATGTATAATGCGAAAGTTGTGGGTGAAAGAGACCCTGGCAGACCGACACTCACATATCACGATTAATAAAACGCTGGCTGAAGGTACATTACGAACAAAACGGCATGTATGAAGAGGTTGATGAATGACGACGAAGTAAAAGAGGTATGTCGTGATCGTGTCAAGTAGCGTAATTGTCTCTGCCTGCAATGGATCTGGCGTGAAGATATGTAGTATAGCGTTATAGCGTTAGAGTAGTATATATGTATGTTTATGTATAATAATGTGTATTATTAGTATGTAGTATATTGATATTATGATATATATGATGTAAGTATATATCAATCCTATTAAATTAACTTTTATAATTATAGTATTATTATTATTTCTATGATTGCACCTATAATTGTTCAAATTTGTCCTTAAGGTTTGGCTGCCAGAGAATGTCTTCGGGCATTAAGTCCGCCTTTGTACTTTGTGCAATAAAGTTTTTTAAATAAAATAAATAAATGTATGTATGTACGTATCTACACTTTCTCGAATTGGATAGAACGAACCAAATGCCAAAATGTCAGCTGACTGCTGTCACACGGTAAAACTGTAGCGATATTATTAGATAATTTAAAAATTTCATCGCTTAATAAATTAATAAATAAGTTAATTGGACAGATAAATTCGGTACGATTCCACTATACATCCAAACGGACGCCTTTTTAATCAAACTATTCGAATAGACGTAATTATTTAGCGGACTGTTTTTTTTATTTTTTCGTCACGGAATTGAAGACCAGATTTGGTCTGTTAAAAGGCTCAAAATTTAGGGAATTTTCGCAAGTGATAATTCTTCTATAACTTTCAATTATTTGTAAACACCATGATTTACGTAACAAAAATGTTGGTACAAATTCATAATTAGATTTTGTCAAAGCATGAAATACCTAAAAAAAATGTCGTGCAATAAGTAATGACAGAATTACTAAGACCATGTATTTTTGTATCAAAATCAGGACTAAACTTTAATTATTGTTAGGGATACAAATTTTAATATTCATTTATAGGAGAGTTTGGTTCTGGGAAAGAGAGATGAGACACCATTCTGGTGTATGTAAATGTATTGACGGCAGACCTGCTTAGGCCCAATTCTTTCAGTAAATGTTGCAAAGATTTTGCTGGAATTCCTTCCACAACAACTTCCACTGCGTAAAGCTGAGAAATTATCTTCTTCTTCTTCGGTCTTGAACCCGATCCTGATCATTTATTCAGTGATATTATTTTTTTCAAGTTTCGAGAAAATACCAAGATGTCTGGCCTATAATAGGCTGATGCAGTTAGTTCATCTGGGTTTTTTATTTTATTTTTTTATTTATTTGTTAAGGTACAAAAAACAGTTGACAGTCAAAACATTTAACAAAATACAGTGATATAAATAAGTAGTAAGTTTGCCAACCTAACATTTGTACACAGCATGCAGTAAACAATATCAAGAATGAAATACAGAAAGACATTAATATCTAAATTTATACATAAAAATAACAATTTGGCATATATAACTAAAATTATATATATTTATATATACCCAAAAACAATAATAATATAATAGTAGTAATACCGCCTTAATCGACCGCCTCCGGGGTCTAGTGGTAACAAACGTTGCCGTGAACTCGGGAGGTCGTGGGTTCGATTTCCACCGGGGGCAAGTTGTACATTGTATAATTTGTCACGGTCTGTGTGTTTATATGTATATATTAAAAAAAAAAGTATAATATGTAGTTTATCAACCATCTAGTTTCCGTAACACAAGCCTCGTAGCTTTCCACGGAAACTAGATGGCGCTGTGTGACCTGTCTGGAAATATTATTATTATTATTAATAATAAGTATTCTTAATAACATTAAAACTAACAATAAAATCAGCATATTTTTTGGTTTAAATAAACTATATCTTATAATGATGTGAAAATTGTGGAAAGTAAATACCGTAAATAAAAAAAAACATTGTCACTTGAGTTGTGACCTTGAGAGTAAGCAAACAAGAGCCAATTCATTTATGAAGTCACTATTAAACATTACTGTACCAGGTATTTCACGGTACCTTTAGTATGCCATTAGGCGGACTACATACTAAGGCCGAACACACGCGAACGTCATAAATGCCAACTGACATTATTCTCTACAAATATTTATTTATTATTTATTAAAAACTTTATTGCACAAAGTACAAAGGCGGACTTAATGCCCAGACATTTTCTGACAGCCAAACCTTAGGGACAAATTAGAACATTTATAGGTGCAATGAAATAAATATTAATTAATAGTAGGATAAATTCAACATAATTATATATACTTACATAATATACTTCAACATATACTGTAATATCAATATACTAAATATTAATACATACACATAAATATACATATATACACTTATTAACATTGTTGGGAGCTATTTAGAAAGTGTAGATAGTCGAGTGTTTTGAACGAAGATCTGGTAGACGCTTGCCTTATGTTTACAGGAAGATTGTTCCATAAATTTGTGGCAACAACTGTAAAAGAATTTGAAACAAATCCAGAATGATGCAAGGGAACAAAAAGAAGTGAGTTGTGAGAAGAACGAAGGGATTTGTCGTGAAACGAAGAAAGATAGGCAAATTTATCCTTGAGGTATTTCGGTGTCGCAGGCTCGTTTAAAACAGAAAAAAGGAAACAGAGAACTCTTAGACTTCTGCGACAACGAATTGGCAGCCACTTCAACTTAGCACGATATTCAGAGATGTGATCGTATTTACGTAAACAGAAGATGAACCGGATACACGCGTTAAGCAACCGGTCCATTTTGTTGAGCAACATCTCTGATAGATCAATGCTGCAAACATCATCATAGTCGAGGAGAGGAAGGAGAAGGCTTATTGTTAGGTAAACTTTCGCATTCCTCTTGTTCGGACAATGCAATATTCATTGCAGTCCCTAGAACACAGCGTCCTAGACCTCCACAGTTAGAGATTGACCTTCCAGAACATATCATTTTACAGAACATATGTCATGACTTTCTTACGGAGCTTTCATACTGTTGGTACAGACCAGAAAGGACATCAACAGTGGGTCTGGTCCACAAATTTAAGGTCGCTCAGCGGGCTATGGAGAGAGCTATGCTCGGTAAAGCTAGCAACGCCTTTGTTAAAATGAGCCACTTTCTCTGCAATCTTAAACTTCCTACAAGATGCCGACACGTCCGATGCTACATATTTTCCATTCTCCTGTATGGTGTCGAATCATGGACCCTGACAAACACAATGTCGAAGAGGTTAGAAGCTTTTGAAATGTGGATATACAGGAGAATGTTGAAGATATCATGGAAGGACAGAGTAAGAAACGAAACTGTCTTGCTGGACATGTCTGTCGTAGAACCGATGAACGATGGAGTAGACGAGTTCTAGAGTGGAGACCACGTACGGGTACACGCTAGATGGACAGATAACCTGAAGAGTGTCGCTGGTGGGGGTCGGATGAGGGTGGCAGGAGATCGTGTGAAGTGGCGAGCCTTGGGGGAGGCCTATATCCAGCAATGGCGATACACAGGCTGATGATGATGATGATGTCATGACATCGTGTGCCAGCCTTATGATGGTAAATTTTCGTTTACACACAAATTCTTTTGTTTTCTTGGGGGATACCTTTATAATAATTTAAATAAGATACTTTATTTATTTATATAGTACACACAGCAGTACATATATTATCACACACATAACATAGTATAATTATAACTTATCTAATACTATACAATGTACCAATTAGGTGTCACAGCATTCACCAATATAAAAAGAAGAAGAAGAAATTAGAAACATATTACTGTTAAAACAAAAAAATAAATTTAACAAAAACTAACAAATTTACAAAATAAAAATATGACTTCTAAAATAAAATTATTCTATTTTTCTCTTTTTTAATAGAACTAATAAGTTCTTTCAATACATTTCTGCACTTATTCCATTTTCACACTGCATTCCAGTACCTATTATTAGTGTATAGTCGTCTTTAGATAAACTGAAAGATAATGAGCAAAACGTATCGACAATTCATGTAATCAATTCGACCTCGGTACCAAGCATGTTTGAAAAATATAACAGTACCTAAAATCTTGGGAACGAAAAAAAAAACATTCTATAACTAGCTGTTTGAACTGAGCCAGCAGTCTCTACAGATCGCTATCTTAGGGATTTGGGTCGGTAAGTCATAACAAATGTTGCCAGTTACAAAATTAAAAAGCTGTTATTTTTTTTTTTTTTTGAAAGAAAATCTTGTTCAATATGATTAGTTCCAAAGGACGATAATATTTTAATATGAGAACTTATGTCATTAAAAACTCAGGCAACTTCATATTAACTCATTTTATGCCCTAATATGTGTATTATATCAATGGTCAATAATATTTATTCCTTTGCAACACTAAACAAATATAATACAACAAATACAAAATTTGTACCTAGAGATTATACCCGACTAATCTAACCAAGATGTGTAAGTGAATATTACAGCAGAAACTGCCACATAATGTGCATTAAGAGTATATAATAAAATTCCTAGAGAGATACGAGAGTTACCTATAAAACGTTTTTACTCATAAAATAATTTTAGCATGCAAATTTTGACATTAACATTATATTCCAATAAAATGACAAGAACAATATTAACCCCGCGTTCGTTTTATTGCATTTCCAACATCTCGTAGCAACTTCATAAACCAGCGCGAAATGTCGTTTTTGTTAAGAAATACCACTTTTTTTAACTAAGCTTTTTTTTCTAACAGATTGTTTTGGATAATTTGGCCAACAGTCGCCACGCTGGCCAGATGGCCAAAAATAATAATATAATAAACACTAATCTTAAACAATGAGAACCTTGATCGATCAAAAATAACACCTTGAGGTGTGTTATCATTTTATCTATTTTGATAAATCGCCAAATTATCTATATCCGTATGCGTGACGCGACTGTATACATATATATATTTTGCATTAAAATTAAGGAAAAGTAGTTAGAGTGGCCCTCCCGCAATTTTCCCGGAAAACGGTCATTCGAGTTTAAAATCGGCTAGAAGAACGTAAAACGAGTTAAAGACAAAATATATATTTATGTACATTTTTGTGACATGTCAATAATTAAATTATTTTGAATGATTCTCTTCCTGCTAGTGGAAGACTAAGACTAAGGGCGGTACGGGGGAACATGCTCGCACGCTACTGCACGTCTTTCTACACCAGCAGTCTGTGGGTGAGATACTCTGGTCGGGCCTACAACGCTCTGCGCGTCCAATAATTTATTTATTTTATTTTATTTTAATAATATCTTCAGAATGCTGATGGGACTGCCTCGACGCAGCAGTGCATCGGGCATTTTTGCGGAGGCTCGTGTGGATGGATTTCCGGCCATCATGCGCAAAAAGGTAGCGTCGATACTGCATAGAGTAAGAGGTAGGTAGTGACAACGGCATTGAAGATGATATCGTCGCGTTTTGACAGCGCTTTTGTTAAGCGCTGGATTGGAGTTGTAACTGGGAACGTGTAAATCTGTACAGCGTTTGCGTTACCCAATGTTATGGGGCTGTGACTTAATGTCACACACAATAAACAATAATTTTTATATTTGCATTGTTTTAATTTTTGATTAATGTGTATTTCTACTAACATACTCGTAGTTCTAAGTTAAATTCGAATCCGAAATACATGAATTATTATTATTATTATAAGCGGCAAATTGGTCCGATAAGTAAGCTGTTAGCAGAAAACCAGCAGCTTAGCAGATTCCAGTGACCTGTTAATGTTTAATCTGACTGAGAAAGGAATCTGCAAGGAAAACTCGGCTATAGCAGATTTTCTAAATAAAACATTATACAGAATTACACTACGATAAAAAATAACCTTTTAAATTCAGCTAAGAATACCTATGAGATTACAATACCTGGGTATGTCAAAATTAAGATAAGGCTGCATATATTAAAAGACGCACGCGGGAGTAAGTACAAAGACAGCGCGGAGAATAATATTAATAAATTATTTATTGTACAAAACCAAAACAAGTGCAGGTACATAGGCGAGCTTAATGCCGTAAATGCATTTTCTACCAACTAACCTTTGTGACTGAGATATGTAATAAGCGGGTGCAGCAAGAGAAAAATAATTGAAATTATTTATTACTATATAAAACACACATTAATTACAAACATATAGTACTAATATATAAATAAATGCCCTACATAAACAAATAAATATATTACTAAATATAAAATACATACATATACGCATATATAATAAGTGAGTTATGGCGACTTATTCTGCTTGAGAAGTACACACAAGCATACAAACATATCAATACTTAACGAGCTCAAAGTCACTACCAGGCTCTCTTCCATCTGCCTGCAACAAGTCCTTGAGTATTTTGGTCATATAGCCCGTAATAGCTCAACAATCTGGAAAGGTTAGTAATGGCGGGCTAGATTGAAGGCAAAAGACCCCGTCAGACCAGATCCGCACCACGCTACACACACAAGTGCACGGAGCCCTGCATGCCGCCGTGAGCAGACCCTGATGGCGTAGCATCGTCCAAGACACAGTGAGCCGAGGAGGGGGTCACGACCTTCAGCACTAAGGAAAACGACGCCCGCGTGCAACCTGAAGGCTGACAAAAAAAATTCGGCCTATGTCTGATACAACCGTATGCAAGTTAGCCGTAGCAATTAGTGTAAATATTTTTTAGCCATAAACTACATAAATCCCCTCCGAGTATTTGCTAAATATTCAGCAAAGAGTTTATATGTGAAATATTAATGAACATGAACATCATGAATAAATTACAAAAAAATAAATCATAATTACAAACTACTATAATAAAATTAAATAACTATAACCTAAGCCCAATAACAATTAAAATTTAAAAAAAAAACTATAAATGACAATTTTCCTCAAGATATGTCCCAAGAAGACTGGCAACATTTCCCTTCTGTATAGCGAGGCTAATACGTTGTCGAGAAATAATTGCCAGCCTTCCTGTGTCTAGATATCTCCGTCAGCCGCTTGGACAACTCGTTGGCCAGACGCTTGGCTGAGGGTCTCCATGGTCCCATCGACTCGACCCAAACGGCGCAAACTCGTAACCTGTACCGAGGTTGGCGTATTTGCGCAGCTCGAGGTTCTCAGCAGACCCTAGATGGGGCGAATGTGTCTACACACGTCACATCCCACACCAGAGACCTGCCAAGTTTCAACGGTCATATTGTAGTTCAAATTTTAAATAATAATATTTTAATTTATTGTCTTTCCACTTGTATCTGTACTTTTGTAGGAGTTACATATCCCGCTTTTTTAAATACATATTACATAAAATGTTTTAAAATAAGACCGACAGAATAAACAAAGCTGCTAGCACTTGTAAATATAGTGATTACTATCTTAATGGAGAAACATACTATATTTTGTATGTAGATAACCCTGATTATCATTTTGGCATGCGAATGTGATCCGGAGGCGGGGTTCTGACGTAAACATGTCGCAATTTCCAAGTTAGCTTCGTTGTTAAATAGTAAGTGGTAAGGTTCATGAATGTTATTGATTATAAACCAACGTAAAGTGACTTACTATTCTTATATTGACTTTTTTAACTTATACTAATATATAACCTATGATATAACTTTTAACATAAATTGACATTAATATTAATAATATATTTAATCTCGTATATAGTATTAATATGTTGATAATGATGAAATGGATGAAACCTAAAAATTTAAAACTGAAAAACAGTTGACTCTAATCATCCAAGTAGCTATGTGTAGCATGCCGTGTACACTGCCCTTGGGTTGCAATTCCGACCTTATAAATTATTGTAAATTTGTGCTTGATATGTATTAATTGTAACCTGTTAGTGTACCTTAAATAATAAATAAAATAAATAAATGTTAACAACTGGAATCAGACACTTATGACCGACATCATATCCTAACACTATGCCGGAATGACTAGGCATGACGGCAATTCAAGCCTGATTCCGAAACGTGTGGATACACTCTACTGGGTTTATCGTCACGAACGGTGGATAGACTGGGCAAATTATCACCATCAGTCCGCCTACCACCTATTTGTTGTTCTCGTTGAAAATATGTGCCAATTGCAATGATGTCAAATGCCAATTTTTACTTTCAATAAGAACTAATATTGTAAGCTTGCCATGGTGATATTTATAAAAATATCACCGCTTGAAACAAGACTTAATGTTGGTCATCATGAGAGACTTGATTTGGTAGATGTGGCAAATTACATGATAACTGCATTAACCTGCACTACCAGCTGCAGTAGGTGGGCGAGAAGCGCTTTTTCTATGAAAGAAAACATGTTAAACTCCCATTCAACCTTCACCAGCGACCTTATTTGAGACATCATCAGACCCAAAAATATAATATTTTAAAACCTTACCAATAATAGAGGTGCATTTTTGATTAATGATACCACTTGGCAGCAGATGGAAGTCAAACTCCTTGCCGTCGACCACCACCGTATGTCCTGCATTGTTGCCACCCTAAAAAAAAAAACAATTGAAAAAAAAACCAAGGTAAATTAAAGGCCACGATTTTATTTAATTTTGATTATGATCAAAGTTGAACGCACCTTAATATCTATCTATACTCGTACAAGTAAATTCGTCAGAGCAAGAAACACAACAAAATACTCTAGATAAATTAAAATTAGCGATGTAGAACTCACTGGTTTTTTTTAAGATACCCCGTACATTGACCCAGACATTGCGCAACCAAATACGATTATTACAACATTTGTATGTAGTACTTTGCGTGTAAAATATGAACTAGTCTAGCAGTTTCGGAGGTACCTGGGGTGCTTGCTTCCTACTCGACAGAACACCGTGCTGGAATTTCAACCTAGCTTCAACATACTTTGAGTTGAAATACGCTCACACCTAAACCATGGAAACTACAAATTCAAAAGTCATAGTCTATTACAGGCATTTATGGAACGTCATTAATTTATTTATTTTGAATGATTCTACTCCTGCTAGTGAAAGACTAAGCAGCAAAGTGGTCCAACTAAGCTGATAGCAGAAGACCAGCAGCATTGAGAGCATCACCTATACACCCAATGGGGTGTATCACTAACTTTTTATCACGGTAGATGGCGCATGATAGATGGTACCTAATATAGCTGTGAGTTGCATAGAAAACTTGTATTTTTATTATGAAATTTATTATTTTCTGGATATTATGACGAAGTGAGCAGCTTTTAAGTGTACAAATCGAGATTTCCAAGCGAAATCAAAGATATTGTGATCTCAAAATTGCCGTTCTATTAATTCAACCTTTTTTCCTTTTAAAGACGGTGTTCGCTTTCTTAATTCGTCTTCAAAGGTAGGTAACGTTAAGTTAAAATACATTTCTCTGTTATAAAAATAAAAAAAAACTACAAAAATATTTAAAAATGATGCGATATAGGTGTAAAACAAGGTACCATTGTCGCTAGCGACATCTACAAAAAGCTTTGCCTGATACACCCAATTGGACGCATGTCTATTTGAATAACTCGATTAAACACGTCCGTTTTGATGTATGGTCGTCAGTCCCTACCTTTAGTCTTAAAAATGGCGGAGTCGTATCAAATTTATCTATTAAATAGGCTATTTTCGCAAACTTATTAGCGACGAAATTAGACAACCGCGCGAATATTATTGATACAGTTTTACCGTTTGACGGCAGCCGGCTGACATTTTAATAATAATAATAATAAATATTTCCAGACAGGTCACACAGCGCCATCTAGTTTCCGTGGTAAGCTACGAGGCTTGTGTTACGGAAACTAGATGGTTGATAAACTACATATTATACATATAAACACCCAGACCGAGACAAATTATACAATGTACAACTTGCCCCCGGTGGGAATCGAACCCACGACCTCCCGAGTTCACGGCAACGTTTGTTACCACTAGACCCCGGAGGCGGTCTTTTTTTTTGTTTTGATTCTAGTGTTGCAAAGGAATATACCTATTGTCCATTGATACCTATAATACACATATTAGGGCAATAATGAGCTAATATGGAGCTGCCTCAGTTTTTAATGACATAAGTTCTCATATTGTAATATTAACGTCCTTTGGAACTAATGATATTGACCAAACCAGTTTGTTGATTTTGTAAGTGGCAACATTTTTTCATGACTTACCGACCAAAATCGCTAAGATAAAGACCGTTATCAAATATCAAGACTGAGCCCAGGGGCCTAATTCTAGCGCTGTCGACTTGCGTGACTTTTCGAAATATTCCAATGAAAAGCGACTGATCTCCATAAAAAACTGTCAAGTTTCATTCGAGCAAATCGAGCGGTCATGCATGTCATAGGCGCGAGAATCTGGGGCCCAGCTGCTGCTTTCGTGGTCTAGCGGTTAAGTCGGTGGATTTTTTAATATTAAATTTGTGATATTTCCCGAGTTTGGTACGCTAGACATCGATGAGCTTGTCACTTGTCATGATTGGCCTATAGTAAAGTTGGCTAAAGTTGAATCCGCTTCTTTATAATCGTGGTTTCTGACCACCCCGAAAGGGATACGGTCGAGATGATTTGCCTATCCCAGCTGAATGCGTCTATCGGCTTCTTTGCTGATGTTGGCTACTCCTAATTGGATGGTCTGTCCAAGGTAGACGTATTTTTGCACTACTTTAGTTTGTATTGCGGGTAGTAGGGATAGCCCCGGGGTCCCGGAATTGCGGGTAGTAGGAATAGCCCCAGGGTCCCGGGATTTTTTGTTTAAAAGACATGCTCACGATTGTATTCTTTAGCGTAATGTCAACTGTAATAAGAGCCACATCACATGATCTACTAATCGTCTTTTTATCACCAGCAATTACTGGATTAGAGCAGTTATTTTATATACGATCATAAAATTTATTTAACACATTTAAACTAATGTATTTATTAATTTGTATTACTATGTTGTAAGTAGTTAATTAAAGAGATCAAATATAAATTAGAGTGGTTATTGGTTGTTAATTTTTTCAATGTATTCACCATGCGGGTGCCGGATCTATCGTGTGGATAGACCAGATACGATGTGGTATAGAGCGGAGAACAATGGTGTCTCGTGCTTGCAACCAACTATTTTATTTTTTAAAAGACGCTCACCATCCACCATTCTGCTCCGATCCCTACCCAACTAAATACTGTATGATTCCTTTAGACCATCTTCATCATCACAACCGTTTCCCTTTCAGGTTGACCAGAAACAACGCTTATAAAGAAGCGGATTCACATTTAACCAACTTTACTATAGGCCCATCAGAAGTTACAAGCTAGCGTACCAAAAATACTCGGGAAATATCACGAATAAATTAGATATTATATAGTTAATAAAAATTATTGTGTCCCAACCAGGAATCGAACGCGGTACCTCCAGGTCTAAATCCACAGACTTAACCGCTAGACCATGGAAGCAGTAGGCCGTCTTGGAAGTTCAAAATAATTATGAATCCCACTTTGGAAGTAGTTTTAGATGTTTGTTATCTCCAATGACATTGAACATAACCTTGAATCAGGACAACACTGAGAGCATTTTTAAACACTGAACAGCTGTGTTATTATTTAAAAATACATTGCTAATGGTTTTTTTACCTAATTTATTACATTTGCATCTTAGAGCAGAGATCAAACAATTATTTTTGTATTCATTTCCACAGCAGATATAATTATAAGGTTTTCAGAAATTCGGCAAGTTCTCGCCAGCGAGATGGTTTGGAGAGGGTCTTATCTCAGTTTTTAATGACAATTTGAATTCCACAAGTTGGTATAAGTGTAACCAGGACCGACAAGTTAACATGCTCTCTAAGGCATCGTAAATCTATAATAATAATAACAAAATTCTTTATTGCACATTGTTCACAAAAGTATTGTACAAAGAGATTATTGTCAGGCATTTTCTAACAGCTAACCTTTGTGATAGCAGATAATAGGAAAAATTACAAAATAGATATATACAACAACAATTCATAAATATATATAAATACTTATATAATATATATAATCATCTCGGACAACACGGGCTTTCTTGTGCTAGAAGTGCTGGCCGCATTCCTCGTCACGCGGCTCTCAACGACATCATCTGAAGGGCTCTTGTCACTGCTGGGGTACCCGCTATATTAGAACCATCTGGGATTGTGCGGAGCGATGGCAAGAGACCCGACGGAATGACTGTTGGGTCGTGGAAACTTGGCAGGTCTCTGGTGTGGGATGAGAAGTGTGTAGATACATTAACTCCATCTCACATCCAGGCGACCTCGTCAGGCGTGGGAAGTGCGGCTTTTTCTGCGGAGAACCTCAAATTGCGCAAATACGCTAACCTTGGTATCGGTTACGAATTTGCGCCGTTTGGGGTCGAGACGATGGGCCCATGGGGACCGTCAGCGAGGCGCTTGGCCAAGGAGTTGTCAAAGTGGCTGACAGAAAGGTCTGGAGACAGCAAGGCTGGCAATTATTTCTGCCAACGTATTAGCCTCACTATACAGAGGGGAAATTTTGCCAGTCTCCTTGGGACTATCTCGGATGGGACGTCTCTAGAGGACATTTTTTATTTATAGTTTAGTTTATTTTTAATAGGTAGCTTTTAATTTATATTTAATGTACTATAATTAACTTCGAATAAAATTTAATATAAATATATATCAGTAGTATTCATAATAAATTTCTAAGCATTCCATGTATTCACCGTGTTGGTGCCGGGTTCATCATGTGTGGGTAAGAGATGAGAAGAATGGTGTCTTAAGCTTGTGACTGACAGTAGGCTGGTTTAAAAATGAGGCCTCCTAAATCTATGACAAATGTACGTAAGTAAAGTGTGTTTCTCATTGGTACATGCCAACCTTTTTTTTTACAATTTTAAGAAAAGCATTAGTACAACCGAGCCACCACCACAATTATAAACACCATGTTGGCCTATTTCAGCTTACTTTTCCATTAGTATATTATAATTAATTTAAACTAAATTAAATCTACAAGGTGAAATTAAAACATTTTGGGTATAGGTAAACTTGAGTTGCACCAAAATTAATCTCTCTGTAATCGTTTTATTTAAAGATGCTTCGTTTGGTACAACCCAGCCTTATTTAATCCTTATTGAACTTACCGTTCCGTGGGAATCAAATATTCCAAAAGACCACAACATGAAGTCGAATAAATATTATGATCTCACAAAAGAAATGATCAGGAACGGGTTCAAGACTCAGCTTTACGCAGTGGAAGTTGGTGCAAGAGGAGTTCCAGCAAAATCTTTGCATCACTTACTGAAAGAATTGGGCCTGAGCAGGTCTGCCATCAATACATTTATGGAACGAGCTACCAAGACGGCATTAATGGAATCATACAGAATTTGGTTGGGTAGGGAGAGAAGTAGAATGGTGGATGGTGAGCATATTATCGCGCAATAAAAAAAAAAGGAGGCCTCCTTTTCTTAAACCAGCCTATTCTCGGTCGCAAGCCCGAGACACCATTCTTCTCATCTCTTACCCACACAATGGACCCAGCACCCACACGGTGAATTCATGGAATGCTTAGAAATTTGTCTTCTTCTTGTCTTCTGCTTAAAAGAGACAACAACTAAATGAAAACAATTTTAAACATCATTTTCTAGCAATATTCCATGAAGCTTTATAAGCAGCAGTAATGTTGCTACTAATTTGTGAAATAAGCTACCTGTCAACATACGGCAAGCAACTACAAGGACATTATTTAAAAAACTGGTGTATTCACACTTTCTAAATGGCTCCACACAGCGTTAGTAAGTAGTATATATATGTTTATGTATAATAATGTGTATGTATTAGTATTTAGTTTATTGATATTATAATATTTTATATGATGTATGTATATATTAGTTTACTGTTAATTTTCATTAATTATATTAATATTATCTTCATCATTGCACCTTTATATGGTTAAATTTGTCCCCAAGGTTTGGCTGTCAGAAAATATCTTCAGGCATTAGATCCGCCTTTGTACTTTGTGCAATAAAGTTGTTAAATAATGTAAATAGCTTCTTGAAAATTTACTAGTAAAGTAAAAGTAAAGTATCATCACGACCGTTTCCCTTTCGGGGTGTTCAGAAACCACGCTTATAAGCGGATTCACATTTAGTCAACTTTACTATAGGCCATGTCATGATTGGCCATAAAGATAAATTTACTAATAATATGTGTATGAAATGACTAAAAATAAATAAATAAAAAAAAACTAAATCTAAGTGTTTTTTACTATTTTTAATAATAGTTTCACTAATGGCAGCTCTATATCAATATGATAGCCATGACAATAAATATCTTGGACCTTGGCAGAAATCCACAATTAACGATCATAATCAATGTCTATTTATGTTGTTCTAGCTTACAAACATTGTTTAGCCAACAATTAACAATTCACATTTTTAGAATTTCAAACAATATTTGTACAATTTGTTTGACTTTGTATGTCTATTGTGGACATCATTTGACAGCCAGGATGTAAAGTTCCTTTTTTGAACAATCCATAAAGTTTAAAAGTGATCAACCTAACCATTTTAAACCACCATTTTTAAGGAGCATGGTTACATATAGCCAAATTTACTATTTCAACCAGGAATGGATCGTATAAAATCTGCAACCATAACCGCTAGACCATAACAAACCAAAAATCAAACAAATCCTTCAGAAGCGTTTACTAACTAGAAGACAAATAGGCTGGAATTAGGGACCCCTTTTTATCAAGGCATAAAGTTGTGTAACATAAGATTCCCGGATATAAAGATTTACGCAACAATACAGACGCTATATTACCGCGAACTTGGCACAAAACACAATTTAACGAAAACAATGTTTTCAAACAAAATTTGGCGGGAAGCCAATAGAAAGAGTTTTTCACTTGATATTGTCAAGGAAAATAATCGTAGCTTCGGATATTACCTAATCTAAAGTAAAGTAATACAGTAAATAGTTACAAAATAATTTAAACCAAAAAGTTGTAGGCAACATAACCTGTAACTATTGATTATTATTGAAATAAAATTACGAACTACCTATTTTTTGTTAAAAGACTATTTAATATGGTATTTAGGACCTAAATATAAGTATTTTTAAAGTTATAACGTAAAGTTATTGCTAATAAACTAACCTGACAGCGGCACACGATGTCTGAATTCACAGCCAACATATCTACCACTTTTCCCTTGCCTTCATCTCCCCATTGGGCCCCAAGGACTACAGTCACTTTATTCTTTATTTCCATTTTGTACTTTTTGGACGGAGAAGCCGCTAAATCGCCGTTCACTTCGTTATGTTTCGAAGCCATTTTTGACTACGCTCCGAATTTTACGATTATCGCCGAGACATGCGCACGCACGTAAAACAAGATGCAAAAAGATTTTTGTATTGCCAGGTTTATAAGCAAATTTTGCCTGATATCAACCGGAAATGTAAACAATTTCCCTATTATCTTTGTATGTAACACTGTACTTTTCCATTTCCAGTACACGCAAAATTAACTAAATTATTTTTATTTTAAAATATTTTGGTTAATTCCCTCGATTTAGACTCGGAGATACGGGGTTCGATACCTGGTCGGGACACAATAATAAAAATATAAATAAATATATTTAATTTATTTTTTATATTTCTCGAGTTTGGTACGCTGGAGCTTGCCACTTGTCATGATTTGCCTACAGTAAAGTTGGTTAAATGTGAATCCGCTTCTTTATAAGCGTGGTTTCTTACCACCTCGAAAGGAAAACGGTCGTGATGTTGATGATACTGTAAAGTGTAAATTGTTGGAGTAATATGTGGTTTGGTATTTTTGTTTATTCAGTACTTTATCTGCCAACCTAAGTAGTCTGTGGTGTCTCACAGTCTGTTGTCATATTACTCTGTAATTGAGTGTTGTGCGTTGTGTAAAATCCAATATGGAGGATTGGTGGTTAATAAAGTAATTAGCACAATATCAAGTGTTTCAATTATAACAGGTTATGGGCAATACAAAAAGTGTGCTAAATATAAAATAAAATGTCGGCAAATCAAAATTTACCACAATTACGCGGCGACAATTTCGCAACCTGGCATTTCAGAGTTCGGGCGTTGCTGGACGAAAAACAAGTTCTAGAATTGTTAGAAATGGAACCCGAATCATTATTAAAAATGGATGAAGAGGTCAAAAAGAAGGATGCAAAAGCCAAAAGCATTATTATACAGTGTATAACTGATAAACACATTCACCTTGTCCAGGATTGTTTAACCGCTCATGGCATGATAAAAAAACTCCAAGAAGTATTTCAACGAAAAAGCGTTTTTACAAAGCTTTCACTAAAGAAAAAATTACTGTCATTAAAGCTCCAAAAAAATGAGAAGCTAGAAGATCATTTTCAAAAATTTGATCAGTTACTAAGAGATCTTGAAAATGTTGACTCAAAAATAGATGAAACTGACAAAATATGCCACCTATTATTGTCACTAAATGAGGACTATGAGTATGTAATTACGGCTATTGAAACAATCAACACGAACATAACATTAGAATTTGTAAAATCTAGGCTGTTGGATGAGGAAATAAAAATAAATGATAAGGTAAATAAAGAAATAAGCTTTAAAGCCTCATTTCATAATAATAACCCAAATTTTAGACAAAATCAAAACCGATTTAACTCAAACAGAAGACCGTTCAACAACAGATATGTCAGAAATTTTCGAGGGCGAGCTCGAGGCTACAATCGTGGTTATAATAATCGAGGTACATCAAATTCAGATCAGGGTCTATCATTCATAGCTATGACAGCTGTTCACAACAAAATAAATACATTTATCTTGGACTCTGGAGCCACTAGTCACATGGTAACAACAGAAATGGAAAGCAGGATGACAAATATTCAAAAATTGACAAATAATATACAAATTCATATAGCAAATGGAGAATTATTGATAGCCAAAAAGAAAGGAATAATACAAGGAAGTTATGAGGGACAAAAAATAGATTTCGAAGCTCTCATAGTAGAAAATTTGACTCATAATTTATTGTCTGTTGACATGATTACCAAAAAAGGTTTTAGCATTTTATTTAACCATACAAATGTTAATATAAGAGGAAATAATTTGTACCTAAAAGGGCAAAAGTATAACAATCTATACACAATTAAACTTAATATAGAAAAACCCGAAGAACATAATGTGTATATTGCAAATAATGATAAAAACCTATGGCACAGAAGACTGGGGTATGTAAATAGACATACTTTGAATTTACTCGGATTGCCATCTTCTGATAATAAGTGTCAAAACTGTATTGAAGGTAAGAGTACACGTAGATCATTTATTTCAAATACAAGAGAAAAATTGGTGACTTAATTCATTCAGATATTTGTGGGCCGGTGTCTCCAACAAGCATTAATGGAGAAAACTACTTTCAAGTTTTAATTGATGACTACTCCCACTATGTTGTAGTCAAATTACTAAAATATAAAAATGAAGCAGAGCAAAATATTATTAATTTTATTAAACATATTAAGACTAATTATGGATTAAAAACAAAGAGACTAAGACTTGATAACGAAGGGGAGTTCACCTCAAAATATTTTAAAAGTTATTGTGTTAATAAGGGAATAGAATTACAATATACAACTCCCTATACCCCCCAACAGAACGGAACTTCTGAGCTAATAAACAGAACTTTATTAGATAAGGTAAGAACAAAATTTGCTGAAACAAACTTACCAAGAATGTTATGGAGTGAAGCGTTACAATGTTCTGCATACGAACTAAACTGTTGTCCTACAAAATCTTTACAAGGCAAAATACCATCAGTATTGTGGTATGGCAAAAATAAAATTGACAAACTTAAAGTTTTTGGTTCAAAAGCCTGGTGTGTTACTATTCCAAAGCCAAATAAAATTGAACCTAGGGCTAAGCCCATGATATTTGTTGGATACTGTGGATCTGGATATAGATTGTGGAATGAAATTGAAAATAAAATAATACTATCTACAGATGTAATATTTGATGAATCTAATACCTATTATAAAAAAGATGAAAATAAGAAAAATGAAAATGACATAAAATATTTAATTGAAGAGACAAATGATACTGTAGAAGGAAGAGAAATTACAACAAAAATAAGTGGAAATGTAGAAGAAATGGAAACGACAAGACACACAAATGAAACTGCAGAAGAAAAAGAAATTACAATAACAGAAAATAATGTACAAGAAAATAATACTAATGATGATGTTGAAGAAATTGACGATTTACAGTCTAAAGAATTAACAACAAGATCTGGTCGCACTATAAATAAGCCCAACTACTTAGATGAGTATGAAGTATATTCAGCATTTTGCTTGTTATGTACAAATGAACAAGATCCTAAATCATACAAGAAAGCTGTGATGGACACAGAGTGGAAAGAAGCTATAAGCAAAGAAATAGAATCGTTACAAAAGTTAAATACATGGACACCTGTTGACTTACCAAATGATAAACACGTCATTGATACAAAATGGGTATTTCATACAAAGGAAAATGGAATTAAAAAGGCAAGATTGGTTGCACGAGGGTTTCAGATACAGGAAAATGACAATTTTAATATCAATTATTCACCAGTAGCAAGAATGAGCACTATAAGAATGTTTCTTGCTCAAGCAGTACAAAAAGATTACCCTGTTTATCAAATGGATATACCAGCAGCATTTTTGAACGGAATTTTAAAATCTGAAGTTTATATAAAAGTACCAGAGGGAGTCAGTATAATGAATAACAAAGTTTTAAAGTTGAACAGAAGCCTTTATGGTCTTAAAGAAAGCCCTAAGTGCTGGAATAATCATTTCAATAATTTTATGTTAAAAATGGGACTACAAAGATCCAATCATGATTTCTGTTTGCACTACAAGAAAAATTTATGGCTGATAGTATTTGTTGATGATATTTTGATTATGGGTGAAATTAAATTAATGGATGAATTGAAGAAAATGTTACAACAGGAATTTAAAGCAAAGGACTTGGGTGAAATTAAAAGATTTTTGGGAATAAATATAGAAAGAAATAGTAATGGAATAAAAATGTGTCAATCCCAGCAAATAACTAAAGTCTTACAAAAATTTAACATGATGGATTGCAATGGTACTAAGACACCTATGGAAAAGGGAAATCAAGTGGAGATGAGTGATAATGATAACATAGTTGAAGTACCCTACAGGGAATTGATTGGAAATCTGATGTTCTTGTCAACAATTACAAGACCCGATATTTGTTTTTCAGTTGCTTACCTAAGCCAATTTTTGGACAAACCCAATGAACAATGTTGGAAGCAAGCGAAACGTGTTTTGAGGTATTTGAAAAGTACTAGGGACTATGGACTGTATTATAAAAGAGTGTGTGGTGAGTCAAAACTTGAAGTATTTTCTGATGCAGATTGGGCTGGTTGCAAAACAGACAGGAAGAGTGTTAGTGGATGTGTAGTGTTGTACAATGGTAATTTGATATCGTGGTTTTCAAGGAAACAGAACTGTGTAGCTTTATCAACCGCTGAAGCGGAATACATAGCTGCTGCCACAGCTATTTGTGAAGTTATTAATATTAAGGGTTTATGCACAGATTTTTCAGTTCAACTAGAGCCAACTGTTTATGTCGATAATAAGGGTGCCATATGTATGGCTCAGAGCTATGAAAACAGCAAGCGTTGCAAACATATTGATATTCGCTATCATTTTATAAAACATTCTGTTTTAACTAAAGAAATTACACTTCAGTACATTGAATCAAATAATAATTTAGCAGATATGTTTACAAAAGAATTCATAAATTTGGTTAATTTTCATCTACCGCTAAAAAATATTAGGCATATGAAAAAGAAGGTAAATAACTGGATGACAACAGGAATTTTAATCTCAAGGTCTAAACTATATTTCCTATACGACTTTAAACAGCATTTTAATAACAAAAAAATAATGGACTATATAAAAATATATAGTAAAATATTTAAGAAGGTTTCTATCCAGGCAAAGCAAATTAGTCTTAGAGACAGGATAGAAAAATCACAAGACAAAATAAAAACATCCTGGCAAATTATTAAAGAACAAACTGGTAAAGCATGTTCAAAAGAAGACATACAAATAGAATTGGTATCAGAAAATAATATAAAATTAACGGACAAAAATGATATTGCTAACGAATTTAACAACTTTTTTACAAATATTGCTAAGAATGCCACAAGGAAACTTAATATAAATATTGATAAAACATTGGATTATGTAAGTATGTGTACTCCAAAAGTAGTTCCTAGTGCAAACTTCAAGGAAACTACAGAATACGAAATAATTATGATAATTAAGACACTTAAGCCGAAAAAGTCACAGGATCTGTGGAACATTTCACCCATTTTACTAAAACAATTATCAGATTCACTTGCAGGTCCGTTAGCAAATCTAGTTAATAATTGTTTACTAGATGGAGTATTTCCGGACATTTTAAAAATAGCAAGAGTCATCCCGCTTTACAAAAAGGGGGATCGTCGTGATGCACAAAACTATCGTCCGGTTTCAATACTTCCAGTATTTAGCAAAATTTTTGAAAAAATTTTATATGTTCGTTTACTTAAGCACATTAACGAAAATAACATTATTTACTGTAAACAGTTTGGGTTTAGAAAAGAGAGATCGACTACAGACGCCCTTAGCAGCATGGTTAACATGATACTGGAATCATTGGAAAACAAGAATTATACTCTTGGAATCTTTTGCGACCTATCTAAAGCGTTTGATTGCGTGCATCATGACATCCTTATTGCTAAGCCTGAACACTACGGTATCAGGGGCAAGGAACTGTCACTGTTTAAATCATATTTAACAGCAAGACAACAAATTGTTGACGTTAACAAAATAAAATCTAACCAACAATGTATTCAGTACGGGGTTCCACAAGGATCAGTGTTGGGCCCATTGCTTTTTCTGATATATGTCAATGACATAAATTCTTGTTTGGATAATGACATAAACAACATAATGTTTGCAGACGACATCTCACTGTTATTTAGTTGTAGGGATCGTGGTGACGTGTTAGAAAAGGTAAAAAGTACAATAAAAAACATAACAGATTGGTTTGAATGTAATAATTTACTATTAAATCTATCAAAAACTAATTTTGTTAACTTTGCCCTTGGTACCAATGACAAAAGCAGCCTCAATGACCTTGTAGCCAAAGATTCTTTAATAGATTTTGTTAAAGAACAAGTATTTTTAGGAGTTAAAGTTGACAATAAACTAATGTGGAGGTCACATATAGATACTTTGGCTAAAAAACTGAGTGCTGCTTGCTATGCTATTAAGAAAGTTAGAGAGTTTTGTGGTATAAATGCGGCTGTAGCTGTATACCATGCTTACTTTGAAAGTATAGCTCGTTACGGGATTCTAGTATGGGGTACAGCTGCAGACGCTAAACGAATCTTTATCTTGCAGAAACGCGCTATCAGACACATTCTCAGAATGAAACCCAGAGATACGTGCAGGGAGTCTTTTAGGCAATTAAACATCTTAACCATAAATAGTATATATGTATTGGAATGTTTACTGTATATAAAAAAGAAAGAAAAAGAACTCCCTAGAAATGTAAATAAAACAAGGTCAAATAATGAGATCAGATGTCCCAAAGCTCGACTAACTAAATCGACAAAGAGTTTTCTGTGCAATGGTATCAAGCTATATAATAAATTATCATCAGATATAACTAATTTAAATTTTGAGAAATATAAAACTTTGCTTAAAGGCATTTTAATAAAAAAAAGTTATTATGAGCTTAAAGATGCAATGAAAGATACTATTGCATAGAAGTACTTGGCTTAAAAAAATGTTCTAATATATGTTTAATTGACATATTATTATTATTTACATTGTAAGATGACACGGCCCGTATACAGCCACGAACTAGTATTAAGATTTAATATTTATTATTATTGTTAGATTGTAAGCTGACTCGGCCCTTTTACAGCCACGAATTTATATTAAGTAGTTATTAAGTTACCTTGCTTATGACTCGAATATAATATGTTTAATTTGGACATAGCAATTATTTTTTAGATTGTAAGCGGACATGTTATTTATCAATTTATTTGACATTAATATTATACTTGTGTAGTTGTAAGCTGACACGGCTTTTACAGCCACGAATTAATATTTATGGACATAAATATTTTTAGATTGTAAGCTGACATGGCCTTTTTACAGCCACGAATTTATATTTATATTTATGGACATAATTATTATTAGATTGTAAGCTGACATGGCCTTTTTACAGCCACGAATTTAATATTAAGTATCTAGCTGTAAGAAAATACAAATTCCTCGTTTATGGCAACAATGTTTTAGTTATAATTATTGTATTGATGTTAGGTTCGGTCCAGCCATGGTCAATGGTAATATTTTTTATTTGTTTTTATCATTATTCTTTATTTATTGGCTTGTATGTATTGACAATATCCAAGTGTTACGTGCTAACCATACGGAAATAAATTATTTTGATTTGATTTGATTTTGAAAAAGCTTGTCAGTATTTAAATTTGAAGATAATAGGAGGAAGCTCAATGTTTATTAATTTCAAGTTTTATTTTTTAATTTTGTTTTAACAAACAACTAACTTGAAAATGTTATAAAAATGTTTAATTATATTTTACTTTATGCTAGTAATAGATATCCTTTACTCACCTAAGTTTTG
The DNA here is from genome assembly GCA_910589645.1 of Tinea semifulvella. Taxonomy (NCBI): domain Eukaryota; kingdom Metazoa; phylum Arthropoda; class Insecta; order Lepidoptera; family Tineidae; genus Tinea; species Tinea semifulvella. The sequence continues at coordinate 4,511,667 of OU342620.1, forward strand.
ATGATGTGAATATATAAAAGAGGTATATGTTTAGTTAACAATTTAATTATGTGGTTTCACATTATCAAATTGAGGGGGAGTGTTGGAGTAATATGTGGTTTGGTATTTTTGTTTATTCAGTACTTTATCTGCCAACCTAAGTAGTCTGTGGTGTCTCACAGTCTGTGGTCATATTACTCTGTAATTGAGTGTTGTGCGTTGTGTAAAATCCAATATGGAGGATTGGTGGTTAATAAAGTAATTAGCACAATATCAAGTGTTTCAATTATAACATAAATTAATATGTAAAAGCAAAAAACTAGGTTGTAAGCAAAGAGTATGGTTGTTAAAATGCAATAATTAAAAATAAAATAAAATTGGTTTGTTCACTTTTTTACATTCGTATTTGTCAAAGATTTACAACACCACCGTGCCGCGAAGAGCACATAATTTAAAGAGCATAGCGGTTGAAAAATAACAACTTAGTGAATCTGATAAATAAATGAGCTTAAAATTAACGTTCAAACACAAATTCTCTAAAAATATGTTCTGGAAGATCCATTTCCAGGAGTAAAGGTATAGGACTCGTAGGATATTTAGGGGCCGGCTGTAATGATGATATATAATAACAGTCATACACGACATAAATGATAGTTATACTAGTACTATAGTAATATTATTTTAACATTACGTTTATCAACCTTACAAAAATCAGTGCGCTAGGTAGAATGGACGCATTTATTTATCAGTTTAAATATTCGTATTATGAATACTGACCCTCTGTTAGACTTGTTGCTTTAAGCGCTTTTTTAGCTTTGAAAGTCGTCCTACTTGGCGTTGCTTCAAGGAATTTATACAATTTAAGCAAAATTCGGTATATAAAAAAAGCAAAGCTTTGCTGTGCTTTCAAGTTGAACATAGTGTATATTTCTTTTAGAAAACCCTATAACAAGGGTAACCTCTACAAGCTAGCAACATTGTACTGTTATTATTATGCAACAAATAACAAAGTAATTTAAATACATCATACACAGAGTCAAAGTTACATTATAATACCTATTTGAATTGGCAGGTTACTAAGAGTATTTTATGAGAAAAACTGAGATCCAGAAAAAAATAGAGAACTAAAGTCCGAGAATAATAAAAGGAAAAATATTTTAAAAAATAGCTTAGGTTATTTTAAAAGAATAGTAACACTGACAGAAATGTCAAAGTATTATCAGCTGTCAGCTGTCAACCCGTCACGCGTTCTAAATCAATGATGACTTTAAATTTGCATAATACATTGCATGTTATCGTTAAACTAAACACAAGCTTGGTATAAGATGACACGCAATAGACAGCGTAAATAGAGAAATGGTAAAAAAATGGCTATCAGCTGTCAGATTAATTAAACTTTTCTTCATTTTTATGTTTTGCCGATGCGGTTTGGATGTTTTTCTCGTAACCGCAAATAAATAATTGATTTACTGTATTAAGAAAAGATAGTGTATTGTTGATAATACAGTGCGTGTTCCTATTGAGATAATGATGTGTAATTGTGTTAAATAATTTAATCGCGGTTGCCCAAAAGGTAGGATGTCTAGAATGAAGATTGGCTTGTGTTTTTTATTTTTATTTTGTGTAAATATTGTGTGTTGTGATGATGTTGAGGGGGAGAACGAGGAAGAGCAGCACAGGAGACGAGTTCTGGAACACTTGACCAAAACTCGTACGATTTTGGTCGAAGGATACCATTTAGTAACTCGACAGACTGCGACTAATATATTTATGTTTCGAAGTTATCGCACGGTCTCCGTAATATTTTTCCCGGTTATAAGAGATGTCACAGATGCACGCTTCTATTTCCAGGCGGAGGAAGTCCATTGGAATAATATAGGTAAGCTATTTTCACTGGTACAAAGTTTATACATATTGTTTAGTAAATATTCTTGAAGGCAATGTTTTGCTCTTTGGATACAACACACGGGTACTTTATTTTAGGTGTTTAGGTAGGTAGGTAAGCAGTCAATGTCAATAAAGTCAAATAAATAATATGATATTTTTTTTTTTACTTTTGTAATTAATTAACAAATAATAATCCAATGCAATAGTTATATATGCTATTATATATAAATATTGTTATTTTTATTGTTTTATAAATATGTAATATTTGATCCACTATTTTGTATAAATAACAATAAAAAAATACTTGTGATCCAATACTGAATCTATATCCTAGTTATTGTCTGTATTTTTCTAAATATAATTAAATAAACAAAAAAAAAGATCACCGCAGTGAAGTTGCTGCTTCATTGCGAGTATGTTTTGATAATTTACTGGTCCAGAATTTTTTTTATGCGACCAAAAACTACCTTGAGTGTGACAAGCTCACGTAAGAGCCTGTTTTTTGATAAAATGCTTTGTCACTAATCTCAGCAATGTCAGGTAATTTGAAATATATTTCAATATTTAATTTATTTTGTGTAAATAATGTTAGATATAAGTAAGTAATATACCTATTTATATAATAATTTGTAATATTCAATTGATATTTTGAAATTAATATTTTATATTTATACCATGTTTCAGGCACATACATATTGTCATATAAAGAAAATATCTATGTTAAGTCAGCCTGAAATTAATTAATCCCCGTGATTAAAGCCTTTCACTCCAGTTGATTATCATGATAAAGCTGTCAATATTGTTTTTTTACAATACGTATTACTCCTTATCAACCAATGTTTTCTGATTTGGTCGACATATTTCTTGCATAAGTATTATTAGACCCGGTTAACAAAAAATGTAAGAAAAGTCTTATGCGCCCTGCAGCCCTTCTGTTACTAAAGCGCAAACGTTATATAATGGAATCTGTTAACTTTATATCACGCTATTAAAGTTGATATTTGTACGGCCGCTGTCAATGTCAAGCGCCTATAGAGTTGAGAATTAAATAATATTTTGTAATTATGACGCAACCTCTGAGTTAATAGAGAAATCCTGTAATAACTTTGCGACTAAGTAATATAGGGCTATTGCATTAGTTGCCTGCATGTAAGCCCGGTCTTGTGACTTACTGTAGTGTCTGTACTCAAACTTCAGTTGGCCTCAAAGAGTCCTTTGAAGAGAGTAAGTAATATAATCATTTGGCAACAAATAATATTTCGAGTTGATTAATTGTTTAATAAAATGTATAGAAAAGGTTTATCGCGTTTTCTGACATTTATAAGACTCAAACCTCAGTTGGTCCAGTAGACTTTTGATCCTTGTAAGAAACAGGATCGATAGGCATCAAAAAAATTTTTGTTTAAAATTATATATTTTTTTGTTGTCTTCACATTTCTTCCAAAATTTGTGCCTGCAGTGCAGAATAAACTCAAAAAGTTATGGATGGTCTTCTAGGAACGGTTTCCTGTAACTATAACGGTTAAGGTACCTGCCCTTACTGTCCCATCTCAAAAATCCACTGTATAGAATGGTAGATGAAAGGTGCATGAATGTTAGCAACTGGAATCAGACACTCATGACTGACATCAGTCCCTAACACTATGCCGGCTTGACTAGATGCCTTTTCACACTTCGCTTGAAGGACTCCAGGTTATAGGAAAGTGGAAACACAGAGGCTGGAAGAGCATTCCACATCCTAATTGTGTAACAGATGTATGAGTCCCCAAATTTATATGTACGCGAAGGGATGGAAAGAAGGCCTATCTATATCTATATATATCCAGCAGTGCAGGTCTGTGTCTCTGTATTCTTGGGTATGTGATGATATATGTATCTTTCTTTATAAATTATATAATTATACATTTCAGGTACATGTGAGCCTCAAGAAGTCATAATAAACTTGAAGCATGGTTCCTTTCCCGCCTTAAATCCAGATGGTTATGATTTTCCTAAAAACTTCATAGACCCTAAGACAAGAGCCGAGGTGCATACCATAGAATTGCTATCTAACGGCCAATCAATACCCTATACTGTTGAGAATCCTATACCTGGAAACTGGTATGCGCTAGTATATATAAAATGGCAAGATCCTAGAGAACAAAGAGTTGAGCAACAAGGCAAGTACTTTATTTATTTCACAATTCAATGTACAAACCAAAGGCCTATAACCTATATGGGACTATAATTAATAAGATCATGGTTTTAAATAGACAATGATAATGTTTTTTTTTTAAATGCAAGTAGTGTTTTTTGGAACGGGTCATTAACGACCCGCTGGGAGAATCCTTTGCCAAAAGCTTCTTAGTCATTTATCGTAATGCTATAATTCATGTTCTATACACGCTGCGTAAATATATCCATAAATCGGAAGTAGGGGAACAAAACTTACATCATAATAAAGTCGGGTAGGCAATTATTCAGTTCCAAAAAATAACTGCAAATAGATTTTAACAAATTATCTAAAATGACGGTAGTTTAAAAAAAAAATCTGTGTTAGACGGCTTGTTGATACTCGTAGTTCGCACTACGTTTTGTTTGTGCTTTTATTTATGGATTTAGACTCGTGAAGTACCGGGTTTGATTCCTGTTTGGGACATATTAATATTTAATTTATTTGAGATATTCCTCAAGTTTAGTACGCCAGAGACATCAACGAGCTTGCCATTTGTCATGATTGGCCTATAGTAAAGTTGGCTAAATTTGAGTTGAACCCGCTTTTTTATAAGCAGTGCAAGGGATATCAAATCAAACCAAATCAAAATATTTATTTCCATAGGTTATCTTGTAACAACTTGAATATCGTCAGCATTAAAATAATATAAAACAAAAACATGAAAAAAATATAAACAAACATCAGTTAGGTAATCATGGTTGGACCGACAGGTGAACAATCCAGATTTATGTGTGTTATAATAGCATTATTGTCATAAGCAAGGTAATTATAATAATACGGTCATGATGATACTTTACTATTACGGTAGTGGTGTTGGGTCGTTGGCGACCCTTTGGGCATATATAGGTAAAGCGGCTCACTTGAGCAGCAAACGTTGTACAGTATAGTAGTGGTACTTCCGATTGATGACTTTTTGATGTGGCAATTATAAACAAAAGACGGTACTGGGTTAAAAAAAATCGAAAATCGAGTCTGTTGGTAATGCCCTTTAGTATTATGTTACTTGGTAATGCCTTTTGGTCTAAGATGTTTTTTTATTTTTTTATATTTCCAGACAGGTCACACAGCGCCATCTAGTTTCGGTGGTAAGCAACGAGGCTTGTGTTACGGAAACTAGATGGTTGATAAACTACATATTATACTTTTTTTTTGCAAATATATACATACATATTATACATATAAACACCCAGACCGAGACAAATTATACAATGTACAACTTGCCCCCGGTGGGAATCGAACCCACGACCTCCCGAGTTCACGGCAACGTTTGTTACCACTAGACCACGGAGGCGGTCATTTTATTGTAAGCGGCGGGTTAATGCTGTATATGTCAAGAGGGCTCGCAGTTTTTTCGCGAATTCGCAAATCATAATGCATTTGTTCTTGGCACACTGCCATATGATCAAGTCATGGGTGAATATTTTTATATATCGTATAGTTTATTTTATTTTTTTGTGTACCTTTCTTTTATCCGAATAATATGTTATTTGGAACATGACTTATCTGAATCATTATATTTATTTATTTAAAAACTTTAATGCACAAAGTACAAAGGCGGACTTAATGACCGTAGGCATTCTCTGACAGCGAAACCTTAGGGACAAATTTGAACAAATATAGATAATGAAAGTAATGGTAAAAATATACAATTATAGAATGACTTAACATATATTATATACGTACTTATAGCTTTATATATGTATTATAATATCAATATACTAAATACTAATATATACACAATATTATACATAAAAATAAATAAATAACTTACTAACGTGGTTTAGAGCTATTCATAAGGCGTGAATAGACTATTTTTTTTTTTTAATGACAATCTGTTAGTTGCCTGCCTTATGTTTATCGGTAGATTATTCAATAAATTTATTATATAATAAATTATATCAGTGAAGCCAGGTCAAACAGCTAGTAATATAATCGCATGGTAACAAAGTGGCACACGGGAGCGTGGAGTGGGCGAATGAACCGCGTGTGACAGGAAACGAGGCAAAATGCTGGCAATCAGAACAAATAGAATCTGATGTGCAACGACCTCGCGCCTACGCATGTACAACTTAGAGGTCATATCTCATAGGGATAGCATTAGTTTGACCTATTTGGTTAAGCTATTAGGTATTTATTTATTTTAAAACTTTATTGTAAAAATGCAAAAGAAGACGTAATGCCGCAATGCATTCTCTGCCCGTTAACCTTTGGGACATTGGGATCATTTCATATTGAGTTTGGTGCAAATAAAGGGTTTAAAAACTTTGATGAAAGAATCGACCTCTGTCAGCGTGCTTGTGGTGGACATTTGCATAATTGCCGAACTTTTCTCTTTGTAATCCAATAAAAAATTTAATCATCTTCATCTTAAATATTTTGTTTTAGAAAACAAAGTTCTTGTTGGAAAACCCTTTAGATAGGAAATTTAAAAAATCAATCACACATTTTTGTATTTGATCAAATCGAAGTAATAAGTCCCACTTTTTTAAAATACTAGTATGACATGTAACCTTGCGCCCACCTGGATAACACTACGCTCAGCTTTGTTTTGTTGTGTGTTTATTGTATCTAAAAAAGATAATGCTATAGGTACATACATAGATTGGTTGATAATCAAAATATTTTTCCTTGTGCTAATCAACGAGTCTTGCATTTTGTCCACAATTCGTACCGTAATGGAATATCCGGATCCCACTTTTCCTTATCATAAATAAAAAAAAAGTGAAGGATTATCACGACCGTATCCTTGGTCAGAAACCACGATTCTTTTTTTAAAAAAAAACGGATTAACTCTCATCGATGTCTCCAGCGTACCAAACTCGAGAAATATCACAAATAAATTAATTTTTTTTTGTTCCGATCAGGAGTCTAAATCCACAGACTTAACCGCTAGACACACTTACAATAATAATATCAACAAATTTAACATGAAATTACTATAAACCAATCTGCACTTTTTATAACCACCACATGCTCTAACAATAAATAGACAATATGACAACGGGCCTATGCAATTTGACCGAATCGTTGCGGGGAACTATGAGTATATCTCTGAGGTAAATCGCGTAAAGATCCGTTTAATTATGATTGTTCCCAAATGCCATCTGTCTCGAAATGAACTTGAACAAGACGAAAGTCATGTTCAATGATCATATCAAGCCGAAGCCAATCTGCATGGGAAACACTACTCTCGAGTTGTGCAAAATTAAGTCTACCTCGGACAGACTATCCGATTAAGCGCAGCGAACATCAGAAAAGAAGCCGACAGACGCATTCAGCTAGAATAAAATGAACTTTTTAAACTTTCGCGCACATTTATTATATTTTTATTAATTTAATTATATTATATTTAAATATGTCTCTAAAGTAAATCGCGTAAATACCCGTTAAAATTATAAAAACAAATAGAATAAATTGAATTCTGAAAACTCCTGACACATCCTCTCATCGTCCTTACCACAATGTTTAGGGACGTGGATACCGACAGAGGGCCTGGTCCGTAAATTCAAGGTCGCTCAGCGAGCTATAGAAAGAGCTATGCCTGGTATATAGATAGAATTCGAAACGTTGATATTCATCAGAGAATGAAAGTTACTGACATAGCTTTTTAAATTAGCAAGCTGAAGTGGCAGTGAGCCGAATATATTTGCTGCAGAACCGACGAACAATGGGGCAAACGGGCTAGAGTGGAGACCACATATGGGGAGACGCAGAGTGGGACGACCATCGGCCAGATGAACGGATGACCTGAGGAAGGTCGCTTGTGGGAGTTTAAGTGGCGTGTCTTAGGTAGTCTCAGCAATGGAGAGATACAGGCGGATGATGATGATGAATACCATAATAATCTAAAAAAGTTTTGTCAATGTGTTTATTCTTTAATTCCAGGTTTAGCACCAGTATGTGATACGGTATTGTACGCTGATCTACAAGTTCGGAGTAGAAATGATATTCAACTAATAGACTGCCATGCCCCAATAACGTTAGACTTCGACACATTCCCAGGGAACTACAAATGTATTACCCCCGACGTATTAACTCCATTAAATTTAGATTTAACAGTAACAGATGCCCCAGAAAACAGATCAATTTTTATCAAAATCCAAGCTTTATCACTACCTACTGAAGATAATTATTTACTGTACTGTCATTATGATCCATCCACTTACAAAAGTGTCAATATAACTTTTGAGCCAAACCCAAATAGCTGGCATTATATTAGCATAGGACATCTATTAAACAATGTTACAGATGTAGCCAATTGCGAATCATACTTTACAAGAATTGAAGACGACATTGATCAAATCAACGAGTTTCCTTTAGAATTAATGAGAGATGACAAAGGACGGTTTTTCACTTACGATTTCGGACTACCCACAACTGATATACAAGATGCAACAAGCGTTATAAATGTTACTTCAGGAGAAGTTGTTACAGCAAGATTTAAAGTTAACAATTTTCACGATATTGGAGGTACATTGGGCATAGATGTTAGTCTGTTGATGTCTTTGAAATATTACATGGGATATACTAGAGAATTGCGAAATTCTTTATTAGCATTCACAGATGATAATCCCTATAAACGTCTAGTGATTTGTATGGATATAAACCATTTTAGTACGCCGTTGGCAAGCGGTAAATGTCGGTTCAATGATCGTGTGACTCCCGCTTTGTTTGTATTAAACAGTACTGATTCTAATAGTATTTATGACAAAATCTTCATTCCTTATCCTGATAGTGGGGTGTGGTACTTGAGTTTTAGATTGTTTTGTGACAGTGTTGTGTGTCCTTGCCCTGCCGAGGATGGGAAGTACTATGTTAGTGCTAAGAAGGATAAGGGTGTGGTGGCGTTGAACGATACTCGATTGGGTGAGAAAAAGTGCAATGTATCCGTGGTGCTGTCGATATCATCTGGTTCGTGTGTGGCAGGCCGCTGTGAGAACCGTGGCACGTGTATGTTGAATACTCTAAGAGGGCTGGTGATGTCCTTCTGCTCATGTCCACCAGGATATGGAGGTAAGATTTATTTAACTAATTTTAGCTACAAACAGAATAGACTGCACTTCGATACAATCTAAATGGTTACGCACGGAATATAAACTTTAAATTTTAGGTAAAAGAAACTTGTGTAAGAAAACTTCGTAAGAAATATCACAAGGAATATTTTGCTGTCTATGGTGGATTATGCCTTTCATGTGTGAATCCTCAACATACTCGTAGCATTTATCATTATTAAAATATAAATGATTTCGCTAATAAGAACGAAAATCAGTGTGGTTTTAGGTACTCTGATTGGTTACGCAAAGCTACTCCACTCAATTTTGTTGGAGAGAATTCGTTTATAGACTAACGTAGGCATGTCGGCTCTAAAGTAGGTCATCATGTCGCTAGATGGCGCTATTGTCGACAAAGGAGCCATCTTGATGGCCGGCGTAGTGGTATCATTGTGTTTCGGACGACCGTTCGCAAACGTCGCTGGCTCTTCCTAGCCTGTGTCCACCATGTGTCCCCGCCGCGTATAATCACCCGCAAATGGAAGAAATCTACATCTTCATCATCATCATCAACCTGAATCTTCACAGCTGACCAGAAGGCACTTGAACGCCATTTAGAGTTCCACATCTTCGCTAGCTCAAGTAATTTTTACCAATAACTTTAAGTTAGGAGTGGCTTTGTCTTCTTGTGACGCGTACAGGTTTTCCCACTGCTGGAGCAATCGAAGGACGCGAACCAGCATCGTATTTTCTAAAATGATACCACTGATAAAATAAAATTATAATAAAACAGTAAACAGTATGTATTATTGATGTAAATAGGAACTTAGGTAAGTAGTAACATAGGTTGGTAACTTACATAATTATTATTATTTCAGGTTGGGATTGTTCTGACGACTCCCGAATGGACAGTCGCGCCTACATGTTGTTATCCATCTTACTTCTTACCTTAAGCAACTTATTATTTTTCTTCTCCATTTACGTGGCCATCATCAGATTGTACTACACCGAGGCCATGATGTTCACCTTTATCATGTTATTCTCCACTTTCTACCACGCTTGTGATGCCCCGATTCAAGTAGCTTTTTGCATCTTTAGAAGGAACATCCTTCAATTTGGCGACTTCTTCTGCGGTTTAATGTCTTTTTGGGTTACTTTGTTAGCTATGTCTATCATTAACCATACCAAACAAACTTTTCTGCAACTTCTGGGTGCTATTATGATTGCTTTGTTAACAACTTGGAATATGCATTCCTTGTTAGCGTTTATTCTACCAGTTTCAATAGGTGTAGTCGTTGTGTTTTCTAGTTGGTATTTGAACTATCGTAAGACTAAAAAATGGAAGTATCCACGTAGTTATTACACTATCCATTTCCCTATTGGGTTAGTCCTAGTTGCAATAGGTTTGATATGTTTTGCGTTTTTGCAAACAGAACAAAATTATAAGATTGTACATTCCATTTGGCATATGATTATAGCTTTAAGTGTCGTTTATTTGTTACCTGATAAGAATCGTGGTACAAATGTTAATCCGTTCCTAATGGCGCCCGACCAGTCTTTTAAAATACCGATTCGAAGGATTTTTAGAAAAAGTCAAAGCAATTGAAATTATACTTCACTATAGTCTATTCGTGGTAAGAACTTACAAAAAGTCAACGTTGCCCACAGGCCTAGTCACGTCCCCCCCGACCAATTGATCGCAATAGTCAATTTCATAGTGACTATAATATAAACGTTTTTAAGGGATTAGCCGAAAATCAGCGCTGTGGCCCAGAGTCGCAGCTTCATGCTGAGCTGATTCCCTATTTGTCACCACACATCTTGTGTATACTACCAGTCTTTATTTAAGTTGTGTTTATTGATAAACATAATACAGTATAAACTCTATATAACGACACTGAAGAGACTGTGCATTTTATGGCGTTATAGAAAGTTGTCGTAGAATTGGAAGACAAGCTTAACCAACTAAAGCCAATTGATTTCGACGCTTTAGGGAGTTTGTCGTTAAATCTAGTGACGTTACATGGAGTTTACACTGTAGTTGAAACTTAAATTGACGTTAAATCATTCAATAAACATAATAGTTCAAATATAAATTGTTTAAATGGCTGCCACGAAAATAATATTTTCATTTATTGCATTAAAAGTAAAGTATCATCACGACTGTATCCCTTTCGAGGTAGTCGAAAACCATCGAAATATTCAAGTGAAAAGTAACAGATCTCCATAGAAAACTGTCAGTGTTGTGCAAACTAATCAAATCGACATGCATTTCGAAAGAATCGGGGCCCAGCGGGATGAGGCCTGCACATTCGTTTTAACTATCGTATCGACTAACGTTCGTTCGATGACAGCATTAGCTTTTGACATTTCTGACAGACTTAATCGATCTTAGATTGTGCACTCCGTTTCACCCCGCAGCAATCGAACACGGTACCTCTGGTGTAAATTATTATTATTATTAATTAACTTTGTTTTTCATTTCGTTGGAAGCCAAATTTCTTACTACTGTGAATACACCTTAACTATCAGTTGCGCTGATGGCCCACTATTTCCTTAGCGCGAATGGACTATACTAATTGGCTTGCTACAGAAGTTCCTTTCGAAAATACGGCAACTATTTCTTTGCAAATGCGTGCAGATACAAAAAAAATATTAGTACCTCTGGGGTAATATTGAAGCTTCGTTTTCGGAAACGTAACTACATACACACACACACACATACCTACACATACATAAACTTGAAAACGTAAAACTACTCTGATGACTCAAAGTACTCACTCGTCATCTAATCATCGCTGTACTAGTATTAAAGAGATCGATATTGCACGATGTACAAGCTTGTAATATCACGTTAAAGTAAATTAAAAAAAAGGAACTACAGCAGCTACGGTTTCCGAAACTTTCATTCTATATATAATATGGGTACAGATATTATTTTTTATTTTTCGTTACCCAATTTATAAGGTAATTTAAAATCCGGATTCTAGCTAAAACGCAGCGATAATCAATCATTAATCTATGGGTATATTAATGTTTTTTTGTAATAGATTGTTGCTTCCCTTTCGCACAATAAAAAATTTGAAAGATCATTCAAGTCCGAGTGTACTTTTGTGAAGTGTAGTCTATTAAATTCCTAGGAAATAAAATTACGGACATTTTGAGACATATTTTCGCCTTCATATAGGTACCTAATTTCAATCTATTCTATTTTTCGGTCGGTTCAAGCCCCTCCGACATGTACCAATGATAAATACACTTTTCTTACGTACATTTGTCATTTTATCGCGCAACAAGACGCTTACCATTCACTATATTATACTATACAATTTTATTGTGCAACAAGACGCTTACCATTCCCTATATTATACTATATAATTTTATTGTGCAACAAGACGCTTACCATTCACTATATTATACTATATAATTTTATTGTGCAACAAGACGCTTACCATTCACTATATTATACTATATAATTTTATTGCCTAGAAAGTTAGTTGACTTTATTTCTCAAAAGTACACTCATACTTAAAAAAATCTTTGAAAATATATTATAATATTGATTGTACGAGCGAGAGGGATGCAAAAACGTTAAATCCTTTTAAAATGGTCGGTCGCCATTTTGTTTTTATGTTAATTTAAGGATACAATTATTATACTATTTAGCTTTAATAAATTTAATTTTATAAATTGAAGTGAAAGTCACAAACTTCAAATATTATAATTCTACCCGCAATTATTTTATCTTTTAGTCGCTTTTTGTTTACAAGTTTTTTTGTACATTTTAAAGCAACCAGTGTATCAGTGACAAAAGATCTCTTTCATTTTGGTTAATGTTAAAAAAGGAAATGAGATAATTTTGTTCCTATGTGTCTATTTTGATCATAAAGGTTTCTGTTTTCAGTTTAATCTGTGTATGATCCTCATTTCCAAAGCCTCATTTAAATTTAGGAAAACTAATGTCAACGATGGAGCTCGATCGGCAATTCTATATAATTTTTCTATTTCTTAAGTTTAAAAGTGTAAATATACTTATTTCTACATCAAGCCGGTAGTTTAATAGCCAAGAACCCATCGCGTATGTGCGTGCCGGCCGGTTGAGCTCCCCGTTGACATTAGTTTTCTTAAATTTGAATGAGGCTTTGGAATTGAGGATCCGACAATCTGAATTATATTCAGATAAGTACTATGTGAAACATATATATATTAGCTACAGATAGACATGCTCATTACTAACACGAAAGGATCTATTGTTGACCTTTGCTACTTAGTAGCACGTGTGTTAAAGCATTTAATGAGCATGCTTATCCTAGGCTTTAATATACCGCGTGTATTGTCAAAAGAGCAAATACTTTTTTTAGTCTTCAGAATCATTAGTAGATACTGTATTAAAAAAAAGGTCACTTTTTTTAGATAAAAAAACACTACTGAATGGTGAATAAGGCCGCGACTGAAAATCGCGATATGCATCGTGATAAATTAAATTAAAAGAATTACGTAAGTCAACGTTCGCGCGATCGTCGACGTCTCGCTACCTACTTGATTAGGCTCAGTATGAGTGGCGATATTTTTAGGAAAACTTCTCTGCACCGTAACTTACTATACTAATACTGAATAATAGAAATAAAAAATACGTAGTTCTTTATTTTTATTCTAGATTATAATATAAAAACATTTGCTCTTTTATTAATTCCACGCAGTATATAGCCTACATTCACTTGTGAACCTTATTCCAATGTTATAAGACTCAAAATGTATACAACTAGTCAAAGCATTTAGTACAATTTTTTAAATCAATAGGTAAGCATAATATTATTTTTATTTTAATATAAAGGGGGTTCCAACAAGAGTCTTATTAATTTTATGTTTAAAAAAAAAATATTAATAAGAAAGCTAAAAGACGCTTTTATAGTACTATACCGTATTCAAGATAATAAATAAATAAATATAAATATTTCCAGACAGGTCACACAGCGCCATCTAGTTTCCGTGGTAAGCTACGAGGCTTGTGTTACGGAAACTAGATGGTTGATAAACTACATATTATACTTTTTTTTTTTGTTAATATATACATACACCCAGACCGAGACAAATTATACAATGTACAACTTGCCCCCGGTGGGAATCGAACCCACGACCTCCCGAGTTCAGGAGGCGGTCAATGTAAAGATTATGAAAACAAGTGGCTGTTTGCCACTACCCAGAGGCAGCTGCTCCTATTTTACTATCTTTGCCGATACGAGTTAGTTCTACCTACTAGCGCTGCAAGCCAACATGCTCAGTGTACGTAGAAAATTTGATAATGCTATAAGCGATCTTTCACAGAAGACGGCATAAGCCGTTTTGCTGAAGACCCTCGAGAGTTACTTTTCAAATAGCTATTGTATAATTAAAGAATTTATAATAAATCTGCGCCCTCCCCCCTGGCACAGAATCTGGGTACGCCCATGGCTGTTGGTCAGTATGTAAAATAGTAAACTATATTATGTTATATGTGATATGAAATAACCAAATAATTATATAAGAATTGTTAGAAATAAGATTTTTGGCTAAACTTTATCATTCCGTAAAATGTGAGAACAAATTGATGACAATAAATTAATAGTGTTTTTTTGAAAAAGGTGATTGAGAGTGCGGTGGTCCAATAGCCTAAGCTGTTTTCTTGAACAAGGTTATTGAGAGTGCGGTGGTCCAATAGCCTAGGCTGTCTTTTTGAAGAAGGTGATCGAGAGTGCGGTGGTTAAATAGCCTAGGCTGTTTTCTTGAACAAGGTTATTGAGAGTGCGGTGGTCCAATAGCCTAGGCTGTCTTTTTGAAGGTGATTGAGAGTACGGTGGTTAAATAGCCTAGGCTGCCTTTTTGAAGGTGATTGAGAGTGCGGTGGTTAAATAGCCTAGGCTGTTTTCCTGAACAAGGTTATTGAGAGTGCGGTGGTTCAATAGCCTAGGCTGTCTTTTTGAAGAAGGTGATTGAGAGTGCGTTGGTTAAATAGCCTAGGCTGTTTTCTTGAACAAGGTTATAGAGTGCGGTGGTCCAATAGCCTAGGCTGTCTTTTTGAAGAAGGTGATTGAGAGTGCGGTGGTTAAATAGCCTAGGCTGTTTTCCTGAACAAGGTTATTGAGAGTGCGGTGGTCCAATAGCCTAGGCTGTCTTTTTGAAGAAGGTGATTGAGAGAGCGGTAGTTAAATAGCCTAGGCTGTTTTCTTGAACAAGCTTATTGAGAGTGCGGTGGTCCAAAAGCCTAGGCTGTCTTTTTGAAGAAGGTGATTGAGAGTGCGTTGGTTAAATAGCCTAGGCTGTTTTCTTGAACAAGGTTATAGAGTGCGGTGGTCCAATAGCCTAGGCTGTCTTTTTGAAGAAGGTGATTGAGAGTGCGGTGGTTAAATAGCCTAGGCTGTTTTCCTGAACAAGGTTATTGAGAGTGCGGTGGTCCAATAGCCTAGGCTGTCTTTTTGAAGAAAGTGATTGACAGAGCGGTAGTTAAATAGCCTAGGCTGTTTTCTTGAACAAGGTTATTGAGAGTGCGGTGGTCCAAAAGCCTAGGCTGTCTTTTTGAAGAAGGTGATTGAGAGTGCGGTAGTTAAATAGCCTAGGCTGTTTTCTTGAACAAGGTTATTGAGAGTGCGGTGGTCCAAAAGCCTAGGCTGTCTTTTTGAAGAAGGTGATTGACAGTGCGGTGGTTAAATAGCCTAGGCTGTTTTCTTGAACAAGGTTTTCGAGAGTGCGGTGGTCCAATAGCCTAGGCTGTCTTTTTGAAGAAGGTGATTGAGAGTGCGGTAGTTAAATAGCCTAGGCCGTTTTCTTGAACAAGGTTATTGAGAGTGCGGTGGTCCAAAAGCCTAGGCTGTCTTTTTGAAGAAGGTGATTGAGAGTGCAGTGGTCCAATAGCCTAAGCTGTTTTCTTGAACAAGGTTATTGAGAGTGCGGTGGTCCAATAGCCTAGGCTGTCTTTTTGAAGGTGATTGAGAGTGCGGTGGTTAAATAGCCTAGGCTGTTTTCCTGAACAAGGTTATTGAGAGAGCGGTGGTCCAATAGCCTAGGCAGTCTTTTTGAAGAAGGTGATTGACAGTGCGGTGGTTAAATAGCCTAGGCTGTTTTTTTGAACAAGGTTTTCGAGAGTGCGGTGATCCAGTAGACTAGGCTGTTTTTTTAACTGCAACTATTAAATTGTTAAAGTAGATTTCTTTGTGTGTCAGTATTAGCCGAGGAAGAAAATTCAAATCCTTTAAGAGATTACGGTTCATCGTTGTTCTAAAACAAGTTTCCGAACGTTATTAAACGTGACGTTTCTCCCTCGCCCCCTTCAGCCTGTCTCTTCTTCAACGGACGTTGTCCTGAGTAACCGCGCTCCTCTATAAACTGTGCTTCTTTATTAAAAATAAACAGTAAAAGTGAATCATCCATTCAAATAGGAAAACCCAACGCTGGAGATATATCATACATTATTGGTCCTTCGAGCCGTATTTCGGCAAAAGTCGACCATTTTGAAGTCCGCTACGCGTTGGTATACTTTTTAAAGCTTTTATGATCGTGCGGATTTCCCTTAATTGACTGAAATAAGGACCCAATATATTCCCAGTTTGAATAAAATATTTATAAATCGGAACGAAGGGTAAATGCCACGAGAACTGGTAATGACGTCATAAAATTTTAACAAGCAATGCCGAAGGATAACTAAAAGAAAACAATATTTAAAAAAAATTTAAAACATCTATTTATTTATACAAGACTGTCAGAATGACTATTAAGCTCCAGCTCTAGTATCGTTAAATATATAAATGTCGCCAACCCATCTGGCCAGCGAGGCCTAATTCTCCAGATATATCTTCAGAGATGGACCATCTCGAACAGTGTTCTAGGGGCTGATGAATGATATAAATGTTTTTGCTATTTTTATGTCTAAAATTTCCGTAATTATTTTTTCCTAGAAATCTGACAGAATACATTTATTAAAAGTACACTTAGACTTGAATAATATTTGAAAATATCGGATTGTGCGAGCGAGAAGGATACATAAAGGTTTAACTCTTGTAATAAGCGTAAAGTTAGGCTGTACCAAAACTCTCTGTTAACGATAAAGTTGATAAAAATAGAACAATGATTTAAATATATACCTATATATTAAATAAACTATCAAACATACAAATATCTATTAATAAAAGAAACTACTTAATAATAAAAAATACAACTAAAAACTAAAACAAAATATAAATAAATAAAATGCTTGAAATCGCTGCCAATGGGCAAAGGATACTGGCAGAATTGAATGGCAATGCTAATCCTTTGGCCCAAATATTGCCCAGCCCTTTTGGCTTCCGAGGTGTTGATGATTTGTTTTGACAACGCCTTGAAAATTGCATGTGCACTTGGTCCCCACGGCCCGAGTTTCAACTACAAACGGCGCAAAAAAAATCCAATTAATCTAGGTTCACGTGGACCAAGTGCACATAAATTTTTTAAGGCGTTGTCAAAACAGCTTAACAACTCGGGAGATAAACCGACTGCGTAAAAAAATAACTTTAATTAAAAATAAAAATAATAAACCATAAAACAAATAATACATTTTATTGCGAAAATAAAGACCATAACAGTCGGGACAGTTGCTTGGAAGATTTGAGCCAGTCTAGATTTTTAATGGGTCCTGCAGTCCTATTCTGTTAGTCGCAAACGTTATTAGTGGATTTCGTTATAAACATCAGAGATTGCGTCATTATTACAAAATATTATTCAACTCTGAACTCTATAAGCGCTCGACCTTGACAGCGGCCGTGCAAATATCAACTTTAATATCGTGATATATATATAGTTAACGGATTCCATTATATAACGTTTGCGCTTAAGTAACAGAATAGGACTGCAGGACCCATTAAAAAACTGACTGTTAAAGCTACTAGTTTCGCATAAAAAAACATTATTTGGTTTTTAATTAGTTATTTTTTTACGCAGTAAATTTTTAAATTAACTCTTTTTATTTAATAGTTTTTAGTTACCTATTGCTGTCTGTTATAAGATGGTAAATTTATTATGGTTTATTAAAATTTTAATTTATAATGGTTGCCCTAAATGGTATCTCAAAATGAAAAAAAAAATCCTCGATGTATTTTTTTTATTTTCAACAATATGGCGTCTGGCTGTCGTCTTACTAAAATTTTATGAATATCATATCTTCAGTGATGATTAAGACGAACCAATTGACGTGATTTGATCTCCAATATGCCACAAAGAAATAAACACATAAAAGATACTTGCGTCGCGCAGACGGCTAAAAATTTCCTGGTACAATACCACCTGGCCTTCAAAATAAAACGGATACATACGACGCTATTTTAACTTTAATCGTTGCAATTACAGACTTCATTGTGGTGCAACTCAGCCTAAGTCTGTCTCTTTCTAATGCTATGTTCGACTTGAAAGCATATAATAATAAATATTTCCAGACAGGTCACCCAGCGCCATCTAGTTTCCGTGGTAAGCTACGAGGCTTGTGTTACGCAAACTAGATGGTTGATAAACTACCTACATATATTATACTTTTATTTTGTAAATATATGCATATAAACACCCAGACCGAAACAAATTATACATGTACAACTTGCCCCCGGTGGGAATCGAACCCACGACCTCCCGAGTTCACGGCAACGTTTGTTACCACGGAGGCGGCATATAAAGCACAGCTTGCCGTTTTTTTACCGAATATTGTATGAAACCATAGACTAAAAGACAGCGTTATAAAGTGAAGTCCAATATAGGGTAAGAGATAGATATATTGTTTTGGCACGCAATCAAATTCAGAATTGCGTCGTCTTCATTCTACAGGGTGCTTTTTATTTAAATATTTCTTGTTTATTTTCAACACGATAATTATTGCCATGTTTAAATCGTGTGATTAGAAATGTGATTGATTATATTATAATTATTAATAAAATATACGAGTATTCCAATTTGTGTTTTATTTAATTTTAACATTAAGATTTATTTCTCATAAATAATAATTAGGCTTTAAAGCCAATCCAAACAGTCGCTCGACTTGCATAACCAAGTGAAGTAAAGCGTTTACACGCTTCTTGATCGATATTTCGTTTATTACGGATACCGCTCCTAATGGGGTGTGTCACTAACTCTTTATCACGATAGATGGTACCTAATATAACTGTCAGTTGCATAGAAATCTTGTATTTTTTTTACGAAATTTATTATTTTCTGGATATTATGCAGAAGTAAGCAGCTTTTAAGTGTACAAATCGAGATTTCCAAGCGAAAGCAAAGATGGTGATCTCAAATTTGCCGTTCTATTAATTGAACCTTATTTTTATTTTAAAGACGGTGTTCGCTTACTTAATTCGTCTTTAAAGGTAGGTAACGTTAAGTTAAAATACATTTTTCTGTTATAATAATGTAAAACTACAAATAAATTAAAAAAAATGATCAGTCATAGGTGTAAACAAGGTACCAGTGCCGCTAGCGACATCTACAAAAAGCTTTGCCTGATACACCCCATTCATGTATCACCTTCCCCGAGTTTTTTGGGTCAAAGTTGTAAGCGATTTAAAAACACAGCCTGGATTTAGGGGCTGTGAAATGTACCTTAAAACTTTATTAAATATGTACATTCGTCTAGAGTTGACAGGTGTAAGATGGTAAGCGGTACGCGTGTTTCAATAATGGGAGCAACTGGCGCTAGCCACTGAAGGCCGATATCAGTCACTAACATTATGCCGACTCTATCAAGATGCTTTTTTACACTTCGCTTGTAGGATTCCAGGTTATAAGAATGGGAATAGAGAAGAAGGGATAAAGTTGTAGAGCTCTTCCGAATACTCACTGTAAGTTCGCCCATGTACGCTACATTTGTAAATTATGTGCAATAAAGAATTTTATTATTATTATTACAGCTTGTAGAAGCTCAAATTCTTTGTAAAATAATAAATTTAACAAACCCCCAAAAAGTATTAAATATAATAATTAATATAACCGATATAATACTGACTTGAAAGCAAATCTTGCTTTTTTAACGAATTTTGTATGAATACCATAGACAAACGCTAAGTCGAACGACTTTCAAAGCGAAATAAAGTGAAAAAAGCGTCAAGTCGAACATAGGGGTCATCAAAAACAAAGCGCTTGGATAAGCTACCCGAACGCCTGTCACCCAATAGCCAAAGTCTATCCCTTATTAGTCTGTGGCCAAAGTACTATTTTAAATACGAACCGTACCAAGCACTATCACAGGAAAGTCTCCAGCTGAAATGTTGCATGTTGTTGTTTCGAACTACCTTGGTCAGCAGTATATCCTGATTTGGTTATGGAGAAGGATGTGATGAGTAGTCGAGTAGATCAGAGATCCAGTTATATCTAGAATGTATAACACATATCGAGTGGAACAAGGGGTTGTTGTTCATAAATAACAATGAACCAGATATATATGAAATTGAGTCTGAATATGGTTTGCAATATAGACAACACATATACCAAGTTATTAAGGTTGTTGTGAATGCTAATTCCCAACCTAGCCAAGGAAGCAGTCTACATCAATAGACTATCCTCAAGGTGAAGGCTCTGATGTTGATGACTATGAAGTAGTTATTCCACCACCAGAATACAGGGCTGACATCATTGGAGTGTAGTCTGCTGATACCTTTAATATTATATCTGTAGTTTCAAGTTAAGGGTGAGGTGTTATGTGATTATTTGTTGATAAGAACACTTAAGTATTATAATGTTATTGTTTGTTTATATGAACACTTTTAATATCAACCTGTTTTGTCTGTATCTGTTTTGTGTATAATAGGGTGTATCAGGCAAAGCTTTTTGTAGATGTCGCTAGCGGCACTGGTACCTTGTTTACACCTTTGGTGACGCATCATTTTTAAAATGTTTTTGTAGTTATTTTTATAACAGAAAAATGATTTTAAATTTACGTTACTTACCTTAAAATACGAATTAAGAAAGCGAACACCGTCTTTAAAAATAAAAAAGGTTGAATTAATAGAATGGCAATTTTGAGATCACCATATCTTTGATTTCGCTTGGAAATCTCGATTTGTACACTTAAAAGCTGCTCACTTCGACATAATATCCAGAAAATAATAAATTTCGTAATAAAAATATAAGTTTTCTATGCAACTGACAGTTATATAAGGTACCATCTATTATGCGCCATCTATCGTGATAACAAGTTAGTGATACACCCCATTGCGAGTTTAATATTTAATTACCGTATCAAAACATAACATAGTCCAAGCACAAAAAAAACTTTTGTCTTGTCATTATCATCTTGTCGTCTCCTCCAGTGATAAGATGACTGGCTCTCTCTTCGCCCCAAGAATAAGTATTGCAATTCAGCAGGGAAATGCAGCTAGCGTTCTTGTCACCATTCCACGCAGACGGGACTTAAATTCCTATCTATAGTATTAATATTATTTTATACTATGTAAATATTTCTTCCCAATAAATTATAAACTCTAAAATAATTTTATTATATTCTTAAATCTAAATATAATTTTCAACAAAATCTCACTGGTTTTCAGACTTGTAGACTCGGATGTTTTGTTATCATTATTGAAATTGAATTATGCTATTAAATTGATTATCATCACAGCTCCTAGATCTCTGGAAAGGTATTAGTGGAACCGGGACCAACAGCTTATTGAGGCACAAGTTGTGAAGACAAATTTCTAAGCATTCCATGGATTTACCATTTCACACATTCCATTCACTGGGTCAATTATGTGTGGGAATGAGAGAGGAGAATAATGGTGTCTCCGGCTTGCTACCAAGTATAGGCTGGTCTACAAAGGAGACCTCCTCGTTTTTTTGTGCAACAAGTATCGCTAAACCTCTTATGTCAACGGTTAACGAGATCTTCTCTCTCATTCCCGCACATGATTCTAAGAAATTTGTCTTTTTCTCTATGTAGTTACTTTGAAATAAAATTTGACATGCGACCTATTGCAGTAACAACAATGTTATGTCAGGTGGTTGTTAGTTAAGCCAATTAGGTAACATTTTATTTATTCTTAGAGTAACTCTGGGATTATCCGTTATCTAACACTTCCCGGCCCAAATCTAATTTCTTGCTCAAACTGTTCAGCCGTTAATGTACCTTCTATGCTTTTGCAGTCTTCGTTAAAGACACTATAAGCAGAAACCTCGCCTAATTTCTTAGGCCTAGTCCTGGTATTAACACAAATTCCTATTAACACCGAAACGGCAAAGAAAACTGAGCCAAATTGTAATTTAAGAAATATTGCATATAAAGTAAGCCATATTATCAAATATAAGCCCCATTTTGTTAAATAATAAGTCCAGGTCTCTTGGTTATAGTCTTCAAATGATTCAACATCGCTTGTCACTGATACTACATCTTGAAGTTCATTTTCTGAATTTTTTTCTTCTTCCAACGGTATCTAAAATAGTTTTAAAAAGTTAGTTTGTAGCAAGTAAAGTTGACTTAGTGTGAATTAGCTTAGCTCCTGTCCACGCACAATGGACCTGGCGACCGATTAATCCATGGAATGCCAAGAGTCAATGCTAGGAAGAACCACAAACATTCCCAAATAGTTGGCCAATACACAATGATGGCATACATTGTGGTGCTAATAAGAGTTAGAAGAGAGAAAATAGACCCTCTGGCGACCGTAGCACCACCTAGCAACATGATTAAGTACTTTGAGCCAATATTCAAACATTAACCTGTAAATGAATTCTCTCCAACAAAACTTAGTAGAGTTGTTTTGTTTGGCCAATATTTCTTTCTATAAAAAAATATAGTTTCCTCGTTAAACAATTATGATTTTTTTATTTTAAAAAGTTTTGTCTAAATTTAATATATATTTAGGGCTTAGAAACCGGTTTCTAGCAGTAGTTCGTGGATTTAGACTCTGAGGTACCCGGTTCGATTCCTGGTCGGGACATAATAATATTTATTAATTTAAATAAATAAATTTATATAATATTTAATTTATTCGTGATATTTCTTGAGTTTGGTATGCTAGAGACATAAACATGCTTGCCACTTGTCAATATTGGCCTATAGTAAAGTTGGCTAAATGTGAATCCTCTTCTTGATAAGCGTGGTTTTTGACCACCCCGGTTGTGATGATGCTTTATTTATTTTTTTTTATTTATTATATGATAAACCTTACAGCTATATTCCCAGATCAATAAAAAAAAAACAGATTAAAAAGCTTTACTTTTTTTTACTATGACTTGAAAAGCACGTTAAGATGGCTGGTGGTCACACTTATATCAATTTGTGGAATTATCACAACAATTAACAAAAATGCCGAGTCTAGACCAAAATATCGAAATCAATTTTTTTTAATGTGGAGGTCTGGGACTCGTGTTCTGGGGATGTGATCATGATAAAACAACTCACCAGTAACGCCTCATCATCTTTAATTTCGGCTATCATGTTATCAGAGGATGTGATAAGGTTAGACTCGACACTCTGTTTGGAGTCAATGTTATCTTTATTTGTTTCTCCTAATTCTCTACGTCTTCTAAGGGCACGATACTCTTTCAATTTTGCCTCCATTCGTGATTAATTTATAAGTATATCACGACAAAATCATAAAACACAGGGTATTTTTTTTTTTATCTTATACAGCTGTGCAAATCTTGTGTCACAAATTACACGTTTAAAACCTATTCTTAAAATAAATTAACCATAAATATTTAATTAAAACATATTCAGCAATATTTACGATTTTCGGTAAACGACACAGACAGTAGACAGTAAACGAAAAACAAACTTGTTTGCTGGCAAGTGGCAAATAATTGCTTTTTTTAAATAATACACAGGCATTGGATATTGGAGATTAATCCTTTCTTTAGTTCAGAACTTTTTTTTTTGTTATTTTTATTACGATAAATTAATTTGTTCGAGCTGTAAGCTTAATTGAAGTAGCGTTTTCATTAGCATTAAATCCTTTTATCTATGGCATTAGGCGAAATTCAGAAAAAAAGCGTGTAGAGATTCAAGTCGAACACGGCGAATGGATGATGAATGAGTGATAGGTAAGGCAAAGAGAACTAGCCCATACAGCTATGTCTATTGTAATATATTTCTTTTTCATAAGTTAATAATGACAGACAGACAGACAGTGGGGTCGTCCAGGCCCGGATGCGTAATGGGCGTGGGTTGGGGATGGGGACAGTCCCCCGTTTTCCCCGGCAGGATCTCAGCGGGTAACCACCCGCCGGTAATTCATGCACGTTTAGTGCTGGGCGCCGTTATACAGCGCCCGTGTGGCTCACGAACCCAGGGGGCTAAGTTCGACTGCTTCAGCTCTCCTCCAGGAGTACTTCTCTAGGAAGTGGTCTCCCGTTGGGGGGCCGTGCACAAGACGGAGCGATGTTCTGGAGATGCTTGAAGTGTCCGTTGTCGGCCCGAGAGAACATACGTCTAGTCAGGCCAACGACAAACTCCTCAATAGTAGGCATCTCCAAATCTCGAGCTAAGACGGAATTACGCACGAACCATGGCGCTCGGGAAACCACTCTGAGCGATATGTTCTGCAAGTTAATAATGAGGTTATCATCAAATTCCTTTTTTTTTTAAAGTCACTTCATCACCTTAACAAAATATATAAGGTCCAATTTAGTGTTTTCCATAATTATTTACATTGTAGCACATTATTAAACAAAACAACAACACTTCTGACTAACAATATCCACAGTAAAGTAATAAAACAAAAACTTGCACTTAACATGTACGTGCAAAAGGGCGCGAAGAACTCATCTTTTTTATAACTGTTCATTCGGGCAATGGACTTCTACGTGCAATTTGCATTTTTTAAGCTTGAAAACTAGTCCTTTTGTCATAAAAGTTTTATTATTATTGTTGGGACCATGTTTTTCGACATTAGTGAATTTTGATGATTTGTTTGCTTATTTGGGGCATTATTCACTATTCTGTAAACCATTAGGGTTATATGGTTTAACAAATAATATTTTGGAGTAAGTTGGTAACACTTGATTATGGCGCGAAGTCCGATCGATAAACCACACAACATTTTAGTTTTCCGTGGAAATAAATACAACAGTAATACTTTGGTATACTTGATGATAAAAAAATCTAACAAGATCTACAAGTAAGGTAAAAAAATGGAGCATCAATCAGATATGGGTACCTATGGTGAAAATTCAAACGTACAAAACAACAGTAGTAATTATATTACAATTATTCCTGTAGAATATTCCAGAAGAGGGTATCCTATGCAAGCTGAATATCAGTATAGGTAGGTATTTGTAGCACTACACGTAATATTTTTTTAAATGTATAAAAATTTGTGTATACTTCTTGTAAACATTTTACAACGATTAGATCTCTATTAGAACAATCTCTACTTAAGAGGATTCAACGCTTTTGCATCCTTCTTGCTCGCATATATATACAATATTTATAATCTAAAGTACTCTCACTTTTGAGAAATGTGGTCGAGTAAAAAATACATTAAAAAAATATTAAAAAAAATATAGATACATTTTGTATAAAAATAACAATTTGAGCGCGCTTTTTTACCGAATTTCGCTTTTAAGTTTATAAAAAAACCACTCGAACTCCGCCTTTTAAAGCGAAAATATATAATAAACCTAATAATAATAATAAAAAAAAACATATTATACTCGTATAATTGTACATTTATAGGTCTCGTGAAGAATATTATAGCGTTCAAAGTCAAAAGTTGCAAGCAGAAGTGAACGCGCACCTGTACTCGGTGTCTCAGCGACTTCCGCATCTCTCGTACAGTCCTCTTGGCCGGCATAGTGACTGGGACAAACACGATGCACACAAATCCCTCCAACCTGACGCTAAGGAGAGCAACAGCTCAGATTCTTTGGAGAAAAGTGTTATGGGTAAGATATCATCATTATCACACTCTCCACTACCTTCCTCAAACTCATTTCATAGATCATCATCACAACCCCTGGAATAATTTAGTCCTAGACCTCCACTGTTGGAGGTGGGCCTTCCAGAAATATCTGGAGGAATTGGCCTACACTAGTCACGCTGGCTAGACGGGTTGGCAAGAGGCTAGATTATTTCTACTTTATATTCTATTTCTATATTCTTACTTTCATACGATCACCTGCAATCCTCTGCACACAAACCCCACCAGGAATTTTCTATTTAAGTCACTCCCTAACCAAGTAAATAACTTAAGGCCCAAAGACTCGATACTCACTCATGTAGGTCTGGAGTAGAGGCCTGTAGTCAAGGAGGCCTGTCTCTTTATGCTAAATGTCAAATCAAATAAGAATGAAAAAGGCTTACTTGGGTGAATATCTTGAGATCAATTTATTCGGTATCTTAAGCCGGATTCCGTGAGGAGATGAGAACGTTAAACCGTCGCTCCCAGATCCACCAACACCAACATGTGGAATCGTTACTAAATTGTCATTAAAATTTACATCAGACCCTCGCCAATCGTCAATATAGAAAGAGGTTGGCGAGTGTAGGCTAAATACTCAAAAATCATGTTCTGAAAGACCCATCTCCAGCAGTGGCTGTAATAGGATGATGATGAGGAAGCGTAGTTCCAAGTGTTATTAAGTTTTTCTTTCAGGATCAAACCTAAGTAGTTGCTCAAACCAAACCGCTTCCAGCAGTATAGCGGCAGGATCATTCAGCACTGAACAGATTACAAGCGGAGGTAGCACAACAAGCGCCATATCTCCACCTCTTCCTGGTACGTATGACTTTTCACCTGTAACTGTAGAACGCATGAACTGCGATATTCAATCAAGAACGTTTTAAATTAATCAATCAAACATTTTTATCTTAGTCATTTCCTCTCGATTTCGGTGGAACGGTTTTCGAACTGCTAAACCTACAAAACACAGATGCAATGCACCACTATCGCTCAAAGTCCAATACTCTAACGGCTATGAGTCTGTCTCATTCTTGGGGCGAATGACAGTGATTTCTGAACTCTCGCTATGTATTTGCCTTATATATTTGTACAATTTAGTTTAGGTTTAGTTATTATTAGGCTACATTAACCAAAATGTTTGATCTTACCCAGGCTCTTCAGGAAGCACAGTATCGTCATCATCAGTATCTTCGAACCCTGTCACTTGCATATATTTGATGTCAAAAACAGCTTTACTAGTAGAAATGGGTTGCGAAGATTCCCCATCTTGTGTTACTACAGCGAGGTTCTTAAATGCAGTTTTATCTACTGAAGAATTGGGTTTAACTCAGCCCAGTACTAAAAGTTTAGCTGCTAGCGTATTTGCCTTATGGATGTGCAGTCCGCTTTTGGGTAAGTTATTTTACTTATTTAAAATAGAAAACCTACTTAAGTTAACCACATACCTACTTTTTTTCTGCTTGAGAGTAGATGCATTAAAAAAGTGTCTTCTTTCTTAAAATAAATCTTACTGGAATAAAAACATGATGATGGTATCTTCGCCTATGAAAATATAATTTTAATACACACAATACAATTTCAAATGCAATTTCATACAATATTGCTATTATAGATAATCTTGGTTATGTGTTTCTTCTACTTTCAAAAGTTGGCTAATGTTTATTTTCTTTATTTGTGTTGATATGTAGCGGTGATATGGTTTTATTAACATTTGGCCCTATGTCTTCAGAAATCCAATTAAAACCTCACCACTGCCCGTGGCGTATGTGGTCAAGTTGGCCGAAACTTCTAGAAAGATATGGACACGCGTCAGAGTCTAGGAGAGCAAGAGACCAACCCATACTGCGATTACAAAGAAACGTTTTCTTCCCCAAACACCTTGAGGAGGGCATCAAGTAAATATGAATGTGATTTTTGTAATGATTGCTTTAGCAATATTTCTAGGTTGATCTACAACGTGTTTTCATTTAGTATGCGATGATATAAACATGTCGCTGATAAAATATGTAAAATCAACCCTCGAAAGGTTGGTTGACAGAAAATACTTAGTCATTAAGCCCGCCTATGTACATTTTAGTGCAAATAAATCACGAAACAATAGTTTAAATTTGAATTTGTAATTAATGGTGGCAAGTATATCTCGACTATAATACTATGTCCTATGGTAATAATTCTAAATGCAATGAGTAAAGCGACTTTATATCATTGCATATCTTGTTATTAAACTTACTATCATTTAATATTAGGTATAACGAATTAGAAAATAATATTGTTAAAAGCGTGTATCCTAATATTTATATCTACAATTAAGAATTACACACAAATTAAGATGGTTGTTACACTTCGCATCACTTTTGCTTGCACACTCCAACATTTATTTACAGAGATAGGGCATCTAACTATTCTTTTAAAATACGGGCCTTTTAGAAATATTTTATTTAAAGATTAATTTACTGAAAGAGGAAAATCGTTATAAATGTTTTTGTTTCTGCCTAAAAATAAGGTATATCTAAGTAAAAACATTTCTCAAAAGTACACTCATCATCATCTCGATCCTGGAAAGTGTTGGAGAGCACGAGCGAGAGGGATGCATCGCTTAAGAATCCTCTTATTTCACTAGGGACTCTCGAATCCAAGAGTTACTATACGAGGAGGCTCGTCACAACGTGGTGACGGGCAGGTATCCTCTGGAAGAGTCCCAGGCCGTCATGTTGGGGGGGCTGCAGGCCAGGATACAGCTCGGTCCATACGATCCGCATAGACATACTGCTAGATTTTTCAGGTAACATATAATTAATAAGATAATTTGTTATTTTAAAAGAATTTTGACATTTACAAATTTGAAAATGAATTAATATGGTCCACATACAAAGTTGTTAGACTCGTAGATATGTCGCACTATTTCTTGATCTAGCAAAAACCTTTGACATAGTTTGCCTCTATGCTACGATATCTATATACGATATCTCGTATATCAAATTATAAAGATACATTGTTAGAAGCGTGTGTCTCTATATTAATTAGTTACTTTTTAAAACGTAACTGGAACATTTGTATTAGCAAATCTTGTAACACATAATAGAATATGGAGTACCTCAGGGATGCATTTTGGGACCTGACTTATTTATCATGTACACACTATTTGTATTGGTGTCTTAAGCAGCTAAATAATGGTACTTGTATATAGATATGATTTTTTTTATCATCATAAACGTTTTTATTTGTTATTTTATATTTATTAATTACCTTTCAAAACTTAACTGGAGCATTCGTATTTGCAAGTCTCGTAAAGAATAATAGAATATGGCATATCTCAGGGATGCATTTTAGGAGCTGATTATTTATCATATACATACCTATTGGTATTGGTGTCTTAACCAGAGACGTAGACTTTTTTCAATAATATAGTTTTTTGTTAAAGTATATTTTATTGTTAGTTTTTCTATCTCGGTTATTCAGAGAGCACCAAAACAAGTACCTGCCCGCGCACGCCCGCTCGGGTCGCTGGGCTCAGCTCCTCCCGGCCGGCCGGAAAGGGTCGCCGGAAGCCAAACTACTGGAACAAGCCCAGAGACCCCCGGCTGCACCGCCTAGGAAACTAAGACATAAATACCTCTCGCATTGCAGGACTCTGCCTACTTATGGGTAAGGATGTTAACTATTTCTTCTAAAACAAAACACAAAAATGCCTACGAGTACCACAGCCTCTTCAGCTTACTCATGAACATATTTAATGTGATAGATTTTTCCAAGTTTTTGAAATGAACCCATTAGCTGAACAGTTTTTTGCGTTTTAAATTATTACTTAATTATATTTGTATTGCTCCACTGTTTTCTCAACTTTTGTTTTAATAAAAAAAAAACATTTAACTATATTTAGTGTAATATTATTTAGAGTGGATGGTGAGATGAGAGACACTATTCGTTTCATCTATCACCCAGACATGGAATGCCTAGAAATTTGGCTTCTTCTTCACCACCATTTTCGTGCCTCGGAGTTAAGCTGTCGGTCCCGGTTCCAGTAATACCATCTTGTGGAATCGTTTAATTTAATTTAATAAATTGTCATTAAAACAGATCCTCGCTAACGTGGCGAGTGTAGGCCCAATTATCCAGATAAACATATGTTCTGGAAGGCCCAATTATCCAGATATTCATATGTTCTGGAAGACCCATCACCAACAGTGGAGGTCCAGGACGCTGTGTTTTAGGGGTTGTAATGATGATTATCTTTGTTTCTTTTAAAAACTTTACGATATATCTAAGTTGTAGTATTTTGTCTGAAATTAAATATTGTATATTCCAGAGCTGCCTTTTTCCTAGGTCAGATAGAGCAGCCAGTTCGTAGTTTAACAAGTTTGCTTACTCATGAAGATATTCCGGTTCTCGTCGCTGTCAACTCCAACGGGGTTTACGTCATCGATGATACAGAGAGTGTAAGTCATATTTATAAAGCTTTGCGACTAGAACCGCGATGAAGGTGGTTTATTGTAGTTACTTTTTCATAGATGTCATAAGTTAGTTTTTATTTCCGCTTATTTATGTAAGAAGGCAATTTAAACAATTTTATGTTATAAATCCAAAGACTATTGGTCCTATTGGTCCAAAGGATTGCTACTAAAAACACAGTGAAATAATTACACTTTGTAATTATAGCTTAAAAGACAACAAGATTCGGAAATATCATCGGCAGTCAAACAAAACAACATCATTACATTTTTATGTTCTTATGGAAAGTGGCGCCGTCTAATAGACGGTAGGGGGTACTAAATTTAATATAATTGAACATAATAAATTGTCATTTATTCAGTCAATTTAATTCAATTATTCAATAAGTTACTTTTTATATTTTTAGACAGTTTTACTGGGTCTTCTATACGAGGAGTTATCTTGGGACATCGGCCTTCCTTCAGACGACAACAACGACGACTGTCTTCCTTGTCTATTTCTACAATTTATGGTCGTCGAGAATGGTCTTAGGGTCTCAAAGATTTTACAGGTGGGTTTCAATTTGATTTATTAATTATAGGATTAAAATTATACTAATAAAAACATTCAATATTAAATTATGAAGAACAAAATCTGAAATTTTAAATTTTTGTATAAATACAAAAAAATAATAATTTGGCGAATGAGAGGGAAGCATAAGGGTTAATTAATACCTCTTATGATTGTTTAAAAGAATGGATCGATAATAACAACATTGTTTCAGGTATTCTCAAAGCAAACAATAATGATGGACACGTTGATAGAGCACTTTGCTGGAGAATACAGGAAGAGACTGGGACAGGACACTCCTAGCGACCACACACAGTACGACTACCATTCAGGTTAGATTCTACTGACTTCTATATAGTGTTGCCCAAAGCAAGACCAAGACCAAGATTGGGCAACAATATTTCTATAAAACATATAAAGATGATGAAACAATAAAACTTGTATAATTTTATTTTAAAAACCCACATGGGCTTGCATAATCACCAACAGGGCGCCAATCCAATCTAATTACAGACTAGTTATTTTTATAACTTACGCTTTTTAGAAAATCGAAAATTCTCACGCCAATCGGCGTTATATTTGTCGCGCATGATACTCTATTTCAACTACAAAGCCCCATTTAACATTTCGCTGCTTTAATAAAAAATTGAGAGTTATTCGCGCCATTTTGCACGGACATGTCAAGTGCAAGTTTTTGTTTTGTAAATTACTTTACTGTGGATATTGTTAGTCAAAAGTGGTGTTGTTTTGTTTAATAATGTGCTACAATGTGAATAATTGCCTTCATAGTCTAGCGGTTAAGTCCGTGGATTTAGATTCGGAGGTACCGGGTTCGATTCCTGGTCGGGACACAAAAATATTTATTAATGTAAATAAATACATTTAATTATTATTTAATTTGTTTGTGATATTTTCTCCAGTTTGGTACGCTGGAGACATCGACGAGCTTGCTACTTGTCATGATTGGCTGAGTTGGCTAAATGTGAATCCGCTTATTTATAAGCGTGGTTTCTGACCACCCCGAAAGGGAAACGGTCGTAATGATACTTTACTAATGTGAATTATTATGGAAAACGATAAAATAGGCTTTACTTTATATGTATATGAGACACAAGTTGCAGTTTATATTTTGCGGTTTTCCCGCGCTGCCAACTCCCATATTATATCCGACGTATTGGGCTTTAATGTCGCAAGTGACTCCAAGAAAAGCATCTAATTCAGCATTGTGGCTGTTCATCTACAATGGTTCTTAACAAAGGTTTACCGTGTCTTTAGTTGTGAACTTGTCTTTAACAGTACTTTTGTCCACAGATTCTGGCAGTATTTCCCTACCTCCACTATCTCGACCTGACTCACCACAGCGTCGTCTTGCTAACAAATTATCACGACTTGCTCTTGCCACTCACGACGGTCGCGGAAACCTTTTGGGTGGAGCTGGCGATTGGAACACTGACCTAACTCATCCACTCCCTTCATGGATATTGCCCAAACATTAATTTATATAAATACTTAAATAATACATTAAATTAAGTTTATTAAAACAGGTTTTACTGCCGCCGTGCCGATAAACCCAGTAAAGTGTATCCACAGGTTTCGGGATCAGGCTTGAATTGCCGTCATGCCCAGTCAAGCCGGCATAATGTTAGGGACTGATAAAAGTAATGAGTGTCTGGTTCCAGTTGCTAACATTCATGGACCCCGTGCGCTATAAGCAACTAGTTGAAAATGGGGTAACTATATAACTTCACCCATTTGGTTAAGTTAAGGTTTCTCCGCCATCATTTGTGATGACGTTGTCGCGTCCTATTGGTTGTTTTTTTTTTAATAAGTCAACTATTGAAAACACTAAAATGCTACTTGAATCTGTATCAATGAGTATTGTATTGGTATTAATTATGTTTTGTTATAATAATACTCGAATGTTGTCGGCCATCTTTTGCAAGTGAAAATAAATCTAAAAATATTAAACCAATCCCTGTTTCATTTTTAATTTTAACTAACAAGAGATATACAATAAGGTTTATTCTTTAGTACCTAATATGTATTTTAAATAAAAACACGCTGCTTAATTTAAAAAAAAGTGTAATAATATAAATAATATAAAATCAAGACAATCATAACAATTTTAATAAGATTTCGCTGACTTGTAATACTGTTTAGCTTTCGTATATTCCTTTAAAAGCGGATGTTTATCCAGAATTTCTTCCAAAGCATTGATCCTTGCTCGTGACAGATCATTATGTCTTGTCAACCTCACTTCTAATGAATGTACTTTGAACGCCAATTCCGCACTGAAATTAAGAAATTGCTGTTATTAATAAACCTTGATTGCATGATAGCTTGTCCAAACAAAACAAAACTTAAAAAATGAATGATCTAAAATTTTATATGGCTTGTAGTTGTAATGTCTTCAATGAGTTTTTTAAATATTTTATAAGGCATTATAGGTTGTTCGGTATTTAAATTTATTTTTGAAGAAATGAAAAATAATCCATACAAAGTACAAGTAGGCATAAATGCCTTGCGATAATAGTTCTTCGCGCCATTTTGCTTGAACATCTCAAGTGCAAGTTTTTGTTTTGTAAATTAATTTGCTGTGGATATTATTGGTCAAAAGTGGTGTTGTTTTGTTTAATAATGTGCTACAATGTAAATAATTATGGAAAGCGATAAATAGGACTTTAAATATGGGGCACAATTTGCAGTTTATTTTTTTGCGGTTTTCTCGCGCGTCAACTCCCATATTTTACCCGACATGTTTGAGCTATGGTGCCGCGAGTGACTCCAGAAAAGCATCAAATTCTGCAGCATCTGGAATTTGATGATGACCTCATTAACTCATTAAAAAGAAAGATATTACGTCAGACTTGGCTGTATGGGCTAGACCCTTTGCCTTCCCAACATCTCATTCATCATCCATCGGGAGAAGAGAACAAAAAAAAAATGATAAAGAAAGTGTGCATAAATTCTGATTTCCGAATCCGATACTATTGTAAAATAATACATACATTATAAAATACGTACCTATGTTCAAAGTAGTTGCTTTCTTTTTCTGGTGTCAAAATAAATTGATTCGCCAAATACCACAGCCTCTTGGCTTTGTACTCTGAATTCAACTGCCAAAGAAAAAGAACAACACGTCAGAAATTTTACTCTTTTGTAACATGTTTAAAATATCATACAGATAGCTCTAAATGACTTGGTTGATACGAAAACGAAATATTTAATTTTTCAAATAACTTAATGGGGTATATCAGGCAAAGCTTTTTTATAGATGTCGCTAGCGGCACTGGTACCTTGTTTACACCTATGTCGGATCATCTTTTAAATGTTTTGTAGTTTTTTTATTTTTATAACAGAAATACGAATTTTAACTTAACGTTACCTATCTTAAAATACACACTAGAAAAGCGAACACCGTCTTTAAAAATAAAAAAGGTTTAATTAATAGAACGGCAATTTAGAGATCACCATATCTTTGATTTCGCTTGAAAATCTCGATTTGTACACTTAAAAGCTGCTTACTTCGGTAATATATATAGAAATAAATCAGTTTCGTAATAAAAATACAAGTTTTCTATGCATCTGACCGATCTATTAGGTATCATGCGCCATCTATCATGATGAAAAGTTAGTGATACGGGAGTCTTTTGCGCCATTTTGCGCGGAGATGTCAAGTGCAAGTTTTTGTTTTGTAAATTAATTTACTGTGGATATTATTGGTCAAAAGTGGTGTTGTTTTGTTTAATAATGTGCTACAATGTGAATAATTATGGAAAACGATAAATTGGACTTTAAATATTGGGCAAAAGTTGCAGTTAATTTTTTGCGGTTTTCCCGCGCTGTCAACTCCCATATTTTACCCGACGTGTTTGGGCTATAATGCCGCGAGTGACTCCAAAAAAGCATCAAATTCTGCAGCATCTGAAATTTGATGATCCCCAACTCCGTTATAAACATATATTATGCAAATAAATTACGTGTTTAGGACTGATGTATTCTGTGCAATGTCCTTTAAAGACAATTAAAAAAAAAAAAAGTTAGTGATGAACAGTAATATATAGTAAAGTAACATTAGCCTTATCAATAAAAGTATAAAAGCTACTATTTACAATTTTGTTATTACTGTACACAGCACAAGTACCTAGTAAAAATTGAGTAAAAGTAAAAATTGCCCCAAATAGATAACTGTGAACTTACAATGCTGAAAAAAAATCAACTTCAAATAACAACTAACCTTATTAAATCGTTCTTGAACCAGAGTTTGTCGAGCAAGTTGGTTTGCCTTGAAATCATTAAGGCACTGTTCCCTAACTAAAGACGCCTCTTTCAGGGTCAAAGGTTTGTTGATGCGACCTGCACCGAACAGTCTAGCAATGTATGGTGCCAAAGGATCTATTTCTGCTTCCGTTTCTCTCTCTGACACTTCTGCTTTTTGAAGTTCCTTTTTTAAAAAAATAGAACAGTTTTTGATTGACAGGAAATTCTATAATACAAGTAGCTTCCCTTATAATCGATTAGGCATGTTAATGCTTAGGCCATATGCACGTAGCTCGCTTTAAAGTGCTTGGAATATGTTTATGACGTCATCAATCGTCCACAAGACACTTTTGCTATGTTCGACTTAAAAGCATATAAAATAAAGCATGCTTTTTTACTGATTTTTGTATGAAAACCATAGACAAACGCCAAATCGAACGATTTTCAAAACAAAATAAAATTAAAAAAAAAAATCGCCTAAAGTGACAAGTCAAACACAGGCAATTAATAATTATTTTTTGGGTATATATGTTTAACGTCCCATAAATTCTAGTCCATAGCAGTGTTTATGACGATTATGTTTAAGCGATAGTCGTTCCCGCGCTCTGCACGGACATCTCAGGTTTATGAACTAATTTTAAGTAGGTACCTTTAGGCGTGAATTATACAGAAACGGCGTAAGGTGAAGGCGCGGCGCAGACATCTTGCCGCTTCAAAACGTTTCAATACAAAATGTAGGTAGTACGTTACGTACGTACGTTGTGAATTATACTGAAGCGTTATACACCCTATATTCGACTTGTCGCTTTAAGCGCTTTTTCCAAGAAAAGCATCAAATTCTGCAACATCTGGAATTTGATGATAACCTCAAATCAAATCAAATCTAAAGTATTTTATTGTGGATCATAGGTTTTTGAATAAGTACATTATTTATACTATTATTAAGTCATAATGAGAAGAGAACACAACGGCTAAAATATTTTAAAAAGTGTCCTAACCTGTTCTTTCCAACCCTTTTTAGCCGCATCATTTCTTTCCGTGTCAAAGAGAGACACAAAGAGTTGTGGGTCGGTGAGCTCCATGTGTCTGTCCCTCAAATAGCCCGTGACGTCAGTCTCTCTATCTCGGATTTGTTTCCTGCTCCGGTTCTCCCATTCCATGTTCTCACATAAACCTTGATACACGTCTGAAGCTCGTGGTACTAATGCTGTAGGGTTTGCCTAAAAATAATTCCTAGTAATAATATATAATACACTCGTATAATATTTTTTGACTTTAAGCGATGGATTTGTTGTAATCGACCATTAAAAATTAATCTTAGGTAATTTAGATTTTTTTTTAAAAGAAATTAAGCAAAACAAAGCGAAGTGCACTTTTTGAAAACTACTCGAGCGCCTGTCAAAACGAAATCCAGTAAAAAAAGCGTTTACAGCGCCAAGGCGAACATAGCCTAGAAAGACGACCATGCATACAATAAATGCTATGTTCGACTTGTAAGCAAATAAAACGAAGCTTGCTTTTTTCAGACTTTTGTATGAAAACGCCAAATCGAACGACTTTCAAAACGAAAAAAAAAAACGCTTAAAGTGACAAGTCAAACATAGACAATTAATAATTATTTTTTGGTTATATATGTTTAACGTCCCATAAATTCTAGTCCACAGCAGTGTTTAAGACGATTATGTTTAAGCGATACACGGACATCTCAGGTGCAAGTGTTTTGTTTTGTAAATTTCTTTACTGTGGATATTGTTTGCACATGCCCGTCCAAAATGGCGCGAAGAACTCCCTTATTGTTTTTTTATTTAATATTAATGCCAAGGACGAGAATATTCAGCCTGAAACTTACGATATATCCTGAAGTTTTCTCGGGATAGAAGAGGATTCTTCCTCCAGTCTCTGCCAAGTTCGGTTTAATATAGCTGCGGGTGTCGTTAGTTATAAAATTGTATGCGTAATGGTGGATTAGTTCTATTGTATCTTCTTTTATGTGAAATATTTTTTTCCACACATCTTTTTCAGCTGGCACATCCGGGTCACGGCTAAATGTTTCCATTATATTCTAAAAAAAATAAAACAAAGAAAGTTAGGCAATTTTTTTTAGGTAATATATTCTGTTTACTGAAATTTACTGCCTCAATGGTCTAGCGGTGAAGTCTGCGGAGGTACTGGGTTACAATTCGAATTATCATGATGCAATGGGCCTATAGTAAAGTTGCCTAAATGTGAATCTGCTTTTTTTAAATAGCGGGATACAATCGTGATAAAACTTTACTTTAAATTAAATGTTTACTTACCAATAGCTGCCTTTTTGGAGACGACTTATTTCCGGGACTGTACACAATAAATCGTGTTTCTAATCTGTAACAAAATAATACAAAGTTAGGAAACATTTTAGGAGCTAGCTAAAAATCTAAGAAGTAATCATCTTCATTATGAATATCTTTTTTACCTTTAGTGTGTTCACATAGGAACAAAAAGTGCTTCATATAAATATGTATGTGGTGGATATTGTCATGCAACTAATGGTGATAAAATTCTGTGCAATGCCGTTTCTTGACGCTAATAAAAAAAAAACATATCCGGAGTTCTTCGCGCCATTTTGCGCGGACATGTCAAGTGCAAGTTTATGTTTTGTAAATTACTTTACTGTGGTGTTGTTTTGTTTAATAATTTGCTACAATGCCAATAATTACGGAAAACGATAAATTGGACTTTACATATGGGGCACAAGTTTATTTTTTGCAGTTTTTCCACGCTGTGAACTCCCATATTATACCCGACATCTTTGGGCTATAATGCCGCAAGTAACTCCAAGAAAAGCATCAAGTTTTGTAACATATGGAATTTGATGATAACCTCATTAACTCATAAGAAATAAATATATATTACGCCAGACTTGGCTGTATGGGCTAGACCCTTTGCCTCCCCTATCACCTTATTCATCGGGAGAAGAGAACACAACACAACAAAAAAACATCCCTTTGTCTTGCCTTTATAAATCTCACCTGTCATCTCTGTCACAGTAAAACTCATCAAACGTCAAAGGAGTGCACACAATCTTTTGCAGATGATCCAATCTCGCATAGTAGTTAAATTCCACAGTCCGATTAGCTTCTACAGATCCAGCAAGACTGTCCATGGCGTAAACATGCTCTAAAAATAAAAATATTCGGCCATAGAAATACATGCATGTGATATTTATCGAAATACTCGTATCTGTCAAAATCATAGACATAGGATCGTCGCGTCGTTAGTATTCTATATCTATGGTCAAAATACATACAAAAGAAACTTGTTTTACTCGATATATCGCGTTCGATTTTTTTTTTTGGTTCTCTACTCCCGATGGATGATGAATGAGATGATAGGGAAGGCAAAGGGTCTAGCCCATACAGCCAAGTCTGACGTAATATATCTTTCTTTTTAATGAGTTAATGAGGTCATCATCAAATTCCAGATGCTGCAGAATTTGATGCTTTTTTTGGAGTCACTCGCGGCACTATGGTGCTCAAACACGTCGGGTAAAATATGGGAGTTGACAGCGCGGGAAAACCGCAAAAAATAAATTGGTTATCGTTTTCCATAATTATTCACATTGTAGCACATTATTAAACAAAACAACACTACTTTTGACCAATAATATCCACAGTAAATTAATTTACAAAACAAAAACTTGCACTTGACATGTCCACGCAAAATGGCGCGAAGAACTCCCATATCGCGTTCGACCTTAACTCATTCGTTAAAGAATCCAAGAGACGTTATACATAGTTAAAAAAAACTTTATGGGACGCGTTAAAATTTTTCAAATATCTATAATTTTTTTGTACCTTATCGTAATCGTAGACAGATAATGTACCTTTATCCATGTAATTTTTTAATAAAGTCTATTTCTACATAGAAAAAGGATATATCTTCTTTGAATGAATGAGAACGAGCGATCACTGCGTCTATTACACTCTGTCTTCGTGTTTCTATTTATAATATAAATAACACTAACTGATAATATGATCCTTTCTTCCAATTCCGAACATCTCTCGAATTTCCTTTTCAACGTAATCAATGCGTACTGTATCCATTTTGTCTACTCTGTTTTTATACCATTCATATCTGAAATAAGTTTTTTTGATTATTACTGGATTAATAGTTGGATCTACAATAAGTATAAGATCGTGCTTCCATATGTCAAAGTGACAGTTGATATAAGAAATTTTACATTTTACGAGTAGATCGGACTTTTGATCCGCCCCATAGACTTTGCTCAAGACATAAAGGTGATTTTTTTCTAACTGGGGGCTTTTCTTGAGCAAAATAAAGAAACATGTTCAATGCGATATTTATTGAAATATATTTCAAAATGCATACAAAAAAAAAGAGTTACATCTTATGTTTATTATGCGATAAAAGTAACGACCGGTTCCAGAAAGAATGATTAAAATAATTCATAGCATGTCACAATATGATGTGCTATATTATATACGTATATATATATTGTAAATAAATATCTATTGGCATAAGCTTTTGGTTTGCCAATATGGGCAAAATGCATGATCATGACATGTACATATAACTGTAATTGGAATAAGTAAGTAATCTATAAAGTATAAGAGTGGTTGTGATAAAGGAAGCGAAATTTTGGGACATGCTACCGACCAGGCATCTCTGACGTCTGACAAGTATGACGACGGTTCCATGGAACCCAAAGATGGGTTTGTGATCCTCCGCAAAACTCGACAGTACCTACTATGTACAGACAGACGACAAAAACGCTCTGCCAGTGCTACACTTAAAATCGCCTTACGTCACAATTGGTTTTGTAAGTGCGTAGTCGTCGTAGACTTTCACTCGTTTTACGATACCGTCTTTTTGTGAATATGGAGAAAACTTCTCGAGTATCACTTTCTTGTAGTGAATCACTTTGTGGCAACCAGGATAACGCTGTTCGAATTCTGAAACAAAAATAACGCCCGTTTTAAAAAACCTGTTTGGGCACATAGTGTAAGTGATTATTATCAACAACAACAACTTTATAATATTTGGTTCTTGTTTTAGGCAATTAATTAATATATTTAATCAAAGAGCGAATATTATTATATTATCTAGAATAAAAACAAATTAGTTATTTATTTTTATTCTGTTTTATTGTCGTATGTTTTATTTTAATTATTCAGTAATAAAATCTTAAGTTACGGTGCAAAGAAGTTGTCCTAAAAATATACACAGCCTAATCAAGTAGGTAGCGATATGTCGACGATCGCGCGAACGTTGACTTACGTAATTCTTTCTCTCTCTATTTCGTCTCTCGGCTGTGTGTATTTATCACGATGGATATCGCGATTTTCAGACGATGACTTATTCACCATGCAGTAGTGTTTTGTTTTTAATTTGTTGTGTGCTGATCTCCTGATGGATGATGTGGTGATAGGGAAGACAAAGGGTCTAGCCCATACAGCCAAGTCTGACGTAATATATGTTTATTTTTTATGAGTTCTTCATGACTGGTCATCTTCAAATTTCAGATGCTGCAGAATTTAATGCTTTTCTTGGAGTCACTCGCGGCAATTTAGCTCTAACACGTCAGGTAATATATAGGAGTTAAAGCGCGGGAAAACCGCAAAAAGTAAACTGCAACTTGTGCCCCATATTTAAAATCCAATTTATCGCTTTCCATAATTATTCATATTGTAGCACATTATTAAACAAAACAACACCACTTTTGACTAACAATATCCACAGTTAATTAATTTACAAAACAAGAACTTGTACTTGATATGTCTGCGCGAAATATGACTTTAAATATGGGGCACAAGTTGCAGTTTATTTTATGCGGTTTTCCCGCGCTTTCTTTCCATATTTTACCCGACGTGTTTGGGCTATAATGCCGCGAGTGACTCCAAGTAAAGCATCAAATTCTGCAGCATCTGGAATTTGATGATCCCAACTCGGTTATGAACTCTGTTATGAACATATATTATGCAAATAAATTACGTGTTTAGGGCTGATGTATTCTGTACAATGTCCTATAAAGACATTTACCATTGTACTTAAAAAAAACTTACCATCAGCTGTAAGATCTAGCTTCTCAACCCAGCTGACCGGCATATCTAGATGTTTTTCCGTGTCCACTGCTGTCTTCTTATCTCCATAGTCCACTCCCACCATCAGTCTCCTGGAAAAAGGCTCGCCTGCCAGAAGGTGCTCCCAGCATGACAAGTCACCTAGATCGAAATTTAGACCACCTAATCCTTCAGTACAGCTTTGAAGATTAACCTAAAAAATTGAAGTATCATCACGACAATATACCTTGCAGGGTGAATATTTAGCCATCTTTATTTTTTTTTAGAGATGTTTACTATAACATTTTAACTATTTTTTTTTATTAAAATTAAACTTAAAAGCATCTCACGTAATAATTTTCATGATTATAAACGCAGTCCAGTCTCTGATATCTAGTGGCGTCCATAGAATACGCGTTTCCTTCACTTGGTTCTATGAAAAGAGGTTCTTGAATTCCTCCAGCACCTGGTAAAAGTAACACCCAGCCATGGATTCGCCAACCATCAATATCATCTGGGGGAGGACGCTCCAACGCCTAAAGATATTAAAAAAACAACAAATATTAGTGTCTATAATGGTTGCAAGGATTAAAGACTAGTTTTAATGCCTCAATAAAAAAATAAAATATTATGGGCTTTTTTTTGTTTTTTTTTTTTTGTTCTCTTCTCCCCATGGATGATGAATGAGGTGATAGGGAAGGCAAAGGGTCTAGTCAAGTCTGACGTAATATATCTTTCTTTTTTATGAGTTAATGAGGTCATCATCGAATTCCAGATGCTGCAGAATGTGATGCTTTTCTTGGAGTCACTTGCGGCATTATAGCTCAAACACGTCGGGTAAATATGGGAGTTCACAGCGCGGGAAAACCGCATAAAAATAAACTGCACCTTGTGACCCATATTCAAAGTACAATTTATCGTTTTCCATAACTATTCACATTGTAGAACATTATTAAACAAAACAACACTACTTTTAACCAACAATATTTACAGTAAATTAATTTACAAAACAAAAACTTTCACTTGACATGTCCACGCAAATTAGCGCGAAAAACTCATCATTTTTTATTGTTATTACTTTACGTTTCTTGTATTCTAGTCAGAGTCACTTTGAAGCTAAGCTCCTTTGCCTCATTAAGGGGAAAAAAAAACGAATATTTGCCTTTACAGCTTCGCCTAAAGGAATCCAATGCCTGAATTAATAATTATTTCGTTCGATCCATTATCGTTATAAACAAAGACGTATTTGGTTGTACGTGTTATTTTAAACCAAGCTTACGTTTTATCTAATAACTACATACAGTGTACAAGACATACAGAACCCAGTATTCATCATTATCATTACAGCCCCTAGAACACAGCGTCCTAGACCTCACTGTTGGAGATGGGCCTTCCAGAACATATATCTGGAGAATTTATTAACGATTCCACAAGTTGGTATTAGTGGAACCGGGACCGTCGGCTTAACGTGCTCTTCGAGTCACGGGAACGGTGGTGTTGTAAATTTATGACAAATTTACGTAAGAATGTATTTCACTTTGTAGACCACAACATGAAGTCGAATAAATATTATGATCTCACAGAAGAAATGATCAGGAACGGGTTCAAGACTCAGCTTTACGCAGTGGAAGTTGGTGCAAGAGGAGTTCCAGCAAAATCTTTGCATCACTTACTGAAAGAATTGGGCCTAAGCAGGTCTGCCGTCAATACATTTATGGAACGAGCTTCCAAGACGGCATTAACGGAATCATACAGTATTTGGTTGGGTAGGGAGAGAAGTAGAATGGTGGATGGTGAGCGTATTATCGCGCAATAGAAAAAAAAAGGAGGCCTCCTTTTCTTAAACCAGCCAATTGTCGGTCGCAAGCCCGAGACACCATTCTTCTCATCTCTTACCCACACACGATGGACCCGGCACCCGCACGGTGAATCCATGGAATGCTTAGAAATTTGTCTTCTTCATGCCTGGGGGGTTTGAACTGACCTTATAGGATTTAAGGAAAGGGTTCTTACAACCGAGTCACCACCGCGTCAGTATTAACTCGCGGCAAATACAATACAAATACAAAATATTTTATTGTTCATAGAAGTACAATTAACAAATTGATTAACACACTGACTCCTAAACTAAGTCTAAGTCCACATATTTATACTGTCTCACTCTCCCAAAGGTTAGCTGGTAGAAAAAGCCGAAATGGCTTTAAGTTCGCCTTTGTACATACTTTTAAGTAAAGTGCAATAAAGTATTTAATAATAATAATAATAAGTTAGACCTGTCATTTAGGATCCCAGTTACTTCCATTAGTACTATACGTACTAATGTATATTATGTATAGTAGTATTATACGTAGTGAAAACAGTTAATAATAAAAATATTTACAATAAATAAAGGTATTTTAATCAAAACAACAGGTGGGTAGCTATTAATATAATAAATAAATAATATTAATTATTTAATTAATAAATATAAATACTATAGCTTAAAATATAAATAAATAATATCTATATATAAATAAATAAATATTTCCAGACAGGTCACACAGCGCCATCTAGTTTTCGTGGTAAGCTACGAGGCTTGTGTTACGGAAACTAGATGGTTGATAAACTACATATTATACTTTTTTTTTGTAAATATATACATATTATACATATAAACACCCAGACCGAGACAAATTATACAATGTACAACTTGCCCCCGGTGGGAATCGAACCCACGACCTCCCGAGTTCACGGCAACGTTTGTTACCACTAGACCACGGAGGCGGTCGTATATACATCGCGGAGTATATACATATTGTGTTTGTACAATATATAATGTTAGGGAAAATGCAGAGTTAATTGTATATTGAATTTACCAATCAGTATTTAAGATTACATATTATATTTTTAGATACCTACATAAGTATTTAAATTTTTTCTAATATATAATAATAATAATTTTCTTACATCAATTTTTTGCTGTTTTTCTGCTTGAATTTTATCCAAAGCATCTTGTTTCTTTTTCTCAGCTTTGGCATCCATCTCTTGCATGTATTTTGACGTAAAATCTGGCAAAGGCATCAATCTGTATGCTGGTTCTTCGTCTGATGGTGATAATTCTTCTATCACCTAAAAAATATGCACATATTATTCAACTGCGAAATAAAATGTTTCATTTGGAATCATAAACATAAGGGATTTTAGACAGAGCACCATGAGTCCATGACGCGTAACGGAACTACAAATTGACAGCCCGAAAGTATAAAAATTACTTTGGAAGTAAAACATTACGTAATGGAGTTAGTACGTGCTGCTGATTAGTTTCCACTAAAAATAGTACATTTGTGTATATTTCTTTGGTTCAGTAAACTGATAAAAATATTTTCTAAAATATTGTGCTCGCACTTTCCAGTCAGGTTGTAAAGTTATCATTACGGCATCAGTAAACCCTTGTGGGTTGATTTTTTTTTTTTTGGTTCTCTTCTCCCGATGGATGATGAATGAGATGATAGGGAAGGCAAAGGGTCTAGCCCATACAGCCAAGTCTGACGTAATATATCTTTCTTTTTCATGAATTAATGAGGTCATCATCAAATT
Source organism: Tinea semifulvella (assembly GCA_910589645.1). Taxonomy (NCBI): domain Eukaryota; kingdom Metazoa; phylum Arthropoda; class Insecta; order Lepidoptera; family Tineidae; genus Tinea; species Tinea semifulvella. The sequence continues at coordinate 4,556,509 of OU342620.1, forward strand.
CCAGATGCTCTAGAAGTTGATGCTTTTCTTGGAGTCACTCGCGGAACCATCCACTGCTCAAACACGTCGGGTAAAATATGGGAGTTGACAGCGCGGGAAAACCGCAAAAAATAAACTGCAACTTGTGCCCCATATTTAAAGTCCAATTTATCGTTTTCCATAATTATTCACATTGTAGCACATTATTAAACAAAACAACACCACTCTTGACCAATAATAACCACAGTAAACTAATTTACAAAACAAAAACTTGCACTTGACATGGCCGCGCAAAATGGCGCGAGAGACTCCCTTGTGGGTTGAATAACTATTTTATTTAGCCAACTTTACTTTATGCCTGTCAAGGGGCAAGTCAATATCTGGGATACCAGACTAGAAAAGATGACAAATAAATCTCGATCAATCAAATACCGTTATTTTTTAATTCCCTTACCTCACTCTCGTCTGGTACATCAGGACAATCAGTTCTATATCTTATAGCCATACAGACATCCCTCTTAGCACATCCGACCGCAACGTAGGCGTCATACCCAGCTCCAGTCAGCCAGGACACCAAGACATGAGCCAATTCAAAGGTGTTACCACTGCGACGCACTAAAGCCGTGTATGGAGATATTATGCGTTCAGGCTGAAAAACACAATAAAATCAAAATAAAATAACGTGTGGCGCCATCTTTTGCAGTATTTACTAACTAGAACGAGCTTTGATCGAGCTTAATAGTTCTGCTACTGAATAACAGATGGCGCCACACATTTAAAATAATTGCAGAAATAAACAAAATATGATTTCTAATACCTTCCCAAAAATATAACTGTAGATACGTTCAAAAAGAGTGTTAGTATGTCACTTATGTAGTTTTTGCAATAAGTGATAAACCATTTAAAAAAGATATATAAAAGTTGTTTCGCTACTCAATAGCAGATGGCGCTAGGCGTATTTGTCATCGAAAACTCAATATTTTTTCAAACGTTATAAAAGTTATTTTTTTCCAATAAACTCCGAAAAGGTAGTTTTAAATAATGTAAATTCTAATAATCTTAATATTATTTAATTATTATTTACTCTGAAAATCTTGAGATAAAATAAATAATTAAGTACTTAAAAAATAAATCAATAAACAAAATAAGCGAAATATACAAAAAAAAAAAACTATTATCGAAAAGAAATCGATAATCCGAAATAATGGAAAATGCTGTAAAAATCACAGAGAACCTAAATCTTGTGATTCGTTCTGAAAGTTGGTGAAACAAAGTTTTACTATGTTGTCGTCATAACTTTCTCTTTTCTGACAAACTTTAGCACTTTCATTTTCTTTAGCCCCGTTCTGAATAAGTTCCAATAATTGTTGAATCTGTTTATTTAATGTACCTAGCTAAATTTTCAATTGATATTATGTGATGTAATTTACTGAAAATTACAACTATTAATGAAATACCCGTTGAAGTCTTTTTCTTTTAAAATAGTTTGCATCCCTCTCGCTCGCACAATCCAATATTGTCGAAAATTGTCTATCACATTTCTAGCAAATTAAATAACGGACATTTTGGATATAGTTTAATTTGCATATACATAACTTTAGACAGAAAAATAGCAAAAACGATCATCCACTTTTTTTAGACAATTTTTTAAGCATTTCATGGATTCACCGTGCGGGTGCTGGATCCATCGTGTGTGGGTAAGAGATGAGAATAATGGTGTCTCGGGCTTGCGACCGACAATAGGCTGGTTTGAAAACGAGGCCTCCATTTTTATTTCATTGCGCGATAATACGCTCACCATCCACAATTCTACTTCTCTCCCTACCCAACCAAATACTGTATGATTCCGTTAATGCAGTCTTGAAAGCTCTAAACATATTTTATATTTTGTGGACAAGCATCTTATTCGAGAGCTCTAGCATGTTTCGAATACCTAGTTCGACGTTTCAAATAACGGGCTCCATTGTAGTAATATAAAACCAAACATTGTTTAGAATTCGCGCTTCATCGAGCGCGGTAGTGTTCATGAGTTAAGAGCCGGTTTCATTCTTTAAAAATTGTCTGAATTAAAATTAAAATGCTACTAATAATGCATTTTTATTAATTAAATTAATAAATAGTTGGTAAATAATGTTGTGTTGTGTTTGGCATACATAGGTAGGTATGGCATACACATAATATCATTCATAGGAAATCTGGGCAGTCTTTTCACTGCGGGAAGAAGAGTGAACGCGGGAAATAGTGTTAACGGTGCCCTGGGGTCACTGATCGCCAGTCGAAAGGTCAGCGACAAAGCTCGGCTCGCAAGTACTATGTACATATGGAAGCGAGACGTGGATATGTCAGAACACACATGAGAGTAGTGTTAATGCAGTAGAAATGAGGTCGCTGCGTCGGATATGCGGCGTCACTTTGGCGGACCGCATACGTAACGTTTACTGAAAAGGGTAGGTATAAAAAAAGCATAGAGACATAAATAAGAAAATGTATGCTATGCTGGTTCGGGAATGATGAAAGGATGAGCGAAGAAAGAAGCAGGTATATAATGCGAAAGTTGTGGGTAAAAGAGGTCCTGGCAGACCGAGACACATAATACGATCAAATAAACAAAACACAGGCTGAAGGTGGTTAAAAAAGCCTTCATATCAAAAGGGCATGTATGAAATGTAAAAAGTAAAATATCATCACAACTGTATCCCTTTCGGGGTGGTCAGAAACCACACTTTCAAGAAAGGGATTTCCATTTAGTCAGCGTTACTATATAGACTCATCATGACAAGTGGCAAGCTCATTGATGCCTCTAATAAAACGTGTAAGATGCGAGATAGTAGTGTGTTTGTGTAATGTGTGGGTGTAGTGTGTGTGTAGTGTCTGTCTAATGTGTGGGAAAGGATAATTGAAAAATACTGCGTGTGTATGTTATAAAAACCTGATGTATTTTATATAAACTACCTACGTATTGCTTAATATTTTCGTTTATATAGTTACATAAAATATTAACAAAATCGTGTATAGTTTAGAATTGTATGTATGAAAGTTAACACAAGTGGATAGTTTTTAGTAGGTATAAATTAATCCCAAAAATAGTCGATTGATGCTAGCTCTTAAATCTTAAGCAGAAGATAGGACGCGGGCGAGTTAGTGTTGTAGTTAAGGGGTATGCATATCGATAGCTTGTAGCAATGGCCGGTATCGATTGAGGAGGCACCCACCCCCGGTCAGCCAGGGAGGGGCGAGCCGACGACGCGCTGAGATGCCACTCATGCGAGTCGCGCGGTGTGCGCTCTAATTGAAAATGATGCGACACATAGCGACTTAAATATATCGATACTGTTTAAATATATTTGCTGAAATTTTACCTTGCATTAATATTGTACTTCAGATTGTTATTATTATACCTTTGGGACTAATTTGAACAACTGTAGGTGCAATGAAAGTATAAGTTACATAACAATTAGATAGGGATAATATTTATTTATTTAAATCTTTCTTGCTACTAGGTAGATATGTCGTGTGTTCATAGTATTGTTAAGCTCTACGGAAGTATCACTAACCATCTTTGGGTTCTGTGGAGCCGTCGTACTGATATGCTAGGGATGCCTAGTCAGCACGCCCCAATTTCTCGGTTCCAAATGAACCTAAATTTTAACGACTGTGGGACGAGCCGCTTTGCAAACTGGTACTGGAAGATATTGTATCTGGGTGTCTGTTTGCAGGCTTTTCTCTACATCGATTGGCACACTCCTTAATAGAAATACACTGACCATGATGGTTTGCCTACGTCTCGGAGCGCGGACTGTCGACCCGCACTAGTGTCGGTGTGGAGAACCAGTTGGACAGCACAGGCTTTCTTGTACTAGAAGTGGCGTCTGTATTCCTCTTTACGCAGTTCTCAACGAAATCTAAAGGGCTCTTGACACTGCGATCCTAGAATCCTCTGGGATTGCGCGAAGCCATGGCAAGAGACCAGACCGCATGACCGTTGAAACTTGGCAGGTCTCTGGTGTGGATCTCACGCGGTTGATGCTGAGAACCTCAAGCTGCGCAAATACGCCAACCTCGGTACAGGTTACACATTTGCGCCGTTTGGGGTCGAGACCGGTTTGGGGATCATCAGCCAAGCGTCTGGCTAAGGAGTTTGCAAACGGCTGACAGAAAATTCTGAAGACTGGTAATTATTTCTGCCAACATATTATAGCCTTGCTACACAGAAGTGAAATCTTGTCAGTCTCCTATCCCTTATGGGTCGTCTTTAGAGGTCATTTCTTATAAATATTATTATTTTAATAGGTTTAGTTAATTTTTTAAAATTTAATTTTGTATGGGCACCTTTGACATGTTGTGGGCCAAACACGTTCGTGGGCTGCGTTTAGTTTTAGTGCGTTTATTTGGAGTGAGTATAAGTAAGTAGTGAAATATTGTTTTAAAATAGGTTTTTCAAAATATCTCGAAGGCCGGATCAAACTTACAGCTGGCCGGATCGTTGTTGCCCACATATGATTTTAATAGTTCTTAATGGGGTGTATCAGGCCAAGCTTTTTATAGATGTCGCTTGTTTACACCTATGACTGATAATTTTTTAAATTTATTTGTAGTTTTACATTTTTATAACAGAAAAATGTATTTTAACTTAACGTTACCTACCTTAAAAGACGAATTAAGTAAGCGAACACCGTCTTTAAAATAAAAAAGGTTGAATTAATAGAACGGCAATTTTGATCACCATTTCTTTGCTTTCGCTTGGAAATCTCGATTTGTACACTAAAAAGCTGCTCACTTCTGCACAATATCCAAAAAATAATAAATTTCGTAATAAAAATACAAGTTTTCTATGCAACTGACAGTTATATTAGGTACCATCTATCATGCGCCATCTATCGTGATAAAAAGTTAGTGACACACCCCATTATATTAATTCAAATTATTTATTTCCATTTGGTTCACAGGTAACACTCGGATATTGTCAATTTTTACAAATAAAATACATTAAAATTAAATTATGGATGGACCGAAATAAATAAGTGACATTGATGCCATAAACAAGTACTGCATCTTAACCTAAATTTGTGGCTTTATAAAGGCCGTGTCAACTTATAATCTAAATAATGATAATTTTATGTCAAATTATAAAAAAAAATACAATAACTCTAAATAATATCTCTTAGTAAATAATAAACTAAATATATTTAAATAGTTATCGATATGCCGCGAAGTGTTACAACGTTCGCGAGGCCGAGAGCGCTCTCCAAGAACGGCAGTCCGCGCGACTGATTTGCGCCACCCGTCGCCGAGCGGTCGCGACGCGGACTAGGGATGCCACACATCATTATACTAATCACTATCGATAAATATATTTTCCTTTGTTCGCATTTTTATCGATAAACTTTCATCCTATTACTGAATAGAAAAAGTTGTCAAGCCGGCATACTACGTCAGACTTCAGTTTCTAATATGAAATGCAAACAAATTTCTAAGCATTCCATTTAATAGTCCGGTTGTTGGGACCATCATGTGTGGGAAAGAGAGAGGAGAAGAATGTTGTCTAGGTCTTGCTGGTTATCCTTTGTCCCTACTTTTCATTGCGCAATAAAACGCTCACCATGTACCATTCAGCTCCTCTACCTACTCAACCAAATACTGTATAATTCCACTAATTCCTTGAAAGCTCGTTCCATAAATGTATTGTCGGCAGACCTGGTTAGGCCCATTTTTTTCAGTCAACACTTATTCAAAATGTTAGTGACAAAGCTCGACACAATGTCATACTGGTACCAACACTTATGTATGGAAGCGAGACGAGAATATGTCAGAATACGCATGAGAGTAGAGTTAATGCAGTAGAAATGAGGTCGTTGCGTCAGATATGCGGCGTAAGTTTGACGGACCGCATGCGTAATGGCGAAATACACAAAAGGGTAGGTATAAAAGAAAGCATAGTGACAAAAATAAGGAAAGGCATGCTAGCTGACGATCAAATAAATAAAAAAAAAGCTGAAGGTGCATTAAAAAGCCATCGAAAGAATAGAGCATGTATGAAGCGAAAGAGGTATGTCATGATCGTGACAAGTGATCAATTGTCTCTGTCTACCCCGCAAGAGATTTGGCGTGAACATATATGTATGTGTATGTATGTAACGCACGGTTTTGAAGAAATTAATTGTTATAATATAAGATCTATTTGGCTTAAGATCTAATAATTATAATCTACTATCTGCTTTACCCGGTTTTGACCGTGTAAACGGCGACACGAAAAAAATTGTTTTGTGCCTTATTTTGATTTTGATCTTCTTAGGTATTAATTTAATTTGCATGGTGTAATGGGACAAAAAAATCTTTATGAAATGATCAAGCCAACTAACGTATTTAAAATAATAAGGATTAATATGGTATTTGTGTTAATAATAATCCATTTACTGCTTTATAATTGCCCATTTTTTAAAGTATTAAATGGGATATTACGAGTATGTAAATTATTTAATTAATTAATGGTGAAAAGCGGGAGCCGCGGCGGAAAATGCGGAGTCCAGCAAGCGGCGCAAATATGTAAGTATATTAAAAGATTACATATTTATGCCGTTCGCTATCCTATCTCCAGTTCCTCCAGGATGGATTTGTTGGTTCAGAACTCCGTCCACGATATGCCTAACATTCTCCGCCAACACCACATTTCTAGAGCATAAATCGGTTTCATTTCAGTTTCGCACAGAGTCCACGTCTCTGCAGCATACAGGAAAATGGGGAACACAAGAGCATGTGTCTACACAAGTCAATTTTTATGATACTACTCCAGCCAGGGTACCCTAGGATCTTTGGCCCCATCAGCTCTGCCAAGGTATAGCGTATCCCCTACTCTGGGCCCATGGAGTCCAAGTGCAAAAAAGTTTTTAGAAAGACATAACACCGCGTCTTGTCGTCTCCTCCGGTGACAAGAGGGCTGGCTCTTTCTACGCCCAGAGAATCAGTATTGCAATTCTAATTTAGACGTCTAATGACGCTTCATTACGTTGAATCGATCATCGGCAGCAATCCCTAATGAGTGATTTGTTTTTTCATTATCAACTTACTTATGGTTCTCTTGCTCTTTATTACTTAACTTTAAATTTATATGTGAAAACCTTTAATAGTTCTTAGTGAATTTACTGTATAATATTTACTATAATATTGTCAACTGTTGGTTTTCCAAAATGAATAAAAAAAAAAAAAAAAAAAAAATTCAGCGGGGAAATGCAGCCAGCGTTCTTGCCACCATTCCACGCGGACGGGACATATATCCTTATATATATTTATAAGGATAACATACTATATCCCATTAATATTAATTTTAATGTTATCCTTAAGAGATAGACATATACCATCGCGGACTTTTCTGTAGACCTATATATTTATTTATTTATTCAATGTATACAACAGATGCACATTAAAACATGATACAAGGAAGAAAGTTCTCAGGCGACAGACTGAATGTGATCCTAAACATATACATATGACATTTCCATCAGAGAATTATTTTAGTGCATGCAATAATTAAAACTACAATTTAAAAGTACTTAAAACTAAGATATTATATAAAAATGTATTTACAGAAATAAAATTAAAATGATAAAAATAATTTAAATATAATAAAAAAAAAACAAAGTATTAATATTGATGAGATATAAATCACTTAAACACTATATTTCATTTAAACTGAGAACACTTAAATTTTTTTTTTTTTTTTATATAATATATACATTTCCACTATATATTATTTGAGTTAGGCAGCGTTGAAAGGTCCCAAACGGCTTATTTATTTCCGACACCATTGTTATTGTTAATGTATACAAAAACTTAATAAGTTATAGACTAAAACCTTTTTCGAGAACCACTCTATCCATTGGTGAAAACAGCATATAAATCGGAGCATTAGTTTTTGAGTTTATCGCGAACAGACAGACAGACAGACGCGTCGGAGAACTTTGTTTTATAATACATATGTAGTGATAATACAGTAGCTTCATGTCCTAGTTATAATCTGTGATAAATACATAAATAGACCAATGCCACTAAGGAAGGATTCAGTTACCGGCCCTTATTGTAAAAAACTTGCAATAATTTTACTGTTTGCATCTGTAAGTAAAAAAACGTAAAGTATCATCACGAACGTTTCCCAAATCGGGGTAGTCAGAAACCACGCTTATAAATAAGCGGATTCACATTTAGCCAACTTTACTATAGGCCAATCATGACAAGTGGCGTCGATGTAAAATAAAACGAAAAAAAAAAAAAAAAAAAAAAAAAAAAAAAATGTCTCCTACGTACCAAACTCGAGAAATATCACAAATAAATTAAATCTATTTATTTACATTATTAAATATTTTTGTGTCCCGAACAGGAATCAAACCCGGTACCTCCGATTCTAAATCCATGGACTTAACCGCTAGACCACGGAGGCGAAGTACTTACGATAATAATTTTTGTTGCTTTTTATAGTTTATTGTTTTTATCATGGCTATATTTTTTTAAATTGTACTAGGTACTTAGTTTTTGTTTTTTAGTAAATCATGTTACCTACCTGTTGAATTACTGGTCTGTAAGGAAATGTTTACAAAACTCATGACCGTTTCCACTAGAGAGTCAAGTCTTTGGTTGCAGGCTTTTCCCTCAGCATCGGTTGGCACACTCCTTGATCGAAATACACTGACCATGGCGGTGTGCCTTCGTCTCGGAGCTCGGACTGTCTAGCCGCACCAGCGTCGATGCGGAGAACCAGTCGATCATCTCGGACACCACGGGCTTCCTGTGCTAGAAGTGCTGGCCGCATTCCTCGTCACGCGGCTCTCAACGACATCATCCGAAGGGCTCTTGTCACTATTGGTGTACCCGCAATCTTAGAACCATCTGGGATTGTGCGGAGCGATGGCAAGAGACCCGACGGAATGACTGTTGCCGTGGAAACTTGGCAGGTCTCTGGTGTGGGATGCTACGTGTGCAGATACATTAGCTCCATCTCACATTCAGGCGACCTCGTCTGGCGCGGGAAGTGCGGCGTTTTCTGCGGAAAACATCAAATTGCGCAAATACGCCAACCTTGGTATCGGTTACGAATTTTCGCCGTATGGGGTCGGGACGATGGGCCCATGGGGACCGTCAGCGAGGCGCTTGGCCAAGGAGTTGTCGAAGCGGCTTACAGAAAGGTCTGGAGACAGGAAGGCTGGCAATTATTTCTGCCAACGTATTAGCCTCGCTATACAGAGGGGAAATGTTGCCAGTCTCCTTGGGACTATCTCGGATGGGACGTCTCTAGAGGACATTTTTTATTTATAGTTTAGTTTATTTTAAATTTTATTATTTAGGTAGCTTTTAATTTATATTTGATTACAAAAATGTTCATACTAATAGGATACCTTCTAGATTATATATTGTATAAGATTTTGTAGACATATTGTTGACTTGCTTAATTAAATAAATAAATTGACATATCAGTTTTTGATAAGTGCAGCGTTGCGTGTCACAAGTTTAAATTCTTCTGGAAGGCTCTCTCAGACTATGTTCTAGGCTAGGGTATGTGTGATATGGATGAAAGTGTCGAGTAATTCGTGAACAAAGGAGTTCGCGAAGGTTGTCGGTCGGCGTCACCCTCCCGCGGCGATCTCCTAGCGACGCGACATACTACAATCGATACCTCGAGATGCCGGCCTACGCGGCTAGCTCGGCCATTTGCCTACCTACACTAGGCTCACCATATGCGACTAAAATACTAGGACGATGGCCAGCGTCACATTAGACGATAATTCTGTCACGGTAAATCCGTCACTTATCATTACAGGCGTTCTGTCAAGTCCGAGTTACGTAGAAGAGTCCGAATCTAGTATCTGAAATACACTTTTTTATATAATATAATAAGCTAACAAAAGCAGTGATGATTTTATTTTATTTTATTTATTTATTCGGAGAAAAAAACAGAAATGATACATACAAATAGGCAAAGGATACAAAAACAAAAATCATAAGTTACATTAGAATCACTTCCTTTGATATTTCTCACTAAGAACATATAGGAAGATAGTTTGATGGTTTGAGTAGAACACGGACCTAATTATCGTTATATATATATTTTTTATTACCAGTTGCAATAATAAACCATTTAATCAACAATCTTGCTGATCATCAATAAGCACCCTAGTGATATTGGCCTTGTAACTGCTGCAGCTTTGTGTGAACATGTCGACCGAGGTAAGTCTGTCGTCGTGGACGCGACACATTCTGGCGAGTGGCGCCCGTTTGCCTGCATTCGTTTTGGCACGTGGTATGACAAATAGCGACCGAGATCTAGTCCTTCTTGTAGGGGCACAAAACAGTATCTTTTGTAAAATGTCCGGGCAATTAAAACTACTGTTACAAATCTTATAGAGGACGCTGGCGTCCAGGATCACACGCCTGTTGTTAAGCGTCAATATTTTGTAGCGTTGTAGTAGGTATCTATAGGAAATGTTAGATTTGGTCAGTCTCCAGTGCTGGGCACGAAGAAATTTCTTTTGTAACATTTCTATTTCATTCATTTCTATGATGGGTTGACTAACGAAATAGGCATTTTTTTGGTCATATATAAAGTCAGTCATATATAAAGGCCAAAGACCTTTGTAGGTTACCCTGGCTGGAGTAGTATCATAAAAATTGACATGTGTAGACACATGCTCTTGTGTTCCCCATTTTCCTGTATGACGTGGACCCTGAGCGAAACTAAAATAAAACGGATTAATGCTCTAGAAATGTGGTGTTGGCGGAGAATGTTAGGCATATCGTGGACGGAGTTCCGAACCAACAAATCCATGGAGGAACTGGAGATAGGACAGTTTTCTCAATCGTACAATCACGCATTCTCACTTTCTTTGGACACGTGTCGCAGCGTGGAGATACATCCATTGAGCGCCTTGTAGTTCAGTTGAGTTCCGATGAGATGGACTGACCACGTTAAAGCAGCAAAGGATCACCCCCTACATGAGTGCTCCAGGAAGGTAGCAGTTCGAGACGAGTGGCGACGGCTTATTAAGCGTACCACTGACACTCAAGTGACACGACCACGACCACTCTGCCAAGAGTGTAGCGACTAAGAAGAAGACACATTAGCACCAACAACATGCAGGCGACATCGTCAAGCGCGGGGAGTGCGGCGATTTCTGCTGAGAACCTCAAGCGGCGCAAATACGCCAACCTCGGTACAGGTTTGAGAGAAGTATAATTGTGGATGGTGAGCGTATTATCGCGCAATAAAATAAAGAAGGAGGCCTTCTTTTTAAACTAGCATATTGTTGGCCGCAAGCAAGAGACACCATTCTTCTCATCTCTTACCCACACACGAGAGACCCGGCACGGGCACGGTGAATCCATGGAATGCTTGAAAATTAGTCTTCTTTGTGAGGATGGTGGCTCGGTTGTAAGCACGCTTTCCTTGAATTGCTCAACAGGTCGGTTCGAGCCCTACACGCCCCACACAGAGCCGCTCCTAGAACGCCTTTAAAGCTTGTAAACTTCCGCGCTTCCGTGAACGGATGGCTATCCTAATCTTGACGCCTCAGGCTTGTGTACATAACCCGCCACCCGCCACCCTGTCCGATACACCCTCGCAGATTACCGCCTACAAAGCAAACTTCATTGGTACGTGGCTACGTGCATGCAATGTGCGCAAGGAGCCGACCCGAATTGCGCTTCGGACGTACCGCGTCTGTGCTTAGCTCTGCCAAGGTATAGCGTATCCCGTACTCCAACCATCAAAAACTGAAGCAATAAATCTTTATGCAATGACAAGCTATTAAAAAAACAAGAGCAGAATCAAGCTCCTGATGATAGCAGATACTTGTAGATGTTCTTATTATTATTTGTAAATATTCTTATAGTAAATGTAAGTTCTTTGGAGACAGTCACAATCTTCAGATTCTTTCACAGTCTCCGCTGCTCGTGAGTGCAACAAACTTCCTCTGGTCATCAGACGGGCGCCCCGTCAATAAATATATTTTAAAATCTCCTCATTGTCCATTTCTTAAATAAACTACCTGATATCTATTTCTGTCTCTTTTTATTTATTGTTTAAATTACACGTTTTTTTCCTTCATTTTGTTATGTATTCTTACATAAATTTAGTTAAATGTATATATTATTATTATATATTTTTATTGGTATTTGTGTATTAGTATGTAAATTATTATTATGTATGTTTAAGTATTTGTTTTTATTTCTAATGCACCCGCAATCGTCTACCACACTCCCAAAGGTTAGCTAGTATAAAATGCCGAGAGGCATTAAGTTCGCCCTTGTACTCAACTGTTAAGTTTTTAAGTGTAATAAAGAATTTATAAATAAATAAAATACATAAGTTTAAGTAGTAAGATTTACATGTTGTGGTCACCTATTACAGGGGTAGCATTCGCTTACGATTTTTTTAAAGCTGTTTGATTCTTTTAATGTACCAGTGATCCTAATTAAAAAAATAGCAAAAACTGCGTTGATTTATTAAATATTAAATGAGAATAAATAAAAATCTATCATCCCCGTACCTACACATGGACATGACGGCAATTCGAGCCTGATCCCGAAATGTGTGGACCTGACTTTACTGGGCAGACCATTACCACTATCTGTCTGCCTATTATCTCAGTCTTGTTTCAAGCGGTGTGTTACTTTTTTTTATTCATTTTGGAAAACCAACAGTTGACAATATTATAATAAATATTATACAGTAAATTTAATAAGAACTATTAAAGGTTTTCACATATAAATTTAAAGTTAGCAATAAAGAGCAAGAGAAGAAAACGTCACTGCATTACCATTATTGTGAAAAAAGTATAGATAATATAAAGATATAACATATGCTTACATTGATGACTCACAGATGAACAATGCCACAATATCTCATCATTATCATCATCATCAATATATATATCACTATTTTTATAAATATGGCACATACTTTCAACGAGAACAACAAATAGGTAGTAGGCGGACTGATGGTGGTAATTTGCCCAGTCTGCCGGGGCCGGGAAGTAGCCACCATTCGTGCCGATAAACCCAGTAAAGCGTTTAAACACGTTTTGGGATCAGGCTCGAATTCCCAGTCAAGCCGGCATAGAGTTAGGGACTGGTCAGTCATGAGTGTCTGATTCCAGTTACTAACATTTATTTATTTAAATCTTTATTGCACAAAGTACAAAGGCGGACTTAATGCCGCTAGGCATTCTATGACAGTCAAACCTTCGAGACAATTAAACAATGAAAGGTACGAGTAGGTGCAATTACAGGCTTAATTAGACAATATTATATAATTTCGCGCCTCCGTGGTCTAGTGGTAACAAACGTTGCCGTGAACTCGGGAGGTCGTGGGTTCGATTCCCACCGGGGGCAAGTTGTACATTGTATAATTTGTCTCGGTCTGGGTGTTTATATGTATAATATGTACATATTTACAAAAAAAAAAAAAATATATAATATGTAGTTTATCAACCATCTAGTTTCCGTAACACAAGCTTACCGCTTACCACGGAAATTAGATGGCGCTGTGTGACCTGTCTGAAATATTAAAAAAAAAAAAAAAAAAAAAATATAATATAATCAAATTAATACAAACTTAGATACCTAAATAAATAATATTTACATATCTACATTCTAACATTCATTAACCTAGCCCGCCAGTTACCATCAGGTGGGGTCACAATTCGTTCTAGTAAAAAAAAACCTATTCCGTCTGGTTTGCACAGGCACCGTCTGGATGTTTTTAGTTTAATTTAGTTATATAAATAATAGCTAAATTAATGTGTTATACTCATAAAATTTATTAGTTAATGTATGTATATATATATTATTGTGGTATATATAATTAATGGTAGGTATATGTGATTGTCGATATGTTACTTCATCGATGCATTTATTATTTTTATTTATTTCTTCTTACACACCCTCTCACAGACACTCATACACATTCACATAACACACAGACAGGATAAACGGAATTCCTAAAATACCCACCAACAGCCCTATAAGTAATACTCTTTTTTTTATTATTATTATTCATTTGTTTGTATTTGGTTAAGCTTTACAATGTTTAAATAAATTGTATAAGCTTGTTATTGTGTCACCTGGGAGTGAACTGACCCCTGTCATTCAGAAATATCTACGACAGGGGTCAGGACATCCAATCTAAATTTAAAGTGTAAAAAACATATTTGTTAAATAGTGTCAATAAACGATTTTTATTATTATTTATATTATTATTATTTATAATGGTATACGCAATAGACCCTATTCCTCAGTTGGGCAGATTGCTTTGATAACTCACTGGTCGAATATTGCACAGCTATTTGCCACTAACGTGTACCTACCTGCCTTGTCTCAAATATCGTCTCAGGCTATACGGGAACGACATTGTTTACAATTAATTACCTCGCTCAAACAAGGACATGGGATACCTTCATTATTGTTATTAGGTATCCCACACAAGTCGATAACACATGATACTAAAATCATTTTTTTACGACGAAGCCCGCGTAATCTTGCGATAACAAAATTGAGATAATAAAGTTAGGGAAATAAATAAATCAAGAAAGTGTGAAAGAGGCGGTAATTACTTATCGATTTATTAGTACCAGTCTTACACCCTCAACAGTTCAAATTTGTTTTTAAGCTATTGCATAGCTTTTATCGCGGGCTTTGAGCGGCGACCGAATCAAGAAATTCCGTAACGATAATAAACCTAACACCCCCCACTCCAACCAGCACAGCGGTGCGGCGTTGACAGCTGTAAAGGTTGGTGATTAATAAAAGACAACATTCGCCATTACTTATTTTTTTATTTCTCTTTCTTTCCTACGTACATACAATCTTTCCATCTCTTTCTTTTGTTATGAATTAATTTACCTTACATGCCCCTTGAAATTAACAAAATAAAATAATTTAAAAAAAGTTTTTTTTTTTTTAATTTCACAATACCTTACATGTTTCTGAATTATTATTTTAAGTGACTTTTTACATTTGTTACTGAAATCTAAGTTTATTTAGTTTTACACTTTAATCAATGATTTTAATAAACAATCTTTATAAGAAAACTTGTTTCATTTTACACTGTACCTACACATTATACAATTATGTTTGAAATATAAACTCCTTCTGAAATAGCCATATTATTGACTTAACATTTTACTTTTAATACAGGTAGTAGTTTTTTATAAAACTTACTATCTTTCAAAATTATTATTCATATGTATTTAAACTTCTAACTAAAATTAATGTTAACCCAATTAACAAAATAACATTTTTAGGTGATACTTTTCAACTATTTACAGTTTTAAAAAAAACTATAATTTATAAATTAGGACTACAAACTTTTTAATTTAATGACAAATTTAACTTCTAAGTTACATCTAGGTACTTGGTAACTTCTACCTAAATACAAAAAACACAAACATTATTATATACATGTTGAAAAAAAATATAAGCTCAATCAATCTTAACATATTTTTTTTTATTATTATTATTTTTTTTCATTTTTTTTTATTTATTTATTTTTTTACTTTTACATATTTTTATTTTGTTTTTACAGGTTTTTTTTTTTTTTTTTTTTTTTTTACTTAATTTTACTTGAATATGTATTAAGTAGGTATGTATGTTTATACTGGTAATTGATACTAACTACATGAATCTAAAAATAACACATATAGAACCTTTCGTACTGTCTTTCGTTAGACATAAATCAATTTAATTATAGAACAATATTTACATTTTACATACATAGGTACATATTTGTTGTTCATGAAGCTTAACATAAAACATAAGGTATTTTATTCTTGTCAAATTTTAAACAATTTGTAATACACATATTAAACATTATTATAGTAGGTACATTTTCTACACCTTTTACGTTATAGGTAGGTCTAGGCACCTACTACTTATTGAATTTATTTTAAGCACATACACATATTTCATTAAACTATTAAAGTTTATGAATTCATATTTAGGACTTTAAACACATTTTAGGTATTAAAACTTGTATGAAATTGGAATTTTAGTTATTCTACCTCCCTTGGTTACATAAATCCTGTAATTGGTTTCATCGTTACCTCCTTCATCATTCTGGTTGTCATCACATCTGGTTATAGGGTTGTCACTAATACTTTGGATAGGGTTGTCATTAATACTTTTAATAGGGTTGTACATTTCATCCTGGTAATGTTGAACATTTTGTTCATCTGAAAAATCTGAAATGTCTTACACAGCCGTGCATCGTCTAACGTCGTTTCAGTTCGGCAGACTTCGGCACGGTGTTTGTGTGCGTGCGACTAGACGTATGCGTGTAGACTAGCTGCTAACTGCTCATAACTGATTCTATCTCTTTTAGACACAATGCTAGGTGAGACAGCGTGCTTTTTGGCCGCGTCCACGAGTAATATAAAAAACTTTATATCAAAGAAAAAAAAAATACTGCATATATAAAATAAATAAATAATTATATTTTCTTTATTTATTTTTATTTAACTCTTTAATGTACAAAGACAAAGGCGTGCTTTAATGCCGCGAAACGTTCTAACATAGCCAACCATTGGGACAATTTAAATACTTAAATGAAAAATAGGTGTACACATATTAAAATAGAAATTATAAGTTACATTTTATAACTACATATAAATTTATACATAAATAATAATTATATATACATAGATATATACTAATAATGTACTTACAACCGTTGAGATAAGAAATAAGAATAAACCATTCTCTTGAATGCAAATCTAGTAGATGCTTGTCTTATATTTTGTGGTAGATTATAATTTTAGTTGATAAAAAAATGCTATTTTTTGATAGAATAATGATAAAAATAATGAATAAGTAACAACATACACACAAATCATAATGCAGTTATAACTCAATTGTGGGCGCTCTGAAAAGATTTAATTTAAGAACACATTTTTAAATAAAAGATAATTGTCAAAATCATTCAAAATATTTTTTTAATTATTGTTACACATGAATATTTATATATGAAAGAGACAGACTTATGGATGTCAACAGTGCTAGAGCATACATATTTATAATACGGGAACACATTTTTAATGTTGCCAGATAAAAAAACTTAGTTTACCGGAAATAGGTTAGGACGTCGTTTTTTATTTAAAATGTAGCGAAAACTATAAGGTTATTGATTATTTTCCATTATATTAAATATATAACCTATTTGATTGCCTCTGTTGTCCAGCGGTTAAGACCATAGATTTAGACTTTGGGTTCAATTCAATATATTATTTAATTTATTTATGGCATTTCTTGAGTAATTTATTGAATTATTTATTTAAATAATTTATTGCACTTAAAACCCTAGTACATAGGCGAGCTATAACGCCATAAGGCATTCTTCATTAGCTAGCCTTGGGGATCGTGAAAGATGATGGGCAGGATGAAGAAAAAAAATAAAATAACTTAAATTACTAAAATAACCATAATTACGCTTTTGTAGCATTTAAAAATAATATACAAACACACAATATTAAAACAATACACATATAATACATACATACACTGAAAATAAATAGATAACCAAAATGACAAACAACTTTGTTACGTCGAGAGACATAAATTCTGTTTGTCAAAAAAATAATGTGGTTAGAAGATTTTTAAATACGTTGACGGACTGACCAGCGGCAGCAGCAGTAAAGTCAAAAGTCAAAGTCAAAATATCTTTATTCACGTAAACCTATTACAGGCATTTATGAAACGTCATTAATTTAATTATTTTGAATGATTCTACTCCTGCTAGTAGAAGACTAAGCAGCAAAGTGGTCCAATAAGTAAGCTGTTAGCAGAAGACCAGCAGCTTAGCAAATTCCAGTGACCTTTTAATGTTTAATCTGACTGAGAAAGGAATCTGCAAGGAAAACTCAGCTATATCAGATTTACAAAATAAAACATATACAGAAAACTGCACCACAACGATCAATTATTAACCTTTTAAATTTAGTTATCAGTACCTACGAGTATGAAAATACAATACCTGGTACAGCAGTAACCCACCTGGCAAGTCAGAATTTAGGTAGACTACATGCCTATGTGCAACCCGAAAGTCGACAAAAAGTAAAGGAATCTATATATCTGCTAGAGGAATGAGAAGGAATCTTTAGCTGATTGTTGTGAGTGAAGTTGAGAAGAAGTTGTGCTTATCAGAGAGAAATTCAAAGCGTGATTTAAGGTACGAACGTGTTTTAGGGTGATTAAGAACGTTATAAAGTAAAGAGAGAAAATATTAAGCCATTTTATCTGAACGTCATGTGTGTCATTCATGGTGGGCCTATAGTAAAGTTGGCTAAATGTGATTCTGCTTGTTTAAATAAGCATGGTTTCCACCACCTCGCAAGGTTATTAAATATAATTAATAAAAAAGGTAGTAAGGATTTATTCGTAAAAAATATTTACTTTTTTTTTTTTTTTTTTTTTTTTAATACTAGCACGACATGTGACCTTGCGCCCGCCTGATGGTAAGTGGGGAGCGAGATCCATGAATGTTAGCAACTGTAATCAGACACACATGACTGACATCAGTCCCTAACATTATGCCGGCTTGACTGGACATGACGGCAATTCGAGCCTGATCCCGAAATGTGTGGATACACTTTACTGGGTTTATCAGCACGAACGGTGGATACTTCCCCGCCTCGGCAGACCATTACCACTATCTGTCTGCCTACCACCTATCAAAAAAAAAAATGGATAGGGATATAAGTATATATTTAATATATATTAATAATATTTAATATATATGGCAGACCGAGACTCACATATCACAATCAAATAAATAAAACTGGCTGAAGGCACATTAAAAAGCTTTCGTAACAAAAGGGCATGTATGAAGAGGTTGATGAATGTCGACGAAGCGAAAGAAGTGTCGAAGAAATGTCGTGATCGTGTCAAGTGGCGCTCAATTGTCTCTGCCTACCCCGCAAGGGATCTGGCGTGAATATGTATATTATTATTATATATTTTTACATACTTGCGCCGCTTGCCGGACTCCTCATTTTCCGCCGCGGACCCCGCTTTATGCGCTGTCCCCCTGAGATGCGATGCGGAAAGGGCGTCGACGCACGTGGCGTCCCACACCAGAGCACGACCTCGTTCCCAGGGTACCAACGTCATACCATCGGGTCTTTTGCGATCATCGCGGATAACTTCGGCAGGCTCCAGAAGAGCTGCAACCTCGATGGTGGCCAGAGCCCTTTTAATAATATTGTTAAGGGAGCCGTGGCGGGAAAATCTGCACGCACTTTTGGAACAGAAGAGCCCATGAACTCCAAGACAGTCGACCTCCTTTCCACACGGACATTGATGTAAGACACATAATGGTGCCAACCGAAGACCAACGGCAATACGGAAACTTTCGTCGCCAAGGAGCGTGCCGAGGTTCGCAGAAAGAAAATATAGTCATTAACGTTTATTTTTAATTGAACTAAATCGCATAGTTTGTACACCTCAAAATCAATGCTAGTAGACAAAGTTTCATAAGTTATGTTACCGTTTCGCCAATATGCAAATTGGAACTTTCCCTCTTTGAACGAACTTCCCCGAGCCACTGCACTTGGCCGATTTACAACCCTCGCAACTTCTATTCAACTTTCTACCCCCTCCTGTACTTTTTGCAACGACTTCAGGTGCTTTTTTAATATAAGATTTTTTTCTTAAATAAATTAATAATTCGAAATTGATTTGGTTGTTACTTGTAGCAGAGTGAGTGCCCAACAACATTAACTATTTAAAAAAAACCTGTGTGCCTGAAATAAAACGGTCTTGAAAAATACACATATAAGTTAGTTGTGTAGACCGCAAGATTTGTCCACTCCGCCTTGCCCTCATCTTTAAAAAAAAAAAATGAGTATGACATAAGGCGTGTGAAATTGGACTCGTTACCGATTACACTGAACGACTCTGCTGCAAGACCGCTATCATTACTTTACGACCAGGGCAACCTTAGTACAGGGGACAGAGGTCTTCTACTAAATTAAGCATGTACAATACTGTACTTTTTTTTGTTCAATATGTTTTTTTTTTTGTGTCAATAAACTATTATTTATTAACGATTCCACAAGTTGGTATTAGTGGAACCGGGACCGACGGCTTAACGTGCTCTCCGAGGCACGGGAACGGTGGTGTTGTAAATCTATGACAAATGTACTTAAGAAAAGTGTATTTCTCATTGGTACATGCCGGGTGGGTTTGAACCGACCTTTGCAGCATTTGAGGAACGCGTTCTTTCAACCGAGCCACCACCGCGCCGAAAATTGACATCAAATCCTCGCCAAGCCGTCTGGCCAACGTGGCGAGTGTAGGCCAAGTTCTCCAGATATATGTTCTGGAAGGCCCATCTCCAGCAGTGGAGATCTAGGACGCTGTGTTCTAGGGGCTGTAATGATGAAATGATGAAACTATTATTATTATTCATCAAGTGAGAAGGTCTCAAGGGAAGCCAGTCCGCCGATTACAAGCTGGTTTAATTTGGTGGCGCAGTTGAGACGAATCCGTATTCGTATAGATTACCATGAACCCAATACTTTCAACCCAACCCAACTCAATTTATACTATGCAGATTGTAAATTCACCAAACTGTTGTTCACATTTATATAATAAAAAATACGCCAACAAAAGCAATTATTCGCAAATACGCCTGACATAACGACCCCAGCCTGAAGGGCCACAGCGGGAGGACGCATGTCTGAATCACTTGACTAAAACCTTATAAACCGTCTCTCTTTCACTGCCTTGTTGGCCCTGTGTCCCTTTACAGCTAAGTCCGAGTCGTGGCTACGGAGTGAAGGCACTCGACAACAACTTGGGGCGTAGGGATCTGCGGTGGAGCCATCGAGGGGGAAATGGAGGACGAAGACAGCGGCAGCTGGATCGGCGACTGGATCAGCGGGAGAGTCGGGGGGTCCTTAGGTTGGCGGCCAGATGACTTGGAGATTGAGTCGGTGTCTTGGAGGACACTTCTGGGGCGACGCCTCTTCCAATTGTTGGGTTGACTAACGAAATATGGTCCAGGTATTTTTTTTTTATTTTAATAAAATAAAAACATCCTCTATGATTACCTGATTGTATTGCTTTAGCATAGCATATGTCTTCTTTTCATGTTTAATATATATTCCTGTTAAGTTCAAAATCAGTTTTTGCGTGAAAGAACAACAAATCTATCCGTTTATCCCTATAATTTTTCGCATCTATAATGTTAGGTATTAGGATTGGGAAACTCACTGAAAAGTTATTTTTTTAGTTAAAGTGTTTTTTTTAGTTACAAGATGCTACACGCATACAAGCAGAATTATGACTGTCAAATTGAATGAATCAAGAAAAAATGGAACGCAATCTTATCTGCACATCGCTAGGTTATTCTAAAATTGGTCAAAGGCTTTGTCGTGGCTTTGGAATATTTTAGCGTATTTCAATAAAGGCGTGACATCTATAATCTAGGCTGGATCGGGTAAAGGCATAAATCTTGCAGGTCCGGGTGAGTTTTGAATCATTTAGCGCGGCGGCCGGCGAGCGCGACTTCCGTCCGGCACGTGCGGGCCCCCCCATGCCACCCGCGCGTCTGTCTTGCCGAGACAAAGGGGCATTAGGGATGTTATGCGTAGACGTATATCGATAAGTTTTTTTGTTATTAAATTAACTAAGGTAACTTGTTTTCTTATGATTTATATTTATACAAAAGGGCATGTATGAAGAGGTTGATGAATGTCGATAAAGGGTAAGAGGTGTGTCGTGATCGTGTCAAGTGGCGCTCAATTGTGTTTGCCTACCCTGCAAGGAAACTGGCGTAAAAATATTAGTTTATTTATTGTTAAAAACTTTATTGCACAATATATACAAGGGGCGGACTTAATGTCGCACATTCTCTGACAGCCAACCTTAGGGACACTGTAGAACATTAAAGACGTAAGGTAGATGCAATTAGAGAAATATAATTGCGTAATAAATATGCAATATGTATGTATGTATGTTTTTTTTTTGTTAATTTACATTGATTAATGTCTTTCCATATGTCGTCAAATATCATCATTAAAAGTATTTCCACAAAGACAAGGGCCTCGCAAAGATCTACGCGACCGAACCCTCGATCTTTTTACTTCCTGTCTACGTGGAAGGGTGGCAAGAACGCTGGCTGCATGTCCAAAGAGCCATCCTCTTGTCACCGACAAGTAATCAATTTAAGGTAATTTTTATTGTACTTTATAATATTAAAAAGTAGTAATTTTGCTAGCGGTATATAGTAAACAGTTACAAGAATTGCTGGCCGCATTCCTCGTCACGCGGCTCTCAACGACATCATCCGAAGGGCTCTTGTCACTGCTGGTGTACCCGCAATCTTAGAACCATCTGGGATTGTGCGGAGCGATGGCAAGAGACCCGACGGAATGACTGTTGGGCCGTGGAAACTTGGCAAATCTCTGGTGTGGGATGCGACGTGTGTAGACACATTAGCTCCATCTCACATCCAGGCGACTTCGTCAGGCGCGGGGAAAGCGGCGTTTTCTGGTATCGGTTACGAATTTGTGCCGTTTGGGGTCGAGACGATGGGCCCATGGGGACCGTCAGCGAGGCGCTTGGCCAAGGAGTTGTCAAGGCGGCTGACAGAAAGGTCTGGAGACAGGAAGGCTGGCAATTATTTTTGCCAACGTATTAGCCTCGCTATACAGAGGGGAAATGTTGCCAGTCTCCTTGGGACTATCTCGGATGGGACGTCTCTAGAGGACATTTTTTATTTATAGGTTAGTTTATTTTTAATTTTATTATTTAGGTAGTTTTTAATTTATATTTAATGTACTTTTAATTTTTATTTCATAATTTAATTCTTTTATATTGTTTGTATTAACTTCGAATAAATAAATAGTTACAAGAATTTAATTAAAGTTTTTAAATATTTTTTTAATACTTGTATTTAAAAATTTTCATGATCTAATTGGTGATAAGAGCTGAATCTTATAT
This sequence comes from Tinea semifulvella, assembly GCA_910589645.1. Classification (NCBI taxonomy): domain Eukaryota; kingdom Metazoa; phylum Arthropoda; class Insecta; order Lepidoptera; family Tineidae; genus Tinea; species Tinea semifulvella. The sequence continues at coordinate 4,579,468 of OU342620.1, forward strand.
TTATGTACCTATATAAAAAATATAAGCATGAAAATTATTATTTTCAATTATAAAAAAATATCATTGTTATATACACCACGTATTACTGATTAGATCATAAGGCTTCTTAAATTGAATTATAAAAAGTGTTTAGATCCACTGTTAAATGAGTAAATTGACTTGTTGACGATAAAAATATATTACTAGAGTTTAACAATATATATTGTTATATATTTAAATTAACAAACATGCTTAATCCTTTGACAATTGATGGTTTGTAACTTTGACGAGGTTTACAAGAATACAAAAATATAAAAACGTTTATTTGTTAAAAAAGCCTAGAATTTTCTGGGTTAAGCTGAGGATCAGTTTCTTTCTTGGTACATATTATTTTTTATAAATATAATGCGTCAGTATTCATTTTGTTTATTATTTATTAAATAAATTTATAATGCCATGCATTATACTATTATTATATTATATCACATTTATTTTATAATAATTATTTAGTTATACGAGTAGGTGAGTAATTTGTGTAGTCTGGTAGTAGTATAGTTGTTTCTAATGTGTATTATATTAATGTTTATCATATATTTATTTATCTATTTATATAAGTTTTTCGATCTTATCTAAGGTACCTACCAAGGTAGTTTATAAGGACCTTCTTGCAAAAATGTCTTGTATAGGGTAGGAAACTAATAATTTTATTTAATTTTGTATATAGGTATGGACTCTATACAAAACTAACTGTTATAATAGATTGATACAGTCATTTATGATGATGTATCTGTCTTTAAAAGCCACTATATAGCAACTAAAATTAATCATTTATCGACAACAGTGGCACGACTACATCCCTTTAGTACGACGTCCGAGCCGCCCCTAATTTGAATTCACGGAGACTCCGCGACGCGTCCGACGCAGCGGCCGCGCCCGACTTAATGAATCGCGAGGAGGCGAGGGGCCGCCACCCGTCGGGTGTGGGGGCGATCGGACGGCCGCCACCGCATCCTCCGCGCGGATAAGTGACGCCCGTGTTGCTCCGTACCATAGAGCTAATTATAAACTAGAAATGGCATTATTAAATTATTCCAACTAGCAGATATTAAGATTCGTTCACCGTATCTTCTGCTCGTCATTGGAACAAGCTACCACTGACTATCAGACATACTCGTACTTTCTTAAGAAGCAATAACTAAATCTAATACTTACTGCTGAATGAACTAAATAATGGGAAAGCGTTCTTCGTCTCAAGTCATGGGTAAATATTTTTGTATATAGCTTAGTTTAATTATTCATTTAAATTAATATTTTTTATTTAGTAATTTCTTTTTTTATTTTAAATCTTTGTACATTACTATTAAATAGAAAATAATAAAAAATCTTACTACATTTTTATTAAACTTATTTCGTATGTAACACTGCTATTTATAAAAAAAATATCATTATGACCGTATCCCTTCCGGTATGGCTGTTTTACTCGGCTTTGCCCGTGTATCTCCTCCTAAGGTATTTATTTAATTTGCATGGTGTAAAGGGAAAAAATATCTTCATGAAATGCTTAAACCTATTAACGTATTTAAAATGATAAGAATTAATACCGTATTTGTGTAAATAGTTTTTTATGAAGTATCTTTACTATGTCATTGTCGACATTAAGTTTAAAAAACCTTGTACTGAATAACTAAATATGTTTAAATTGCAATTAAATTTATGTTTTTGTGGATTTTATTCTTTTTTAAACATTTTTAATTAACATCAGTTTAAGTCGGGTTTAAAATAATTGTTGTAGGTATATTTAAGATTTATTTGCATCATAATACAATAATAAAATAGTTTTCCTATTACCGGTTTATATTTGCCATTTTTTAAAAGTATTAATATGGATATAGTATGTTATCCTTTAGATATCCTTAAAAGATAACACATATGCCATCTCAGACTTTTCTGTAGACCTATATAAGACACACAATTTCACCATACATTATTTTATTATATCTCAAAGGGTGTAGGCAGCATTGTCGTTGAAACCTCCCAGACGCCTTATTTTTTTTACAAAACCTCAAACAAATATCGTTAATGTACAAAAAACTTAACAAACTATATAAATAATAATAAATAAATAAATATTTCCAGACAGGTCACACAGCGCTATCTAGTTTACGTGATAAGCTACGAGGCTTGTGTTACGGAAACTAGATGGTTGATAAACTACATATTATACTTTTTTTGTTGTTGTAAATATATACATATTATACATATAAACACCCAGACCGAGACAAATTATACAATGTTAAACTTGCCCCCGGTGGGAATCGAACCCACGACCTCCCGAGTTCACGGCAACGTTTGTTACCACTAGACCATGGAGGCGGTCGAATATACTAAAACCTTCCTCGAGAACCACTCTACCTATTGTTGAAAACAGTATGAAAACCGGTGTAGTAGTTTTTGAGTTTATCGCGAACTGAAAGACATACAGACAGGCGTGGCGGAGAACTTTGTTTTATAATATGTAGTTATAAAGAGTTTATTAAAGTTTGGGCAAAGTCCAAGTAAAGCATGTTTTATCGACTTCAGTGCAGTAGTGTATATAAAATTGAATGAATCGCGAAAAACGGATTGAGCTAACGCAACACTTCTTAAATTTTCTTAGCTCTATGCTTCGTACATACGCCTTATGTACACGGGCACATAGCCACCGGCCTCTATGTACGTAACGCTCGCCAAATTTATGTCCCACACATGTCTAGAGACCGCGGCGTACCTTTCGAGGGATTTGCGTGTTTACGTGGCGCAGTCGCTCGCCGTCGAAGATATTTCGCCGGAGAATTCCGTGAAGAGGGTCCTTATTGATGGCTCACCAGGTTCCTAACGACGCAAGTCTACTAACAATAATCTTTAGATAATTTCCTACGTTGGATAAGAATTTGTATCTAATTTAATTAGCTTGTAGACATATAGCTTTAAGGCGCAGGACACACAGGTAAACCGCGGTTTTAAACTGTGGGATTTTTTGAGTCAAGGAAACTAATACAAGCCGCACTTTCGGTTTTTCAACGCGTCTGATAATAATATAATTTTGCGGTTAACCGCTTGTCAAAAAACCGTATTGCGACGCATTGTATATGCAATAAACTATAACAAATTATAACGAACGATGCGTTAGATAGTAATTATTAATTTAGATCATGTCACTATTCTTAATATAGTTTAAGTATGATTATTAAATATTTATTTAATTAGTTTTAATTTAATTATATTTAATAATATATTATTTAACTTATTATTACATATTACACATTCAAATATACTCGTACACTTAACACAATGATGCGTAGATATTTTTTTAAATATTGTTTCTTTATTTTTATTTTTTATATACCTACTTTAATTAGTTTATAGGTGTGAAAAAATTATAAAATAAATTGTCTAAATGTAAACTTATAATAAAAGCGTGGTTTCTGACCACCCCGTAAGGGATACGGTCGTGATGAAACTTTACTTGTACTTTAAATTAAGATCAGGTATTTTTGTAGCATAAAAATAATATTTTACAAAGGCAATAGAATAACTACAAAATCAAATTACCGGGGAAAAAGCTACATCTGCGATAATTTCGCGCGCTCCCACATAAAAATCACATAAGCTTGTCTATGCCCGTGGGAAGTGAGCCCCCGCGGCTGGCATTATACTCGATAATCACGCGATATTATGTTATCGATTGTTCGAATGATGGCGTGCGTGCACTGCCCTAATTTGAGCCGTCGAGAAATAGCGCGCGTGTGCCTAATAATAAAAATAGCTACCTATATTGTTAGTTGGACCAAATTATGGCTATACAAACTCTTTTTTTTTATTTAATTTTTTATTATTGTTTTGAGTTGAGAATGAGTTAATTTTCTGAAAGTTTACGGGTTAGGATTCCCGTTCATCTTTTAAGTTATCCGTTTGACATTACTATTCAAAATTCGACCCTAATAAGCAACAATTATATATATATTAAATATCTAATAATGATGATTTAAAAGTTCAGTTTGGAAGAAATATTCAGATTTCCGGCTGGGATAATAAACTTGAAAAAGTATACCTATCCTAAAGCTTTTTTTTAAAAAAACGGACTCACATTTAGCCAACTATACTATAGGCCCATCATGACAAGTGGCAAACTTGTCGATGTCTCCAATGTATCAGAACAGACTCAAGAAAAAAAAATGATACATTTTGTGTCCGAAACAAGAATTTGAACCGCGTATGTAACTATTTGACCACGGAGGCAGCTTTTAAATACTTATCTAATAATGATGATTTGAAAGTCAGTAAGTAAAGTATCATCACGACCGTTTCCATTTCGAGGTGGTTAACCACGCTTATAAATAAGCGGATTCACATTTAGCCAACTGTACTATAGGCCAATCATGACAAGTCGCAAGCTCGTCGATGTCTCCAGCGTACCAAAGGAGAGAAATATAACAAATAAATTAAATATTAATTAAATATATTTATTTACATTAACATCATATCCACTCCAGTTCTGGAAGGCCCATCTCCAGCAGTGGAGGTCTAGGACGGTGTGTTCTAGGGGCTGTAATGAAAATGAAATAAATATTTTAGTGTCCCGACCAGGAATCGAACCCGGTACCTCCGAGTCTAAATCCACGGACTTAACGCGCTTTTGTTAAGCGCTGGATTGGAGTTGTAACTGGGAACGTGTAAATCTGTACAGCGTTTGCGTTACCCAATGTCACACACAATAAACAATAATTTTTATATTTACATTGGTTTAATTTTTGATTAGATATATATGGATCGAATCCGAAATAAATGAATTATTATTATTATTATTAACCGCTAGACCACGGAGGCAATTATTTGAATGTCGATGTTTTAAATTGACTTTTAGAAGTATTCCTCACAGAAGTATATGATTTTCTCTGACCTGGCAACAGCAATATATTTATAATAGATAGGTAACTACCAAGCAAAACCTATCAGCCTCTGCCTAGTTTATGGGAGACTGTAGCCAGCTCTGGTTATGTATTTGACGTCGGCCATCGCGGCCGCTGAGATAATTCTCTGGGCGACAATGACGGACATTCACTAGCCGCAGGATTACGTGCCAAATACTGCCTAGAAATTCCAAGTTAGAATTTCGACGCGACGACGACGTTGAAAACTAGTTTAGGCTGCCTATTCACTAGAGTAGTGACATAAAAATGAGCGGTGCGAGGAATACATATAAATAATAATAAATATTTCCAGACAGGTCACACAGCGCCATCTAATTTCCGTGGTAAGCTACGAGGCTTGTGTTACGGAAACTAGATGGTTGATAAACTACATATTATACTTTTTTTTTTTTAAATGTTACATATAAACACCCAGACCGAGACAAATTATACAATGTACAACTTGGCCCCGGTGGGAATCGAACCCACGACCTCCCGAGTTCACGGCAACGTTTGTTACCATTAGACCACGGAGGTCTATCAATCACTCCATTTTCTTCGCCGCTGCACATGGTCTTTTGCAACCCTCATCCAACCTCAGACTCTGCCAGGTCATCCGTTCATCTAGCGCCGGTTTGCCCCACTAATACATTTTTTATTTTTTTTAAATCTCCCAAACTATAAAATAGTTTATCGGCAGATAGCTCTCATCACAATAATGATATATTAGCACAGTTTAGTTTACTAAAGAATAAATAAAATACAACTATAATAGATTTGGTAGCAGTTAAATAACAAAAAATAATATAGGTTGTATCTTTCTAATCGCACACTATTTTTACACAAACAATCTATCGATTTTGCTACTCAGTTGTTCCAGTAGTTCTTTCTTAATTTTGTTTTTATATGTCAATTTGGAAAGTTTTTTTATTCCTATTTCTTGAGATACTATATATATATATACGATTATACTGCTTGGAATTTATTAAATGGCAAATATTTTAACATTATAATCTAGAATGAAAATAAAGATCTACGTATTTTTTATTATAATTATTCAGTAATTAAATCTTAAGTTACAGTGCATATAAGTTTTCCTAAAAATATCGCCACTCATACAGAGCCTAATCAAGATTAACAAATCAGAGGTCCACGATTCCGCAAACATTGACTTACGTAATTCTTTCTCTCTCTATTTCGTCTCTAGGCTGTGGGCGACATCAATTATTAATAATACTCCCCAGCCTGATGTATGAATGTCAGTTGTTAACATTCATGGACCTTGCGTGCCACTTACCATCAGGTAGGCCCAAGGTTACATGTCGTGCTAGTAGAAAAAAAAAAACTAAAAGTATTTATCACAATGGATATCGCAATTTTCACAAGAGGCAATGTGGAATGCTCTTCCAGCCTCTGTGTTTCCACTTCTAGCATCTAGTCAAGCCGGCATAATGTTAGGGACTGATGTCAGTCATGAGTGTCTAACTTAAGAAGAGGTATTCACAGTAAATTCAGTGACGTCATTAGCTGTGAAACCCGCGTCCTTGTCTTTGGTTATTCGACGTCATCAAAAACACAAATCGCTTGAAAAAGATATGCGAAGCTATTCCGAACCCCTGTCAAAGCAAAATAAAGTGAAACACAAAGTTTATCTTAACCTAATACACATGAACCATCTAATAAACGTAAACATAAAATAAAAAGAGTAATGGTAGCTCGCTTTCCTTAAAAATGCTACAAAGGTGAGTTCAAAATCCCGACATGTTCTAATGAGAAATACACTTTTCTTACGTACATTTGTCAAAGATTGACAACACCACCGTTCTCGTGCCTCGAAGAGCACGTAAAGCCGTCAGTCCCGGTTTCACTAATACCAACTTGTGGAATCTTTAATGCAAATGTCATTATAAATTGACATCAGACCCTCGCCACGACTCTGTGTTCTAGGGGCTGAATGATGATCAAATAAACACAACAAAGTAAATAAACATACATACAAAACAACTTAATTCATAAATTTTCGCTCAAAAACCACCAAACTTATTCGCGTAAACTTTACCCGGTCATTGCACCGTGAAGCGAAACTTTATTTTATTGCCGACAAAAACAAAAACATTTCATAATACAAAGTCAGTCTGGATTCAACAGGTGCTTTCATTTACCCGCACCGGCTGTTTAATTTAAAAACCAGCTACATATTTAAAAAAAAACTGAGACTTGTCAAGTGCCAGTTTTTGTTAATTACATTACTGTGGATATTGTTAGTTAAAAGTAGTGTTGTTTTCTTTAACAATGTGTTACAATGTAAATTATTATGGAAAACGATTAAATGGACTTTAAATATGGGGCACAAGTTGCAGTTTATTTTTTGCGGTTTTCCCGCGCTTTGTACTCCCATATCCTTATGTTTGGGCTAGAATGCCGCGGTTAACTCGAAGAAAACATCAAATTCTGCAACATCTGGAATTTGATGATAACCTCATTAAATCATAAGAAAGAAATATATATTACGTCAGACTTAATAATAATAAATAAATAATAAACTAATAATACCTATGAAATGAAAACTATTATACAAAATAAACTAAGGGGTTACTACCTGGGAGGGCAAGTCTAAAACGCTCGCCGCATTTCCTAGTTGAATAATAATGGAAATAGGCATTTTGTTTTAGGTAGTTAAGGCATACACACTCTTGATAAATTCGTTTACCCAGCTCTTTTACGAATTTGGGGGTATTAAGAGAATATACTCTAATTTATTCAACCCCAAATGCCACAAAGTTATAACTCTGCTTAATATTAATTAAATTTATTTATTTAAATTAATAAATATTATTGTGTGATCAGGAATCGAACCCGGTGCCTTCGAGTCTAAATCTACTGACTTAACTGCTAGACCATGAAGGCAGTTTATTCAACGGAATCACAAACTACTCATTTACATAAAGTAACTGGCTCCGTAGTCAAGCTGTTAAATAATAACAATAATAAAATTGCAATTGCACACGTCTGTCGCAAAACCGATGTCCTTTGGAGTAGAAGGTTCCGGAGTGGAGTCCACGGGAAGACGCAGGGTGGAACGACCCCTCGCCAGATGGACGGATGACCTAAATATGTAAGGTCGCTGGTGGAGGTTGGATGAGGGTATGCTATATTGAGGCCTAGATGCAGCAGTGGAGAGACAGAGGCTGATGATGATGGGAATTTTATTTAATTAAAAGGTTAAAAAAAAACATTTTAAAATTATGAACATTTTTTTATTTTTTTTTGCGTTACCAGAGTTTTAAATTGAATAGCCGAGCTTTATTGGCTGCCGTTAGGGTTGCCACAATATTCCACATTCCAAACAAATTCACTTAGTTAGCAATTTGTATGCTACAAGCAAAGCAAATATTTTCAAGAGATTTGACCGGGAATTTCTCCATGTATCTGGTAAGCCCAAGCTTTATATCGTTCGTTTTTTTATATTTATTTATTTGTAAAATCAACAGCTTTAAATGCATATTTTTCAAAAGTAGTGACGATAGTAATAATACACTTTTTAACAATTTTACTTAATCTGTATTTACTGCGTCCGTGGTCTAGCGGTTAAGTCCGTCATTCCTGGTCGGGACACAAAGATATTTATTAATGTAAATAAATATGTACATTTAATTAATATTTAATTTATTTGTGATATTTCTCGACTTTGGTACGCTGGAGACATCGACAAGCTTGCCACTTGTTATGATTGGCCTGTAGTAAAGTTGGCTAAATGTGGATCCGCTTATTTATAAGCGTGGTTTCTTACCACCCCGAAAGGGAAACGGTCGTGATGATACTTTACTACTGGAGGCTGTCTACTTGACTGTATGCAGCTGTATCCAGTGCTCCGGCAGCGGAAAGTTCCACCGAGCTTTTTTTTTTAAATTATATAAATTTATTTGTAACGATTGTTTGTGCCATAATAAAAAAAAAATATTTAGTTTAATTGTCCTCAATGCAATACGCAATTGCTCGACGACAGTATTGAATGATTTATTTGTGTTATAATATTTGTTTCCCATTAAAATTATGTTACCAACAGAGCTGTCTGCGTTGAACACGCTGTCTCCTTTTTTAATGCTGGTATTATTATTTCTGGATTATGTAATTATCCTACTTCCTACTAATGTTATAAATGCGAAAGTTTGTTACTATGTATCGATGGATGTTTGTTGTTTCTTCACGCATAAACTACTGAGCTGATTTTGATGAAAGTAATAATACTAAACAAATAGAACATTTTATCCTTCCAAAATTATATCCTTCAGATGAGTGTAGCAAAATATTATCTACTCAAAGGGTCACCCGTTGCTCGCCAAGTGGAGTTTTTTTCAAAGCTCACGAGAAAACGGCAAAGCCAAATTTTTTAACTGCCTCTTTGGTCTAGCGGTTAAGTCCGCGGATTTAGACTCGGAGGTACCGGGTTCGATTTAAATAATATTTAATTTATTTGTGATATTTCTCGAGTTTGGTACGCCTGGAGACATCGACGAGCTTGCCACTTGTCATTATTGGCCTACAGTAAAGTTGGCTAAATGTGAATCCGCTTATTTATAAGCGTGGTTTCTGACCACCCCAAAAGGGAAACGGTCGTGATCATACATGTTCCATTGATTAGATTTAAAGTTTCGGTATTTCAAAATTAGTAAGCTGAAGTGGCAATGGGCCTGACACGTCTGTCGCAGAACCGATGTCCCTTGGAGTTCTGGAGTGGAGACCACGTGCGGGAAGACGCAGAGTGGGACGACCCAGATGGACGGATGACTTGAAAAAGGTCGCTGGATGAGGGTGGCGGAAGAAATATATAATAAATAATAAATATTTCCAGACAGGTCACACAGCGCCATCTAGTTTCCGTGGTAAGCTACGAGGCTTGTGTTACAGAAACAAGATGGTTGATAAACTACATATTATACTTTTTTTTTGTAAATATATACATATTATACATATAAACACCCAGACCGAGACAAATTATACAATGTACAACTTGCCCCCGGTGGGAATCGAACCCACGACCTCCCGAGTTCACGGCAACGTTTGTTACCACTAGACCACGGAGGCGGTCAAAATATGTAAATCATATAAAACTTCTTGGCCTAGGTTCTACTAATGTTCTTTTTTATTGATGATAAATATATAATGTTAATGTAATACATTCACATACATACACATTATACACTTTACACACTCATTCAATTATTTCACATAGTACTTGATGTGTTTATGGCAATTTGTGACATTTTGATTCTTTATTTGTTTTGTTTCATTATTATTATTATATATTTTTTGACGTAATTTTTATTTCAGTTTGTGTTTAATAATTTGTCATAGATTTACAACACCACCGTTCCCGTGCCTCGGAGAGCACGTTAAGCCGTCATTCCCGGTTCCACTAATACCAACTCGTGGAATCGTTAATAAATTGTCATTAAAATTGAATTGACGTGTCAATACTCAAGGAGCTTAAAATCTCTACTAGGCTGTCTTCCATCTGCCTAAAACGAGTCCTTGAGTATTTCGGCTATATAGCGCGCAAAACACCTGGTAACCTGGAAAGACTTGTAATCACAGGGAAAGTCGAAGGCAAACGACCACGTGGACGAAGCCCCATACGCTGGTCTGACCAGATACGCACCTCACTGAATACCCAGATGCACGATGCCCTACATGCAGCCGTGAACAGACCCGGATGGCGCAGCATCGTCCGGGACAAAGTGATCCGTGGAGGGGGTCACGACCCTCAGCAGTGAGGAGAACGACGCAAGGAGGAGGAGGAAAATTGATCCTCGCCAACCGGTCTGGCCAACGTGGCGAGTGTAGGCCAAATTCTCCAGATATATGTTCTGGAAGGCCCATCTCCAGCAGTGGAGATCTAGGACTCTGTGTTCTAGGGGCTGTAATGATGTGATGAATTTGTTATTTATGTTTTGTATTTAATTTAATGTTAAATTCGATTTAAAATTACATGTAATTTACTTGTAGATCAGATTATTATTTTAAACGGTGAAATCCTTTGGTTTGGCATGTAATTTTTTAATTGTATTGCTTTGCAAAATGTATTGCTGTTTTGGATTTTCTTAATAAATAAATAATACTAAACTGTTAAAATGTATAATAATAAAGGTAGTGAAAGATGGTAAAACTCTTGCGCAAGGCCTTTAAAAATTTAGTCACATGTCGTGCTCGGTATAAAAGAAAAAAAAGTTTTTTCCCAATGTGTTTTCGTAGTAAAATTAGAAAGGCTAGAGTCGCCGGTAGCATAGTGATAAGTTCCTTGTCTGTCGGCCCCTGTTATCCTGCAATCAGCATGATAATGAGGACTCGCCCATGTCTATCCAGTTCCCTTGGGACGCGAATGCGAGACGTGAATTCACGCGCTATTTCTGCTTGTAAAGAGAAAGGTGCGTTCAAGAATGGATTCGAATTTAACATATATTTTTGCACACGCAAACTTCCAGGCATTTTTTTTTTTTTTTTTTTGTAGCAAAGGCTGTGATATACGTCTAAAAGGGCTATTAAATCAAGGTTGAAATGTCAAAAGTGTCGATGCCCTTGCTCAATCACATGTCCAGGGCACATTCTGTCCGGGCTGGGACGGATAAAAAGGCCAAATGTCGCAAATACTAGTCTGTTTCATCATTAACAGATCATTGTTTCTGCCTGTTGGCCTTGAGATAATAGGTTCGTGAGGGCCAAGTGCTTAGAAGTTTATAAAAGTACTGTCTAAGCGGCTGGTTAATGCTGTATGTGACAAGAGGGCTGGAAGTTTTTTCGCGCAGCAAATGAGCATTGCTGTGCAGCGGGAGAATGCTGTAAGTATTATAATTATTTTATATATTGTTTTTTTTTTTTTTTTTTTTTTTTTTTTTTTTTTAATACTGGACACGACATGTGACATCGCGCCCACCTGATGGTAAGCAGTACGCGAGGTCCAAGAATGGGAGCAACTGACGCCGGTCACCACGACCGACATCAGTCTCTACCACTATGCCGGCCTAACAAGATGCTTTTTCACACTTCGCTTGAAGGACTCCAGGTTATAAGAGTGGGGAAACACACTGGCTGGGAGAGCATTCCACATCTTCAGCGTGCGACAGATGTAAGAGTCTCCAAATTTATGAGTACGCGTAGGGATAGTGGGTAAGGTATGTGGATGCATATTTTGGCCTGTGCGTGTAGTTCGGTTGCGGAATAGAGAAGAAGGGATAAGGTTATGGAGCTCCTCAGAACCCTCGCCGTGGTATAGCTTGTAGAACACGCTCAGAGAGGCAACGTTTAGTTTTTCTTGGTTCTTTGCTCGCTCAGAGCGATTCAGCGAGGAAATGCGGCCAGCGTTTTTGGTTCCATGCCGCGCGGACACGATTTATATTTTAGTTAGGTTTTGTAAGAAGGTTTTATGTTTAAGTGTTTTTTTTTTGTAGTAACGATTTCGATTTATTACGATATACAAAATATAAAATAAAATTAATATTAATACTAAGGATATAAGTCCTGTCCGCGTGGAATGGTGGCAAGAACGCTGGTTGCATTTCCCCGCTGAATTCCAATACTGATTCTTTGGGCTAAGAAAGTGCCAGCCCTCTTGTCACCGGAGGACACGACAAGACGCGGTGTTACGTAAAAACTTTTTTGCGCTTGGACTTTATGGACCCAGAGTTTCTACAGCAAACGGCACAATATGTAGTCTTTTAATATACTTACATACTTGCGCCGCTTGCTGGACTCCGCATTTTCCGCCGCGGCTCCCGCTTTATGCGCTGTCCCCCTGAGATGCGACGCACGGGGCATACCATACCATGCTCTCGTTCCCAGGGGACCAACGTCATACCATCGGGTCTATTGCCATTATCACGGATAACTCCAACAGGCTTATACAATACAAGAAAAAAAAAAAAAAACACTACCATTGACCATGGCTGGACCGAACCCAACATCAATTCAATAATTATAACTAAATTCGTGGCTGTAAAGGCTGTGTTAGCTTACACGTCAAATAAATTGATAAATTCCGTATCCGCTTACAATCTAAAAAACTATTGCTATGTCGAAATGAGTTTCAGAACATATTTCTGGGGAATTTGATCAACACTCGCAACTTTTTGCGAAACAGCGCCGAATATGAACTTTAGAAAGCTTGGCGAGCGGATGTGTCGCGTGACATGCGCGAGCGCGTCTTGGTTACATGGCGGGACCTCGAGTCTAGGTCCGTCACCGGCAGGATGTGGTCACGCACATACAATCACTGCCACCCGCGAAACATCATGCGATAGTGATGTGCCAATATCGATATCTGTTAGACCACACAAGTATGATAAGGTTAATAGTACAAGCCCTGTGGGAGAGCGACCTTCACCGAATGATTTTTCTTTTAAAGAATGAATAAAATAATGACGTGTTACAAATGCCTGTAATAGGTTTACGTGAATTAAGATATTGTGATTTTGAAATACACTTTTCGTACGTACTGAATTTGTCATAGATTTACAACGCCAACGAACGATTCCACTAATATATGTAGACCAACCGATCGATGCGCTGGAAGTTACTCCACGCCTGCGAGACGTATACTCGTAACTTAGCACTTGTTTTTAACCATGGAATATCTGACTCCATAAAATGGGGAGTGGACCTCTCTCTTAAGATATAGCTGTAGTTTAGTTGTGTGAATCATACTTGTATAAGGTCACAAAATGACCTTTCTTGGGATCATAAAACCGACATAAAAACTGTGGAAGCCTGGGATTGGCGTTGTCACGGTCCGTATTATCGTTGACTTCGATATATGTGCCAGTCAAGGTAATAAGCCTATTGAACACAAAACGCAGTCTAAAAACGTGCTACTTTCCATGTACCAATACCCAGTACTGATCAACCAATCTGGTGGAGTTGCGATAAAATACGACCAATCAGGGGCCACTACGAAGTCGGGACCACCAGTCCTACGGCTAAAACTCGAACTATAAGTTACAGCACCGCTGTCTTGTAGTTTTACAGAAGTGAAAAGGGTTACAAAGATATTGTTTTTTTTCCTAAATTAATGGATAAAACTTCTCTATATGCCAGAGGGCGCGGTGACGGCTCGGTTGTAAGAACGCGTTCCTTGAATCCTACAAAGGTCGGTTCAAGCCCCCCGGCATGTACCAATGAGAAATGCATTTTTCTTACGTACTGCAGTCATAGATTAACAACACCACCGTTCCCGTGCCTCGGAGAGCACGTTAAGCCGTCGGTCCCGGTTCCACTAATACCAACTTGTGGAATCGTTAATAAATTGTCATTAAAAATTGACATCATATCCTCGCCAAGCCGTCTGGCTAGCGTGGCGAGTGTAGGCCAAATTCTAAAGATATATGTTCTGGAAGGCCCATCTCCAGCAGTGGAGGTCTAGGACACTGTGTTTTAGGGGCTGTAATGAATGAAAAAAAAAATATGCCAGAGCAAGAGTCTTTCGAGACTCAAATATTGGTCTTGCTAACATTTTGGAAATATTGCTCTTGGTCTTGCAAAAAAGCAAGACTATCTATTCTATCTTCTGCACACTTACCAATATTTAATACTTTTATCAATATAAGCGCCAATACCCAACTACCTAGTTGACTATTTATTTATTATTATTTATGTATATATTTATTTAATATGTAGGATATGTATATTTTATTAGTATGTATTTATATTTCATTATTGTTGATCACAATAGTATTTCTGCACCCGCTTATAATGGCTCCCCATTCACAAAGGTAAGTTGGTAGAAAATGCATTTATAGCATTAAGCTCGCCTTTGTACCCACACTATCTTTGGTTCTGTACAATTAAGCATTTATTATTATCAATATATATATATATATATATTTAAATAATAGGCGATTTAGCCCGTATGTATAAACAATTTAAAACACATTTTGAAAAAAATATAAGTTGCTCATTTTGCCCGGTTCATTTATAGTTCAACGATGTTAGGATATTAAGATGCGATATCAAGTCTTGTCATTTTATTGCGCGCTGCATCCTACCGCTTCTTTATGTCGGTAGCTGAAATATTTCACGTATATCATGGTATATGTATTCTGGTCAAAATATAGTCGTCTTAACTAATTGGATGCAAAAGTAAAGTATATCGAACAAATAGATCTAAAGAGAGTTAACTCAAAATCATTTATGTTATTAATACCATCGAATTCTCACTACCTACCGACCAATAAAAGCCATTTAAAAATATTTTAAATTTGCCAAACAAATAGGAGATAAAATAGAAGCAATCTATACAGAAAAGAACTGCAGAACAGCACATACAGTGAACACTTTTGCCTTTTACAAAAAAGTTTTTTTTTAGTTAGTGCTGTTTAGATCTAGGTGTGCGAAATGATAATTTCAAGAAAGGTCCTATTTTGTTACCCTTAAACAAAGTAACAGTGTAAAATGCTATTAATATTCTCGTTTCATACTTTTTTTTTTGTTTATACTAGCACGACATGTGACCTTGTGCCCACCTGATGGTAGGTAAGTGGCGCGCAAGATCCATGAATGTTAGCAACTGAAGTCAGAGACTCATGACTGACATCAGTCCCTAACACTATGCCGGCTTGACTAGATGCTTTTTCACACTTCGCTTGAAGGACTCCAAGTTATAGGAAAGTGAAAACACAGAGGCTGGAAGAGCATTCCACATCTTTATCGTGCGACAAATGTATGAGTCCCCAAATTTATACGTACGCGAAGGGATGGTGACTACGGTATGTGGGTGCATATTCTGACCTGGGCGTGTGGTTCGGTTGCGGAATGGAGAGGGAGGGATTAGGTTATAGAGTTCTTCGAAGCACTCACCATAGTATAGCCGAAGCCACATCTCGGCGAAGCTGCAGGGATTCGAGAGTTCCAGATATAGTGGCATCGTCCACAATTCGAACAGCTCGCCTCTGTAGGACATTGAGAGCATCTGTGAGGTACTTGGCGGAACCATCCCAAAGGTGAGATATTCTATACATGATCTGATCTGTGCTTTGTACAGCAACAGTCTAATTGAAGGCGGAAAAAACCGCCATAAAATACACAGTCTCTTCAGTGTCGTTATATACAGTTTACACTGTACTTAAAATTAATTATAATTTATATACTATGTTCCAACTGTAAAAGGGCATTGTCAAAAATAATATAATTTAATAATCTTGTCGTAAATGCTTTATGCACTCTATAAATAAAAAAAAAATAAAAAAATAAAAATAAATAAAATCACTATACGAGTATGTACTCCGAAACTGCAAGCACGTTTTTTTTTTTTTTTGTTTTTAATTATTTATGCATGCATAGTTAAATCGTTTTTGTAAATACTTTAAGATTTAATATTATACTTACTAGTATTAATTTCATATACGTTTTTAAATTAAATTTTTGTATTTATTTATTTTATTATTAATTAAGAAGCGATTGATTGGTGTATGTCAATGGGGTGTGAGGCAAAGCTTTTTGTAGATGTCGCTAGCGGCACTGGTACCTTATTAACAGCTATGACGGAGAATTTTTAAATGTTTTTGTAGTTTTTTATTTTTATAACATAAAAAAAATAACTTAACGTTAACTACCTTAAAAGACGAATTAGGAAAGCGAACACCGTCTTTAAAAAGAAAAAAGGTTTAATTAATAGAACGGCAATTTTGAGATCACCTAATTTTTTATTTCGCTTAGAAATCTCGATTTGTACACTTAAAAGCTGCTCACTTCGGCAATATATCCAAAAAATAATAAATTTCGTAATAAAAATACATATGAAGAGGATGATGAATGTCGACGAAGCAAAAGAGGTATGTCGTGATCGTGTCAAGTGGCGCTCAATTGTCTCTGCCTACCCCGCAAGGGATCTGGCGTGAAGATATGTATGTATGTATGTATGTAAAAATACAAGTTTTGTATGCAACTGACAGTTCTATTAGAAACTGTCTATCATGCGCCATCTATCGTGATAAAAAAGTTAGTGATACACCCCATTAGTCTCCTGGTTTTAGGCCCTGCGTAGACAAGACAGTTAGGTATTACTGTGTAGATTGTACTGTGATCAGCATAGCATACACATATTTATTTTAAGCTATTTTTTTTATTTTTTATTATGTAGTTCCGAGATCACCACATGTCTGGCAGTGCCGAGTGTGGAGATCACTGTAATATGTTTCGCTTGTAAATTAGTAATTATGTCAATAAATATTTTTTCCTTTTGTTTCTTTAGTTGTCTCAAAGGTTTGACCAGTATAGAATGTCTAGCGGCATTATTTGTACTTTTTGCAATAAGGTTTATAATAAATAGACTGTGCACGTCTAATGGTCTTATTTTTCGAGCAATTGTTCTGATGCATCCAATATCATAAAATGGCGGTTATAATTTTAGTGTTCATAAAATCTTTATGTACCTACTCGTAATGTGTTAGAAAAATGTTTTATGTTTCGCGCCAATTTACGGCCTGTTTATGGTTGTCTCTTGGGATATTTTCAGGTTACATTGCGTAACAGAAGGTAGCTTAAAGTCAAAATTCACGTAAACCTATTACAGGCATTTGTAACACTTCATTATTTAAATTATTAATAATAATAAATAGATATTTCCAGTCAGGTCACACAGCGCCATCTAGTTTCCGTGGTAAGCTACGAGGCTTGTGTTACGGAAACTAGATGGTTGATAAACTACATATTATACTTTTTTTTTGTTGTAAATATATACATATTATACATATAAACACCCAGACCGAAACAAATTATACAATGTACAACTTGCCCCCGGTGGGAATCGAACCCACGACCTCCCGAGTTCACGACAACATTTGTTACCACTAGACCATGGAGGCGGTCGTTTTTATATATAATTATTTTGAATGATTCTACTTTTCCTAGTGGGAAACAAAGCAGAGTAGTCCAAAGTGCAAGTTGTTAGCAGAAGACGATCAGCTTAGCAGATTCCAATGACCTGTTAGTGACAAATGAAACAAATATAGAATGAACCAATAATAATGAATAGTCTAGTCTAGGCCTAGACTACGTCCTGCAGTTAAGTCCGTGGATTTAGACTCGAAGTTACCGGGACACAAAAATATTTATTAATATAAATAAACACATATATTTCTCGAGTTTGGTACGCTGGAGACATCGACGAGCTTGCCACTTGTCATGATTGGCCTATAGTAAAGTTGGCTAAATGTGAATCCGCGTCTTTATAAGCATGGTTTCTGACCACCCCGAAAGGGTAAACGGTCGTGATGATACTTTACTTTACTTTTAATGAATATATATTTTTCAAATTTACCTGAGTACCTACGGGAATACAATATCTGGTACGGTCGTACCCTAGCAGGCATGTCAGAATTAAGATAGGCTATTTGCACGTGTGCAACCCGAAAGCCGACAAAACGCAAAACGTCCGATCACGGACATGTGCATGTGCCAGGCATCTTTCCGCTCAACCAGGACTGAAACCCGACATCCGTGCCACCACCGCAATGACCTTCTAAGGATGGGCCTATAGTCATTCATTCATTTGTTTAATTGCAGCCTCTAGAACACAGCGTCCTAGACCTCCACTGTTGAAGATGGGCCTTCCAAAATCTGGAGTATTAGGCCTACACTTGCCACGCTAGCCAGACGGGTTGGCGAGTATCAGATGTCATAGTATATAGAAGCTTTTGAAATGTGGATATACAGGAGAATGTTGAAGATATCATGGAAGGACAGAGTAAGAAACGAAACTGTCTTGCAGAGAATGAACAAAGGCGTTGAACTATTGAAAATGGTAAAGCGAAGGAAGTTGGAGTATTTGGGACACATCATGCGCAATAAAAAGTATAGCTTGCTGCAGCTCGTCATGCAAGGCAAGATACAAGGCTCCAGAAGACCGGGGAGAAGACGCACTTCCTGGCTCAAGAACCTCAGGGAGTGGTTCGGGATGAGCACCAGATCCTTGTTCCGGACAGCGGCCAACAAAATCAAAATCGCCTTAATGATAGCCGACCTCCGATAGGAGATGGCACCGTAAGAAGAAAAAGAAGTCATTTTTTAATGAGAATTTATTAACGATTACACAAGTTAATATTATTGAAACCGGGACCGACGGCTTAACGTGCTCTCCGAGGCACGGGAAAATATATAACAAAATTTACGTAAGAAAAGTGTATTTCTCATTGATACATGCCGGTACCTTTGTGGAGATTTTAAGGCAAGCGTTCTTACAACCAGGCCACCACCGCTCCTTGGGCATATAGTAAAGTTGGCTAAATGTGATTGGAATATTAATTAGCTTAAAAAAACCTTATTTTTGACCACCCCGCATGGGACACGGTCGTGATGATACTTTACTATATTAGTCAACTAAAAAAAAATGTATTATCATTAAATACCGTGTCTGTGCAAATAAATTTGGGCAGCTGTTATCCTGGCGTTGAGTAATTATTGGGGGCTGAGTTATTGAGGGAGAACACCCTCTAAGATCACCTTGGATATTAACACTCAACTGTGTACCTACTATATAGCTAAGACGACAAATTTCTCAGCATTCCATGGTTTCACCGTGCGGGTGCCGGGTCTATATTCTGTGGGAAAGAGAGAGGAAAAGAATGGTGTATCAGGCTTGCGACCGACAGCTGGTATACAAAGCCCTTACTTAATTACGCAAAAAGACGCTAACCATCCACCGTTCTAATTCTCTCCCTACCCAACCAAATACTGTATGATTCCGTTAATGCTGTCTTGGAAGCTTGTTCCATAAATGTATTGACGGCAGAACTGCTTAGGCCCAATTCTTTTAGTAGATAATGCAAAGGTTTTACTGGATTACCTCTCGCACAAACTTCCACTGCGTAAATCCGAGTCTTGAATTTTGTGGATTTTTATTCATGGCGAAAACATAGATCGCTTATTTAATGCATAAAAAAAACGTACAGTATATAACAACGTTAATGCTTGTTCAGTAGCATTTAAATTTACATATATTAATGAAGATTATATTTTAAGAACATTTAAAACATTACATTTGAAGAATACTGAAGATATTTGGGGTATATCAGTTAGGGTTTTAAGCTCTATTGTTACTTTTGTTGCCCCTTATCTTTCATATATTTTTAATAGATGTATTGATGCGGGCATGTTCTCAGATTTAATGAAATTAAGCAAAATCATTCCATTGTTTAAATCGGGTGATAAATCAGACCCCAGCAACTTCAGACCCATCTCTATTTTACCAGCTTTCAGTAAAATCTTCGAAAAAAATATGCTTAATCAGATGTTACTGCATTTTAAGACTGAACAACTTTTACATAAAAAACAATTTGGGTTTACCAAAGGACGCTCTACCACTGATGCAGGGGTAATGTTTATTAAACATATTCTAGATGCCTGGGAGGAATCGTGTGATGCAATTGGAATTTTTTGCGATCTTTCGAAGGCATTTGATTGTGTTAATCATGACATACTTATTAGAAAGTTACACCACTACGGAATGCAAAGTTCTTCTCTTGCCATGATTCGTTCCTATCTTCAGGGGAGAACGCAAAAAGTTGATGTTAACGGGGTACTATCATCGGGATCACCTGTAGTTATGGGTGTCCCTCAAGGTTCGATACTAGGTCCCTTTCTTTTTCTGATTTATATTAATGACTTGCCTTTTATGATTAAAGAATTTTGTGACATAGTATTATTTGCCGATGACACTTCCCTCATTTTTAGAATACGAAGAAATATTTCAAATTTTGACGACATAAACCTAGCTTTAACGAAGATACTTAAATGGTTTAGTGTGAGCAATCTTTTACTTAATGCTAATAAAACCAAATGTATTAGATTTACTTTACCTAATACAAGGCATTCGAATCCTGTTCTAAAAGTAAATAATGAACCCCTTGATCTTGTTACCAGTACAGTTTTCTTGGGCATTACTATTGACTCTAAATTGCAATGGGGTGCTCACATATCTGGTTTGGCTGGTAAACTAAGTTCAGCTGCCTTCGCTGTTAAAAGAATAAGGCAGTTGACAGATGTTGATACAGCCAGACTTGTATATTTTGCATACTTCCATTCCATCATGTCGTATGGTATCTTGTTATGGGGTTCTGCGGCTGATACTCAAACGATTTTTGTTTTGCAAAAAAGAGCCGTACGATCTATTTATAGTCTGGGTACTCGTGTTTCTCTTCGGGAAAAATTCAAAGAATCTAATATTCTCACTATGGCATCACAATACATTCTTGAAAATTTAATATATGTACACAAAAATATACATTTGTTTAAAAAAAATAAAGACCTAACCAGCCGCAACACTAGAAATATAAACAAACTATACGTTCCTCGCTTTAGACTAAGTAAATGTAGTAAGTCCTTTCTTGGACAATGTATAATTTTTTACAACAAGCTGCCCGAAGATCTAATAAATCTGCCACTTAATAGGTTTAAGTTATCTATTAAACATCAATTGATTAACAAGGGATATTACACTATTGATGAATATCTCCAAGACAAGAACGCATGGGTGTACCCATTTATTATTTGAATTAATTGTGTTTATATAGTATAGCTTATAGTATGACAATGCCTTTTTACAGCAGCTATAATTTTAAGTGACATTTAATTTTTATTTTTTATATTTGTGTTGCATTAGCTTCTAGAATGACAATGCCTCTTTACAGCAGCTATAATATTAAGTGACAATTATATTTTTTATATTTGTGTATTATTTGATAAGATGACAATGCCTATTTACAGCAGCTATAATTATAAGTGTAGTTTTGTGTGGAATTATTGTGTTATACTCACGTAGGTTTTTTTTTAAATGTTATTTTATGTTTGTATTGTAACGCACTGCTTTACATTTAAGTAAGGTTGGGTAGTTTCATGGCGTTCTACCTGGTAGAATACTGTGAAATTATGTAGCCTAATATTAAAGTATACTTATTGTAAATTTGACATGTAAAAGTGCAAAATACATTTTTTTTTGTCCTATGCCTAATTACAGAAATAAACGAATTGAATTGAATTGAATAGGTAAGATAACGAATTTCTCAGAGCATTCCATAGATTCACCGTGTGAGTGCTGGGTCCATCTTGGGCTTGCGGTCGAATTCTGGTTTATAAAGGAGGGATCGTCCTTTATTTATTTTATTTTATTTTATTAGGAAAACTTATGGTTACAGAGTTTTAATTAGACATAAATATAAACACTTAAACCACTAAAAAGTTTCCACAGATAGAAACAACAGACACGGCACTAAAGTATTTTCTTTAAGAAACAGTCTATACTATAGAAACACATTTTCAAAAATATTATGAAACAATAAAGCAACCATTCACAGTCATGCAGTTACAGCAAAGTGATAATAATAGAAAGTCAAGGTAGCGACATATTAAAGTACTTAGTACTGAGTGCTCGCCTAGCCGCCTTATAGCTTGTAGATAGATAGATAGATAAATTCTTTATTGCACAATAAACAAAAACACATTTAAATGTATATAGGCGAACTTAATGTCTAGTGACATTTTCTACCAGCTAACCTTTGGGATAGTGAGCAATGATTGTGGGTGCATTTAATCATTAATTTAAAATCGAGATTAATAATAATAATAAAAAAAAAAAAAATCTTAAACTATTACTAGCAACTAAAGCTAAAATACTTATACACTAATATATAAATATATAATAACACAAGTACATATAAATACATAATAAATATATATAAAATACATACATACAATTTATACCAATTTTGAGCTTGTACAAAATAGATCAAAATCGAAATCACGCAAAAGCTCATCAAATCGACTGCAGGTCCTCCAGATGAATGAATTCCGACGATAGCTCGTATCGGCGTGTGGTAGTAAGCCGAATGTCGTGTTGAGACGCAACGTTCTTCCTCGTACTCGTATATCCAACTTTTGTAACAACTGCGGACTATCAATGGTACTATTGGCTATCTTAAAAAGAAACACTAGGTCGGCAATCTCGCGGCGGTTGGAAAGGGGTAGAATATGATGGCGTCTACATGCAGAATCATAATCCTCCTTAGGAATATTAAATCTATAATTTAAGTGACGTAAAAATTTCTTTTGAATTCTTTCTAGGCTTGAAATGTAGACTGCATACATAGGATTCCATACTGGTGATGCATATTCTAAATTACTGCGGACGTACGAGCAGCAGTATTGCGCAACAAGACGCCATCCACCATTCTGTTCTCTCCCTACCCAACCAAATACTGTATGATTCCGTTAATGCTGTCTTGGAAGCTCGTTCCATAAATGTATTGACGACAGATCTGCTTAGGCCTAATTCTTTCAGTAAATGTTGCAAACATTTTGCCGAAGTTCCTCTCGTACCAACTTCCACTGGGTAAAGCCAAGTCCGTTCCGATAACTTAATATTTTCTGATCAATAGATAGCTAAAGCATTAAAATTTTATTCTCTGTTATACAAACTTGTATGAAGTACATAAAAAATACACTAGTCTTAAGTGATAAATTGAATAACGCTGTAGCTATCACAAAACTAAATTTGTGACCGAAACTATAATCAATAAAGAAAAAGCTGTAACTACGAGTATATAAATAATTCAATCCAGTAATCAGTTTGACGGCCACTTGGAAACGAGAGCAACACGGATTTCTTCCTAGCGTTCCGCGGATCTCAAAATAAAAGTAACGACGGGTTAGTTCCGCTTCGTCCATAGTTCAAATTGACATAAGACTAGTCTCATATAAAATATATAAAAAAAAACAATGGACACAAAAAGATATATCACTCGATATCCGCTATTTTTTTTTTTTTTTGATAAGGGCTTGGTATTGGGAGAATCGAGATCTTAGAAGCAATTGACATCAATAGCAATCGACTGATGGCAGTGACTATAGAGCAGTAGAACATTTATGTCGGTCACTTGGAGACAAGAGCTGTTGGATTCTCACAAAAATCCTGACAATTTTCCCTATCCACAAATCATTCCAATTTCCGAACGCGCAATACAAAAAAGTTACGCACCAAAAAAAGTGGGTAGCACACCGCGCAGGAAAAAGTCGCCTGTCTGTTCGCCTCCCGTGCAGAGTGCGTGCATCCATAGAAATATTGCTCTCAACGAGAATTAATTAAGAAATCATTCTACAATATAAAGAAAAGCAGTGTTTAAGTGTGAAAGAAGACTAAATTTGGTGAGTCCCATCATTTTCCTTCATTTTTTCCAGTTGTGAGAACAAAACAAAGTTGATAAATTATAGTTTTATAATACCAAATACCTTACAGTAGTAATGATAAAAAATAAGTTGTGATAGAAACCCAAACACACGCAAGTTTACTCGTCTGCTCGCCTGGAAAAATGGCATCGGCAATCCGGTAGCTGGGAGTTGCGTCGGTATTTTGATTACTGCATATACGTACTTTAATGCGATCAGTTAGAGCTATGGGTTGGGTGTATATGGACGCACTTTTAAGACCTATCTAGATAATGTGAAACACCTTCAAATTAGACTTATTAAGTATTTGGTAAACAAAAAAACAAAAAATGTTTGTAACAGAGAATATGATAAATTGTATGGTATATGTAACATTATGGAAGTACACAAAAAAGTTAATTATATGATAGCACTTGACAGTTATTACTCTGAAAATTATAAGCATAAAGCCCGAAGTAATCATAACACTAGATCTGTAGCTCGGGGTAGATTGTTGCAACCCACAGCTGTTAACTACTATGGAGAGAGAACATCACAATACATGATTCCTAAACTCTGGAATGAGCTGCACTGGTTGGCAGAGAAACCTGAGTTGACTAAGCCAGTTGTTAAAAAATACCTAAGAAGGTTTTTTATTGACCTGTAATTCAATACATAAATAAAATTGTAATGGTAACCTCTGAAACACTAAAACATTCAAACACTAAAAACATAAATTGTTACTAACAAGCGACCTTTCTCGCCAACAAACCTTAATGGTTTGGCGAGATTTAATGATTTAAAAATATTACAAAAAAAAAAAAAACAGTTCGAAACATGTATGTGAGATTTTGAGCCATTTCAACAAATTATGGATTTGCGATGACGTAGAAAGTGTATAGATATGTCGAAATCGCCTAACCTTAATCGGAGTAGGTGAAAGGTCACGGGATAAAAAAGTAGGGGGTGTTTAAGGTGGGGGTTAATTAGTCGCGAGCAGTCCGGCCGAGAGTACCTCCTCTCCGCTGTTTCGTTTTTTCTTTATTTGCTTGGTCGTAACAAATGTTCGCAGATGGCCTTATATGTTATTTACGGATGAACTAAAGAAAGGTCCCTGGTAGCGGTTGGATAACCATATATAGATAAATGGCGAGCCTAGGACGAGCAGGCTTACCGCCTATCGCTATGCATCTACTATATTTAAACCACCCCTCCGTCCACTGAAGCTTCTCGTACTTCTCGGAAGGTGAATTATACGAATAAGGAATACACAAAATTATACATAAACATACTAATTCTGTTTCCAACACTTTTTCAGTGGTAGCTGTGTCACTATGGAATGACCTACCTTTAAATATTCGGCAAGCGCCAAACAGAGTCATATTTAAAAGACAAGTATACGCCCACTTTTTAAAATTGCAAGCATTACTTGAACTATTCATTACTTGTATAATGTTATATTTTTAATTATTCGTTGTAGTAAGGGTATTGTAGTTCGCATATTATTGTGTATATAAGTATATATTTCCCGTTTACGTAGTGTATGTAAGAATATATATATATATATTTTATGTAGTTTAAGTATTATTATTTTTATGATGTTTATCGTATATTTAATTTAACTAGTACTAATAAGTGATTTAATTATTTTTATTTATTTTTTGTGTTTTTTTATTTTGCCATGCCTAAACTTCGATTCCTTGTCCCGAAGATTGATGGTAAGAGAATGCCAAGCGGCATTACATACGCCTTTTGTATTAAACAATAAAGTTTTTAATAAATAAATATATATACACTTATTAACATTGTTAGGAGCTATTTAGAAGAACGTCAGTCACAAAGCTCGACTCGCAATACACAATGTCATGTTGGTACCAACACTTATGTATGGAAACGAGACGTGAATATGTCAGAATACTCATGAGAGTCGAATGCAGTCGAAATGAGGTCGTTGCGTCGGATATGCGGCGTCACTCTGGCGGACCACATACGCAAAAGGGTAGGTATTAAAGAAAGCATAGGGACATAAATAAGGAAAGACATGCTCCGATGGTTCGGAAATGTTGAAAGGATGACTGATGAGAGATTGACGAACAAGATATATAATGCGAAAGTTGTGGGTAAGAGGCCTTCGCAAACCAAGACCTACCACCTATCACGATCAAATAAATAAAACAATAGCTGAAGGTGCATTAAAAGGCCATCGAAACAAGAGGGCATGTATGATTTAATGAATGTCAAAGAAGCAGAAGAGGTATGTCGTGATCGTGACAAGTGGCGCTCAATTGTCTCTGCCTACCACACAAGGGATTTGGCGTAAAGAATATGTATGTATTTAGAAGACGATCTTCCACCTCGTTCTTCACATAACAACCAACTTAAAATCCCATCCCACTCCTCTAGAGATATTCAGATTCGTATACTGTGTCTGCAGCCCGCCAGTGGAACAAGCTACCACTCGCTGTCCACGTTTTTAAGCGCTTGGTCACTGCTTTATTTCTGGACAAACAGGAGTCGTCATCAGGCTAACAATATATATTTGGCATAATATATATGTGTATATACGTCTATTTATAAGTATATGTGTAATTTATGTAACAGTGTAAGTATCTATTAGTATGTAGTGTGTGTAGTATATTCTATATTGTTAAACTTGATATCGGCACTACCCTTAATCTCACACTCTCCCAAAGGTTCGATGTTAGAAAACGCCTTGTAGGCGTCTTCGCCTTTGTACACTTATTTTGTGCAATAAATAATTTAATAATAATAATAATAAAAATTGACGCTTGTCTTATGTTAACATTTATATAAATTTGTGGCGGCAACTACAAAAGAATTTAAAACATATCTAGAATGATGCAAGGGGACAGAAAGAAGGGATTTGTCATAAAACGAATAAATATAGACAAATTAGTAATCGCTTAGGGAAATAAACTAATTCATTAATGCGATACGGCTACGTACTATGTCTATTGTGTGAGCTGCTCATGTTACGTAGACGCTCCGGGCATCGGTTTTAGGATAACTGAAACCTACAAGCACCCTTACCTTTGTATCCTGGCATACTGTATATATACATATATATATATATATATGAGTATGATATTATGTTACTGGTAAATGTTAATGGTGGACAACCAAACTCACAATTTGAGTAGAACATAATCCGTAGAAGTATCATCACGACCGTTTCCCTTTCGGGGTGGTCAGAAACCACGCTATAAATAAGCGGATTCACATTTAGCCAACTTTACTATAGGCCAATCATGACAAGTCTAGCGTACCAAACTCGAGAAATATCACAAATAAATTAAATATTAATTAAATGTATTAATTTACATTAATAATATTTTTTTGTCCCGACTAGGAATCGAACCTGGTACCTCCGAGTCTAAATCCACGGATTTAACCGCTAGACCACGTAGGCAGTCATAATCCGTAGAAGAACGAACTTTATACCGATCGCGATCGAATATACACTAACAAAGGCGGCTGGATTACCAAAGGTTTTTTTTATTTTTATTATTAATACTAGCACGACATGTGACCTTACGCCCACCTGATGGTAACTGACGCGCAAGGTCAATTAATGTTTGCAACTGGAATCAGACTAATGACTGACATCAGTCCCTAACACTATACCGGTTTTACTGGGTATGACGGCATTTCGAGCCTGATCCCGATACACTTTACACTGAATTTATCGGCACGAACGGTGGATGCTTCCTTGCCCCAGCAGACTGGGCAAATTACCACCATCAGTCCTCTTTTCTATTTTGCAGCCGCACCACACGTATAGACCAAAATTATCACATATAAATTTATAGACTTTACATCTGGCGCAAGTTGAAGATGTGGAATTCTCTTCCAGACCGTGTTTCTCCCCTTCCTAAAACCTGAAGGAAGTCCTTCAAGCGGAGTGTGTATACTAATAATAATAATGGCATAATGTATATTCGCATTTTTTTCCAAACAACTAAAAATAATACAATTCTAATCATAAATAGACGCGACAGACAATTAACTTATTGTATAAAATGCCCCCGTACTAACATTTGAGTCAATGGTTGCAAAACATTTAATCCGAGGATGATCTCTCATAATTATCTAAACTAAATTTATTGAGCACAAGGCGGAGAATCATAAAGCAGTTTAAGTTAGTAACAGTTTAGGCCCCTGAGGGGTCAGAATGGACGCCCGTCTTCTAATGAAGGTGAACATCCACAAAGGTCCAGCAGCGGCGTTTTTGTTCAACCCTTAAACTTAGACCTGCATTTATATCTTAATCGGCCATAGAGTGTTGCCTGATCTTTTAAATGTTACGCGACAGTGAGGCATTGTGAAACAAAAATATTCTCAGACGCAAAGAATGTCGTCTACTATTCGAATCGCCCGCCTCTACAGGACACTGAAAGCTTCTGTATGGTACTTAGCGGAATTTTTCCAGACGTAAACAGTATTACACGCATGGACTTATTTGTGCTTTACAAAGCATAAGTCTGAGTAAGCGCGGGAATAACCGTATCACCTACTCGTAGTTCAGTATCCCCAGTTTTTATACTCTGTTTTGGTAATGCTCTCAATGTAGTTTAGGTGGTTGAGATCTAGCGTATTTCAACCCTAAGTATGTTGAATCTGTTGTAGTTCCAGCTTTTAAAAAGTAGGAAGAAGAGAGTATGGAGACTTCTTGGCATTAAACTAGAATAGGTTTCGAATTATATACATTAGAGAAAAAAATATACTGAGTTCGATTGATGGCCACAAAAGATCATCACAACCCCTAGAACACAGAGTCCTAGACCTCCATTGTTGGAGATGGGCCTTCCATAAAAATATATATATGAGTATATATTTGTGATATTTCGAGCTTGTTACGCTGGTGAGATTGACGAGCTTGCCACTGTTGGGCCTAGTACAGTTTGCTAATTGTAAATCCGCTTCTTTAAAAGGGTGGTTTCTGACCACCCGGAAGAGATTTGGTCATGATAATACTTTAAAAATATATATATATTTCCATATTAAACTAATTATTTTAGACCAAAAAAGTCATAAATTATTGGCAACTTATCAATTTTCCTGGTCTACGATTCATTTACGTAGTTTTGGCTAAAATTTAAGCTAATAATAATACAGTCAATTTTGGTGTTGTGTTTGTGCATAAAAGGTCAAACGGGTACATCAGGGTCAAATTCTAGTAATGTAAATGGGAACCTTTCGACAAAGGTCCCCGAGGCCTCGCCGCTATTCGCGGTCGTCGAGGGCCTCCCTTACAACCGTCTTTGTGAATCTTTAAACAAGTGACCTCTCCTATATACCTACATATACTCTTAATATAGGCCTAGCAAAGTTTAGTAGTTTACACTGGCAGTCATAATTATCGGCTCACATGTGATTTTTAATTGTAAATTGAAAGTGAAGGGTTTTTTTTAAGTATTGATAGTGGTTTGTTATTTGAGGAAGGAAGACCACCGATACGTTAGCAAGACCTGAGATGACAACTGTTACAACTTCTAACTTGTATTATATTTATTGTGGCATTGTTCATCTGTGGGTCATCAATGTAAGCACTTGTTATATCTTTATATTCTTTATACTTTTTTCACAATAATGGTAATGCAGTGACGTTTCCTCTCTTGCTCTTTATTGCTTAACTTCAAATTTATATGTGAAAACCTTTAATAATTCTTAGTGAATTTACTGTATAATATTTATTATTGTCAACTGTTGGTTTTCCAAAATAAATATTATAAAAAAGACCAAAACTAACCCTAGTCTTATTGTTCTTGTGCAAGACTTCCTGAGACATTATTTCGTGAAATACTGTTCTCACCTTTGGGATGGTTCCGCCAAGTACCTTACAGATGCTCTCAATGACACAGGCGAGCTGTTCGAATTATAGACGTTGCCATATCTGGAAATCTCGAATCCCTGTAGCTTCGCCGAGATGTAGCTACTCTGAGCGTGTTCTAACGGCTTTACTATGGTGAATGCTGGGAAGAGATCTATAATATAATCCCTTCCTCTTCATTCCGCAACCGAACCACACGCATATGTACCCACATACCTTAGTCACATTCATACTTGTCGCATAATAAAGATGTCGAATGCTCTTCCAGCATCTGTGTTTCCACTTTGCTATAACCCGGAGTCCTTCAAGCGAAGTCTGAAAAGACACATAGTCAAGCCGGCATAGTGTTACGGACTTATGTCAGTCATGAGTGTCTGATTCCAGTTGCTAACACTCATAGTCCTTGCGCGCCACTTACCATCAGGTGGGCGCAACATGTCGTGCTGGTATAAAAAAATATAGGCTATCAAACAGCTTAATAGCTAATGGTTAGGAATATTTTAGTATTGCAAATTGGTTTTTTATTTACTATTACGTGACGTCATCCGTCAGCCATTTGCAACTGTAGCGTTTCTGGGCGAAAATTTAAAAACGATATTTAATAGTAGATTTTATGGCGATTTAGATAAAGGAAGAAAAGAAAAAAAATTGTTAAAAACTAATTTACAAGTAAAACATATTACAGTGATCTCCACACTCGGCACTGCCAGACATGTGGTGAATAAAATAGCAGGTGTATCACAGATCACAGTACCAATCTATATAATAATAACTATCTTGTCTACGCAATGATTAAAACCAGGAGACTGTCAATTCAATTCAATTCAAATTAATTTATTCATTAAAAGGTAGGTACAAAGTAAAAAAAATATCATAATTAATGTAAGTAAAAGGTGTTGGTAACAACAATAAATCTCTGGTCTGCACACTAGGACATCCTGTCATGTGAGGACTAGCTTTAGTAGGGGTAATTTTTTGTAAGAATTATTAAACAATAAAAACATGTTGGAAGTAAAAATACAAACCGGTTATTTAAAAAAAAAAAAAAAAATGACTTGCACCAAATAATTGCTTCTAAATTTAAGTTATATAAAAGCGATAAATACAAAATTAAAATCAAAAACGTATATAAAATTAAAACTAGTAGTAGATAGATAAATTCTTTATTGCACAGAAAATAATACATTTTACAGTACATAGGCGAGCTTAATGTCTAAAAACATTTTCTAACAGCTAACTATGTTAAATCTTAAAGTATTTACAAAAACGACTTAACTACACATGCATAAATAAACCATTTTTTTATTTATAATATTTTTTATTTTATTTTTTCTTCATTTTAGTTTTTAGTTGTATTTTTATTTATTAATTAGGTTTATTTTTATTAATAGTCATTTATGTTTTAAAATGTAAGCTTTTAGTTTAATTATTATTTTATTATTTAAAAAAAAAAAAATATATATATAAAAAAAACTAATCTATTTTTAAAACACATTTAAATTTAACTGCCTCCGTGGTCTAGCGGTTAAGTCCGTGGATTTAGACTCGGAGGTACCGCGTTCGATTCCTGGTCGGGACGCAAAAATATTTATTAATGTAAATAAATACATTTAATTAATATTTAATTTATTTGTGATATTTCCTGAGTTTTGTACGCTGGAGACACCGACGAGCTTGCCACTTGTCATGATTTGATATAGTAAAGTTGGCTAAATGTGAATCCGCTTATTTATAAGCGTGGTTTCTAAACACCCCGAAAGGGAAACGGTTGTGATGATACTCTACTCTCTCTCTCTACATTTAAAAAAATGTTAAGTAGCCCTTTTCGTCGTTTGTAAAATTTTGGGAGACACTGCTTTCATTATTTACATTTTATCTAAGGGCGCGTTGAATGCCATATAGTATTGAAATATGTAATGTCGGGGCTGTTGTTTTAGGCAAGCACACGGGCGTTTATTTTTATTGCGCAGGTACCGTCAATAATGCAATTATTTTGTTAGGCTATTCTTACAAATACATTTTAAATTAATTAGAAGGTAAATTGAAGATTTTCGTACGAGTTGAATTTACGAACTTTTCGAGTTCTTCGCGCCATTTTGCGTGGACATGTTTTTGTTTTGTAAATTAATTTACTGTGGATATTATTTGTCAAAAGTGGTGTTGTTTTGTTTAATAATGTGCTACAATGTGAATAATTATGGAAAACGATAAATTTGACGCCTTTGAGCCTTCCCTATCGTCTCTTTTATGAATTTGTGGGTATCAAGAGAATATACCCCCATTGTTTCAACCCAAAATTTTATATTAGATATACTATGTTCTGAAAGTCCCATCTCCAGCAGTGGAAGTCTGTAATGATGAATGATCAGGCATAGCATGGCAACATTGTCGTAGCTCGTAGTTTTCGTAGCATCCATGCTAGTCTGAGTTTTTCATCAAACATGCGTCAAGTTTGAAGCTCTTACTTCAAGTGGGGTCTTATTTGCAAACTAATGCGTTTTTTCTCGTTGACTTTATTCATATGAGGACTGGGCATGGGCATCAAATCAAATCATTTATTTCCGTATGTTTAGTGTTTTTTTTTATACTTGCCCCCACCTGTTGTTAAGTGGCGCGTGAGGTCCATGAATGTTAGAAACTGAAATCAGACACTCATGACTGACATCAGTTCCCAACACTAGGCTCGAAACGTGTGGATACACTTTACTGGGATTACGGGAGATGACCAATTCTGAAATGCCGCCGGCCCTACCCGGGCACTTCTTCGTGTCGCCGACGGAGGTCTGCAAAGCAGCCCTTCGTTTAAAACCGCAGAAGGCCCCGGGACCCGACGGCATTTCTATTATTGCGTTATCGCATCTGCCGCGCAGAGCTATGGTAGCGTACACCAGAGTCTGTAATGGGATCCTTCGCACCGGCCACTTCCCTGAGTGCTGGAAATCAGGGAAGGTTATTGTCATCCCCAAACCGGGAAAAGACCGGCGCCACGCCTCCAGCTATAGGCCAATAACCTTACTGCCACACCCGGCAAAGTTGTTCGAGCGCTTGTTCCTCCGGAGGCTGAAACGTTACGTCGAACTTCGCGATGAACATATCGCTCAGAGTGGTCTCCCGAGCACCATGGTTCGTGCGTAATTCCGTCATAGCTCGAGATCTGGAGATGCTTACTATTGAGGAATTTGTCGTCGGCCTGACTAGACGTATGTTCTATCGGGCCGACAACGGACACTGAAGCATCTTTAGAATATCGCTCCGTCTTGCGCTCGGCCCCCCAACGGGAGACCGCTTCCTAGAGAAGTGCTCTTGGAGGAGAGTTGAAGTAGTCGAACCTATACCCCCCTGGGTTCGTGAGCCACACGGGCGCTGTTATACAGTGACGGCGCCCAGCACCAAAAGTGCATGAATTACCGGTGGGTGGTTGCCCGCTGAGATCCTGCCGGGGAAAACGGGGGAATGTCCCCATCCCCAACCCAGGCCCATTAGCCATCCGGGCCTGGACGACCCCACTGTCTGTCTCTGTCATACCGGGAGCCTAAAAATCCCTAGCGCTCTTATTATATATATAGTTACTCAGTCGTTACTGTCGTTGAATACAGAAATAAATAATAATAATATAATTCTTTATGTGAAATCCCGAGCATAGCTCTCTCCATAGCTCGCTGAGCGACCTTGAACTTGTGGACCAGACCTACCGTCAGTGTCCACGTTTCTGCACCATACGACATTTTAACTTTCAATCGTTATAAATCCTAAATGGTCACTCAAAATAAAAAAATATGAAAAAAGCCTTAACATGATTTTTAAGTACCTATTCGATGATACCCCATTCAATATAGTTCGTCGACTTTATTTTTTTTCTTTTCCACAATTTCGTGTGGTCGCCTTACTAAACCTTAATTAATGTCATATATTCAGTGACATTCGCATAATTAAGACGAATCGATTGACGTAAGAATTATCAAAATCTGCCTACGCGTTTGGTCAACAGTGTGCCACAAAGGAACAAATACGTCGCGCAGTCGGTTAAAAAAATATTGTCCAGCTACAATTTTCCAAGAAACACTGTGATGCCCAGGCCTTACATATTTAAATCAATCGTTTTTGTTATAGACCAGACCAAAATAAACGAGAATAAGAAAATAAAGTTACTGCCAATATTATAAGAAGGAAAGAGATGTCAATATTTAATGTTTTCTGTTCTTATTGAAACTCGGTATTTTAAGTAGTTTAGTCGATAAACTCCAAATGAAAAATGATAAGGGAAACCTAAACATAATTTTAAATACCTATTTGACGATACGATATATATACATATATATGTATATACATTATTTAAGTAATATTATTGTGATGGATACTCGTTGTGTTCTATTCGAAATGTTAACATTTAATTATTAAACTATTATTTTAGTCAATCAAAATAGAACACACTCGCAAAAAACCAGAATGCAGTAAGTAATTATTTTGCATTCGAATAGAACTGTATTCGGAACTAAGGATTTAAAATAAGGTAGGCACGGCCATCTGATTCGTTTGACAGAAAGAAGCGGGGAGATATTGAGTGGAAGGGTGGTGATAAATGGTTGTAAAAGAGAAAAAGGACCGCATTATAATCGTATGTGGAGTTTCATTTATATTTTTAATATTATGTAACGATTATTATGTAGTGAATGTAGTTGTTTATTTATATTAATAAACCCCGCAATCCTCTGCCACACTCCCAAAAGTTAGGTGCTATAAAATGCCGAAAGACATTAAGTTCGCCATTGTACATTACTTATGTTTGTTTTGTATTCGACTTTCATATTTTGCTTTTCCAATATGGCGTCTGGTTGTCGCCTTACTGAAATTTGTTTAACTACATATCTTTAGTGACACTTGCGTGATTCAAACGAATCGATTGACGTGAGAATCATCAAAATCAGACCACGAGTTTTGTCTCCAGTATACCACGAAGAAACCAACATAAAAAAAAAACTTAAGGAAACTTTCGACATTGGAAAAGTTTCTATTAATAGAATCACATATTAGTCTAACGCAAGGTTACATACAAAGTGACCCCGTATATACCAGTATAAATAACAAAAAAATAATATAAAAAACTTGTAAATTTAATTGTCAATTGTTTAACCATAGACCATTATGTTTTAATATTCAAATTCAAATTCAAAATCATTTATTTGTTTAGACACAGGTTAATATTATAAACAACAGATTTAGGTTATAAAGGTGCACCAGTGCTCTGCCCATAGGGCGTACAAATATTAGTAATTGTGGATAGCATTTAAATTTTAATACAGACACGTGAACAAAAATTGAGATACAATAAAAAAATATAAATGACAATATTATTCATGTCTAAAATTTAATATTAATAAATTAAATATAATTAATATACTCGTAATATAGCTGACTATATGTACATCTAATATCAAACAGTAAATTCACTAAATGTCAGGAACGCGTTGTCGGCAGCGTTTGAACTGCGATTCAAACGGATCCGAGATAGGGTCCTTTGGCTACACTACGAACTTAAGGCTTCAACAATGTTAGGCCATATCTACACTAAGCCCGCGAAACAGGGTGAAACGCTATACAAAGGAGATAGTGGGCTAAAATTACGCCCCGAGCCATGTAACGTCGTGGTATGAATTCCAGCTTGCTGCTCAGGTTGAAAGTCCGGATCTACAAGATGTTCATTTGTTCTGTCTGGCACTACAAGCCAAGACCAACAGGGACAAGATCCAAAGTCAGCAGAACATATCGCTCATAGTGGTCTCCTGAGAGCCGTGATTTGTGCGTAATTCCATCATAGCTCGAGATCTGGAGATGCCTACTATTGAAGAGTTTGTCGTCGGCCTAATTAGCCGACAACGGACACTTCAATCATCTTCAGAATATCGCTCCATCGGGAGACCAGGGGCTGTTTTACCAGTAACGGCGCCCAGCATCAAAAGTGTATGAATTACCAGAATTACCGCTGAGATCCTGCTGGGAAATAAAGGGGAATATCCCTATCCCCAACCCAGGCCCATTAGCCGTCTGGACGAGAGCACTGTTTGTCAGAAGTGTATTAGCAACTAATAGTCAATTCAATTATTAACAAAACTTATCAAATCTTTATAACAAACATTGTGATGGTGTATAGTCACCTTAGCACCCCCATAGCAACCCTGAGGGTGGTAAGAGTGCAACGCAAGCCCCTGGTTGACGGTGCCTTACTACACATTTGTGTGTGTAATAGTACGGAAACTTGGTTATTTGATGTGGGTTATTGGTTGTGTGAAAAGGTATGATCCGTGCCGTGGGCTGTGGACAGACATATTAGCAAATAAGTTTATTTATTTATTTTTTATCATCTCCCGATAGATGATGAATGAGATGATTACAAATTACCTCACGGCATAAAGCTCGTCTGAGCACATTAATTTTAAGTTATTTTGGTTTTTGTGCAAATATGGGGATATTCAAAGTAATGTTTTCCATAACTATTCACTTTGTAGAACATTATTAAACAAAACAACACCACTTTTGACCAACAATATCCACAGTAAATTAATTTACAAAACAAAAACTTGAACTTGACATGTCCACGCAAAATGGCGCGAAGAACTCTCCATTAATTTTAAGTTATTTTAGTTATTGTGCAATAAAGCATTTTTATTATTTTATTATTATTATAATTGGGAAGGGTCTAGCCCACACAGCCAAGTCCGAAGTAATATATATTTCTTGTGTATGAGTTAATGAGGTTATCATCAAATTTCAGATGTTGCAGAATTAAATGCTAATCTTGGAGTCACTCGCGGCATTATAGCCCAAACACCGAGTATAATATGGGAGTTGACAGCGCGGGATTAACGCAAAAAATAAACTGCAACTTGTGTCCCATATTCAAAGTCCAATGTATCGTTTTCCATAACTATTCACATTGTAGAACATTATTAAACAAAACAACACCACTTTTGACCAACAATATCCACAGTAAATAAATTTACAAAACAAAAACTTGAACTTGACATGAGTGCGCAAAATGGCGCGAAGCACTTCTCGAAACTTTTGACAGTTTACTTTTTAATTTTCTTCTAGGCTTAGGATACATTAATACTAATAATTAATTTCTTGCAAAAAACAAATATACATAACAATTGTATAGCTAATCTTTCAGGTTTGTTAGCGAGAAAGGTCGCTCAATAATAGATAACAGAAGCTTATCATTATATTATATTTATGCCACAAGTTAATGAAAAACTATTTTAGGTAAATTTTAACAACCAGCTTTATAAATTTCGGATTCTCTACCAATCTGCAGCTCATTCCAGATTTTGGGAATCATGTATTGTGATGTTCTCTCTTTATAGATATTATGTTTTTAAATAATTTTCATAGTATCATATAAAATATATATGTATATATTTTTATATAATTTTATTCCCTAGCTCCTTCCTACCTTCAAGGCTCTTCTGTTGGAGCTGGTGCTGCAGCGGAACAAGCGCAGATCAGCAAGCGTCGAAAATATGAAACGATTTGCAATAATTACTTATTTTTAGCGTTTGCTATGAAATGAAATGAAATGAAATATTTATTTGTGATTGTATGGTTACAAATGAAGGTGAACAATATATTTTTACCTGCAACAATCTACCTTAAGAGGCGTAGAAATATTAATTTGGGTCCTAATACTAATTAACAAACTACGGCTAAAACAAACAATTTATTTACATACATTAATCTTATATAGGTTCATTACATATGTCAATATAATAAAATAAATGTTGTAGAAACGATGGGCCCGTGGGGATTAGAACTGAAAGCGTTCTATAAAGAAATTGTTCCAAGGCTCATTGACATCTATTTTTAATATATATGTATCTTACTTATATGTATCTTATTTCATTTATATAAATACTATATTTTATCTATTCAATATAAAAAATAAAAATATTATTGTTATTGCTTAAAGTTCATTCAATATCTATTTATTCCATCATAGTTTCTTTGGTGTACGAATCATACTTATTCCGCACTCAATGAATACTGCTTCCCGGAACACAGGTACTCTTCGTTCGGGTTGCAGGATTTTACAAATACTGGTGGATAGTTTACGTCACTCTATGATCTGCGTTAAATATTTGTTTTATACCTACTTACTTATAAAATGTAAACTTTAACTCTTTGACTTCGAATAAAGTTATTTTATTATTATTATTATGACGTCTCTGGTGACAATAAGTATCTTTATTCAGAGAGGAAATGCTGAAAGTGTTTGGGCACCATGCCACAGGACAGCGATTTTTTGTAAGTATTAAATTTTTATTTTCTAAGTTTTTTTAAGGTCGCGGTGGTGGCTCGGTTGTAAGAACGCGTTCCTTAAATCCTACAAAAATCGGTTCAAACCCACCCGGCATGTATCAATGAGAAATACACTTTTCTTACGTACATCTGTCATAGATTTACAACACCACCGTTGCCGTGCCTCGGAGAGCACGTTAAGCCTTCGGTCCCAGTTTCACTAATACCAACTTGTGGAATAAAATAAAATAAATAAATATTTCCAGACAAGTCACACAGCGCCATCTAATTTCCGTGGTAAGCTACGAGGCTTGTGTTACGGAAACTAGATGGTTGATAAACTACATAATATACTTTTTTTTTTTTTATATATACATATAAACACCCAGACCCAGACAAATTATACAATGTACAACTTGCCCCCGGTGGGAATCGAACCCACGACCTCCCGAGTTCACGGCAACGTTTGTTACCACAGACCACGGAGGCGGTCTATTGTTAATAAATTCATTCATTTGCCAAGCCATCTGGCCAGCGTGGCGAGTGTAGGCCAAATTCTCCAGACATAGGTTCTGGAAGGCCCATCTCCAGCAGTGGAGGTCTAGGACGCTGTGTTCTAGGGGCTGTAATCAAATAGATGAAATGAAGTTATTTAGGTTAAATTTAGTTTTTAATGTAATATAATTTATTTATTTTTATACTCGTAGTTAATAAATAATAAATATTTCCAGACAGGTCACACAGCGCCATCTAGTTTCCGTGGTAAGCTACGAGGCTTGTGTTACGGAAACTAGATGGTTGATAAACTACATATTATACTTTTTTTTTTTTTTTTTTACAGTTACAAGTTCCTTTCATTTTCTCTTTTATAATTTAGTATACGAGTATATGTGCGACTAAGAGCGACCTAAATAGATCGAGTATCGAAATAAAATCCACTTTTATGAAAGTAAATACGCTGACAAAAGCGGCGGTAATGGGTTGAGGTTGATGATGACGTCATAAAAATCTTACTACTTACTTGTCGCTTTGAGCGCTTTTTTTTACTAGCTTTACCTTGCTTTGCTTTCAAGTCGAACATAGCATAAAAGCCCAGTTGTATCGGCGTGAATAAAACAGACAGAACGACAAAAAGTATTTCGCATTTATAATATTAGCATGGATTTAACTTTATTAACATGACTAGAGTTAGGAAACTTGGACATTGAGTGCAATTTCTATGTCCACGAGGATAATTCTGGGAATTTGGTAACCTCAGTGAGACAGGTATCTACATCAAGGAGGATCTCCTCTCCTTTATGGAGATAGGTGGAAAACTGGGGTGGAGGATTTGTCCCTGTTTAGCCTGTCGCTGTTGGCAGAGTAGTCCTGTTGAAGCTCTCGGTCATCAGGTGACCGCTAACCTACTATTTTCTATTCAATACTTACCCAAACACGGAGGTGCACAATATCTGTAGATTATTAAATATTTATTTATTCATTTTGGAAAACCAACAGTAGACAATTTCAAATAGATAAGTAACATTAAATATTCTAAGATTCTAAAAACTATTAAAGGTTGTCACATATAGAATAACACCATACTCATACAAGACAATATACAAAGTCACTAAATAATAAAAATATCTATAGTACGTAAGATAAATTTCAGATATCATCTTCAGGATACTGTTAGTGCTTGTCCTCACTCTGTTAAGCAATGAAGCAGTGGTTTTGCGTCTTATAGCAAAGAAGTCATCTGTATGAGCCTGCGCAAACATTGCGGACGCACTACAGTAGCGTGGCAGCCGCAACAATATCCTGAAGCTATTATTGTACTGTACACGTAGGGCGCTGATCGATGCCTGCGTAAAGTTGGTCCACAGACTGCTAGTATAGAAAGTTTGGCAGTAGGCTTTAAATACTCTTTATGTGGGGTATAAATTAGTCTGTCGAACAGGGACTATACGGGGTGGTCTCCCTTAGTTTGGGGGTGTTTAATTAGAACGCGCGGACGTTCGCGCGGCCGTCCGCCGACCGATAACGCCCGCGAGCGCGAGCCTTTGTCCAATCTACTAGATGCTAACATATACTACGCTGATAATATATATACAAGTATCACCACGACCGTATCCCTTACGGTGTAGTCAGAAGCTATGCTTTTAAAGAAGCGGATTCCAACTTCACTATAGGCCCATTATGACAAGTGGAAAAGCAATAAGAAATAATTAAGTAATTTTAGACAACTGTTTTCTTAATTAGCCTAAAAAGGGCCAAAAAAGGTATTTTAACTTAAATTATTTCCTATTACCTATATAGCTACGAGAATATGAACGTAAGCACGGCATTTTTTAATTTTCACAGTAAAAAATAAACACAATAATTGTTTGTTTGTTTTCTTCTCCCGATGGATGATGAATAAGGTGTTAGGGAAGGCAACAGCTAGCCCATACAGCCAAGTCTGACGTAATATATCTTTCTTTTTCATGAGTTAATGAGGTCATCATCAAATTCCAGATTTTGCAGAATTTGATGGTTTTCTGGGAGTCACTCGCGGCACCATAGCTCAAACACGCGGGTAAAATATAGGAGAAACCGCAAAAAATAAACTGCAACATGTGCCCCATATTTAAAGTCCAATATATCGTTTTCCATAACTATTCACATTGTGGAACATTATTAAACAAAACAACACCACTTTTGATCAACAATATTCACAGTAAATTAATTTACAAAACAAAAACTTGCTCTTGACATGTCCGCGCAAAATGGCGCGAAGGACTCCATAAACACAACAATACCATCGACTGTCATTCGTTTAGTCCGTTTGTTCAAATACTACAAACGAATATAACGCGACCAGTTAAAATAGTCTCAACAAAGATACACGAACTGCACAAATACGTTGTAATAATATTAATTATTAAAAAATCTCAAGGCAATTAATTAAACTTAAAAGCATACTATAAAAAATAATGATTAAGACTATTTAAAGTTAAATTTAATAATAAACAATATGGATTATAGATTTGGAACGAACATGTTCCCTGTTTCGTTTTACGCCAAAAGCACTCATCTCTACAACATGTTTATATTTTTAAATATTATATTCGTCAATATATAATATATACATTTCTTACAAATTTACAATAAAATAATTTACTTCCTATTATTCTGAACAATAATATACTATGTGTATTTTTTTACTTAATATAAATATTTCCTTTTTTGTCACCAAAAACGGAATGTCATAAATCTTAAGTAAAATATTAACTAAGAAAAACTTAAGTGTTGTGAAATTTGTTCGTGAAATCCGATTTAAAAATAATCATTCCTTAGCTGGGAAATAATTATGTAGAGCTTCGAGAAACTAGCTGTATCGTCTAACCAACAAACCAACAATATTATATATCCACACGCAAATATGCATCCATATACCGTAGCCACAGTCTCTACGCGTACATATAAATTTGGAGAACCTTATATCTGTCGCACGCTGAAGATGTTGAATGCTCTCCCAGCCAGTGTGTTTCGCCATTTCTATACCCTGCAGTCCTTTAAACGAAGTGTGAAAAAGCACCTTAATAGGCCGGCTTAGTGGTAGGGACTGCTGTCGGTCGTATGAGGCTGACGCCAGATAGTCCCATTCTTGGACCCCGCGTACTACCTGCCCTTAAATATCCGACAAGCGCCCAACAGAATGCTGTTTAAAAGAATGGTCTTCACACACTTCCTGAATAGTTCCTAACAACTGTAAGTAATATTGTATGTATGTATGTATGTATGTATTATTATTTATTTGAATTTATTTATTATTATTATTATATTATTTATAATTATATAGTATTAGTATTAGATTTAGTAAAATTTTAATTACCTATTTTCCTGTTTAAATATTTGCACCTACCTCCCACATACCATGTTCGTGATGTCCCTAAGGTTGACCGAGTAAGAATGTCTAGCGGCATTAGGTCCGCCTTTGTACATAGTGCAAAAAGTTTTAAATAAATAAAAATAAATAAAAATACTAATTATAATATACTACACATTATACCTACACACATAAACATACATAGTAAAGTATCATCACGACCGTTTTCCCTTTCGGGGTGGTCAGAAACCACGCTTATAAATAAGCGGATTCATATTTAGCCAACTTTACTATAGGCGAATCATGACAAGTGGCAAGCTCGTCGATGTCTCCAGCGTACTAAACTCGAGAAATATCACAAATAAATTAAATAATAATTAAATGTATATACAATACACAATTATACATACAAGTACATCATATACATTATAATCTAAATAAATACACAGTTATTTAAATAGTGTTTTATTCTGTTTCTCCAGGAACGATGTGGTTATCAAACGTTTAAAGACGCTGATAGACGGTGCACGTCTAATGGCCAAGGGTAGATTATTCCACTGGCGAGCCGCAGGTACATTAAAGGAATCAGTGTATCTGGTTGAGGAATGAGAAGGAATCTTAAGTTGGTTGTTGTAAGAGGAGCGAAGTGCACAGTTGTGTGTATTACAAATTCTTTTTTATATTTTTTAATTTTTTTTTTTTTATATTTTTTTTTTCACATTGGCATCGTTTATAAGTAAAATCGCAAGTCTACATCTATATTAGAAGCGAACGAGGGGCGTCCCTGCGTCAGCCAAATTCAAGCGAGTAGACAACCTTATCTTGGTTGAATGTCGACCTACCCTCCCACCACCCCCACCCCTCCACTAGACAAGTGAAAAACAAGAGGAAAATGTACCAAATTTCGCGAATACATATCATGTTTTATTTGCCAGAAGTTTATTTACAAGTACTTTAGTATTTGAACGCGATATTAATCTCAATAGATTATTTTTAATAATACAGGATATTTTTATTACATGTTTATAAAGAAAATTAGGCTCACTAGTTGGTTTTGTTTGGTTCGGTTCGGTTCGTTTCGATTCAAATTCTATATTAGTAGTTTAGACAGTCGCCATCAACGCCTATATTTGACCATATTTCGTTAGGCAACGATTGCTTTTTATAATATGTCGGTTTATAATGTAAAAAAAAGTAAAAAAAACTTTATCGCACAATAAATATAAAAAAA
Organism: Tinea semifulvella; assembly: GCA_910589645.1. NCBI lineage: Eukaryota > Metazoa > Arthropoda > Insecta > Lepidoptera > Tineidae > Tinea > Tinea semifulvella. The sequence continues at coordinate 4,622,802 of OU342620.1, forward strand.
AAAAATGGTACATAGTTAATACCTTATATATTATATACCAGGTATTCTCTAACAGCTAACCTTTGGGAGAACGACAAAACATATTGTGGGATGCAGAGTTAAAAGGAAAAATGTATAATAACTAATAATCAAAATCAAAATAATTTATTTCCGTATGGTTAGCACGTAACACTTGGATATTGTCAATACATACAAGCCAATAAATAAAAAATAATAATAAAAACAAATGAAAAATATTACCATTGACCATGGCTGGACCGAACCTAACATCAATACAATAATTATAACTAAAACATTGTTGCCATAAACAATGACAAATTTGCCTATCTTTTCTCATTTCACGATAAGTCTCTTCGCTCCTCAAACAACTCTGTTCTGTCTATTCCATCGCACCACTCTGGGTTCATGAACGATTCTTTTGCTGTTGTTGCCGCTAACCTGTGGAACAAGCTGCCGGTAAATATACGACAAGCATCCAACCGAAGCATTTTCAAAAAAATGGTATATTCATATTATTTAAATGGCTCATAACAACTCATTTAGTTTATTTATTATATTATTATATGTAGTGTATGTATTATTGTTATGTAATGTATGTACCTAATGTATTAATAAAACGTTATGTGTATGTATTATTAGTATTTAGTTTATTATAGTATTTATTATTGTAGTTTAGATAATATTGCATATTTATTACGTAATCATATTTCTCTAATTGCACCTACCTTACGTCTTTAATGTTCTACAATGTCCCTAAGGTTGGCTGTCAGAGAATGTCTAGCGACATTAAGTCCGCCCCTTGTATATATTGTGCAATAAAGTTTTAAAAAATAAAATAAATAAATAAATAAAATAAACGAGGAATCTGTTTTTACTTACAGCTAGATACTTAATATTAAATTCGTGGCTGTAAAAAGGCCATGTCAGCTTACAATCTAATAATAATTATGTCCATAAATATTAATTCGTGGCTGTAAAAGCCGTGTCAGCTTACAACTACACAAGTATAATATTAATGTCAAATAAATTGATAAATAACATGTCCGTTTACAATCTAAAAAATAATTGCTATGTCCAAATTAAACATATTATATTCGTGTCATAAGCAAGGTAATTATAATAATAAGATAACTTAATAACTACTTAATATAAATTCGTGGCTGTAAAAGGGCAGAGTCAGCTTACAATCTAACAATAATAATAAATATTAGTCTAACAATAATAGCAATAAATATATACTTTTTTATTTTTCCAGACAGGGCACACAGCGCCATCTAGTTTCCGTGGTAAGCTACGAGGCTTGTGTTACGGAAACTAGATGGTTGATAAACTACATATTATACTTTTTTTTTGTAAATATATACATATTATACATATAAACACCCAGACCGAGACAAATTATACAATGTACAACTTGCCCCCGGTGGGAATCGAACCTCCCGAGTTCTAGTGGTAACAAACGTTGCCGTGACCACGGAGGCGGTCAAAAAAACTTAAATATACACATTATAAATACATACACATAATATATAAATATGAATATACTATTTTTGAATATAGTTTTTTCTAGGTGGTCGGCGGACTGATGGTGGTAAATTGCCCAATCTGACGAGGCGGTAAATATCCACCGTTCGTACTGATAAACCCAGTAAAGTGTATCCACACGTTTTGGAATCAGGCTCGAATTGCCGTAATGCCCAGTCAAGCCTGCATATTGTTAGAGACTGATGTCAGTCATGAGTGTCTGATTCTAGTTGCCAACATTCATGGCCTCGCGCGTGGTTGAAGGGTCACACGTCGTGATTTAAAAAAAAAAGAAAAAATGTATCCAGTACTATTACGTCAAAGGCACGTATTACAGACTCACGAATTTATTTTTATTAATTAACCTTAAATATATGAACTAATCATCAATGGGGTGTATCACTAAATTTTCATCACGATAGATGGCGCATGATAGATGGTACCTAATATAACTGTCAGTTGCATAGAAAACTTGTATTTTTATTACGAAATTTATTATTTTCTGGATATTATGCAGAAGTGAGCAGCTTTTAAGGGTACAAATCGAGATTTCCAAGCGAAAGCAAAGATATGGTGATCTCAAAATTGCCGTTCTATTAATTCAACCTTTTTTTACTTTAAAGACGGTGTTCGCTTACTTAATTCGTCTTTTAAGGTAGGTAACGTTAAGTCAAAATACATTTTTTTATTATAAAAATGTAAAACTACAAATAAATTTAAAAAATGAACCGTCATAGGTGTTAACAAGGTACCAGTGCCGCTAGCGACATCTACAAAAAGCTTTGCCTGATACATCCCATTGAGATAAAATATTGTACGCTGACGGCCCTAATTTGTAAAGTAATGGTCGATGAAATATTCTCGCGTAATACCATATACCTACGTTATAATTAAATACAGTAATTAGTAATCAATACAAGATTACAAAGGAAACCGCGCCAATCCACTCCGTGTGGGGTCGATCGCGTTTCTCCGCTCACAATGCACCACACGTACACCATGTGTATGGCACAAACTGCAAGGCGTAGACATATACTCGCCTTAAAAATAAACAAGAATAAATAAGGTGGTTTTTCACGGACATGTCAAGAGCAAGTTTTTGTTTTGTAAATTACTTTACTGTGAATATTGTGTCGCGTAGGGGTTGCGACAGATTAGGTAGGGGTTCTATGAAACCAGATTTTAGACTGATAATCGTATCTGTAATTAGCCTATTATTGCTCGGCCCGGGGGATGTTTATTGACCTGATGGGTTTAGGGAAACGACTGGCCTGGTAGTCTTTGGCTTCTCCAGCCTCGCCTGCACCCCTCCACCGAACTTCTTTGGCGTGGAGTCGCGGGTGGCTGCGAGCGGTCTCTGGAGCGTTTCCTTCTCTGCATGGAGAACACCCCGGGCTTTAGCACAGCAAAACGTGGGAGCCAGCTACACCGGTGAAGGTCCAGTAACCCGGGACCCCCCCAGTGCAGCTGATGCACAGAACAGTACAGCTTACAATATTAGTACCAGATTATGGCAACTCACCCCAGCGGGACCTACTATGAAGATTTAGAATTAATTAGACGACTCACGATATTATTTCTTATACCGCAGCGATTTGACAGCTCGCCTGCCTTTTCGTTACTGTTCAAAACCCTGCGCAGGCGCATGACAATTCATAGACAATTCTCTTTGGCAGGCGTCGTAATATAATATTTAGAATTATATTTAAATAATTTATTATTATTTAACTTAGTAAGTCGGTAATTTATTTTAGGTAATATTTATTTATTTTAATACAAACGCTTTAGATAATAGTTTATTTTCCCATTAGCAATACGATTCCTAAGTCGTAACGCTACAATTGTTAGTTAAAAATGATGTTGTTTTGTTTTATAATATTGCTACAGTGTGAATAATTATGGAAATCGATTAATTGGACTTTAAATATGGGACACAAGTTGCAGTTTATTTTTAGCGATTTCCATATTATACCCGACGTGTTTGGACTATTAAGACGCGAGTGATTTCAAGAAAAGCATCAAATTTTGTATCACTTAAGTATTAATAATCCTGACTCAGTTTATATTTATTTTATTTTCATTTATTTAGGCAACAAACAGTCAACATACGCAAACAATATCACAGATAAATAAAATTGTCACTCTGCAAGATACTAAAATTGAAAACTAATAAATAATATGACCCACTAAGGGGCCCCTTTGAAGGCTTTGCCGGCACGTGACAAGTTTGAACATCTGTGTAATAAATTAATAACAATAAGAAGACATTGAGAGCCAAAAATATTTTATACATAATAGAAGTTAAACACAAATACTATGGATAGGAAAAAAAAACTGGATATATAATTAAAAACAAGGATAGAGTAATAACGCAAACATGATATAAAAGATACTTAAATTAACAGATGCTATAATAGTAATTTATAAATACATACTTATAATACTAATTACGGATACAACAAACTACCAACCATCAACAACAACCTTTGTATAAGTTATGTACTTAAAATGATAACGCAGTTATGAATTAATTTATTGTTTAGGACTGATGTATTCTGAACAATATCCTTCAAAAATCTAAAAAAAACATGATTTTCTTTAACCCATATGGTAAAATTCTTATATACTAAATGACATATAAATGGGACGTCATATAAATCTCTAAATAAAACTTGATTTTTAGCAATATATGCAGATTATATTAATTTGTTATAATGTTAGTACATAAAACTAAAAAAAAATACATAATTATTAATAATAGTAATAAAACTAAATACCTATTCACTTTTTGCTTGCTGACATATTGCAATTATGAAAATGGAAATTGAAATAAAAATATTAATTTAAAAACTACGCTTTTAAAGAAGCGGATTTATGAGGACTAAATCCTTGGAAATTAGGTGTAGGTATATAATTATATTTTCGTTAAACAATAATGGGTGATTTTTTAAGCGCTTGAGAACCTTTAATAATAATAGAAGACAGAAATATTGTTGAAATGATTTTTTAATTATTATAATCTGGTAGATAATTTCATGACATTAATTTTTTAAATATGATTTCCGTCATATATCGGCCGCGGCTACGAGTTACATAGTCCATTCGATCAGTCAAATTTTTCACTACTTTGCGATGAATCGTCATTTCGGCGTCTTCTTCAACACTTCGCGCCACAACACACGATCAATAACTGCACGAATTGCTTAAATAAATAAATAATAATAATAATAATAATAACGTTTATTTCCCAGATTGATTTTACACAGTTAAATACAATCCAATCAATACAACTAATAGAAAAAAGGTAAAAACTAAAAACTAAGTATATATTTGTAAAATAAAATTAAAAATAAATAAAATCAAAATCAAGCATCCATACTGGGAGTATGATAGTCTATCCATAGTTGGTGCAGTGGACTACCCGGCCAGTCACGTACAGCTGACACTATTTTGTTGCTCGAGTTAAATACGTGTGATCTGACGCCCGCTGTTCTCTGTCGCATTAGTGCGGCCCAGCCTGGAGTGCGTCCTGTGCAGAACATCTCGCTAGCACTGCACCAGCGAGGTAGATGAAACATAGCTCGCCAACAATCATTGTATTGGACACGCATTGTTGACAAGGTTGCTTTTGTGTATTGAGACCACAGCTCCACGGTGTACACGCTGGTACAGTATGACAGAAACAACTGCCTCTTTACGGCCTTGCTACATCTGTAAAAACGCCGCGCCAACATATTTGCTCTCACCGATGTAGCCCTTCTTTCTTAAATAAATAAAAACTAAACAGAAAAGAACAAATCCAATTCGTCGCCAAAGTTCATTTTATATGCAGTGGGGTTTTACTTTTTGTATTAAAATAAAACATATCGTCATGATCGTAGAACAGTGACGGATCTGCTATATTTAATATTTTCATGGCGGCCATTCAAAGTTATTTCAACTGTTTTTGTCACTTCTTTTTTAGGTTAATACTAGTTTCATAATAAGTGCAAACCTTCTAGATTTCATTTTGGAACCCTTTCTAACATTTGCACAATAAATTACAGACCACAAACAATATAATATTTCAAAACTATACTCGCATATAAAATCATATTTTTTTAACCAAGTTATAATAATTCCTATTATTTGCTACCGAAATAATGCAAAATTATGGGTATTTTGACGTGACAACGTCTTATAAATTGGTTTGCCGGGTGACACTTCAAGAAACTGCGTTACGCTCCGCTCACGTTATGCGCTCACAATGAGAGCGAGTGAGAGGCACGCGTCCCTTCCACTCGGGCATGGTTAGCCCGCCTAAGAGCGAGAGAGACAGACATAAAAAGTGAAAGACATTGACTTGACATTTTCTAGGCACATTACAGCAGAAACACTTCCTTTCATTTCATATTTCTCCTATCATCGCCCTATCCTCAACAAAATCAATCAGATAGGAACAAGTTAAGTTGTAGTAAACGCTGTTTCATTGTACGCAAATGTATTGCAAGTTATTGTATGTATATTTGTATATAAATACGTATGTATGTGTAAAGGTAAAAATAAAATTTTGTTAATATGAAATTCAGAGCGAGATTCTTTATATAAATAAATGTTTTAAATTGTTACTATTATTTCATCCTTCTTCCTACTATACGAATGAATATTCACATTAAAATTATTTTACCACTCAAAGTCGTTGTCACGTAAAACTTTCGCCCGTATACCGACTTTACAGGCAACCAATTTTTTTTAAATCCGACACTGTTCTACGATCATGACGATATGTTTGGCTTGTCCTAAAATATTACGTCTAGGTGTGCTGTAAAGAGTTTACAAGGTGAAAAGCGCAAAAGTCTCACGTATTGAATAAAAAGCTCCATGTGAATTAGATTTGCTATTTTTAAAATGGTGACCGTAAGAAGAATGCTCTTAGATAGCATAAACCAAGTTAATAATATATGAATAGTAGGTAGTAGAATATATTAGTTTAGACTAAATATGTCCAAAATATCCACAATTTTATTCCTTAGTAAATTGATAAACTACATTTCATGCTGACCCTTAACAACAAGGTCAGAATATGCACCCACATACCGTAGTCACCATCCCTTCGCGTACCCATAAATTTGGTGACTCATACATCTGTCGCACAATAAAGATGTGGAATGCTCTTCCAGCCTCTGTGTTTCCACTTTCCTACAACCTGGAGAGTCCTTCAAGCTAAGTGTGAAAAGGCATCTAGTTAAGCCGGCATAGTATTAGGGACTGATGTCGGACATAAGTAAAAAAAATATTTTACTTTCCAATACATATAACTTATTAAATAGCCCGCCAACTGTAACCACAGTTTGTTGGCGGAAACAATCACTCTCGAAGCTTAAAAATAAATATTTATAGTACCTACTAAAAAAGATGCGCGGGCGCGAACCACTCTCCCCCCGCGCGAACAACCCGTCCGCCTGCAGGTACCATTCATTTAGGTCTATCTCTTTTATTCTATTCTATTAACACTCATTTCTTCCGAAGATTATTTTAAATTTTGAAACTAAAACTCAATATGCAATAAACGAACGACTGCAGGCAGGAGGCGAGGTGAGGGCGCGCGGGGGCGCAGAGCGCATACATGGCTTACAGTCAGCCACAAATCACACCTATAAACTTATAAATACTTATATAAAAAAAAAAATTAAAAAAAAAATACAGGTGCGACATGTAGCCGTCTGCTGCCACTTCTAACACACATTTTCACACTTTAAAATCTTTCGTTATTAAATTAAATTAAATTACAACTTTGACAGCAGTTTTTGCTTTATTTTATTTGTATAAGTTACTTTAGATATAGTTTGGTCCCCAATGGTCAAGCAATTGAGAATTTTAGGGACCAAAAATTTGTCTGATTCCAGTTGCTAACATTCATAGACCATGCGCGCCACTTACGATCAGGTGGGCGCAAGGTCACATGTCGTGCTAGTATAAAAAATAAAATAAAAAAACAAGCGTGATATTTTTTTATATATATACTAGCATGTGTGGCGTGCGAGGTCCATGATGTTAGCAACTGGAATCAGGCAATCACGACTGACATCAGTCCCTAACATTATGCCGGCTTGACTGGGCATGCTGCTCCTGGATGATGGCAAGGCGAAAGGCGATACAATGACCCTTTTCTAGTACCTAGACCCTTTGCCGGGCGGTGTTTAGAAGCTAACTGAGGCTTAGGATTGATAGTTGTCGCTTAGTGATGCGGTTTTGGCTGAGAGCTTGCACGAAAGGTGATTTTGGGTCGCCGACTCTCGGCCTAAGTTTTGTTTTTTTTGTTGTTATTGTGCACTGCTGGTGACTGTGGTGTCGCTGTGTAGATTTGTACATATAATTCAATTATTTTTGTTTAGGTTATACTGTTTCCATTTATAAGTACTTGCGATATTCATTTTTGTTGTTTTCTATAGCTTACTGTTTTTGTCATGCCTATATTTTTAAATTGTACTACTTAGTTTTTGTGTTTTAGTAAACGATGTTACCTACCTTTTGAATGCAATGCTGGTCTGTAAGTAACATGTTTACTAAACTATTAAGATACCTTCTAGATTGTATATTGTATAAGATTTTGTAAACATGTTGTTGACTTGCTTAATTAAATAAATAAATAAATATGTGTGCTGTAGCATTAAAGCGCAGTAGAGGGGAAATACATAGCTATAAGGTGCCACGTGCATACGTAGGCAGCGTCACGTGATCGGATCGTTTCTAAGTTACTGTCGTAGCAATATAACGCCTACGCGCTTCCCACATTCCTGTAATTGTTGATATTTAACACCTCGTGTAGATTTTATACTTATTCATGCTTACACAAGCTATTTTACACGTGGTCAGAAAGAAATTGTATCATCACGACCGTACGTCATACGTCAGACTGACTGATACATATTCTATTTATTTATATAGTACACACAACAGTACATATATTATCACACACATAACATAGTATAATTACAACTTATCTAATATATGTACCAATTAGGTGTCACAGCATTCACTAATATAAAAAGAAGAAGAAATTAGAAACATATTACTGTTAAAACAGTAAAGTATCATCACGACCGTTTCCCTTTCGGGGTGGTCAGAAACCACGCTTATAAACAAGTGGATTCACATTTAGCCAACTTTGCTATAGTCCGATCATGACAAGTGGCAAGCTCGTCGATGTCTCTAGCGAACCAAACTCGGGAAATATCACAAAGAAATTAAATATAAATTAATAAATATTATCGTGTCCCGACCAGAAATAAAACCTGGTCTAAATCCACGGACTTAACCGCTAGACCACGGAGGCAGTTACTACAAGTACCTCATACACCCCCCCCCCATGATGTACCAATGAGAAATACACTTTACTTACGTACATTTGTCATAAACTTATTATTTTACTGTTTGTTTAGTTTATTTTTGTTTTATAAACCTATCATAATCAATACAATGTCCCGAAGATAAGAGTATGCTAATCGGCATTACATACGCCTTTTGTTATTAAAACAATAGTTTTTTTTTTATTTAAGAAAAATACCGTAACATGGGTAATTAATTCCTTTTAAACTGTTTTTGACATTTATTCCGCCATCGAGGTACGTCTTTCTTAATTAATCCATAATAAATAGCTCCCAACAATGTTAATAAGTGTATATATGTATATTTTTGTGTATGTATTAGTATTTAGTATATTGATATTACAGAATATATAAAAGTATATTATGTAAGTATATATAATTATGTTGAATTTATCCTACTATTAATATTTATTTCATTGCACCTATAAATTTTCTTATTAAGGTTTGGCTGTCAGAAAATGTCTACGGGCATTAAGTCCTTTGTACTTAGTGCAATAAAGTTTTTAAATAAATAAATAAATAATGACCAATTCGTGTATGTATAAGTCAATGATGGAAAGTTTCCCGAGAGACGAAACAAAGAAGTTTGCGTCTGTTTAGGTATTCTGCGTCATCCCCTGAGGTGATCCTTTCAAAAAGCATCCAAAATCGATATAGCGGCCGCGACACAGAAACCCCTGGGGCGCGTCAATTTTGCGCTCGCCTCGTCAGCGCTAAATTATCCCGACATCTTTAAATGGAATTTCGCGGGTCGCGTGGACGGAAAACCGTGACCATTTTAACGTGGGGAGATACGGCGGAGTGGCAAGGGAGTCTGTGTCCGTGCCGCTGGCGTTCATCTGACAGCGAAGACGTATGTTTGGGGGCCGTCCCATAATATAAATTATTTAGAGTAATTCTTAAAATAGTTGGGCTGTAGTTGGTTAATAAAAATATTCAATTCAGTTGTATTGTTCTGTAATAGAGACATTATTGGTATTGTAACTATTATCTATTTAGAATACAACGTATGAAAGCATTCTGGGCCGGCGGCAGTCACGGCGGATTTAGGTCGATAAGTAAAAAAAAAAGTTGCCACTTACAAAATAAAAAAACTGTTTTGTACTATATTATTAGTTTTGAAGGACTGTAATATTATAACATGACAACTTATGTCATTAAAAACTTAGGCAGCTCTATGTTCACTTATTTAATGCCCTGCTGCTGTCACATGGTAAAACTGTATCAAATATTCGATAACTTTGCGGGCTGTCAAATTTAGTCGCTAGTTTCTACACGCCGCGCCGTGTCTGAAGAAATGAAGAAAATGAGAATACTTGATTGTACCTATGGGGCCTGTAGTAAAGTTCGTGAATTTTTCGTGAATCCGCTTCTTTAAAAGCACCCCAAAAGGTATCGTGATGATACTTCAAATCTTTGTCAAATATAATAATAATAATAATAGTTTATTGACACAAAATAAAATATACATATTGAACAAAAGGTAAAAATTACTTTAATAGAATAATTAAATTTAATAGACGACTTCTGTCCCCTATACTAAGGTTGCCTTGTCAATTCCGCCTTGCCCTCAACTTTTAAAAAAAGTTGAGTATGACATAAGGTGAAATTAGACTTGTATCAGATATTGAACGACTCTGCTGCAAAACCGCTTTTATTATATAGTGCCAATTAGCTGTCCCCTATAAGACCAGGGCAACCTTAGTATAGGGGACAGAAGTCGTCTATTAAATTAAACATGTACAACAATGTAATTTTTACCTTTTGTTCAATATGTATATTTTATTTTGTGTCAATAAACTATTATTATTATTATTAAATATATACTTTTATAATATGTATGTATGTCTTAGTGTGTAGTTTATTGTTTGTTATTTTATACCAGCACTACCCTTCATCTCATACTCTCCCAAAGGTTAGATGTTAGAAAATGCCTTTTGTGCATTAATCTTCGCCTTTCTACTTTTTTTTCGTGCAATAAAGAATTTCAATAAGGAAAAGAAATAAATAGTAATACTCTGTTGGTGATCCTAATTAAATAAAAAGTATGTTTTGTTCGATAAATAGATATAACTTCGTAGAACCGACACAGCGAACCAGATGTTTGCGCCATGCCCGATGCCGTGGCGGTGGTGGGTGTAAGAACGCTTTTCTTTAATAAAAAAAAAAGTGTATCTGTCAGCTTTACTTTACTTTGTTACTTGGCCTCCCAAGTAGTTAGCGGTAAAAGTGTCGTCTATCTATCTTTAGTTTGTTCTTGTCAAATAGTGTGTTTGTCTATTTTGAGTTAGTTGGGGTGTGTAGCAGTAACTGTGTTGTCTGTCTATCTCTAGTTAGTTAGGTGTTGGGTCTTTTTTGTGGCAGTAGGAGTGAGGGAGAGAGAGTATATTTTGAGCGAGCAACTTCCTTGCTGAGTAGGCGTAATAATAATAATAATAAATATTTCCAGACACGTCACACAGCGCCATCTAATTTCCGTAGTAAGCTACTAGGCTTGTGTTACGGAAACTAGATGGTTGATAAACTACATATTATACTTTTTTTTTGTAAATATATACATATTATACATATAAACACCCAGACCGAGACAAATTATACAATGTACAACTTGCCCCCAGAGGGAATCCAACCCACAACCTCCCGAGTTCACGGCAACGTTTGTTACCACTAGACCACGGAGGCGGTCAAATAATAAAGAGTGTAATTTGACATGGTGACAGATGACGAATAAAAAATAAAATTGTATTGGTCCGTTCCTTATTTTCGTATATACGTCTCCGCCAGCCATCCCTCGCGTAGTCGGACGCACACGCGATATGCCACCTGGCCTCGGCATTTACCTACCCTATGTATAGCGCACATAAGGGAGATATTTCTAAGAATATTTTTGAATATCTTTGTTCTTCGTGTTCGCCGCTATGTTGTTTAAAGTAAATTTCCTGGAATTATGTACTACAGAAATATAAAACTAATTTCACAGACGTTTGCCCAAACTTCCTGTGACCTAAACGGGTTTATTTATTCACTACAAAGACCATATATAGGTAGATCTTATAAGTAACACATTGGTCATATTGTTTTTTTTTTGTTTTGTTTTTTATAAGTTTAAGTATATATTGGTGGAAATAAATTAAGGACGCAGATAGTAAATAAAACTAAACTAAAGTCTAACTAAACTAAGTCGCAAAGAATACAAACAAAACATAAGCCATTATTAATAATAATAATGTGCGTGTACACAACAATAAAGTCACTCGAGCGTGTGTGTTATGTTAGTGTACCTATCTGTTGTGTTTGTGTGTGTATTATGATGTAAGTGTTATTTTCTTAAATATTGATGACCAATACATGTACCAAATTACATCTTTCGTATACATCTCAATACTAAATGCCAACTAGATAAACACAAATTTCTTAGCATTCTATGGATTCGCCGTGCGGGTTCCGGGTCCATCGTGCATGGCACTTACATAGGCTCTGAAACTATATATATATTCAGGAAATACACAGCAAGAGCAAACAATTTGATCGCAAAACATAACCTAGTTTCTCGCAAACACAACGCACGCGAAGTTGCTCGCGTCGCATCATCGTCACGTCCACGCTTCGCTCCCCAACTCAATATCCGAGCGTAATCACCGTCCGCGCGTAAATAATTTACGCCTACCCACATTTGGAATTATACAATAATAATACGCAAAAGACACCTCTATTACAATAAAGCTAAAGACTAGTTTGGCTTGCAACGAATGAGCTGATTAATAAGGTAACAGCTACGACACTGTTTAAGCTAGCAATTGAGTTTGAGCTCAGTTGACACTAGCTAAAAGTTCTTCCGTTGTGTGTTTGAACTCACAGCAGTTTTAGTCAGCCTGACAAGGAATGTTGAAACGCGGACTGTAGCATAATGGCCAGTCTATCCCTCGTCCGTACAGAAACTTAATCAGGTGTTCCTTTATTGTTCATTTCGCTCATTATACTATTTCGCTGCTGTAACTTAAAACAAGTACGGTATAGGTTGTTTAATTTAAAAACCTAGTACCTAAGAAATATATTGAAAAAAAAAATGTATAAAAGGTGTGTAAAAGTATAAATCGATTAATACAAGTCTTCAAAGTTATTATGTGGCAGGCAAATGTAGAAACCAGGGCCCCGATTCTCGCGAATTCGCCATGCTCGATTTGCTCAAATAAAACTGACAGTTTTCCATAGATAACAAGTCGCTTTTCATTCGAATATTTCGAACCGACACGCAAGTCGAAAGCGCCTGAATTAGGCCCCAGGAATTACGTGAAATCCCTGGGGATACTACGAAATCGGGAACACGTCGATTTTTTTACCTGTTCCTATTGAACTTTATTTATTTATTTATCAAAACTTTATTGCACAATATATACAAGAAGCGGACTTAATGTCGCTAGACATTCTATGACAGCCAACCTTAGGGACACTGTAGAACATTAAAGACGTAAGACAATTCGATAGGATTGGACTATCAATCAGAGAAATATGACACAATACTGACATATTTTTCACTAGACTAAAATGACAAAAAAGCTGATACAAGCGAATGACGTAGTAGCAAAACTGAATAAACATCACAATTGGCAATGTAATTCGAGAAGCTCTAACTTGCTTCAATAAATTGCATCTCCGACAGACAGTAGTGGGATCGTCCAGTTCCTATAATGAGCCTGGGTTGGGGATAGTTCCTCAGTTTCCTCCGGCAGGATCTGAGTGGGCAACTAACTACCCGCAGTAATATCTTTTTGTGCAGGGCTTCTTTACTGGTAAAACCTAGTCTAGGTTTGACTACTTCAGCTCTCCTCCAGTAGGAAGTAGTCCCTCGTTGTTGTCCCGTGCGTTGCATTCCCGACCATGCCTTCGTACCCTTCATCGTCATCAGCCTATGTTTCTCCACTGCTGGATGTAGGCCTTCCCCTAGGCTCACCATTTCACACGATCTTTTGCCACCCTCATCCAGCCCCCACCTTTTTCAGGTAATCCGTCCATCTGGCGTTTTCCTGTACGTGGTCTCCACTCCAGAACTCGTCTACTCCATCGGTCATCGGTTCTGAGACAGACGTGTTCGGCCCATTGCCACTTCAACTTACTACTTTTGAAGGCTATGTTGGTAACTTTGGTTTTCTGACGGATTTTTTCGGACGGTTTCGGACTCTATCCATCAGAGAAATACCGAGCATAGCTATCTCCACAGTTCTCTGAGCGACCTTAAACTTGTGGACCAGACCCACTGTCAGTGTCCACGTTTCTGCTCCATACGACAATACTGGAAGAACGCATTGGTTGAAAGAAGGAGTTCCAGTACTATAAGGGAGCTGCCACTAAAACTGTTCAAATTAAGAGTCAAACAAATGCTGGTTAATAAATGTTTTTACTCGACAAAAGAATACCTAGACACTAAGCTCGACAAAGTCATGTGACTAAATAAATTATTGTATGCTAGAAATAGCGAATCATGTGATATAATTACATATAATAATTTACATCCCTGTACCTACCATGTTTCTGACAAATAAATTATTTCATTTCATTTCAAAGAAAACTTTCGATTTCACCCTTGATACTACGCAATTTGTTGGTAGCCGCTTTTTTGACATTTAACTAGATTCAGTCTTATGAAACGACGTATCACTAAAAATATGTCAGTATTATGTCATATTACTATATGTTTTCAGTAACAAAAGGTAACAAATTCACTTCGTTCCATTTGCATTCGAAACGATGCGTCCGTGGTCCGAGGAGGATCTGGCATTATCTTATGAGCTTGGGGAAAAACTCCGTTTTGCGATGGGAGAATATTTTTGTTCAAAGGGGAACGCAGCGAGTGTCACACTACGCCCAGCAGACGGTTATAATTTTAGTTTTATTCGTAGTGCAGTTTATTTTATTTTTAATTTTATATTATGTAAATACACACATCAAAAGTGTCTAGGGATCAACATATATTTTTGCAATAACTTTTCTCCTGATTGATATTCATTAAAATTTTCTTTAAGGATTGATCAAATAAAATGTTTTCGTTTGTCTACAGTAACGATAAACCAAGTCACCTTTGCATTAGTAAAAAAAATTGCCATTTTCCTAATAAAGGGATTTTTGACATTTGAACCACTAACATTAAAGTTCGAAAAAAAGACTGAAATAACAGTTTTTTTTTTAATTTTATTGGGTAACTTAAACAATTAATAATCCGTGTTTCTACCGCGAACACTAACAACACAAGAACATCGGTTTGGCATACTCAAAATGAGTTCATCCAAATCACGCTGTGGAATGGCCGCCCATGTTCGTTGCAACAACAAAAAAAGGTCTTCTTGCGACTGGATACCCTCCATATTCGGCAGAGCTCTTCTCTGAAGAATATCCCATGCATGCTCAATCGGGTTCAAGTCTGGCGACTGAGCAGGCCAGGGCAGGACATTGATGTTAGCTGCGGCGAGAGTCTGTCTTACAACTCTTGCGGTGTGCGGTCGTGCATTATCATGCATTAACTGAAATAAGGGACCGATATGCACTTGTAGAGGAACGATGACGTCTGATACAACCGTCTCAGCATAAATTTGAGCGTTGAGGTTGCCTCTGATCCAAATCAACTCAGTTCTTCCGCCGATCGAAATACCCGCCCATACCATGATGGTTCCACCACTATAAGGATGGACTTCCTGGCAGGATTTTAATCGCTGTTGGCGTCCAGGGGTTCTCCAGTGTCGTATACGTCTTGTATCCGGCCTCATACCAAAACGAGACTCATCAGAAAAGCACACGAAACGCCATTGTTCTTCTGTCCAATTTCTGTGTTCAAGAGCCCATTGATATCGAGTCCTACGATTGTGCATTGCTATAGGTGGTACCCGTAGCGGTCTTCGGGAATGAAGGTTCACTTCATGCAAGCGGTTTCTGACTGTTTGGTCGCTAATTAAGTTCCCTGAAGAGCGATGAAGGCTCACGGCTAACATCATGGCGGTTATTGTTGGAGTTCTTCGAGCTGTGATTTGAATGTATCGGTCTTGTCTCCGTGTGGTGCAGCGATACCGTCCTCCATGGCGCTCAGCCACGGTACTAGTGGTTCGGTAACGTGTCCAAAGTCGACTGATAACACTCTGACTTGTATTCAGAGCTAAAGCCACAGTACGTTGCCGGGAACCAGCTTCTATCATTCCCACGGCTCTGATCATTTCTTCCCTGCTTAAATGACGTCGCCGCTCCATAATAACGTTGGTTTTAATCAGTAGTAGGGAAACAGTAGCACTAATAATGTCTTCAATGCGTCTTATGTTTTTATAGGGAAA
Organism: Tinea semifulvella; assembly: GCA_910589645.1. NCBI lineage: Eukaryota > Metazoa > Arthropoda > Insecta > Lepidoptera > Tineidae > Tinea > Tinea semifulvella. The sequence goes on from OU342620.1 coordinate 4,639,006, forward strand.
ATATTGACAGCTGATTTTCATCTTTTACTCGAATTTGATTGACAGTTCCTGTTTTAAATTATGAAATGCACCAAAAAGGATCCATATAAATTTATAAAATCATAAATTTATTACAAAGCCACATCTCAATCACAAGAAATCCGCATAAACATGCTTGATCCCTAGACTTTTTTGATGTGTGTATTTTGTCGAATAAATATTACGTAATATATAATATTATATATAATATAATAATATTATATATATAATATAAAATATTACGTAATAATAAATTTATATTAACATTTATGGCTTTATAATAATGTCTCACTGAGCTGAAGCATGCAATGTGGTAATGACTTATGACTGCCCTTTCGGCCTACATCCGTCCCGTTACATAACTATATTAAATAACATTTAATAAAACATTAAAATCAGCATATTTATTGGTTCCGTTTGTGTAAGTGGTGTTTAAACATTGAATAGGTAAAGTTAAAATAACCATTTCACTTTGGGTTAAGCATAAATATACAAATTAGAGTATGCGATATCTTTTGTGATTTCGTGATATCCCTAGGGATTCCATGTAATCCCTGGTTTATTTATTTATCTGCGACGTATATACATTATTTATCCACAAAGGAGTGCCTAAAAAATATATTCCCTAATGAATATTGTGTTTACTAGCATTACTTGTTAGTCTAGCTTAGTCCAGGAATAAAGACTCGTATATTTTTTTATTACTGACTGCATGTGACTTGTTTATTTTTAGAATATATATGTCTTTGGTTTGGACATGAATTCTTGTGCCACGATTTCCAAAGAGAACATACAAGTCCGTTCCACCCCCTAGCCACCCCCAGTCGCGGCTGTCGTAAACTTATTTTTTCGCGGCACACAAAGAGGCCGGCATTTCAAATCCACCCTTGAAAAGATCAAGTTTAAATCGAATTGAAAGCGCTTTCTTTAAAAAGTATATTAAATTTAAACTAAGAAAACAATACGACAGACGCTTTTAGCTAGAATGGTCGTTCGAGAAACTCAGGCACATCCCCTCATCGTACCACAATGTTTGAAGACGAAGGTCTTTAACCAGTGCGTCCTCTGACGTTAGGTCTGGTCTATTATGTCAAAGTTATTCAGCTAGCTGTGGAGAAATGCTTGGTATTTCGAAACGTCGAAACGAAAGTAACTGACATAGCTTTTAAAATTAGCAGGCTGAAATGAATCTGTGTTCTGCCCCAGAACTGTCGAACGATGTGGCAAACAAATTATAGAGTGAAGACCACGTACTGGAAGACGCAGAGTGCTCTGGTTGAGGTTGGATAAGGGTGGCAGAAGATTTATATAAAAGAGTTAAGTTGCGAGCATTGGCGAAGAAACGACATGTGATCTTACTACCAACTTATGGTAGGTAGCGAGTTCCATGAATGTTAGCAACTGGTAATTATACACTCATGACCGACATTAGTCCCTAACACTATGCCGGCTTGACTGGGCTAAGACTGCATTAGCGAAATCATACAATATTTAGTTGGATAGGAAAAGGAGTAGAAAGGTGGATGTTGAGCTTCTTATTATCCAGTAAACCAGTTCATAGATGGTCGCAAACCCGGGACACCATTCTCCTGTCTATTCCTCGATGGATATGACAGTACACGCACGGTGGATCCATGGAATGCTAAGAAACTTCTCTTGTTTTTCTCTTAGGCCAGCAGCACACAAAAGATACACGCCACAATTACGTCTTGACTCGCGCTATAAAAAACGATCCTACCGCTTGGCGCAAATGTATAGAGTATATAAAAAAGGGTGATTTTAAAAGTTATGTTTGCTTAAAAAAAAAAAACTATATCGTCACAATTCTGCCTTCGATGTGAAATATTTAGAAATCATTTCCATTACACTTTTACCACAATCAATATAATAATATAGACATTTCTACTTAGGTTTCATCATTACAGCCAATGGAAAACATAATCACTTCCAAAGCTATATTATTGAAGAATTTGGACTAATTAATAATTCCTGTAGCCCTATTCTATTTCTTAAGCGCAAACGTTATATAATGGAAGCTGTTAACTATATGATATGTCACGCTAATAAAGTTGATATTTGCACGGCCGCTGTCAATGTCGAGCGCTTATAGAGTTGAGAATTGAACAATATTTTGTAATTATGACGCAATCTCTGGCGTAAATAACGTTTGCGACTAAGTAATAGAATAGGATTTGCTGGTTTTTAAATAACGGTCTAGCCGCGATGGCACATATTTATAGCAACTGGAAAAAAGTATTTAAAAATCAATTAATAATTTGATTAAAAGAAAATATGTTTTATAATTTAAAATAATATTTTGACAATTGTAATACCTAAAGTTTAAGCTGACAATATTGTATGAATACCTAGATGTAAGTTTTTGGACATATTTTATTTAATAGTTGTAAAAAAATATATTAATGTTTGATATATTTGCTCGCCAATTTACTTGGCAAATGTTGTTACGTTAAGTTAGTTTACTATAAGACCTGTAAATTAGACTAACATTTATGCAAATAAAGAATTTTTATCTTATCTTTATCTAACTCTTAACTACCTACTCGAGCTTTTTTCTAGGAGCACAATAATCAAGTAATTAGTTAAACAAAATAATTGTCGAGTTTGAAGAGTATCCCTATTTGCCTCCCGGTCTAATTCTCGTAGCAACTCGCATCAAGGCAACAAAAACAAATATTACGTACGGACTACACGTCGCTGCTTTTGCAATGGAAAATATCGGTTATTTGATTAGTTGGATGAAGATTGGGATTTATCATTAAAATCGCGTAGGTTTTGCGACAGAAAAGGGTAAGGGTTCAATAAAAACAACAGGGGATCTAATTAAACCCAATACAATGGTACATACATCTCTTCACGCCAAATCACTTGCGGGGTAGGCAGAGACAATCGAGCGCCATTTGACACGATCACGACATACCTCTTTCTCTTCATCAACATTCATTAACCTCTTCATACATGCCCTTTTGTTACAAAGGCTTTTTAATTTATTATTTATTTATGTTTTATTAATTTGATCGTGATATATGATTCTCGGTCTGCCAGGGCCTCTTTTACCCACAACTTTCGCATTATATAGGTACCTGGTTCGTCAACCTTTCTTCGCTCATTCTTTCAACATGCCCGAACCATCGTGGCATGCCTTTCCTTATTTTTGTCCCTATGCTTTCTTTTATACCTACCATTTTTCGTATTTCGACGATACGTATGCGGTTCTAACTATGCTACCTATGCTACATAACTAAACTATGCTACCCAGAAATAACGGTAAAATACACGAATAAATCACATAAAAATACTTGGCTAACAAAAAAATTAAAACGCTGCTGCATTACTAAAAGGCGTCTTTATCTTAAATATAAATTTTCAGCGGTAAATAAAAATTATAACAAAATAAAATATAACAAATACTTTAAAATATTAAAACGCTGTATACTAAAATCTCAACAAATTGATAATACTAAATCCATAATAACATCGCAAAATAAATGCAAAGCCACATGGCAAGTCATTAAAAAAAATACTAACACAAATATAACAAATAATACAATTAATGAAATACAAACTGACAATGTTAGATATACTAATCCAGAATTAATAAGTGACCAATTTAACCAATATTATATTAAACTAACTAATAAACAATTAAATTCTAAAAAAAAATCTATAAATATAACAAAGAACTCACAAACTATGTTTTTAACTCCAACAGATGAACATGACGTATATAAAAAAAATCTTAAGTCTAAAAAACAAAAAATCTACTGGGTATGACGAAATTGACACAAGATCCTTAAAGGCTTGTGCATCCTATATATCTGCTCCACTATCTTATGTAATAAACCAATCCTACGAGCAAGGACATTTTCCTTCTAGATTGAAATTATCTATAGTGAAACCACTATATAAGAAAGGTAAACGGTCTGATATGTCTAACTACAGACCTATTACATTGATTTCCGTATTTTCTAAAATCTTTGAAAAAATCACTTACAGTAAGATTTATAGCTTCATCGCATCATCAAAGGTTCTTAAAAAGCAACAATTTGGTTTTAGAAAGGGTTTCTCGACCACCTTAGCGTGTTTTACGTTGTTAAAAAACATAACACAGTGTCTTAATAACAAAATCTATCCCGTATCAATTCTACTGGACATGACTAAGGCATTCGATTTTGTATGCCATCAAACACTACTAGATAAACTGGACAACTATGGTATTCGTGGGGAACCCTGGGATTGGCTGCAAAGTTACCTAGGAAATCGTAAACAATGCGTTGAGATCACAAGAATCTCAAAGAACCTAAAAACCAATTATAGATCAAATTTTTGTCAGAATAATTGTGGCGTACCTCAAGGAAGTGTTCTGGGACCGCTTCTCTTTCTCCTATACATAAACGATCTCCCGGACACGACTACGCATGATTGCATATTGTTCGCTGATGATACAACTATTACCATTAACTGTACAAACCGTAATGATGTAGAAAGAGAAACCAATATAGCCCTTAATAGAGTAGTAGAATGGATGGATATAAATAACTTAAATATAAATATTAGTAAGACTAAATTGATACAATTTCAAACGACAAATAGCACAAAATTAAAACTCGACATTCTATATGATACAATTAAGGTAGAGGAGGTTGATAACACAACATTTCTTGGTATAACAATTGACAAAAACTGTAACTGGAAAGCTCATATTGACAAATTATGTACAAAATTAGACAGATTTGTTTACGCACTTAAAAGAATAACAAATGTAAGCTCTTTAGATGCAGGGTTGTCAGCCTATCATGGGTATGTATCGTCATTATTGAGATACGGCGTAATTATATGGGGAAATTCGGCAGAGGTAAATAGAGTCCTAATAACACAGAAAAAATGTATTAGGGCTTTATGCAATGCACACCAAATGGATAGCTGTAAACCGTTATTTAGAAAACTCGGTATTCTGACTACTCCGTGTTTATATATCTATGAAATAGCAGTATTCGTCCGAAAGTACCCAAGCCTTTTTAAAACGAACGGAGAAATGGGTTACCGAGGTCAAAGATACAAAGACAAACTATGTACCCCATCTCAACGCTTGGAGATTTACTCGAAAAATTGTTACTGTATGGCAATTAAAATATTTAATCATTTGCCATCTGATCTAAAAGCATTAAATGTAAGGGATTTTCAAAAAAAGTTATTTAAGCTATTGGTACTAAAGGTATACTATTCAAATAAGGATTTTCTCAGTGATGTACTTGAGTAGGATAATAATATCATAATAAATCTTTGACATAATATAAGTAGGTACTTAATTGACATGTAATTTATTGTTCCATTTAATTTAATTTGTTTTTATTTTTATGTATAGGTGTGTAAAAACTATTGACTGTAAACTACTATATAAATGTAAATATTTTCACGCTGCATGACGGCAGGATACGCCGGACAACTACTACTACTAGCCACATTATGTACCGTATTCTAGAAAATAAATGTTATGATTTTGATTTTGATTTTGATTTTAGCCAAAGTGACGCCGCATATGCGTCGCAACGACCTCATTTCTACTGCATTAACCCTACTTTCATGCGTATTCTGACATATCCACGTCTCGCTTCCAAAGATCAGTGTTGGTACCAATGGCATTGTGTATGGCGAGCCGAGCTTTGTCACTGACATTTCGACTAGCTATCAGTGACCCCAGGGCACCGTTAACACTATTTCCCGCGTTCACTCTTTTTTCAACATTCCTATCATACTTCCCAATACAATATAATGGTAATTATTGATTTAGATATGTATTGATCTTAAACCTAACTGATTGATTTTAATACTGCTTCGATGGTAAGGAAACGCGGCACGGTTAACGGCCAAACGTAAACTCATTTTGATGCTTGATGAAGGTCAATCACGCAGCGCGCTTGATAACCGAACATTAACTAATTTTGATGCGAACATTAACTAATTTTGATGCGGCGCGTTTGATTTCGAACGTTTACTCATTTCGATGCTTAATGATGGTAAGAACACGCAGCGCGCTTGCTGGCCGAACATTAACTCATATTGTTTTGCTTAATGATGATGAGAACACGCGGCGCGCTTGATGGCCAAATTTTAACTCATTTTGATGGTTGATCATGGTGAGAACACGCGGCGCGCTCGATAGCCGAACGTGAACTCATTTTGATGCTCGATGGTGGTAAGAACACGCAGCGGGCTTGATAACCGTACGGATACTCTATTTGATAATTGATGATGGTGAGAACACGCGGCTTGCTTGACAGCCGTACGGTAACTCATTTTGATGCTTGATAATGGTGAGAACACGCGGCTTGCTTGACGGCCGTACGGTAACTCATTTTGATGCTTGATGATGGTAACAACACGCGAAACGCTTGACGGCCGTACGGTAACTTATTTTGATGCTTGATGGTGATGAGAACACGTGGCACGCTTGACGGCCGTACGATAACTCATTTTGATGCTTGATGATGGAAGTGCACGGAATGAAAGATGTTTATTGGCCAATTGGCCCAGTTTCCGTTATTTAAGGGATTCCATTATACCGCGTGTAATTCTCAAATGAGCAAAAAAATTTTTTAGGTTTCAGGTGTCATTAGTATTTTTTTTTTAAGATTAAAATCATTACTCGAAAAACAAAACACTACTGTAATGTAAATAAGGCCGCCTCTGAAAATCACGACGTGATAAATACTTGAAGGCTGGCGAGTTATACGGCCGGTTGCCGAAATGATGATTATTTTTTGACATGTAAAAGCGCAGAATACATTATATTTATTGTCCTATGCCTACTTACAAAATAAATAAATTTAAATTGTCTAGTTCCTTAAGAAGCAGTGAACTAAAAGAAGCGTAAGTCTAACACGTGTATAAAGTAACAGAATGAAAATCTACTTTGATAATTCTGTAACGCAAATTACTATTGGAAATTAGTGATGCAATTTAATCAACTTTGCACATTGTGCTTTCCAGGAAAAGAAAGAATCGGACAGAAAAAATGAAAATATCATTCTAATTAGCAATGTTAATAGATGATAAAATTGTAAAGTATCTTTACGACCGTAATTCAAAGTTCTAAAACCAAAGATGCTCAATATGACAGATTCTAGATACAATAAAGTAAGTATCATCACAACCGTTTCCCTTCCGCGGTGGTCAGAAACCACGCTTATAAAGAAGCAGATTTATATTTAGCCAACTTTACTATAGGCCAATCATGACAAGTGGCAAGCTCGTCGATGTCTCCAGCGTACGACAGGTCACACAGCGCCATCTAATTTCCGTGGTAAGCTACGAGGCTTGTGTTACGGAAACTAGATGGTTGATAAACTACATATTATACTTTTTTTTTTGTAAATATATACATATTATACATATTTATTTATTTATTGAGAATCCAACAGCGTTTCAACTTTAATAAATTAAGTACTTACAAGTTAACAATTATAGGCCACTAACAGTATTCCACATATAATATTAAAAACTGTGATAAGTGATACAAAATAATTCAAAAGTTAAAAATACATATTTAAGAATTTAAGATGTAAAATTGATTGCATAAAATATGAAAAAATTAAAACTTAATCCTAAATTTCAGTTGAACAGATATAATAATGTATTAATTACTCCTACACATTTTTTTTTTTTTTTTTTTTTTAAATTATGGTGCATGCATGTTTGTGTAAGTATGAGAGTGAGTGCATGTGTTTGTTTAAATGAGTGATATATATAAACACCCACGATCTCCCGAGTTCACGGCAACGTTTGTTACCACTAGACCACGGAGGCGGTCTATACGTACTTAGTTCTTTGTTTTTATTTTAGATTATAATATTTAAAAAATTGCTCCTTAATAAATTCTACGCAGTATTATTGTTAGCAGCAAATTAGTGATAAAATACGCAAATCAAAATTATCAGCATTAACAGAGCTAGGCTTAACACAATGGTAGGGGTGATGATGGCACACTGTGCCTATAATAAACACATATACACTCTAAAAATACAGATAGCCCACTGTGTAAAGGATGCATGGCAGAGGAGAAGACGGCCGCGCATGTTCTCATGGAGTGCTGCAGTGTGGCTGTGCTACTATCTATATACTTGAAAAATTGAACTGTTTATTTGTAAAAAGCCACCCGCAACTTTTTAAAACTCTTGCGGAAAATTGCAATTTTAAAACGCGTTATCCTAGTAGAATAATTATTCCAGCGCATAAAAGTACTCAATATAGCCGAAATTGTTATACAATTGCAACAAAGATATTTAATAAGCTTCCAGTTACTGCCACTAAAACTGTTCAAATTAAGAGTCAAACAAATGCTGGTTAATAAATGTTTTTACTCGACAAAAGAATACCTAGACACTAAGCTCGACAAAGTCATGTGACTAAATAAATATTTGTATGCTAGAAATAGCGAAGCATGTGATATAATTACATATAATAATTTACATCCCTGTACCTACCACGTTTCTGACAAATATATTATTTCATTTCATTTCTAGACTGAAGTTCCTCCAGACTGCGGAAACTCTTCCGGAGGTCTGCAGGAACGTGACGAGTCTCCTGGCCTTCCTGGAGGAGATTGGATGGCTCCGAAGGTCACGCACAAAGGTCAAATGAAGAAAAGTGCGGAGAAGCAATGGTCATCACAATTACAACTCAAAATTAAAAAAATATTTTGTTTTGTTTCAGCAATCGAACGAGGCACCTTTACGTGAACCTATAGGCAGCGGTAATAAAAGAGAGCAGCCAATAAATCAACTCTGATGCGCATCCGGGTTGAAACGAAAGAGCGAACGAAAGAAAAAACGAATACCAAAAACGACGACGTTGCTTTTGAAATTCTCGCCTTGAGCAGACGAAGTAGAGGGAAATAGTATGAAAAAAATGAGGGTGCGAGAACCCTAGGCAGTAGCGAACAAGGCAGGCGAGGGAGGAGAGCCTCGGGCTCGCTGCTTGACAGCACTTCTGTCAAAGACGTATACAGTAGCCGGTCCGAGACGGTGCAAATTTTCCATATTTTTTTAAAAGTATTATCACGACCGTTACCCTTTCGTTGTGGTCGAAAACCACGCTTTTAAAGAAGGGGATTCACATTTAGCCAACTTCATCATGACAAGTGGCAAGCTCATCGATGTCTCTAGCAAACCAATCTCGAGAAATATCACAAATAAATTAAATAGCTTATTGTGTCCCGACCAGGAATCGAACCCGATACCTCCGAGTCTAAATCCACGGACTTAACCGCACCGAGTTAAATTTATTTAACTCCAACAGCATTTCAAGAAAATAAGATATTATCAAATTTTAAACAATAAATAAACCCATAAATGTATTATATATATATATATATATATATATATATATATATATATATATATATCACTTTCTTCGGACATTTGGCATGGAGAAACATCCATTGAGCGCCTGGTAGTCCAGAGGAAATTCTATGGCAAGAGGATGCGTGGTAGGTGTCCGATGAGATGGACTGATCAGGTGAAGGCTGCAATGGTTCATTTATTTATTTATTTAATACTTTATTGCACAAAGACAAAGGCGGGCTTTAATGCCGCAAGACATTTTATCATAGCCAACCATTGGGAATACTTTAAACAATTTACCGTAAAGTAGGTGCTCAAATATGAAATAAAGATATATTTAATAACTAACCACATACATATACATACATACATACACATATATATAATATAAACTAAATACTAATACATAAAACTTACATAATAATATGCTTACTAATTTTGTTGGGAAAGGAATTTCGAATAGACCATTTTTTTAAATAGCGATCTGGTGGTTACTTGCCTGATGTTAGGAGGCAAATTGTTCCACAAATTTGTCGCTACGACGACAAACGAGTTTGAAATGAAACTAGAATTATGCGAAGGAATCGAGAGAAGAGAGTTGTGAGAGGAACGAAGAGAGATACGGCTAGAAGAAGAATCTATCTAAGAGCTTCCAAAACGGCACTAACGGAATCATACAGTATTTGGTTGGGTAGGGAGAGAAGTAGAATGGTGGATGGTGAGCGTATTATCGCGAAATAGAAAAAAAAGGAGGCCTCCTTTTCTTAAACCAGCCAATTGTTGGTCGCAAGCCCGAGACACCATTCTTCTCATCTCTTACCCACACACGATGGACCCGGCACCCGCACGGTGAATCCATGGAATGCTTAGAAATTTGTCTTCTTCTCTAAGTTTTATGTGTATATTAATATTATTTACTAGTAACTACTTTAAGTATCTACCATCCAGTTGGCTACGCTAGTGTTTGGGTGAACGAGAGTTTTTTGCGCGAGTTTCCACTCTTTATCTAATTAGTATATATATATATATATATATATAAAAGTGACAACCATCAATTAAAAACAGTGTGTAAAGCATTGACAAAACTAAGAATATATGTGCGTGCGTTTTTGTGTGTGTGCATGTGTTCAAGTGTGGTTTTTTTTTGACATTGACAAGTAAAAATGAAAAACAACCAAACTGCGCAGTTTATGACATTTGTGCATCTGTCAAAAAGTAAACCGGTAAAAATGTTATTTTTTAATGTTAACATATCAGTTGTTTTTTAAACGCTTCATGATAACATCAAATGCATGAACATTGACATCATATTATAAGGCAAGGCAAGTAACCAAACGTAATGAAAATCGTAATGAAGACACATCGTTATAGAATAAATTAGTGTATGAAAGTCATTGCCGGTTGTAGTCGTGTTCGGAGTGCATGCATGGAAATTTAAATAAATACATAACGCGGCCATTGTGTATACGTCTCTGACAACCGTTAATTTCTGAACGTGTCCGTTCGCGAGCGCGGGCGAGGCGATTGACAACGCGGCTGGAATTTATCGGCGCAGCACACTCGCCACTCGCGTATATACCTACTAGGGATGGGACAATTGACCGGACAGTCGTGAAAATTTAACATGATATTAATTTACGATCGGAAAAATATTTATTGGAGTATTTCCAATGTCAAGTGACAATATGATACTTTAATTACATTAAGCTGTAGGGCTTTTAGTATAAGGTTTTAAAGTTTAAATATTTTTTTGCCAACTTTAACAAACAATCCGAGAGTCGCATTCAGCTAGGATGTTTAGCATTCGGGTAACTCCGGCACATTCTCTCATCGTCCATATCACAACAATATAAAAGGCCACAGAGACGTGGACATTGACGGTGGGGCTTAAGGGGTGGAAACTTATAACAAGCAGTTGACAAATTTAGGTTCGAGTGGCGCCGCCTAGTAGATGGTAGGGTAATGTTCAACATTCAACATGTCGGCCATTGTTAAAACAAGGAAATACAATAAAATGTTATACCGTCTGTCTGGTACATAATAGAAATAGTCAATTTGGTGTCGTCTTCAGTGTAAATATAAGTGTAAATTAAATTAAAATAGTTATAATTGTTCCATCTTGGTCAAGTCTTAGTAAAACGTCGTTTGTCAATGTCATATTCTAACAATCTGTCAAATAAAAATAGTCCTCCAAATTGTCAGTCAAAAGAGGTCGCCGCAACAAATGTATTGTGTAACTTTTAGTACCTGCCTATGTATCGTATGGTAAACTAGTCACAAAATACACAATATCGTAAAATTTTCGCACGTAATTAATTGGTTGCTAGCTAAAAATCAAATTTCGGATATTATACTATTCCAAAACTATAACCTATAGCTATAATAGTTATGTATGGCACTTTAAGTATCTACCATCCAGTTGGCTACGCTAGTGTTTGGGTGAACAAGTTTTTTGCGTGAGTTTCCACTCTTTGTTGAGTCTGGTCTATGGAGAGAGCTATGCTTTCTATTCATCTGATGGATAGAAAATGAACGGTTGATATTCGTAAGCGAACCGAAGCTACTCACTAGTTTTCAAAATTGGCAAGATAATTGGCAATGGGTCGGACATATCTGCCGCAGAACCGACGACGATGGGGCAAACGGGAGTAATGTGACCCCTCGCCAGATGGACGCATGACTTAAAGAAGTTCAATGGCAGGGGTTGGATGAGGGTTGCAAAAGACAGCGTGCAGTGGCGAGTCATAGGGAGGTCTACATCCAGCTGTGGAGAGACACTGCCTAAAAAGTTTATTGACTAAAACACTTAAGCCAAACATACACAGTAAAATAGACATTAATTATTTGTCTCTCAAATCGCGTAGACCAGTTTATAAAGAAAATATAGTCTACAAACATTGACACTTGCGTACAAACATTGATATTTCTATCGTTGTGTACGAGTACATCACTAGCTGGCACTAACTAACGCTTGACCATCTTATGTAGACCTACCTACACTATATATCACATAGTGATGTTTCTACATTGCTAGTGAATAAGCTTACTACCCACGATAACTTAAGTCTAAATTAAGCACTTTACTTCTAGTTAATTTAGCCATTTCTAGCTTCTTCTGTCTGCAGTAGAGATTGCCAATTAGAAAAAGTTTTCTTACGTACATTTGTCATAGATTTTTTATTATATTTACATAGAACACCACCGTTCATGTGTCTCGGAGAGCACGTTAAGCCGGGTTCCGGTTCCATGTAAAACAAACTACTGGAATCGATAATGAATTGTCATTATTAATTGACACAAGTTCCTCGCCAACCCGTCTGGCCAGCGTGGCGAGTGTAGGCCAAATTATCCAAATAAAAATGTAAATAAAAATAAAAAATAAATAAATAAATGTTCTGGAAGGCACTATTTAACAATGGACATGTTGTAGAGGCGTAATAATAATAATTTATTGTGTTCCGACCAGAACAGACAATTTTATTTTATATATTTCAAATTTGTAGACCCGAAATCTAACACCTTTAGTAGGTAACTCTATTTTACTGTATTATTTGACTAAAACCACGTCTTCAATTGCTTAGACGTGAAGACAAGTTTGTAGAAATGATTAGCAACGGACAAAGTCCTGACCACTGATAAGTGTAGTAGCGGAAGTAGTTTAAATTCGTTGACTTGGCTATGAACTGGGCTTTTACCATCGATATATAATAATGAAAAAAATTGGGAGACTCCGGGAAAATCCTTTCATCGTCCACACTATTAGAAGACTAAGGTCTTTAACCAGTGCATCCTCCGAAATTCAAGGTAGCTGAGAATTCTTCGCGCCATTTTGCGTGGACATGTCAAGTGCAAGTTTTTGTTTTGCAAATTAATTTACTGTGGATATTATTGGTCAAAAGTGGTGTTGTTTTGTTTAACAATGTGAATAATAATGGAAAACGATAAATTGGACTTTAAATATGGGGCATAAGTTGCAGTTTATTTTTTGCGGTTTTCCCGCGCTGTCAACTCCCTTATTTTACCCGACGTGTTTGAGCTATGGTGCCGCGAGTGACTCCAAGAAAAGCAAAATTCTGCAGCATCTGGGATTTGATGATGACCTCATTAACTCATTAAAAAGAAAGATATATTACGTCAACTTAAAAAAAAAAACAAGTTCGTTGAGCTAGTTATGGAGAGAGTTAGATATATGCTTGGTATTTCTCTGATGGAACGAAATCGAAATTCGTCAAAGAAGTTACTGACATAGCTGTATAAAACAGCAAGCTGATGTGGCAGTGGGCCGAAAACCTCTGAAGCCAATATTAACCTTAAGTTTTTTTTATTTCATTATTTAATTGTTTCTCTTCCCAAATTATGATTATCATGTACTGCTCCAGATACACCAATATGAACTATATAATGATATTGTTTTATATCAATATTGTAAAAATGGACATGTAAAAGTGCAGATTTTTTTGTCCTATGCCTACTTGCAAAATAAACGAATTGAATTATTTTTAAGGTTATAATTCTGTGCTAATAATAATAAAATACTAATGATAATAATAAAATAATATTAAATATAAATACGAGTACTTGTTCGAAGTAAATTAATATACATACATACATATCTTCACGCCAGATCCCTTGCGGGGTAGGCAGAGACAATTGAGCGCCATTTGACACGATCACGACATACTTCTTTCGCTTCGTCGACATTCATTAACCTCCTTATACATGCCCTTTGGTTACGAAGACTTTTTAATGCACCTTCAGTCAGTGTTTTATTTATTTGATCGTGATATGTGAGTCTCGGTCTGCCAGGGCCTCTTTTACCCACAACTTTCGCATTATATATCTGGTTCGTCAATCTTTCATCGCTCATCCTTTCAACATGCCCGAACCATCGTAGCATGCCTTTCCTTATTTTTGTCCCTATGCTTTCCTTCATACCAACCCTTTTCCGTATTTCGACGTTACGTATGCGGTCCGCCAAAGTGACGCCACATATCCGCCGCAACGACCGCATTTCTACTGCATTAACCCTACTCTCATGCGTATTCTGACGTATCCACGTCTCGCTTCCATACATCAGTGTTGGTACCAACATGGCATTGTGTATGGCGAGCCGAGCTTTGTCACTGATATTTCGACTGCCGATCAGTGACCCCAGGGCACCGTTAACACTATTTCCCGCGTTCACTCTTCTTTCAACGTCCCTATCGTACTTCCCATCCGCAGTGAAAACACTGCCCAGATATATAATTTCATTTACTTGTTCTAGAGTTTCATCATCAATCTTTATCGTCACGGTTGTCATCCTTCTTCTTTCAAACACTAGTACCTTGGTTTTTCTCGCATTCAAACGGAGTCCTTTTTCTGCACATCCCTCCTTCATTCTTGTGACTAGTGATTGCAGTTGTTGTTCGGACGATGCCATAAGAACAGCATCATCTGCATAAAGCAGGCAGTTCACCACTAGATCACTCATCTTTATCCCACAGTCACTCTCTCTCACTCTTTTTAGGCATTTGTCGAGATATAGAGTGAATAATCTAGGAGAAAGCACACAACCCTGTTTGACGCCCATTTGGGATTCAAAGCAAGGCGACATACCTCCCTCCACCCGCACACAAGCTTTGCAGCCCTTGTACAGGGACTGTATAGCTTGTAGCAGTTTGTCATTCACTCCATACTCCGGCAATATGTCCCAAAGCTTCTTTCTTACAACTCTATCAAAAGCCTTTTCCAAATCCACAAAAGCACAGAAAACCTTCTGGTTTAAGGCCAAAAACTTCTCTGTGATATTGCGGAGCGAAAAGACTTGGTCAGTGCATCCTCTTCCAGGTCTAAAGCCTCCTTGTGCCTCCCATAAAAGACCTTCAGTCTTCTCTTGCAAGCGTTTCGTGAGAATCTTGCCATACATCTTGCTCGCCAAACTGATCAAACTATAAATTAATATAAATTAAATATAAATTAAAAGCGCTTATAGAGTTGAGAATTGAATAATATTTTGTAATTATGACGCAATCTCTGACATAAATAACGAAATCCACTAATAACGTTTGCGACTAACCCCTCATTCCGGAACGCGCTCAGAGCGCTTAGAACGAATATGACACTGACCGTCGTTCCGAATCAAATATCGCGATTTGGATGCTCAGAGCGTGATATCAATTCGGAACGGTCGAAATCACATTTTCATTCATAAAATGTTAGTTTTTTTTTTTAAATGTATGGAAGATAAATTGCGGATTCCATATCTTTGAGTATGAATAATAACAAATATACATCTCTCGGTTTATTCATCTTTATATGTGTAAAGTTTAATATTATTAACTTATTTTGATCTTTTAAAATAAATTGCCGTGTTACAGACATTTTTTTCAAAATGAAATAAAGATATATTTAATAACTAACCACATACATATACATACATACATACACATATATATAATATAAACTAAATACTAATACATAAAACTTACATAATAATATGCTTACTAATTTTGTTGGGAAAGGAATTTCGAATAGACCATTTTTTTAAATAGCGATCTGGTGGTTACTTGCCTGATGTTAGGAGGCAAATTGTTCCACAAATTTGTCGCTACGACGACAAACGAGTTTGAAATGAAACTAGAATTATGCGAAGGAATCGAGAGAAGAGAGTTGTGAGAGGAACGAAGAGAGATACGGCTAGAAGAAGAATCTATCTAAGAGCTTCCAAAACGGCACTAACGGAATCATACAGTATTTGGTTGGGTAGGGAGAGAAGTAGAATGGTGGATGGTGAGCGTATTATCGCGAAATAGAAAAAAAAGGAGGCCTCCTTTTCTTAAACCAGCCAATTGTTGGTCGCAAGCCCGAGACACCATTCTTCTCATCTCTTACCCACACACGATGGACCCGGCACCCGCACGGTGAATCCATGGAATGCTTAGAAATTTGTCTTCTTCTCTAAGTTTTATGTGTATATTAATATTATTTACTAGTAACTACTTTAAGTATCTACCATCCAGTTGGCTACGCTAGTGTTTGGGTGAACGAGAGTTTTTTGCGCGAGTTTCCACTCTTTATCTAATTAGTATATATATATATATATATATATAAAAGTGACAACCATCAATTAAAAACAGTGTGTAAAGCATTGACAAAACTAAGAATATATGTGCGTGCGTTTTTGTGTGTGTGCATGTGTTCAAGTGTGGTTTTTTTTTGACATTGACAAGTAAAAATGAAAAACAACCAAACTGCGCAGTTTATGACATTTGTGCATCTGTCAAAAAGTAAACCGGTAAAAATGTTATTTTTTAATGTTAACATATCAGTTGTTTTTTAAACGCTTCATGATAACATCAAATGCATGAACATTGACATCATATTATAAGGCAAGGCAAGTAACCAAACGTAATGAAAATCGTAATGAAGACACATCGTTATAGAATAAATTAGTGTATGAAAGTCATTGCCGGTTGTAGTCGTGTTCGGAGTGCATGCATGGAAATTTAAATAAATACATAACGCGGCCATTGTGTATACGTCTCTGACAACCGTTAATTTCTGAACGTGTCCGTTCGCGAGCGCGGGCGAGGCGATTGACAACGCGGCTGGAATTTATCGGCGCAGCACACTCGCCACTCGCGTATATACCTACTAGGGATGGGACAATTGACCGGACAGTCGTGAAAATTTAACATGATATTAATTTACGATCGGAAAAATATTTATTGGAGTATTTCCAATGTCAAGTGACAATATGATACTTTAATTACATTAAGCTGTAGGGCTTTTAGTATAAGGTTTTAAAGTTTAAATATTTTTTTGCCAACTTTAACAAACAATCCGAGAGTCGCATTCAGCTAGGATGTTTAGCATTCGGGTAACTCCGGCACATTCTCTCATCGTCCATATCACAACAATATAAAAGGCCACAGAGACGTGGACATTGACGGTGGGGCTTAAGGGGTGGAAACTTATAACAAGCAGTTGACAAATTTAGGTTCGAGTGGCGCCGCCTAGTAGATGGTAGGGTAATGTTCAACATTCAACATGTCGGCCATTGTTAAAACAAGGAAATACAATAAAATGTTATACCGTCTGTCTGGTACATAATAGAAATAGTCAATTTGGTGTCGTCTTCAGTGTAAATATAAGTGTAAATTAAATTAAAATAGTTATAATTGTTCCATCTTGGTCAAGTCTTAGTAAAACGTCGTTTGTCAATGTCATATTCTAACAATCTGTCAAATAAAAATAGTCCTCCAAATTGTCAGTCAAAAGAGGTCGCCGCAACAAATTTTTTTTCCACTTCCTACTTTAATATTAATTATAGATTTGTTTTAGAAGTAACATACAAACAGTATAAACGAATTACAATATTTAATAATTTAAAAGAAAACCTAATATTAAATGAACTTGAAAATGGCGCGCGACATAATGACAAAAAACTGACAGCGCTCAGAGCGATCTACCTCGATATCATTTGTGACGTCACACAGCTTTGGCAAAACAGTTTAAGCGCGTATCGGAACACCTTTAAGCGTGCTTAGGTTACTATTATCGCGTATCGGAACTATAGGTAAGTAACAGAACAGGGCCGCAGGTCTTTTACCAACACTGAAATAAAACTCATCATTGAAATCACTGAAATATTTCTCGAGCTTGGTACGCTGGAGACATCGACGAGCTTGCCACAATCATGACGTATAGTTAATTTGGCTAAATGTGAATCCGCTTCTTTATAAGCGTAGTTTCTGACCACTCCGAAAGGGAAACGGTCGTGATGATACTTTTCTGAAATAAATATTTTTTTATTCAATTCTCGCCATTTTTGCATACAAGTCAATGTTCGTAACTGTAAAGTTAATCCTTTCCTCACGGGAGCGACTGTCCACCTCCGCCGACAAAAGCGCCGTAAGCATCGCTGTAAGTAATTACTTACTCCCAAAGGCTAGAGAGCCGAGACGTGACTGCGTAATCGTCGGTCAGCGAGACGGGCGGGAAAAGCGGGGGCGCAATTCTTATTCGCAACTATCTATTATTTCTGTTAAGTCTTTTTCCAAATTCAAATTCAAATTCAAAATCGTTTATTGCACAGAATACAGGTAGATATAGGATAATACAATTTTACAGTTCAGCTGTATCCTACCATAATGGTATGCAAATAATAGTACATGTCAATTACAACTAAAATTATATTTGTCAACACTTATAATGTAAAAATTCTTGGATACTATAAAAACATTGTTCTTTTAACCATTTATTTAACAGCTTCTTAAATTTAATTATTGATGTCAATTGTTTTAATTCTATAGGCAAACCAGACAAACCAACACAATTAAAATGGTTTAACGCTTTCCATCTCTCTCGCTTGCAATCCAATGTTTTCAAATTGTTTTTAAGTCTGAGTCTAGGAAATATTTTTTTTAATAATAATAATAATTTTTTATTTATTTAATATTTCCAGACAGGTCACACAGCGCCTTATTATATTACTTACTTCTTGGAGATATATTCATATACGCATTATATATGTTGAGGGACAAGTAGATTCGTAAAGTCTCTATGACATAAGGTTGTCATAGAGACAGAAGATTGTCAATATGTAAGCTTTTCGAAAAATGTCCTAATTTGTATTGTGTATTTTATTATATTTATTTACCACAGTTCAGTGTTCATTTCGGCCTTTATTTCACCACATTTATATATAAATATCAATTATACGCAGAAGGCATACAGCGCCCTTCGTGTCCAGTACAATAACGCGTTCAGGGTGCTGATGGGGCTGCCCCGTCGTTGCAGTAGTTGTAATGGCTGAGTCACTTTACAATCTAAGTAAAAATAACAATATGTCAAATTAATATATAAATATCCCAATCACTATTTTATTGCATAATTGTAGAAAAAGTAAACTAACATCACGACCGTTTCCCTTCCGGGGTAGTCAGAAACCACGCTTATAAAGAAGCGGATTCACATTTAGCCAACTTTACTATAGGCCAATCATGACAAGTTGCAAGCTCGTCGATGTCTCTAGCGTACCAAACTCGGGAAATATCACAAATAAATTAAATATTAATTTAATTTATTTATTAAAATTAATAAATATTTTTTCTCCAGACCAGAAATCGAACCCGGTACCTCCAAGTCTAAATCAACGGACTTATCCGCTAGACCACGGAAGTCGCTATTTATTTATTCGAAGAGAAAGAACAGAGACAGGCAGTATATGAACAATTAAGAAACGATACAGTAGGAGCCATTAGAATTATACCCGCCACCAAAATATTTCCCACTGTGGACAATAGTACACCAATTATATTTTTAGATACGTTAGTACTACCTTATATTATACCTTGGCCAGGTATAATGGATTGCAATTGCAGTGTTCGAATTTATGGAACTATCAATGAACTCCGAAGCAAAACCCACCCAGCGAGCTAAACCTACAACAACAGGTTCATAGAAAATATTTTTTTAATTTCTACCTCGTAGCATAGTTGAAGATTGGATTAGCTCTTTGGACATTTTTTATAACAATTTAAAGTATTTAACATATGTGACAGGGAAAGATTTATTCTGTCTGTCAGTCACATTTGTGACTCACTTTGAATACGGCGGTGCTGGCAGACGGAGAGGTCTTTCCCTAATAATAATAATAATAAAAACGTTTATTGACTTAAAAACCTAGATACATCAATCAGTAAATACGGGGATCCCTGTACTATGACCCAGAAGGTCTGTGATACAGGGAGCCCCACTCTTGCTTACAAAGGCATTCGTGATCAACATGCATAAACAATAAATTTGAAAACAGTTTAGACAAGTATAAAAAAAAAAAATAACACGATATAAAATCAAAAAACTACAGTATTTATAAAACTCATTGCATAAATCAAGTATGAATAAACAAATAAAATAGATAAAAATAACTAAACATATACATATGATATGAATACAATAGATAAAATATAATATAATATAATATCTAAAACAATCTTTAACAAATCTATGTCATCACTTTCAGTACTTCTTCTGTTTTTTGGTAGTCCTGCAAATACAACCATTCTGTAACGGCTTTTTTAGTAATATCATGTCAAGTCTTTAGTTTCGTTATATAATTTATTTACAGTCCACTCTTTTATTCATTTACCTAACCAGTACTACAAAGTGATAGACACAAGAATCGGCTCCCTGGATTAAGACAGGCTGACCGTTTGCTCCCCGAATACACTAGACAGTGATGTTACCAACTTGATGAAAATTATTTACCAACTGAGTTAACTCATTTTTGAGCTACAACAAAATCATGTTCGAATGGCACAGGATCAAATACTCGAACCATACTAGCCAGTACCATCGATTTTGTTTAATACTTTTCTTTTATAAAAATATATATTAAATTTATATAAACAAGTATCATCACGACGGTATCTCTTTTGAGGTGGTCAGAAACATTAACAAAACATATCTAAAATAAACGCTGTCAAAGTTGTGTTTAATTTAAAAAAAAAGATATATTTTAAAGTGTTGAAATGTGTTAGAAGTGGCGGCAAACGGCTACATATCGCAAGTATATTATTTAAATATATCTTTTTTTTTTTTTTAATTATTTACAAGTTTATAGGTGTGATTTGTGGCTGACTGTAAGTCATGTATGCGCCCGCGTCCCCGCTCGCCCTCACCTCGCCTCGTTCGTTTATTGCCTATTGAGTTTAGTTTCAAAATTTAAAATAATCTTCGGGAGAGATGAGTGTTCATCCTAAGAAAGAGATAGACTTAAATTAATGGTAACTGTAGGCGGACGGGTTGTTCGCGCGGGGGGAGAGTGGTTCGCGCCCGCGCATCTTTTTTAGTAGGTACTATAAATATTTATTTTTTAATATTAAGCTTCGAGAGTGATTGTTTCCGCCAACAAACTGTGGTTACAGTTCGGCGGGCTATTTAATAAGTTATACGGTAAGTAAATAAATGATTGTTTTTTTTTTTAGAATTAGTTGTTAGTTCTATTAGTTGACTCTTTTTTAGTCATCACTATGCCTCCACATTAGTCCCCCCGGCTAACGAGCAACGACCACAAGCCAAGCCGACCGAGTGCCGCCGCCTCCGCGCTCCTAATGTCTTCATTTGTATTCAGATTTACGCAGATACCTAATACAGCCTCTATTTAGGAATAGCATGATACTTTTCTATAACTTATCATCATTACATCCCCTGGAACTCATAGTCTTAGTCTAGTACTAGGACTCTTAAACGATCAAACAAGTTTGACAAACATTACGTGTTTGTCAAACAATTTCATACTGTGCGGTCATGTTTGAAGTGTTTGTCAAACAATCTACGAGTTTAATGCTTGTTTGATGCGTTTGATGATAGTTCTTGACCGTCGTGTTTGACAAACACGTTTGTCTAACATATTTGATCGTTTACAGTAGCCATATTCTGTACCTTAAGCGCAAAAGCAGGGCGCTTTAGACCTCCACTGCTGAAGATATTGAAATTTTCATGTATGCTTCGTTTCGTTTTGTTTTTTAACTAACTTCATAAAAGGAAGAGGATTTTTTTAAATGTTAGTTACGCGATTTCTCTGCCAATTATGAATTAATTTTGTTGATTCTTTTTTTGTTTGGTAGGTCATAGAGGTGGTGGTCCCATATAAATTTTATCGACATTTTTAAGAAAATCGACAAATATACACAGATTGTTCAGGAAGTTCGGTCGCAAGCCCGAGACAACACTCTTCTCCTCTCTTTCCTATACACAATGGATCCGTCACCCGCACTGTGAATCCATGAAATGCTAATAAATTTGTTTTTGTCTTACTGTAGCTTTATTAAAAAAAACGTCTTCAAGTAAAATAAATCAGAAAAAAAATAATGCGTAATATGTTCTGTGTTGATTAACCAAAACATCGCTTGTCCAGTAATTATCCATTTTGGGATGAGCATCACGTAATGGCCGACCAATCATAACAAATCTTTAGAAAAGTGATTCCATGTGATTTGGTACAATACAGTGGGTTGTGTCTATTATTCGCATAGAGCTTAAAATTTACTAGAAATGGCATAAAAAACTAAATTAGTGGCTCATTATAGTAAATTATATATTTATTTAAAAACTATTGTACACAAAGTTGGATTGCATCCTTTTTGTGTAACAACGTTCAAATATATTTATTATTAATGTAAATTTATGTCAAAAGTTGTATCATACATTTTATATTAGTATAAGTCAAAAAGTCAATATATTTATTTACTAAAAAAGTCATTATCAAATAGCAAGATAAACAATTCATTTCTAAAGTAATTTACAATCAATAACACGTTTCTTAAATATACTAACATTTGGGTTGAAAATGTCTAGATTTACAGCTGGTAAGGTCATTAAAGAGATAAGAGCTGTTGATTTTATGGATGCCGAAAATAAATGTCAGGAATTACGCCAAGTACTGAGGGAAGACAGCAAAGTAGTGGTCCATCCACTACTTATTACACAATGAGTGTGTAATTAATAATAATAATAAATAAAACATTATTGTTTAAAAAAAATCTATAGAATAATACAATATACATTTGGAACAGTTAAATTGATCAATGCTTTGTATACAATTTTAGCATCCTCTGACTCCCGAACTATTTGTATGTGTTTCAGGAGTCAGTGTCTTCCATAAATAAATGCTTTTATCCAGCTTATTTATTTAAAATAAAATTTTAAACTCAAATTAAACCCCCCTAAAAAAATAAAAAACTCAAATAAAATTCTTGCATACTCAGCTAAAAAAATTAATGCAAATCCCCCTCTTCTGTATTCAACATTAAATCCTGAAACTAATTCACTTTCCCCTTCTGCAAAATCAAAAGGAGTTCGATTGGTTTCTGCTAATCTTAAAGAAAATCAACATAAAGATAAAGGCAATATAATAAAAATAAACCAAATAATAGACTGATAATCTATTAATTTAAATAAATTAAAATCCATAATTAATATAATCCCAGACAATATAATTAAAGCTAATCTAACTTCATAAGAAATTGTTTGAGCTACAGCTCCCAATCCTTCCAATAATGCATAATTAGAATTAGAAGACGAACCAGCAACTATAACAGTATAAACACCAACTCCTGTACAACAGAAAAAAAACCTAAATTAAAACTTATCATTTTCAAATAATAAGGAATCAATATTCAAATCAATGAAATGAAATGAAATAAAATATTTATTTGCAGGAAACATGGTAACAAACAATATTAGGTCTTATTAATATTAAATGGGTCACATATTTCGCCATAAGCATGCAAAAATTTACAACAACTGTTATAGCAGTAAAGTTACTAAAAACTCAGCGTTGCTTCCCTAGTAACTTTGCTTCACAAAAACCTTTGTGTTGCTTAAAATACACATAGTATTCATCAATAAAGATATAATAAAACTAATTTTGCCAATATACTATTAATTATATCCTCTCTAGTCTTTTTCTAAGTTCTATGCGTATTCTGGTCACGCGATATCCAAGATCCTCGTCTAGACAACACTCTGTAACCAAAACAAAATACACAAGAAACATGCTTTTGTAACATTTCTATATGTAACATTTTGACTTTACATCTTAATAAAGAAAGAAAGGGGGAAGATATGGTACGAACGCGCCTGGTACCATCAAACTAAGTCTAAAAACGCACCTGAATCAGTAGCTATAATTTTAAGCGTTGTTTTTTATTTATAAAAACCTATTTATTTTCTCCCACAAAGCTTAAAATTAGTTACAATATTTTATAATCATTTATGTAGGAGACTGGCGGCAAAAGTACGAGTACTCCAGCAGCTCTATTCGGTTACTTAAGCGCAAACACTATATGATAAAATCCATTAACTATGTCTATACATATATATCACGATATTAAAGTTCATATTTGCACGGACGCAGTCAAGGTCGAGCGCTTATAGGGTTGAGAATTGAATAATATATTGTCAGATACTAATAATAGTACGTCATTTGCGTCATAATAACACAATATTATTCAATTCTCAACTCTATAAGTGCTCGACCTTGACTGCGTCCGTGCAAATATCAATCTTAATAGCGTGATATATATAGTTAATGGATTTCATTATATAACGTTTGCGACATTAAATCACTAATTTAAAATAGGAATTCAAAAATTCTTATGAATATACCCGTATTACCTATATTATTATTATTATTGTAAGAAAATGACGTATAAAAGTCTGTGGATATAGACGCGGGACTGCCGAGTTTGATTACTGGTCGGGATACAATCATTGATTTGTGAAATTTCTTGAAATTAGGGGTAGGCGGTAGGTGGTAGGCGGACTTTCTTTTTCTATACTGAGCACGAAATGTGATATTGCGCCCACCTGATGGTAAGTGACGCGCAAGGTCCATGAATGTTAGCAACTGGAATCAGACACTCATAACTGTCCCCAACACTATGCCGGCTTGACTGGGCATGACGGCAATTCGAGTCTGATCCCGAAACGTGTGAATACACTTTACTGGGTTTATCGGCACGAACGGTGGATACTTCCCCGCCCCAGCAGACCAGGCAAATTATTTATTTATTTAAAAACTTTATTGCACAAAGTACAAAGGCGGACTTAATGCCCGTAGACATTCTCTGACAGCCAAACCTTAGGGACAAATTTGAACAAATATAGATGCAATGAAAGCAATGGTAAAATATACAATTAAAGAATGACTTAACATATATTATATACGTACTTATATAGTTTTATATATGTAATATATTATCAATATACTAAATACTAATACATACACAATATTATATATAGACATACATAAATACAAATTACCACCATCAGTCCGCCTACCACCTATTTGTTGTTCTCGTTGATTTTTACTTTCAAGGAGAACTAATATAAAGAGAAGTTTATATATAACTTTATAATAAGTTTATATATAAGTTAGAAATTTGAAATTGATCATGTTATGTAAGAACATTTGAATTACATAATTATTGTATTGTCTTGTAGTGTACACTGCTGTGGATTGGAATTCAGAACTGCTATCAAATAGTGTGTATATATCGTGCAATGGTTGTAATCTGTTTCTTGTACCTTGAATAAATAAATATTGTAAGCTTGCCATGGTGATATTTATATTAAAACAAGATTTTGACAAGCTTGAAACAAGATTTACTGAAAAAAAATCACTTGCCTTATAATCCCATACTATTGATACTTTGCAAAACTATGAGGTTAGTCTGTTGCTACTATTGGTTAATATTTTCCTCAGTCAATTCCCACTAGTACTTCTTAGTTAACAAAATTATCGACACTAATTTTCTATTTGCAACGTTCTCACTAATGACCTGCGGGGTTATTACGTATCGCATTATGATATTAATCAAACAATCCTTGCGAATAAATCCATACGCTTTGTCTGTCTGTATGTATGAGTGATATTTCTGCAATTAAACATTTTTACTTGTGAACTCAACTAAGAGCCATCAGTGACAATTGTGCCGTTATCATTTTCTGTACTTCTAAACTTATTATTATTATTATTGGTTAATAGGCTTGCAGCGCATTGCTGATATGCCTATATCAAGCACTGATGTAAAGTTAATAAATTGACAGTTATCACCATAGTCTATTTCGATTGTCACTAGCCACTTGTCCAGTTTGTTTTTAAAAGTGTTTACAGTTGAGGACTTTAATATGTCCTCTGGTATTTTGTTCCACATATTTATTACATACTTAATTGAGAAGCAGTCTTAAATTGAACTAATTCTCAGCAGGCCTTGCTCCCCCATCCGAGGATCTTAAATTGCTGACTCATTTCATCATTACAGCCCCTAGAACACAGCGTCCTAGGCCTCCACTGCTGGAGATGGGCCTTCCAGAAAATATATCTGACGAATTTGGCCTACACTCACCACGCTGGCGATTTTGAATGACAATTTATTAACGATTCCACAAGTTGGCATTAGTGGAACCGGGACCGACGGCTTAACGTGCTCTCCGAGGCCGGGAACTGTGGTGTTGTAAATCTATGACAAATGTACGTAAGAAAAGTGTATTTCTCATTGGTACATGCCGGGGGGGTTTGAACCGACCTTTGTAGGATTTAAGGAACGCGTTCTTACAACCGAGCCACCACCGCGCTTTGGACTAATTGGTGACTATTGTGACGCTATTTTTAAACATGTTTTCTTCTCGACTGAACTGAGACGCAGTCATTATAAACGTAATCCGCAGCAGTCCTGGCTTCCCATCCGAGGATCTTAATTTGATGACTAATGTGGCGTTCTCATTTTTTTGTACCCTTGAACTTAACTAAGATAGACTGCTTAGTTATTATAGAGAAGTATTTTTTTTCTAACTCTTTAAAATTTACGGGAAAAAAATAATTGCTCGTTAAATTTCGTACATTATCATTATGATATTGATACATTATCGTGTCATTACACAACACCTTTTGTTTTATTGTTTTCAATCAATTTAGTATTTTATAATAATAACTAAAAAAAAAACATAAAACTAAATATATAAAATCATCTAACATTCATTCGCATTCAATCATTCATTCGTTCCTTCAAACATACCTGCTCCATCCTCACATTCTATCCATCTCACTCACTTTCTGGTTCCTCTGATCCTTATGCTTATAGCCCTTATTACAGAAATTTGTATTTTTGTTTTTAGCCAGCCTGCAACTTGTGAGAATGGCTTCTGCCATTTTTCAGAAAGCCGTGAATATTATATAATACGAGTATATTTAGTATTTTATTGATTAAATTGTAAAAAAAAAAAAAAATCTTAACTTTTCGTGCAATGAAGTCTATCTCCCTGTTTTGCTTGATCCACGACTTTTTGACGTATATCCTGTATAATGTCATGCTCAATCCCAAAAAAAAAATGATGCTATAGACGATTTAAATTGGGTTAACTAGTGACTAGTTGTCGAAGAGATACATAATAAGGCCGCTGTTCACGATCATCAAGAAAAGATTACCATCTCGACAACTGAATTCTATATGCGATTATGCTCCCTATATGTGTATAGTTAAGGGCCACATTAGTGATTGATATGAAGATGTGTTTTGATAGATTGGGATGTTTACAGTGAAACCTCGTTAAAGGAGAAAATAAAAATCTATTTTAGGAAAAACTGTCAATTTGGCGTTTGGAAGCACGATTTTATTTATTTATAAACCTTCGCTCAAATAAACTTTAAAGTTTTGTAAATATAAGGGCGAACTTAACTTTTATATAAATATATATAATTTTAGTTATATATAAGAGATGTATGCCAAATTGTTATTTTTATGTATAAATTTAGATATTAATGTCTTTCTGTATTTATTACAAATGTTTGGTTGGCAAACTTACTACTTATTTATATCACTGTATTTTGTAAAATGTTTTGTCTGTTAACTGTTTTTTGTATCTTAACAAATAAATAAATAAATTAATGCTTTTCATTATTTTATAACAGCTAACCTTTGGAAGTGTGGTAACAAATTGTAGGGGTGTATGTATATGTATCTATTCCTATCCACTCCTCGACCAGATATTCAAATTCTTTTACTGTTACTGCAGCATCACTCTGGAACTCCCTTCCCCTTTCCCTTCGCACTCTTCAAACTGCAGGCTCCTTCAAAAATAATCTATACTCTAACTTTTTATCTATACAAAATATTCGTAGTTAACCTCATTCCTATTCCGTATTATGAAAAAAAAAAAAAAAAAACATTTAAGTGTATGTATTCTATGTAAATGTTACCCTTTCAGTAAGTATTATGTGTAGTGTATTGTATGTGTGTATTATGTATGTATAGTATGTATTGTTGTTTATGTAGTTTATTATACCAGTAATATAATAATATTTGTAAGTATTAGTATAAATTAATATTTTATAGTATCTCTCATTATCTATCATTTATATATTTTTTGGCACTCTGCCTGTAATTGGTTACTTTTCACAAAGGTTAGCTGGTAGAAGATGCCTCAAGGCATAAAGCTCGCCTATGCGCTTAGTTTTAAGTTATTTAACTTTGTGCAATAAAGAATGTTTATTATTATTATATGTAAATTTATATACGAGAATGTGTGTGTGTATGTCTATATCAGCGTGGGTCCGGTAAAAGGCTGAACTTTTTATAATACGCTGTTCTAGCCGTATGTGACACGGGCTAACAATAAGTACTACAATAGTAGATTAGGACTATGAATACTGGCTAAAAAGTGCAAATATTTTTTTGGAAATTGCGTATTTTCTACTAGGTATCTTTATTTTCTTTTACTGAAAAGGTAATATTAACGAAACATAAGTTTCTGGAGATAGTAGTTCTAAAATTTTAAAACAAAAAAATCTATAGTAGTATCATACACTCCTAGACAGTGTTCATGGTACTATCAAGACATTCTATTAGTAGAGATTTTAAAGTTTTTTTTATGTTATAATTATTTACCTACCTACCTACTATTTTTTATTAATAAAGTAAATCATCACGATCGTATCCCTTGTGTGTGGTCAGAAACCACGCTTATAAAGAAGCGGGCTCACGTTTAGCCAACTTTACTATAGGTCCATCATGACAAGTGGCAAGCTCGTTGATGTCTCTAACATACCAAAATCGAGAGATAACATAAATAAATTATTGTGTCTCGACCAGGAATCGAACCTAGCACCTCCGCATCTAATATGGCCGTAGTATTATAAACATTATAGTAAGTCTAGTTTTAAGTGGTGACATAATTGCAAATGGCAAATACTTTTAACGAGAACAACAAATAGGTGGTAGGCGGACTGATGGTGGTTATTTGCCTAGTCTGCCGGGGCGGGAAAGTATCCACCGACCGTGCGAATAAACCCAGTAAAGTATATACACACGTTTTGGGATCAGACGGGAGTTGCCGTCATGCTAAGTCAAGCCGGCAAGGTCACATATCGTGCTAGTATAAAAAAAAACATTTGACATCCAAAAGTGTGGTGTTCGATTATTATTATATGTATTCGATTGTCCTAATGACGATGTACCGTCTGTGGTCTGTGGTAAGAGCTGCGTAGGAACACGTCTCATGACAAGTGGCACGCTCGTTGATGTTTCTAACATACCAAAATCGAGAAATAACATAAATAAATTATTGTGTCTCGGCCAGGAATCGAACCTAGCACCTCCGCATCTAATTCCTCTGGATTTAGCTGCTAGATAACGAAGGCAGTATTTTATATTAATAAATTACTGAAATAAGCTACGTAACAAACAGGACAGTAAAAAAATAAGACACCACATTCGTGTCCACATAGGTTTAACTGTAGTTGTAAATCGCTGCTGTAGAATAGCAAGTATAGGAGAATCCCTCGGGCGAAACCGCGTCCGGCTCGGCAGCCGCACCAATTAGACGTGGGGGCTGGGGAGGAAAGGGGGAAGAGACAAGCATGGGCAAGTCTTAGTGGACACTAATATCATGGAAAATAATTGGGTTTACGTTTAAGGGTAGTGCCGATAAATGTCATATAATAAAACCTCATTTGTCAACGGCTCCTCCACACGGATATGCGAAATTGGTATTATTGGTTGTCAACTCGGGAAACTCGAAAGTCATTAATGTTGCCATTTGAAATATTTTCCAAACAATGGTATTTAATATTGTATCACACGCACATCGCATTTGATTTGCACCTTAAATAAGTGCAGACCGGCCTGTGTTCCCCATTTTTTTTCCTCCTAGACCTTTCAACTATTGAATAGACCTCCACTGCTGGAGATGGGCCTTCCAGAACATAAATCTGAAGAATTTGGCCTACACTCGCCACGCTGGCCAGACGGCTTGTCGAGGATATGATGTCAATTTTTTTGACAAATTATTAACGATTCCACAAGTTCGTATTAGTGGAACCGGGACTGACAGCTTAACGTGCACGGGAACGGTGGTGTTGTAAATCTATGACAAATGTACGTAAGAAAATGTATTTCTTTTTGGTATATGCCGGGTGGGTTTGAACCGACCTTTGTAGGATTTAAGGTACGCGTTCTTACAACCCAGCCACCACCGCGCCCATTGTTTCCCCAATACTATCTATAAATATGAAAAGATCGTAATATCATTACCAGGGACCAAAACAAGACTTGTCCGCAGCATCGTATTTTCCATAATCCTATATGCTGCCGAAACCTGGACCCTCAAAACATCTGATCGTAACCGCGTCGACGCCTTTGAGATGTGGTGCTGAAGTCGTATGTTGCGCATTCCGTGGACAGCGCGGAGAACCAATGTATCAATACTCAAGGAGCTCAAAGTCACTACCAGGCTCTCTTCTATTTGCTTGCAGCGAGTGCTTGAGTATTTTGGTCATATAGCACGAAGAAGTTCGGCCAATCTGGAAAAGCTGGTGATCACGGGCAAAATTGAAGGCAAGAAACCCCGTGGCCAAACGTTGGTCTGACCAGATCCAAACCATACTTAACACCCCAGTCCAAAATGCGCTGCATCGTCCGAGACAAAGTGATCCATGGAGGGGGTCACG
Source organism: Tinea semifulvella (assembly GCA_910589645.1). Taxonomy (NCBI): domain Eukaryota; kingdom Metazoa; phylum Arthropoda; class Insecta; order Lepidoptera; family Tineidae; genus Tinea; species Tinea semifulvella. The sequence continues at coordinate 4,669,879 of OU342620.1, forward strand.
ACCCTCAGCATTGAGGAAAACGACGCAAGGAGGAGGATCTATTACCTGCGGCCGTAGTATTATAAACATTACAGTAAGTCTTGTTTTAAGTGGTCTTATTTTTATACAAATATTACTATGGCATGCTTATTAGTTTTGGCATTTGACATCATTGCAAATGGCACATACTTTCAACGAGAACATCAAATAGGTAGTATGTGGACTGATGGTGGTTATTTGCCCAATCTGCTGGTCCACCGATCGTGCGAATAAACCTAGTACAGTGTATCTACACGTTTCGGGATCAGACTCGAGTTGCCGTCATGCCCAGTCAAGCCGAAAAGGTCACATATCGTGCTAGTATAAAAAAACACTTTTGACATCCATTGGTGTTCGATTATTATTATATGTATTCGATTGTCCTAACGTACGATGTACCGTCTATGGTAAGAGCTGCCTAGGAACACGTATCGGCGCTAGTAATTTAAATATAAATTGTTACAACGGTAATCAAATAGTGAGCGACATTAAATTGATAATCTTGCGTGATCGGAGACTCCACTATCCACTCGTTCCGAATCATGCTCAGAGCACTTGGAATGAATATGTCAGTAGTTACGAATCAAATATCGCGATTTGGATGCCCAGAGAGTGATATTAATTCGGAACGGACTAAATTACATTTTTATTCCTATCACAATAGTTTTTTTTTTAATGAAAAGAACTTAAATTGCGGATCACCACATCTTTGAGTACAAAATTAACAAACTCACCTCTCTCGACTTTTTCAGCTTCCTATGTGTAATATTTTTATTATTTTAACAATAAATTATAAACAAAATAAACTATGTGCACTACAAATAAAACTAAACAATTAAAAAGTAAAATTATAACCGTCCCATATATATGTAATTAATATTAATATTATATGTAGTCTTTTATTTCTGCTTGAAAATGGCGCGCGACATAGTGACATTAATGACAAACAACTGACAGCGCAAGGAATGATGTCATTTGTGATGTCACAAAGCTTTGGCAAAACAGTTGATGCACGTCTTGGGTATCAGTCTAAAGTATTTCATATCATGAATATGTGTCAAATTATTTAATACTTTGGAACGAATCTTATTTAAATAAGTTTGATAAACAAATTTGTTAAAAAAATTACTAAACTAACTGATTTTTTTTTAACTAATTACAAACACAAGAAAAAATACATAAATATTAGCCGAAAATATAATAAACACGCTTCAAGAAGGTTTCAAAGCACGTCGCTATGTATCTTGAGTGTGACAGTTCTATTTTTTGAGCGTAGTGTCGTGACGAGGCGTCCCTCCGTTTGACAGCTCAAAGGAATAGTTGAGTGGAGGAGCGAGAGAGTAGACATCGCGTTTCTCTTACTATGGTATCACATGTCTAGCTCAGTATATAATAATAATAATCCCAGCAGTGGCCAGCACCTAACACCATTAGTTTACCTTCCTCTTCTTGCCAATTACGTGGCAGAACCGCGGCGCTCGCGTTCTCTAATAAAATTCCGCGCGAAACGACCAAACCGTACTAAAACCCACTTCTCTAGGTTATTTTCCATTTGTCTATACATTTGTGTCCTTATTTGACCGTGACACAAATTAAAAAAAAAAAAGAAAACAAAGATTCTTTGACAATATACTATCAACATAAAGTGCGGTTGATCCCCGTAAGAATCGCGTTTATGGGAACTCTTCCAGTTTTTAGAACTCAATACTTCTGAGCAATGGGTGGGCGTGACTTAAAAAGAACGTTTCTGACTTCATTCAGCTGGCCGTCGATCCTAATCCACTTGATTATGAATTATAGTCTCCTTTAAAGGGTATGGCATGCTTTAAATAAATATTTCATAAGATTGGCAGTGACGGATTATCCTATAAAGAAAGTTTAATCGATAACTGGCTACAAAGTGTAAAGGAGTGTATTGAGGGCAATGGAGATCAAAACCTTATTTTTAAAAAATACCATTATATTAATGTAGTCGTATATAATAACGCACACTCCAGTAATAAATGTTATACGTAATAAAAAAAAACGATGTTTAACAATATTTATGGCAACATTCATTTATTTTCCTTTTCGCTACAACGGCTGTTTCCCACCAGTTTTGCATAATTATTAATTACTTTAAACTTAATATCTCACTTAAATTATTGTTGTTTTATTTAAGGTCACGCTTAAGACAAGCTTTGTTAGATAGAACCTTTATAGTATTTATTAGTGGGACATACGGGCACTTTGAGGTCACAAAAAGGGGTTAGAAAGGAGCAAATGTCATCGGAAGGCACCCGTCCACTTCGCCACGTACCTGACTCATATCGGCGGTTAATTAACCTGCGTCCGCTCAAGTAATAAAAAGGACGCTATCTTTACCGAACGAGATCGTGCTTTCACAGCTGATTTCTTTAGAGTAGGGTTGTGGAAAATCTTTTTACCTGCCTTCAAAATACCGGCTTACCAAGATGCTATTCTCTTACTTAGTCGCAAACGTTATTAGTGGATTTCGTTATTTAAGTCAGATATTGCGTCATAATTACTAATTATTATTTAATTCTCAACTCTATAAGCGCTCGACCTTGACAGCGGCCGTGCACATATCAACTTTAATAGCGTGATATGTATAGATAGTTAACGGATTCCATTATATAACGTTTGCGCTTAAGTAACAGAATCGAGCTGCAGGTTATAGGAATGGGGAATTACAATGCGTACGACAGATGTAAGTCTCCAAATACTCGTAGGGATATTGGCTACGGTATGGGGATGAATTTTTTGGCCTGTTTGGTTTGGAACAAAATTTCCATGAAAATTGATAGACTTTCTCAAAAGAAACTAAAAATGTTTTTATTTATTTATTTATTTAAGGACAACCAGTGGTCGGTTACATTATTGCTTACTTAAAAACTAGGACATAAATTCAACGACAAATGTACCACCTTTAGGTGCCACAACATGCACAAAATACAAGTGGTATATATATATATATATATATAATTATATATATATAAATAATTAAAAAAATATAAAATGAAATGAAATTAAATTAAATTCTAAGTTTAGACATACAAAAAGCTTAATAAAAAAATGAACCACGTCTTAAAAACATAAAATAAAATATTGTACTTAATCTAATTTAATATTAATAGGAACAATGTATCTTAACATATAACTTAAATTTTGAAAGCGAATCGTTGAACATATCTATTTCTTGACCAATCTCTTTATATTTTTTTGATAATCTAGATACAGGAGAGCTTTGTTTAAGATTAGTTCTGGCTTGAGGTGGGCGTAGTAGTGCAGTAGGATATCGTGGCAGTCGGTTTGGAATTCAGATTTTAAATAATTTTAATAGTTGTGGACAGTCTATTTGGTTTCTAAATAGTTTATATAGAAAACTCATATCGAGAATGTGTCTACGAACTATTAAACTGTCGATGTTAAAATGTTGAAGTTTGTCATGGTAAGTCAGAAGCTTATTAGGTATTTTCAAATTGTACGATAAATGCCGTAGGAATCTTTTTTGTAAGCGCTCGATACGTAAGTGGTGGACAGTATAATTTGGTGACCATACTACACTGTAATATTCAATAATACTTCTAACAAAGGAATTGTAAATTAGTATTTTAGTTTTTGAATGCTTAAATACTTTCCCGTTTCTTATAATAAATCCTAGCATGTGTAAAACCCTCTTAAGTTATATGTATGTATTAGTATGTAATTATTAATAAGTGTGTATATGTTATCTGCATTAAAACTCTTCAAGGTTATTTAGTATTGCACCTACCTTATGTACTTACTGCTCTCGTTGTCCCGAAGGTTTGACCGTCATAGAATGTCTAGCGGCATTAGATCAGCATTTATACTTTGTGCAATTAAGTTTTTGAATAAATAATTAAATAGTACTAACCCGGGATAATTAGCGTTGGTGCAAGTCGTCTTAATATACACAAATTTTCAGAAGAGAAGAGAAATTTATACGAGTACAAAAATGTACTTTTAAAAGCTCTCGTAGCAAAAACTTCGGTCAACTTTCGTATGGCATTGACACGGCAAAAAGTTGTCTGAAAACGATCAGGGCCGTAGATGGCTGGCTGCCAGTGATGTCAGCATCCGGTGGACACAAAGCCAGGTTCACACACACATATTGTTATCGCTGTAGGTATTCCATAGACGTTTGTATAGAGTATTTTTTAACACCCAACCTTTACTTTATTTTTAATAATTATATAGATTTACATATTTAATAATAATAATAAAACTTTATTTCAGAATATAAATTCCATAACAATTTTTAAAGAATCTTATAATATCTAGTGCTAGTAAAGTAAAGTATCATCACGACCGTTTCCCTCTCGGGGTGGTCAGAAACCACGCTTATAAATAAGCATTTTCACATTTAGCCAACTTTACTATAGGCCAATCATGACAAGTGGCAAGCTCGTCGATGTCTCCAGCATACCAAACTCGAGAAATATCACAAATGAATATTAATTAAATGTATTTTTATTTACATTAATAAATATTATTGTGTCCCGACCAGGAATCGAACCCGGTACCTCCGAGTCTAAACCCACGGACTTAACCGCTAGACCACGGAGGCAGTGCTAGTAAAAATACAAAATTATAATACAAAAAATAATATTTAAAACTAATCTAACCTAACCATTGTACCATCGTATAAAAATCTATTATTATGAATAAATATATCAATTTGAATAATATATGTATCATTTGGATGTAAATGTTCATAGGATTCTGTAAATAAATAAATAAATATTTGACCGAGAGTATTCAAAACCTGTCATTACATTTGTCAATAGTTGATACTTTTTTTTTTAAAGAAGCTGAATTGATAAATCGTCAATGATACGCCTCCGACTTACCGTGAGGCCTCCTAAGGAGACCCCAAGGCGCCTACGGACTAAAACCCTATAAACTGTCTCTCTCTCTGTTGGCCCTGTGTTCCTTAACAGCTAAGTCTGAGTCGTGGCTACGGAGTGAAGTCACTTGACACTTTTTATTGCTGCATTAACTATTTAATGCAGCAGATATGTCTATGTCGATGGTATTCGAAGCATAAAATCGCTTGGGAACACTGCAGGCTTGACCCGGCTTCTGAAGGTGGGTTTAGACTGAACTAACACAAATCGGTTGTGGCTCGGTGGTAAGAACGTAACATCCTAAAGATATACGGCTTGTACCAATGAGAAATACACTTTTCTTAAGTACTTTTTTACAGCAGCTATAATTTATGTGACATTTTAATAATGTTTTAGCTTATAGTATGACAATGCCACTTTACAGCAGCTATAATCTTAGTGACATCCTCATAATTGTTTTCGTCTTAGCTTGTAGTATGACAATGCCTCATTACAGCAGCTATAATCCTTGGTGTATTTATTTTATAATTGTGTATGTCTTAGTTTATAATATGACAATGCCTATTTACAGCAGCTATAATTTTAAGATTATAATTATGTATATTATGGGTTGTAATGTGCTGCTCCAAATACAAGCTATTTCCCAGAAAATAAGCTTTTTGTTATATTGATAAATTTTTTTTGACATGTAAAAGCGCAGAATACATTATATTTATTGTCCTATGCCTACTTACAAAATACTTAAAATAAATAAAAATACATTTGTCATAGATTTATAATACCACCGTTCCCGTGCCTCGGAGAGCACGTTAAGCCGTCGGTCCCGGCTTCACCAATATCAACCTGTGGAATCGGTAATAAATTGTCATTAAAAAAATTACAACAGACCCTCGCCAATCCCCGTCTAGCCGGCGCACGATGTAGGATTTTGCAAATCTAGGGAGACAATTTTCATAAATAAAGAAAAAAAATATAACCCAAACAACGCCTCATAGTCATACCTGAATAAACTATTAAATCGAAAGAGTACAACAATCATAGGCGCACGCATTTTTTTTATCTTTAACTGAAAACAGAACTCTCCTCAGAGCAAATGTTTAGTTGTCACCTTACGCCCCATTGTAACGGTTGTCTTGTGTGAATACGTGCTCGAATTACTTGTTTTTGCTACGGATATCATGTTTTCAGGTTTGTACAATTTAATGATTAGTTTTAAATAGACCTAATTAGAACTAAAAGTTACTAAATACTTCTTGAGTTAAAATGGATTTTTTTCTAAAAAAATCCTAAAATTGTTAATGTAATTAGGCTGCCAAAACTTTTAGCTTAGGCTGACACAATAGCATTTTTGACGTCATAACAGACCCTTGCTGAATCCTATTAAAGCTGTTTTAGCTGCAACTATTTGCGGTTTTATAAAATATGTCTGTTATTGCAGGTAGACTACTAACTGTGTCGAGAAAAGAGTCTATAGTCAGCGACCAAGATTTACAGAGTACAACTGCAAATCAAAATGCAAAAAAAGCGGGAAGACCAAAAAAAATATTTTGACTTAAGCAACTCGAAGACAAGCATATGTAGAAATTTAACACAACCTTCTCCTGTCTTCTAACCCAGTAATAACAAGCCTGTTGATAGAAGAAAACACGACGCGCTCTTCATCCTGAGGTTAATAAATTATTAAAAACACCTGCATATACAGAAACAGTATTTTCCGGATCTGAACAAAATTAAAGAACGAAAAGGAAAGTGATTCATTAGAATAAAGATTTAGGTTCAATAATACTTTAATATTTAATAAATATATAATATTGGAAACAACTATATTTTTTTAAAATTCTTATCGTGTAATTTCGTCCCGCTAAATTTGCGAAATCTTACACTGTGCGGCGTGGCACGTGTAGGCCAAATTCTTCAGATATATGTTCTGTAAGGCCCATCTCCATGCAACAGTGGAAGTATAGAACGCTGTATTCCAGGGGCTGTAATGATGATTATGAATAAAGAGACCAAATGAATACCAACGAGCAAACATGAGAATATCAAAAACTTATAATTCTGCCACATGCTTGATTGATGTCCACGCGAACGAGTGCTCCATGCTCATCCGTCAATTATAAGAAACCACTTCGAAGCGAACATCAAGCGAGTCTGGGTTTTACCAAAACGATATCTCAGCAATTGTAGAACTACGAAATAATTATGTTTACACCAAAACAAGTTTTGATAAAGAGCAGATAGAATGATCATTCGCCGGTTTGGTCTAAACCCACCTTGAACTATTTGCAGTAACCACGTAAGCTTCTTATGTATGTATTTATGTGTGCTATATGCTACTGTATTTTTAGGTAATATATCCCTAGCAGAAGTTGTGCAGGAATACGACTATATATTTTTTTATTCAGCTAGGCGCTACAATCATCAAACGGACGTATTCAGCTAGGATTCTAGGCAACATTCGTGAAACTTCAAAACATGCTCTCATCGTCTATACCACAGTGTCTTAAGACCGAGAGTCTGTTTGTCCATTTTGACAAATGACAAATTTTGATTTTGACGAAAACATAAATGATCTACACTCGCAGCTATTCGCCGAATTGCGGCATGTTCGCGGCGCGGATCATTAAATAGTCAATCGCGATTTTATCTAACAGTACCTGCGATCAGAAACCCCATCGTTTGTTCAAAAGGATAACAACGTACCAGATTATATCCGGGTTGATCCCGTCGTACGATTAATTATAACTTTTCATAAAGTTACCGATAACCGAATTAATTTTAAGTAACTCTGTAACAACCGCCTCAGGCTGTAATCCATAAACCGTGCTTGGACTTAGCCTAAAATATGCTTACGAAAATTAATTATTTATCTACTTATACCGAGCGAGAAATCAGGCCCAGTTGCACGAAAGTGTCCGTTAAAGTTAGATTTAACGGCCACTTTGACAGTTACATTCAAAGAACCAAAGATTTTATATAGAACTCGTCCCATATGATATTTAAATTTTGTGTTATTATATACCGCATGTCATTGTCAAAAGAGCAAATATTATTTTTAAGCTTCATGTGTCATTAGTAGAACCTCTTTTTGAAATGAATAGGTGAATAATGCCGCGTCTGAAAATCGCGATGTCCATCGTGATAAATACCCAAAGGCTGTGGAGTGTTATTAATGATTGATGTCGCCCACAAGCTAGAAACGAAATAGAGAGAGAAAGAATTACGTAAGTCAACGTTCGCGCGATCGTCGACCTCTTGCTACCTACTTGATTAGGCTGTGTATGGTGGCGATATTTTTAGGAAAACTTCTCTGCACCGTAACTTAAGATTTTATTACTGAAAAATAAAAATAAAAAATACGTAGTTCATTATTTTTATTCCAGATTACAATATAAAAAATTTGCTCTTAAACAAATTCCAATTTTTTTTTTTTTTAAAGACGGTGAATCGATAAATTATCAATGATACGCCCTCAGCCTGAAGGGCCGGCGCGTGAGGACGCATGCCCTGCGCCTACGGACTAAAACCCTATAAACCGTCTCTCTTTCACTGTTGGCCCTGCGTGCCTTAACAGCTAAGGCTACGGAGTGAAGGCACTCGTTCGCCGCGTCTATAAATTCAACGCAGTATTATTAATGTTTATTTATTTAAAACTTTATTGCACATAAATTACAAAGGCGTGACATAATGTCGCTTGACATTCTCTGCCTGTCAGACCTTCGGGACAACGACAACATTTATGTGAGGTAGGTGCAATATATTTATTAAAATTAAATATATTAAAAATATACGTCTATAAAATATTATTTATTGCTTATAATAAATGTTCATCTGATCGTAGCCGCGTCGACGCCTTTGAGATGTGGTGCTGGAGGCGTATATTGCGCATTCCGTGGACAGCGCGGAGAACCAATGTATCAATACTCAAGGAGCTCAAAGTCACTACCAGGCTCCTTCTATCTGCCTGCAGCGAGTCCTTGAGTATTTTGGTCATATAGCACGAAAAAGTTCGGCCAATCTGGAAAAGCTGGTGATCACGGGTAAAATCGAAGGCAAGAGGCCCCGTGGCCGAAGCCCGATACGTTGGTCTGACCAGATCCGAACCATACTGAACATCCCAGTCCACAATGCGCTGCATGCCGCCGTGTGCAGACCCGGATGGCGCAGCATCGTCCGAGACAAAGTGATCCGTGGAGGGGGTCACGACCCTCAGCATTGAGGATAACGACGCAAGGAGGAGGATCATTAATGTATTGTAAAATTATTGGATAATTTAATAAAAAGTGTGGCATACTCTGTTATTTAAAAATTGTCAGTACCGATTAATTATTCATAGAATCAATGAGTCTGAAATTTCACATATCAAGCTCAGTAATAGAAGAAACCTTAAGACATTATTCCAGCAAACACAGAGAGTGCAATAACACGTGGAAATATAAAAGCCCCCTGAAAGCTCATCAAGTGACCAGCAATCGTATGTCCAATTTAAAAACCCACTAACTGAAAAAGTCAATAATAAAATGCTGTTACTTTAAGACTTTTTTTTTTATTATTTAAATTTTATTTTAGAAGTTCTTGTTAAGTCAAGTATTGTTATTTTTTATTTATTTTAGAATTAGGTATGTACCAAGGTGCATTTGCCCGCATGAAATGAAATTAAATATTTATTAGGCAGATAAAAAACAGTTAACAAGGCTCCCCACTAGTGTTTGGCCTGCAGGGGGCCTGAAGGTAATTCCAGATAGTTCCTACCACTAGACAAAGTTAAGTTTAGAATAAAAGTAATAATACTAGTATTCTTAAAACTACTGTATGTGTAATATAATATAATATAATAATAATTGAGTAATTGATTAATTAATTTATTTATCTAGAGTTAATAAGGTTTATAATCCCATCTACGTTACAGGGCGTACGTGAATAACAGTGCACACGGCACCAAAAAACTACTTGCGGGCACTTTGATTTTCGGTTGCTAAACATTACCTTATATGGTATGTCGTCCCTCATTGGTCGAAACTATTAACTCATTGAAGGGCTGTTAATGTAATGGGTTACAGCCCCACATTAATTATTATTTAAATAATAATTATTAAAATATCAGGCAGTGTTCGATTTAAGAAATGTTAGCATGAAAATACCACTTTAGCACAAGTCGTTCGTTAAATGAAAATTCTAACATTTGATGCTAATTTCGTATGTCAGTACCGTGTTAAAAGGAGGGTTATTGATGTTACTTTTTGACAGATAACATTAACATATAAAATGGCTTGTTTACCATTTTATATACTTTATAGTTTTCTATTATATTTGTTAAAAAGGTATTTTAAACGATTTTTAGTAATAAATTCAAAGACCATAATAATATCATGTGTGTTGGATGCCATGGTATGATAAAACATGAAGGAAAATTCTTGTCATAAAGTAGCCTCACCGCTCGTTTTATTTAAGCAATGTTATCATTGTTAAAAAAAGTGGTATTTCTTAACAAAAACGACATTTCGCGCTGGTTTATGAAGTTGCTACGAGATGTTGGAAATGCTATAAAACGAACGCGGGGTTATAATCTAAATTAAATATTAATAAAAAATAGGTACTTGTGTAAAAACTATTAATAGGTATTTAAATCGGACAGCCGAGCTTTAGAACAATAAAAGCAAACGAGGCGACCGCGATAAACTCACCCTGGACTATAAACCTGGTTTAACACGATCAAGTTTAAATCTAAAAATTAACCTACTTTATTTTGTCAATATGGATACTTATGAAAGTTGTCGACACATCACTGAAACTGAGGAGAAGGAAACCTAAAATTGTGATGGAGTGAATGCATTATTCCCTCGCCAGTGTAGGCCAAATTCTCCAAAAATCTTCTCACCTTTGTAATCGTGCGTTTTGACCCCGTTAGACTTTTTCTTATGGGGTTTTCATATGTCGCAGATATATGTGAATAAGCTGCATACTACCGCGGTCCTCAAAGCCAACATAACCTATGCCATCAATCAATTTAAAAAAAAAAAAAAAAAAAAAAAAAAAAAAAAAACAGCCTGATTTATGCGCCAGAGTCATAGAAAATTAGACATTTCGGATGCACTCAGACAAGCCGTGGCGGACATTTGAGTGATGTCATATTCCACACATAAATAGGTATTTCAAACGATTAAAAAAAATCGATGATATCTCATACACACTTTGTTTTGTGTAAACTTTAAGCCTATCTTTAAGTGCTTAATGAAAGACCCTATAAAATAATGTTTTGTTTTATAATAGGCCATAAAGGCTACTGTGGTAATGTGGTGGTCGCCTATGGTGCATCGCACTTCTAAATTTAGTTTTAAGTAGAAATGCATGTGTGATGTTAGCACTGTTGACTACCCTATTATAAATAAATAAAATAGGATAGTTAAACAATTAAATATCCACGTGAATAGTGAAATACCAATAGCGATATGTCAGCATTGCACCAACGCATTGGTGAATGCAGAGAAACTATTTAGCCATCCTCTCCGCATCTACAAGCGCAATCTACAATTTCTCAGTAAGACGGTCTACCGCAGAACATCCTTTGTGAGTCGCCAGCTAGGAGCTCCCATTGCGCGCGTCCCAATTCCTAAATCACACAGACATACATAACAACATACCCCAATTCTACTTAAGCAAAGGTGTCTAAAATGAGGTTCGTCGGATTTTTTTGACAGTTGTGGTTTTCTGATAAATATATAAAGCTTTGCATTCCAATATTATGGTATTCTACTAATTATTTGACGTATCTTTGTTCTTACATACATACATATCTTCACGCCAGATCCCTTGCGGGGTAGGCAGAGACAATTGAGCGCCATTTGACACGATCACGACATACTTCTTTCGCTTCGTCGACATTCATTAACCTCTTCATACATGCCCTTTGGTTACGAAGACTTTTTAATGCACCTTCAGTCAGTGTTTTATTTATTTGATCGTGATATGTGAGTCTCGGTCTGCCTGGGCCTCTTTTACCCACAACTTTCGCATTATATATCTGGTTCGTCAATCTTTCATCGCTCATCCGTTCAACATGCCCGAACCATCGTAGCATGCCTTTCCTTATTTTTGTCCCTATGCTTTCCTTCATACCAACCCTTTTCCGTATTTCGACGTTACGTATGCGGTCCGCCAAAGTGATGCCACATATCCGCCGCAACGACCGCATTTCTACGTCGTGCAGATCTTTGTTTTTGATTATTTAAATCCAATTGAGCGGTCTACGAACAAACGTTGCTTTTTGTGTGTGTTGGCAACCTCCTAAGTCTTTATTTAATCTTTAGGGCCGACGCGGGTGGGGGTCGCTCGACTCCTCGAGTTTAGGCGTATTAAATTATATTTTTGTAAAATAATACATTTGCAAGTCCAAAAGCTATGTGAAATATGACAAGATGTGTTTTGGCATTTCGTGTCAAAAGTCTTATTGAATTTTATATTTTTATATGCAATGATGTGTCCACTACATTACTCCCACCAGTTATCGGGGCTAAATCCTTGGAAATAACTGAAACACTAGTTTAGGCGTATTAAATTATATTTTTGTAAAATAATACATTTGCAAGTCCAAAAGCTATGTGAAATCTGACAAGATGTGTTTTGGCATTTCGTGTCAAAAGTCTTATTGAATTTTATATTTTTATATGCAATGATGTGTCCACTACAGCTCCATCTGACTTCTTTTTTCATACATACATACATATCTTAGGTAGGCAGAGACAATTGAGCGGCACTTGTCACGATCACGACATACCTCTTTCGCTTCTTCAACATACATCAACCACTTCATACATGCCCTATTGTTTCGATGGCTTTTAAATTCACCTTCAGCTATTGTTTTAATTATCTGATCGTGATAGTGAGTCATGGTCTGCCAGGGCCTCTTTTAACAACAACTTTCGCATTATATATATGGTTCGTCAATCTCTCTTCGCTCATCCTTTCAACAGCACAAATGGTATTAGACATGTATTTTTTTTAAATATTTTAAGTACAATATCTCGTCATTCTTTTTCTGGAGTTGGAAATCTCCCTTACACAGTAGTAGGGTATGAGTATTTATTTTTGGCCCTAAACCAGTGAGTTACCATACTGTAGGACTGTTGGTCCGATTGGTCCTGCTTATATTACGTCCGTGTAAAATTAGGGATATTGCGGATGCCGAGCGAAGCGGACAGCCTTCTGACCGCTACCTACACGTAAGGATTTTAATTAGGAATTAACTATTCGGCTAATGGATCCGGGCTTATTGATTTGTAGATTTTTACTCCTTACCGCTTTTTACTCCTGTCTTGATTCTGACTATATTACGAGTGTATAACTATTAAAGTTAAAAATGTCGTTGATTGTTCCAGCTGACGCGGACGGCTGACCTTTTAAATAAAACACATAAGCATGTTATGTTGATGCTTGCGTGTGTCTCGAAGGTCATTGTCAGTTTTCAGGTTCGCATGGTGTGGCGTGTCCGGTGGTCGTCCCTTCAGTCATTGCAGTTGTAGCACGTGTGTCGGCTCCGGGTATAAGACTCTAAGGGCATGCTTGAGCGGCTTGCGTCCGTGATCGGATGCAGCTGTGGGAGCCTGGGACCTCTGCCAAACACGTTCAATTTATTGTTCTTAAATTAGCAGAAGTTTTTGCGTTTTGTTGACTTTCGAGTTGCACGTGCCTGATGGGTTACGGCTGTACCAGCTATTGTAATCTCATTGGTACTCATAGCTAAATTTAAAACGTTATTAATTGATCGTTGTGGTGTAGTTCTGTATATGTTTTATTTTGTAAATCTGATATAACTGTTTTCCTTGCAGATTCCTTTCTCAGTCAGATTAAACATTAACAGGTCACTGGAATATGCTAAGCTGCTGGTCTTCTGCTAACAGCTTACTCATAGTATCACTTTGCTGCTTAGTCTTCCACTAGCAGGAGTAGAATTATTCAAAATAATTAAATTAATGACTTTTCATAAATGCCTGTAATAGGTTTACGTGAATAAATATATTTTGACTTTAACTTAGACTCAACAGCAGCAGATCTCAGCCTACACACTACAGTGCATACACAATAATATTGCACATAATTTCTTAATATTGAGCAATGATCGATAAAAGTAGGTAGGTATCTAAGAATTAGGAGGTCCAAAAACCTTGAAAAATACATTATATAAAGATGAGATAGGGACTAATCAGAATGGACAACATAATAATACGTAAAGTATGTTTCTAGAGCAGGCAAAAAAATGGTCAACAACTGAAAGTATTAGCATCGAAATAAACGATACGTATCGCTCTCTATCGCTTACGTTTACCGCGTTTAGTGGTACAGGGCGTAGTGATCCATGCGCTCATACAGAGATGACAAACCAGTTTATTTGAGGTTAATTGTGATTGTTCGGCACACTCGGAAACAAATAATATAAGGTAACTTCCATAACACAAGTAGCTTGGTGTGGAGTTAGCAAGTACACTGTAATACATCTTTGTACGACTAACAAATAGTAGCTTAGTTATAGATTTAAAGTGTGTAGTATATGTAGTTGGCTTATATGTAGTAAGTATATGTAATCGAGTTAATTTTAAGTTTTTATGCAATAAAGTATTTAAATAAATAGCCTTAGGTACTGTATTATGTTATTAACTGGATCTTATGTAATACAATTATCGACCGCCTCCGTGGTCTAGTGGTAACAAACGTTGCCGTGAACTCGGGAGGTCGTGGGTTCGATTCCCACCGGGGGCAAGTTGTACATTGTATAATTTGTCTCGGTCTGGGTGTTTAAATGTATAATATGTATATATTTACAAAAAAAAGTATAATATGTAGTTTATCAACCATCTAGTTTCCGTAACACAAGCCTTGTAGCTTACCACGTAAATTAGATGGCGCTGTGTGACCTGTCTGGAAATATTTATTTATTTTATTTATTTATTTTATTTATATTTAACGGAGTTTAGAACCAAGTAGTGCATTCTGGAAGAGCTGGGAATAATGCAACGCCTTTCTTCAACTATAGAAACACGGTTTCTTACTTTCCTCGGACAAGTGTCGCGACGTGAAGAAACATCCATCTAGTATGTGGTAGTTCGAGGCAAAGTCGATGGCAAGAGGCTTCCTCGCCAACCCATCACCCTCGCCAACACGACTAACGAGATATATGTTGTGGAAGGCCCATCTCCGGCAGTGGAGATCTAGGTCTCTGTGTTTTAGGGGCAGTAATAATGAATGATGAAGTGGTAAACTGGTAGACTGACTATGTCATCCCCTATATGAGTCCACCAAAAAAGCTGTAGTCCGTGAGGATTCGCGAAGACTTGTTAAGGATGTCTACTAATGCTGAAATGACGACCACGACCATTCTGCCAAGAGTGTAACGACTAAGAAGATGAATGATGAATGAATGATATTATTAAAAAGTTTACCTAAAAAAATTTGTAATACATGCGGTACGTCCAAAAGTCATTGTCCGTTTTTCAGCGTGCCCTGGAAACATACTATAGTAATGTCCAACATCTAGGAGTGGCCGAAGTCGGTCCAGCAAATTTGCTTCGTCGACACGCGATGTTTGGAGATTGGGTTCTCTCAATATAGCTTACTACTCCTTATTTGGGATTTATTAAGAGACGTTTCTTTATTATTCCTTCACAAATAAGGCCACTTTTGTTTTGTTTATAGACGGATTCACAAAATCATCAGTGATATGAACCAAACCTGAAGGTCTCTAACTGGTCCCATATGCTTGACTCATCGTGAGGACTCTTAAGGAGACGTCAAAGTGCCTACGGACTTATAAAAACCTTATAATACTGTACTCGGATAATATTTTTCCGTATCTATTTATTTTTTTACATATCTATAATATAATATATAATTATTTATTATAAAAGGTATATGAATGTATCTAAATATATTATATTTATCTATCTATTTATTATTTCACACAACACTGACACAATTCGTATAAAAAGAGCGGGGACTGAGACACAGGCATCACGCTAAGTTTAGGGACCTTTGTAAAAGCATTTATTCGAAAAAAATATTTACAAAATATAAAATAAAATTAATATTAATTATAAGGATAGGGATATAAGTCCCGTCCATCCACGAGGAATGGTGGCCTTCGTAAAATGTAAAAATGTACTTGAAAATATGAACTTTTTTTTTTTTAATAATAACCGTAACAAGTAAAGGCACACGTTCGCCGCAATAGAGACTGATGTGGGTCGTTAGTGGCTGGAGTCAGTTGTTAAAAAACTGTTATTTTATTCCGGAAAAAAAAAATTGAACAACAAAATGAAAATTCCTAATACTATTTAAAATCAAGATAATATATGTGCACAATGCTAATAACAATTTAATTTCAATTTTATTATATACAAAACCCGATTTGCTTTGTGTTCATGCAATCTGCTTTGGATTTTGCAAGAGAGTTGAGAAGTTTTTGCTTTCCGTGTACTGAATTTTCAATTGCTTAATTCTAGAGTAATTGCTGTACATTATACGTATACGTGGTATATATCTAATATTCGTGAGGTCTGACGTTAACGCTGGCGAGAGCTCTGTGCCTATGCAAGCGAGGCAACTACGCCAAGCGTATTGCACCTATGTACCTCGTCCAGTACATAACGTTAAATACACCAAGCACGAATGAAAACACACTGCCAAGGGAATTTAGGCTTCACTGCTTGAGAGTCTGGTTGTTTTTAAAGGTCAAGTTGGAATGTATAGCTGTTGGTTACATAAGCCTTAGCAACGGCGACGGGTTGCTTGCTTCGATAGGCGCGTCCGACCAAAATACGGGCACCTGCTTTCTGCGATACAGTTTACGAGCGCAGCGATAAGATGAGCGGACTGTATGGGTTGACAAGATGCGACAAATTATATTGTTTTTAAGACGGTAAGTTCATAGGCGAGCTATAATGACATACATACATACGTACAGAATGACCAAAATATGGAAATTACTAAGTTAATATAATAAATAGACACATATATATATATGCACACAATTATACATAATAAAAAATATACTATACATACATACATAAATACACAGTATAAATTAATAGATATCCAAAATGCCAAACAACTTTGTCACGTCTGCGTCAAGAGAGATATTCTGATTCTCAAGGAATAATGTAGTTAGGAGGTTTTTAAATACCTTGGCGGTCGGTGCGCGCCTTATGGCCAGGGGTAGCTTTTTCCACTAAAGAGTGGCAGCAATAGTGAAGGAATCTGAATATCAGCTTGAAGAGTTGAAGGAATCTTTAGCTGATTGCACAGTTGTGCGTGTTAGAGAGAAATCAATCAAGGCACGATTTAAGATACGATGTCATTAACTTTAAGGCCGTCTTACCCAAACCAATGTTTATATCAGAAATTAAATGAAATAATTTATTTGTCAGAAATTTGGCAGGATTTTAAGGACAGCGTTTCTAAAGCCGAGCCACCACCGCACATTTAACTTACAGTAACTGGAAGCTTATTAAATATCTTTGTTGCCATTGCATAACAATTTCAACTATATTGGGTACTTTTATGCGCTAGGTACTCATATAACGCGTGGATTTTTACAAACAAATTGAAGTATGTAGGTAGATAGAAGGAATGGTACTGACTGTTCTGTTTTGGAATTTTATAAATTTTCATTAACGCTCACCGCTTCGTACGTGGCATGTAGTCGTTTCATGATTCTATCTACATGGCTAGGACTTGCGGTGCACACAAAGGAACGTTCTCCGGTCCGTCTTAGATTTCTCCGATATATTGGGCTAAATGTCGGACGCTGGGATTGACTTTATGTATGCAAATGACCGACCAAAGTGCCTTTCAGTATCACTGGTGACGTGACCGGAATCCTGGCTCAAATATCTCCGGCACCCCGGGATATTACTTAATGGGGACAAAATTAATATTAACTGGTGGTTTTAGAGGCTTTAAGAGCTTCACACGATAGTGGTTATTTATTTTGAGTTTTTTATAGATACCTATAACTTGTTGTAGACCGTGCCAACGTGGCCAGAAATTAAACAGATAGGAAAATGCGATGTTGTCCAATCATACATTTATCTGGAAGCATTGATATCGAATGGCGGTGGATGCGAGGAGGAAATTAAGCGTCGTATGGCAGTGTCGAGGTCTGCTATGGAGAAGCTAAAGAAAATATGGAGGAACCAAAACATTACGAAAGCTACTAAAACCCGACTGGTCAGAGCCCGTGTGTTCCCCATTTGCCTGTATGCTGCAGAGACGTGGACCCTGCGCGAAACTGAAATAAAACGGATTAATGCTCTAGAAATATGGTGTTGGCGGAGAATGTTAGGCATATCGTGGACGGAGTTCCGAACCAACAAATCCATCCTGGAGCAACTAGAGATAGGACAGCGCCTTTCCTCAATCGTGCAATCACGCATTCTCACTTTCTTTGGACACGTGTCGCGGCGTGGAGATACAATTACTTTTTTTTTAATAATTAATTCTCATAACGAAACAAATGTATGCTTAAGTGTCTCTTCTTTCTGTTCCCTCACATCATTCTGGATTTGTCTCCAACTCCTTCGTAGTAGCTGCCACAAAATTATGGAATGATCTTCCGTAAACATAAGGCAGGCAACTAACAGATTGACGTTTAAAAATCTGGTCTATTCACACTTTATGAATAGCTCCAAACCACGTTAGTAAGTGGTATTTGTGTATGTTTATGTACAATTTTGTATATGTATTAGTATTTAGTATATTGATGTTATAATACATATATAAGAATATATAAGTAGGTATATAATATTTGTTGAATTATCCTATAATTGTAAATTACTGTCACTTTCATTGCACCTATATTTGTTCAAATTTGTCCCTAAGGTTTGGCTGTCTCATTCTCTAATGTCTACGGGCATTAAGTCCGCCTTTGTGCTTTGTACAATAAAGTTTTTAAATAAATAAATATGTAAAAATATATTCAATGCATTGCACTAATAAATTGTGATTGGGGGTCGGTTTCAAAATCACCTCCTTTTCTCATCCATATATTTATAATTACTGCAATATGGAAACCACCTCCTAACCTTACCATTGGAATGGTTGTAAAAATAGCAAGCTGTATGCTCAAATTTTCGAGATGGAGTCCAGATCTTAGTTTGTATCTGTTTATATTTTGATAAGACTGCATCTTGTTATGAGCATCTAATAAATAAATAAATTAATTACACATAACGTTGCCCTTTACAACACAAAAATGCAATGACCATCAAACTTCCATTGAGTAAAATAAAAGTGGGCCAGATCTCCCATTAATAAAAGCTGTTCATAACAAAATAAACTAATGCATAAAACAAATCGTTGGGAACGAGAGGGAAACGGGAGGAAGCAGACAGGGGGGTGGGAGAGGTCTACAACTCCACTACGGGCCACTCTCAATTTCATTCATAACTTTTTACAAGTTTATCTGCCACGATGCCTTCTACATATTTATGTGTTTGTGGCAGCAATGTTGCAAAGAACACCGATCTACAGAAAAGAATAGAAAATAGGTTTATAATAAATGAAGAAGTTATAAACATTTTTTTAACACGTGTCAACGAGATTTATTAACAACTAATGAAGATACGTGAAGATAAGGCAGGTGCGATAAAAGCTATTTTATTTTTATTTAAAACTTTATTGCACTATGTAAAAGGGGCGGGCTTAATGCCGCTAGAAATTATCTGACAGCCAACCTTAGGGACAGATAAAGTATTTAAAGTGAACGGTAGGTTCAAGTAAAAATAAAAAATATTATAACCAAACGAACACATTGTACGCAATAAACGATATATAAATTATATACACACATAAAGACATAAGTAGGTACCTTGTTGGGAGCCATCTAAGAAATGTAAATAGACATATTTTTTAATTGAGCTGGATTTGATGCTTCCACAATTTCGCAGCAACAACTGCAAAAGAGTTTGACAAAAAGAAAGAATGATGCGAGGGAATTGAAAGAAGAGAGTTATGAAAAGAGCGAAGGGATCTGTCATGAATTGTGAATAGATTGGCAATGTTATTCTTGAGAATATACTCGTAAGACGTCAATATATACTTATGAATAATTACATTCACAAATACATACAAACGTTGAATATACACAAATTTAATATTACTTGCTATATGATGACTTTAATGAGATAAATAAATACAGCAGAGAGTGTATTAAGTTTATGGTAAATTTTAATAGTGCGCATAGACCAGTTTTTTAAATAATGTTCTATTAGGAGCTTGACAAATGTCCACCGGTAACTGATTCCAAAGATGTACAGCCACAACCGCAAACGACTTGGAAACTTATGCGGTATGTTGTGTAGGGTAGGAGAGCGTTAAGTTAATATTTATCATAGTAATTATATGTCAATAATGACAGATTTCTGTCCTTCAAACCGGATCAAATTATATTGTTATGATGATGATTTAGCGCTTGTGAATATTTTGTGTTAATTACGTTTGTTATCGATAAATCAAACAAGCTTGTTTATACCTTGAAATAAATCTGTCTTTATTGACATAAACTAAAATTTAACTATGATAATTCTCGTTGGCGAGTGCCAACAGTGACTATAAAGTGCCATTGCTTGAGGTGCCAGTGTACAACTATCTAATTTGACTTTCAACTTTGGAGATAATGTCCAGACGGCGCAATAGCCACACTACACCAGCCCACTCCTCTTTACTCCAGCAACAAAGAAATGTAAATTAGTGATGTGGTATTCTGTCTCCTATACGAAGTTTACTAAACTATAGGAGACAGCTGTTTTTCACTCATTATTGATACCACAGTAGGTAACACATGGCTCTATTTAGACGAAATGATGATAAGATGGAGCTCCTCAGAACACTCACCGTGGTATACCATGTAGTTCGCATATTATTGTGTATATAAGTATATATTTCCCGTTTACGTAGTGTATATATATCTATGTAGTGTATGTAAGAATATAATTATTTATGTAGTTTAAGTATTATTATTTTTATGATGTTTATCGTATATTTAATTTAACTAGTACTAATAAGTGATTTAATTATTTTTTGTGTTTTTATTTATTCTGCCATGTCTAAACTTCGATTTCTTGTCCCGAAGGTTAATGGTAAGAGAATGCCAAGCGGCATTACATACTCCTTTTGTATTATACATATAATAAAGTTTTTAATAAATAAAAAATAAATAAATATAGCTCACAGAGGCAACGTCTCGGCGAAACTGCAATGATTCGAAAGTTTTAGATACTGTGGTATCGTCCACTATCCGAATCACTCACCTCTGCAGAACATGAGAGCATCTGTAAGATCTTAGCGGAACTATTGCAGAGGTGATAACAGTATGACCTTTTCTGTGATTATACAGCATAAGTCTTACACCCATATTCCAATGATGTTTCCTAACTCTACATTTCCTTCCAGCTGTGAAACGAAAATTAAGTCTTTAATGTCTAATGTACCAGCTTACGGCTGACCTTAACAATAAAACTGTCGGCTCGGCTCTATTTTTAACTTTAATCGTAATTATTACACAAACTTCATTTTCGTTTGACAGCTTGAAGGAAACGTCTCAGATTACGGGTGTTAGTGCAGGCGGGAAAAAACTTCACCTGGTTCAGTATACCGAGTTTTTCGACGCTGCTTTGGTGATGCTCTTAATGTAGTTACGGTGGTTTATGTCTGAGCGTATTTCGAGCCCAAGTTTCGAATTTATATTAAAGAGTATATTAAAGCTGAGTTGAAGTACCAGCAAATGAAGGTGTTTTGAAAAGTCTGAAGAGAATAGTAGGGAGACTTCTTTACCATCCACGCGCGTGCTTGAGACTTACTTGCATTAATCTGGATGGTTTTGGGTACCCCACACAGATATTTTGCGAAGAGTGCCGTCCAGTCTTGTATTATTATCACTATATTATCTTTTATAATACTTATATATTGATGAGTATTTATGTAGTCTATGTATACATACTATTTATGTAGTTTATTGGTTAGAATTGCACCCCACATATTTATACTGTCTCACTCTCCCAAAGGTTAGCTGGTAGAAAAAGCCGAAATGGCTTTAAGTTTGCCTTTGTACATACTTTTAAGTAAAGTGCAATAAAGTATTTAATAATAATATATCAGTATGACTGCCCTTGGTGACGTTTTTCTGACTGCATTATCAGTAGTTATCAGTGCCATGCTATAATTGGTAGACAATGTCATTGCAAGTACCTTGACCTCGAGATACTTGCGATTAATAAAAATAGAAATACATTTATACTATTGCGTTCAATGAATTATCGATGCCAATTTCGTGGACTTCAGTTTTCCAATAATGATTAATATAATCCATGATCAATATTTTTATATTAAAATTTACTTGGCTCACTTGTTAGTTACAAAGACTTTACAGCTAATGTTAGCCCAAAAAAAAGTAAAAGATAATTTGAAATATAAAACAAATCTGACAGATTACCTCCAGCCAGACCATCAGCCGCACGAAGCAGTCAATGCACGGCGAATCATATCTTTCAGATGTCATCTTCAGGATACTGTTTGTGCTTGTCCTCACTCTGTTAAGCAATAATGACCCCAACAATATCCTGAACCTATTATTGTATTACACGTATAGATACTAACGGGTACATGTAGGTTAAGGAGTTTCATTAAGCCTAAATCTTATGACTGTAACAGGCATGTATACAGGGTTACAGAAAATATATTTTAAAATACATCTGCCGAACAACTGCCATACTATTTTTTTTAGATATCCCTTAGAGAAAAAAAAACTTGCTAATTATTTTTGTAATTTCTTAACTTTCACTTGTCTACTACGGCCTATTCAATTAACTTATGCACTATTTTAATGATTGACGTCCTAAAGCATCTTATTACACAAGTAAAAATGCAATAATAATAATAATAAGGCACACAAAATAAACAAAATTAATTTTAGTAGCCCAAAAATCGGCAATTTTCAATAAAAAAATTAAAAGTCGAAAATCTCGAAAAGGGTTAAATTTAGGGTAGGATGTTTCATATAAGATAATAAGTCAGAACTGATGGGTACTCCACGCCCTGAACGGATCTAGCACGACTTTTCCTGTAACCCTGTATATACGAAGTAGTCACATTTATTACGACGCATAGTGACCTATTTACTTACCAAAAAGATTTCGTTAAAAGTAGTCTACATCCAAACACTATTGCCTATACTAAGACACCAAAAAGCAGAGTTTTCGATATTAACTCTTACGTTATGTGCATTAATAGTTATAACAAGTTACCAGAGGTTCTCAAACAATTACCCAATAATCAGTTTAAATCTAGAATCAAGAAGCTGAAGAATAAAGTGTTGCATTTATTCTTTAAGCTAGTTTTATTCATACAAATTTAGAAATTGTAATAATTTGTATCAATAAACTGACCAAAATCTCGTATATCTTGTTGTAAAAATTGACATGTGCCAACTAAATTAATAACATTTTATTTATTATATATATTTATTTGAATTGTATAAATTTTGTATAAAATAATTACTGTATAAATTTGTGTGCCAGAAATGTTGTGAGCTATTTCAAAACTATTTGCCATATTTCATACAAATAAATATTATTTCATTTCATTATTTCATTATTTGAATTTAAATGACACAGTCGATGGATTTTGTTTTGGTAGAAAAGAGAATTCTTTTCTCTATAAGCGCTCGACCTTGACAGCGGCCATGCAAATATCAACTTAAACATTTATTTTATTTATTTATTTTATTTAAATTCTTTAATGCACTTAAAAATAGTACAGAGGCGAGCTATAATGCCAGTAGGCATTCTTTACCAGCTAACCTTGGGGATCGAGTAAGGTGATAGGCAGTATGAAAAAAATAAGAAATTTTAATGATACAGTTAATAAGTTTCTTAACTAATTCTAATATACTACACATTATACCTAAACACATAAACTTACATAAACCATACAACATAGTTAACGAATTCCATTATATAACGTTTGCGATTAAGTAACAGAATAGGGCTGCAGGGCTACAATTTATTTACATTATTTATGATAGCTGTTTGACCCGGCGTTGCCCGTCTAATGTTGTGTCGTCGACAAAAAAAACATTCAGGTACCCGATAGGCATGTGATATTTAGATTTTAACGTCTAATATTTCTTTTTATTAAATTATAATTTTTTATATTTTTATGACTTATTAAATTCAGAATATCTATTGAATGGAATAGACGACCTACATGAATTTAAACAGGCTTGAAAACAATAGGTATATAATGGATAAGGATTTAAACAGAAGTATGACTAACATGGTCTAATTTTGGTCGGTATTTCTATCAACTTTTAAAATGTAAAAAGTGGTAATTGTGGTATAACGATAATAGTTGGGCATATGGTATCGCGAAGTTTTTGTAGATATTGATATGTTATTTAATATTGTAAAACATACTTTGGTTCTATCATCAATAGTTTCCGCAGCGCATGCGACGAAAAACGTTTTATGGCATGTTTTTTACATCTTGGATTACGTTACTAAAGTTTTAGTAAGGATTCCTAATCTTTTCTAGCAATAAATATAGCCTATGTTACTCAGGGTGAATGTAGCTTTCTAATGGTAAAAGAATTTTTGAAATCGGCACAGTAGTTTTTGAGTTTATTCATTACAAACATACACACACACAAAAATACAAATCTTTCCTCTTTATAATATTATTATACATATGTAGATAAAAGGCGACACCCGTGTCTGAAATATTCAATTTTACTGTTGTAAGTTGGCGTTTGAGGAAATTGTGCAAAGCATAACATACTAGGACCGCGTCCGTTTTAAGAAATGTTAGCATGAAAATACCACTTTTTTAGCACAAGTCGTTCGTTTAATGAAAATTCTAACATTTGATGCTAATTTCGTATGTCAGTACCGTGTTGAAAGGAGAGTTATTGATGTTACTTTTTGACAGATGTCATTTAACATATAAAATGGTTTGTTTACATTGTTGTATACTTTATAGTTTATATTATATTTGTTTAAAATGTATTTTAAACGATTTTATGTAATAAATTCAAAGACCATAATACATTGTCAATTGATTGGTTATTATTTGTTACTTGTCATACTTGTCAAAAAGTAGCCTCACAGCTCGTTTTTTTAAGAAATGTTAGCATTGCGAACGCGGCTTAGGTCTCGAGTTGATGTGTTTTTTGTCAAATCCTCTCAGAGGCATCAAAGAGGAATGCACAAAAGTGTTTTACGTAAACCTTCTGTTATTTGGTATTGTTTGACCGTTTACCCACACATGCGCAGTACCGTAGACTGTAGCTTTGTGTAGGTGCCACGCCTACATTTATAAATTGAAATAAAGTTTTAGTTGGGCATGAATGAGAGTGAAAGTCAGGGGCGGTTTGTATTGTTATCAAACTCACTCAATTCCACAACTTTTCCGGAAAACTTTTTGATACAACTTTCTGTTAGTTTATGAGCTTATTTCTTAATTCGACTTTTTAACATTGCTATGCACTTCGAAATAGGACGTGCACGTTTGCCAGCGGTTTTTAAGGGGCACGGCTGCGTGGGGATAGATTTTTATTTAGTTTTAATTACCTATATATATATTTTTCCGGGTTCGATTCCTGGTTGGGACACAAAAATATTTATTTATATAAATGAATACATTTAATTTATTTGTAATATTTCTCGAGTTTGGTACGCTGGAAACATCGACGAGCTTGCCACTTGTCATGATTGGCCTATAGTAAAGTTGGCTAAATGTTGGCTTATTTATAAGCGTGGTTTCTGACCACTCCGAAAGGAAAACGGTCGTGATGACACTTTTATATTTTTATTACTTTGTTTTGCTATTTAATTTATGTGTATTTCTACTAACATAGTTCTAAGTTAAACTAACAAAAATGGATTGAAACATTTTTTATACCTTCACGACATGTGACCTTACGCTCACCTGATGGTAAGTGGCGCGCAAGGTCCATGAATGTTAGCAACTGGAATAGGACATCATCATCATCATCAGCCTGTGTCTCTCCACTGCTAAATATAGGCCTACCCCAAGGCTCGCCATTTTACACGATCTTCTGCCACCCTCATCCATCCCCCACCAGCGACCTTCCTCAGGTCATCTGCCCATCTGGCGGGGGGTCGTCCCACACTGCGTCTTCCAGTACGTGGTGTCCACTGCAGGACCCGTTTACTCCATCGTTCATCGCTTCTGCGACAGACGTGTCCAAGCCCATTGCCACTTCAACTTAAAGGAATAGGACACTCATGACTAATATCAGCCCCTATCACTATGCCGGCTTGACTGGATATTACGGCATTTCGAGCCTTTTCCCGATTCCAAACGTATGGATACACTGTACTGGGTTTATCAGCACCATCAGCCCGCCTACCATCTATTTGTTGTTTTCGTTGAAAGTATGTGCCATTTGCAATGATGTCAAATGCCAATTTTTACTTTTAAGTAGAACTAATATTGTAAGCTTGCCATGGTGATATAAGACTTACCATAAATTAGCCATCCAAACCCAATTGTCTGTGCAACAAATCGAACTGGGTTGTTCAACAATGTTTTTAAAATAGATAAAAAGATCGCTGCATGGATTGCAGCTTGAGGCTCTCAAGATACCGAAAAAAACTACCAAAGTACTAGTTAATATTGGGATTACAACCGATGCTCTTTGGATTTGCGCATCCACGGCCACAAATGGCGTGCCTACTAAAATAATATTCCGCGCTTGACCTTCGTAAACACGACGGCTTAATGACCGCGCCAAGATAATCATGTGATTTCATATTTATACGGATGTTTATCCCGGCTTCACTTATGTCATATACTAAAGTCTTAAAGTGATCTTTATACCCGATTGTGCGACGCAAGAAAGGTTATGTGATTATCAGCCTATCTATTTATTTATTTATTCGAAGTAAGGTACAAATAACAGCTAACAAACAAAACAATTATTGAAATCATAGACAAATAATCCTGTCGGGTTTGCCAGCCTAAAAAAATGTACAAAACATTGAATAATACAATAAATGGTAATAATATAAAATAATTATATATATATAAATATAAATAATAATTAAAAGTAAAACCTATAAAAACTAAAAGTAATAACTAATAAGATTATAAAAGTAAACATAATAATAACAAAATGAGATAATAACATGAAACAAAATCACTTTTTCCTTCCCACCCCGTTCCACAATTTATTATGCATACCTACCGACAAACAATTTAGTGAGGTTAATCTATGTATGTATGATTGTTCTTTTGTGGCACACTCGAGACCATACTGTTGGCCGATTTTGATTTTGACAATCGATTCGTCTCTATCACGCGAGTGTCACTGAAGATTTGATATTAATCAAATTTCATTAAGGCGACAACCAGACGCAATATAGTTTTTAATTTACAATATTTTTTATGCTATTGGGGGTTTTTTTTTTATTATACTTGTGTGTCTAATGACAATGCTTATTTACAACAGCTAATATATTAATTGACATTTATATTGTTATAATTGTATGTCTCAGCTTATAGTATGACATTGCCTGTTTACAGCAGCTATCATCCTGACTTACATTTATATTTTTATAATTGTGGGTCTCAGATTATAGTATGACAATGCCCATTTACAGCAGCTATCATCTTAACTGACATTTATATTTTTATAATTGTATGTGTTAGCTTATAGTATGACATTGCCTGTTTACAGCAGCTATCATCCTAACTGACATTTATATTTTTATAATTGTGTATCTCAGATTATACGAGTAGTATGACAATTCCTATTCACAGCAGCTATCATCTTAACTGACATTTATATTTTTATAATTGTATGTGTTAGCTTATAGTATGACATTGCCTGTTTACAGCAGCTATCATCCTAACTGACATTTATATTTTTATAATTGTGTATCTCAGATTATACGAGTAGTATGACAATTCCTATTCACAGCAGCTATCATCTTAACTGACATTTATATTTTTGTAATTAATTGTGTTGGTACCTAGTCCGTGGGCTTAGACACGGAGATATGGGGTTCAATTTCTGGACTACACAAAAAAAGAATTAAAAAATAAAAATATTTCTCGTGTTTGGTATGCTGGAGATATCGAAGAGCTTGTCATAATGGGCCTATATAGTCATTATCACAACAGCCCCTAGAAAGTCCCAGATCTCCACTGTTGGAGATGGGCCTTCCAGAATACATTTCTTTGGAATTTCGCCTACACTCGCCACGCTGTGGTCAGACGGGTTGGCGAGGGTATGGTGCCAATTTTAATGTTATCCAACGTTATCTAACGTTTCCACAAGTTGGTATTAGTCGAACCGGGCCTATAGCTAAGTAAGCTAAATGGGAATTCGCTTTTTTTTTCAAGTGTTGTTTCTGACCAACCCGGTAGGGATACGGTCGTGATGATACTTCTATAAAGTATGATCATCACGACCGTTTCCCTTCCGGGTAGGTCAGAAACCACGCTTATACTCGTAAAGAAGCGGGTTCACTTTTAACCAACTTTACTAAGGCCAATCATGACAAGGGGCAAACTGGTCGATGTCTCTACCGTACTAAACTCGGGAAATATCACAATTAAATTAAATATTAATTTATTTAAATTAATAAATATTATTGTGTCCCGACCAAGAATCGAACCCGGTACCGCGGAGCCTAAATCCCTGGACTTAACCGCTAGACCACGGAGACAGTGATAATTGGTAATAATAATCATTACCTATATCCTGCCTACCTTGTAGTTTCGAATTTATTAACCAAACTTTATTTTTTTTAAATTTCAGCGTCATTTTTTTCAGAGCATTTTTTTTGTAGCATTGAATAATAAAGTTTTAAGGTAGGTGACCGGTCACGGCGACGTAGGTGACGCATGAGCGGAGCGGGGAGCGAGGACGCCCTTGCGCGAAGGTGACGCCGACGCGTGCAATTAGCGGTCGGTCATTCCACTGCGCGGCTGGCCCGGTGTCAACGATTCCGATCATCCCGCGGCGATAGCGACCGGACGCGACGCCCGCGACGAGTTGTGCCACTTCATGTCGCGCCGCGTACTTAGGGCTGACACTTCTAATTATATACGTATATTATTGGAATATTTCCAGTATTTACACAATAAAAAAGCTACACCCATACATATCTTCACGCCAAATCCCTTGCGGGGCAGGCAGAGACAATTGACCGCCACTTGTCACGATCACGACATACCTAGCTTTCGCTTCTTCGACATTCATTAACACCTTCATACATGTCCGTTTGCTTCGATAGCTTTTTAATGCACCCTTTCTCCCACCTGATGGTACTTGGCGCAGAAGGTCGATGAATGTTAGCTCATGACTGACATCAGTCCCTAACACTATGGCGGCTTTTCACAATTAGATTGAAGGACTCCAGGTTATAGGAAAGTGGAAATACAAAGGCTGGAAGAGCATTCAACATATTTATTGTGCGACAGATGTATGAGTCCCCAAATTTATACGTACGCGAAGGCGTTATTAATTTCCTTATTTGAGTCGTCGAATATTGGCGGCAACGCCTTTGTCACTTATGTCGACGACCTTCCGTCCCGACGCCACCTGGTGGGCAATAGTGACTGTGCTCGGCGCACTTCCTGTCGTTGACGTTTGTGCCGAACGTAACGCATTTTGATAGGCAGTAGTTGAACTATCACGCCGCCGGTCGCAAAGCACATCATTGCTTTTGAATTTCCTGCATATTTTTTTTCTGTATTTGTGTTTTGGATTTCTGCTGTGATCCTCGTCGGTATCGAGCATTTCGCGACGCGTCGAATGTATTAAAACTCCAAGAATGAATTCGGTCGACATTGGAGACACGGATCGAAAGGTTAGCTGTTGCAGATTTTTCGCTCAAATTCATAGCTCGTTCGTAATGATCCTTGTTCCATATCCCTGTACCATAGCTTCATTATTTATATATATATATATATATATTTCTTTTAGTTGTAAGTTGTTTTCTCAATAAAACTCAAACATTAGTGGTCATGCACCCACAATCCCTGCTCACAACTCCCAAAGGTTAGCTGTTAGATAATGTTTTTAGACATTAAGCTCGCCTATGTACTGTAAAATGTTTTATTTTCTGTGCAGTAAAGAATTTATCTATCTATCTATCCTTCGAGACGTATTCTATTCGAAGAGACAGATAAATCGCAGTGATGTCACATGTCGTATTCAGATGATGACGTGATATAGCCTATGTCCGTTTCAGGGTTCCAATAAACAATTTGTGGCAATTTTTATTAAAATCGGACCAGTGATATAGGCGTGAGAGACAAACATTTTCTTTAACAATAAATAACATTAGTATGGATTACTATAAAACTGACATTGTGGCATCCCTAAAAATAAGTGCAGTACATACCTACCTATGTAGCATTCTCAATGCTAAATTGCGTCCGCGTGCATGGTACAGTCGACAACGAATTTAGCAAATCAACTTTCAACCTTATTACAAGGGAATAAGGCTAGTTTACAATGACAAAAGTACTGAGGCATTCATCGACTGCAGTTTGACAAGACTTAAAAGGCCTGTTCTAGGTCTTTGTTTCCTATATTTTAAAAAAGTTTCATAAAATATATGTAGGTACTAATAAGTTATTTTGGCATTTAACAGAATTTTAGTAAGTCATTTGACAACTGCCTCCGTGGTCTAGCGGTTAAGTCAGTGGATTTAGATTATTTATTAATGTAAATAAAAATACATTTAATTTATTTGTGATATTTCTCGAGTTTGGTACGCTGGAGACATCGTCGAGCTTGCCACTTGTCATGATTGGCCTATAGTAAAGTTAGCTAAATGTGAATCCGCTTATTTATAAGCGTGGTTTCTGACCACAAAGGGAAACGGTCGTGATGATACTTTTTCATTTGACGTTTCTTAAAACTACACTCCGACTTAATAAATCTTTGAAAATATTGGATTGTGCGAGCGAGATGGAAAAAGCATCAAAGAGTAAACTAGTTGGGAAAAGAGTGGCTACTCACGCAAAAAATTCTTGTTCATCCGAACACTAGCGTAGCCAGGTGTATGGTAATGAAATGAAATGAAATAATATAGGTATATGGTTTTTGAATAGCTCACATACTCCGCCATTTCTGGCACACAAATTTATACTAACTTAATTAATTACTAATTTATACACTGAAAATAATTTATGTAATAAATAAAATGTCATGAATTTAAGAAATCTCGCATAAGATAATACTCGTATGCGAGATTTTGGTCAGTTGATTAATACAATTTATTACAATTTTTAATTACAATTTCTAAATTTGTATGAATAAAACTCGCTTAACGAAGAAAAGCAACACTCTGTTAATAGCTTCTTGATTCTAGATTTAAACTGATTATTGGGTAATTGCTTGAGAACCTCTGGTAACTTGTTATAAATACGAATGCACATAACGTAAGAGTTATTATCGAAAACTCTGCTTTTTGATGTCTTAGTATAGGCAATAGTGTTTGGATGT
Organism: Tinea semifulvella; assembly: GCA_910589645.1. NCBI lineage: Eukaryota > Metazoa > Arthropoda > Insecta > Lepidoptera > Tineidae > Tinea > Tinea semifulvella. Next base: position 4,701,298 of record OU342620.1, read on the forward strand.
CGACTACTTTTAAAGACATCGTTTTGGTAAGTAAATAGGTCACTGTGCGTCCTAATAATAGGATATACAGGTAGGATACTTAAAGTGCCATACATACCTTATATGTATAGCTTATATCCGAAATTCGATTTTTGACAGACAGACAGCAGAGTCATCCAGGCCCGGATGTTCAATGGGCCTGGGTTGAGGATGGGATAATCTCCCGTTTTCCGCGGCAGGATCTCGGCGGCTAACTACCCGCTGGTGATTCAACGCACCTTTGGTGCTGGGCGCTGTTCCTACTACAACACCTACTATATTATTATATGTAGTGTATGTATTAATGTTATGTAATGTATGTATTATTAGTATTTAGTTTATTATAGTATTTATTATTGTAGTTTAGATAATATTGCATATTTATTACGTAATCATATTTCTCTAATTGCACCTACCTTACGTCTTTAATGTTCTACAATGTCCCTAAGGTTGGCTGTCAGAGAATGTCTAGCGACATTAAGTCCGCCCCTTGTATATATTGTGCAATAAAGTTTATTTATTTATTTATTTAAATTCTTTAATGCACTTAAAAATAGTACAGAGGCGAGCTATAATGCCAGTAGGCATTCTTTACCAGCTAACCTTGGGGATCGAGTAAGGTGATAGGCAGTATGAAAAAAATAAGAAATTTTAATGATACAGTTAATAAGTTTCTTTACTAATTCTAATATACTACACATTATACCTAAATACATAAACATACATAAACCATACATACAATTATACATACAAGTACATTATAACTTAAATAAATACACGGTTATTTAAATAGTGTTTTATTCTGTTTCTCCAGGAACGATGTGGTTATTAAACGTTTAAAGACGCTGACAGACGGTGCACGTCGAATAGCCAAGGGCAGCTTATTCCACTGGCGAGCCGCAGATACTGTAAAGGAATCAGTGTATCTGGTTGAGGAATGAGAAGGAATCTTAAGTTGGTTGTTGTAAGAGGAGCGAAGGGCACAGTTGTGCGTATTACAAAGAAATTCGAAGCGGGATTTAAGATATGCGGGAGTATTGGGATTATTAAGAATATTATAAAGTAAGGTGAGAACATGGACAGACCTACGAAAGCAGATATTGAGCCACTTTAACTGAACGCGAAATTGAGAGACATGATCATACTTACGCAAGCCAAACACATAGCGAATGCATAAGTTAAATAAATAAATAAATAAATAAATAAATATTTTCAGACAGGTCACACAGCGCCATTTAATTTCCGTGGTAAGCGGTAAGCTTGTGTTACGGAAACTAGATGGTTGATAAACTACATATTATACTTTTTTTTTTTTTTTTTGTAAATATATACATATTATACATATAAACACCCAGACCGAGACAAATTATACAATGTACAACTTGCCCCCGGTGGGAATCGAACCCACGACCTCCCGAGTTTACGGCAACGTTTGTTACCACTAGACCACGGAGGCGCCGATCCGAAGTTGAGCAGACGATCGATTTTGTTCAGTAGCTCTTCGGTGACGTCAGGATAGCAGGTATCAGCATAATCTATGATGGGAAGAAGCAGCGAACTGACTAACGTAAGCTTTGTTTTAAGTGGTATGAAATTCTGGGAGCGCTTTAACAAATGCATACTGGCGTGGATTTTCCTGCTGATTTCCACAATGTGATGATCCCAAGAGAGATCGCAGCTTATATGGAGGCCAAGATTTTTTACATGTTGGCAGAAAGGAAGTGGAATGTTGTTAAACAATAATGGGGAGAGAGATCCCACGTCCAATCTGCTCAACATCTGTCTAGACCCGACGATCATGACCTGAGTTTTTCCGGGGTTAACTAAAAGCCCTAGACTCTCAGAGCGTACCCGAATGGCTTCTAGGTCACTGTTCATCCTAACTATCGCGCTATCTATATCTGCGGCATCAAAAGCCAGGGAAAGTTGCAAGTCGTCAGCAAAAAGATGATAGGAACTGAAGTGTATAATTTGAACGATCGAGTTAATAAAAATCGAGAAGAGCAATGGAGATAAATATATAAATTAATAAAAAAAAACACCGCCCTTGTGGCTCACGAATCTAGTCTCCTACATTTGTCTAGTTTAGTTCTTCTCCAAGTGGCCTCCCCTCCGGGGGCCGTGCGAAAGTAGGAGCGATATCCTGAAGATGCTTGTAGGATCCGTTGTCAGACCGGTAAAACCTACGTTTAGCTAGGCCGACAACAAATGCCTAGATAGTAGGCATCTCCAGATCTCTCACAATTACAGAATTTCGCACGAACCACGGCGCTCTGGATACCACCCTAAACGATATGTTCTGCTGACTCTGGATCTTGTCCCTGTTGGTTTTGGCAGGAAGGTGACGCCAAGCTGGCGCAGCATAAGTCAGGAACGGGTGAATTGATTTTTGGGCCCGCAACCATTTAACTACGCGCGAAAATTCAAAAATATGTTTATTTTACTTTTACTAGTGTACCATACGATACATAGAATACATACTAAGAACTTACAGAATACATTAAAATTTATTTTTGTGATTCGACGATTGGCCAATACTATTTTTTTTTTTTTTGGTACTCTTCTCCCGATGGATGATGAATGAGGTGATAGGGAAGGCAAAGGGTCTAGCCCATATAGCCAAGTCTGACGTATTATATCTTTCTTTTTCATGAGTTAATAAAGTCATCATCAAATTCCAGATGCTGCAGAATTTGACGCTTTTCTTGGAGTCACTCGCGGAACCATCCACTGCTCAAACACGTCGGGTATAATATGGGAGTTGACAGCGCGGGAAAACCGCAAAAAATAAACTGCAACTTGTGCCCCACATTTAAAGTCCAATTTATCGTTTTCCATAATTATTCACATTGTAGCACATCATTAAACAAAACAACACCACTTTTGACCAATAATATCCACAGCAAATTAATTTACAAAACAAAAACTTGCACTTGACATGTCCACGCAAAATGGCGCGAAGAACTCCTTGGCCAATACTATTTTCTTCATGTCATTAATGTTTTCGTCTGTTGTTGACGTGCTCGGGCGTCTGGCACGCTCGTCGTCGTTCAAAAGAGATTGCCCAAAACCAGGCCCCAACTTTTTTGCAGCGTGCCTCAACTAAATACAATTCAATAATCATAACAATTAATTGTGTTTTTTTAAATTTAATTACTACATCTCTTTTACCCCAGCATTAAAATATAATTTCATTAAATAGTCAACTGGTTAAAATTTATGTATGAAATAGTTACAAAGCACTTTTTATACGATTAGGTTCTTTATTATGACCAAGGTACTTTATTATAGATAAAACACTGGATTTCAAATCGGCGGGATCGAAACTATATATTTATAAACGTAAAAAAAAGTTTTTGTCAATTGTCGTTATGCTAGGGTCAAATAAATAAAATTAATTACAGATTATGAAAACACAATATATTAACTATCAAATAAAAAAGAAATCTTTATGGCACGAGAACATTTTATTGGGAATTCTAAGAAAAATTCGGAATTCTCATTTTATCGGACCTCTGAGAACATTTTGTAGCACCGATAAACGTAGCATCACCATATGCCACAGTCAACATTTGGAATGCATCTTGATTTTGTTTTTCACACAAAATTTGACACAGATTTTTTGATCCATTTTTTGGAATAGGCAAAAATCGAAAACGAACCAAAACACGTCCAATTAAAAAAGCTGTCAAAAATTTACTAAACATTCAAAATGGCCGACATTATCAGTATCTGCTCGTTCCGAGACACGATAATAGTAACCTAAGCACGCTTAAAGGTGTTCCGAGACGCGTATAATCTGTTTAGCCAAAGCTATGTGACGTCACAAATGACATTACTCCTCGCGCTTAGACTGCTCACGATATCGAGGTAGATCGCTCTGAGCGCTGTCAGTTTTTTGTCATTATGTCGCGCGCCATTTTCAAGTTTATTTAAATTAGGTTTTCTTTTAAATTATTTAATATTGTATTCGTTTATACTGTTTATATATTACTTCTAAAACAAATCTATAATTAATATTTAAGTAGGAAGTGAAAAAAAAGTCTGTAACACGGCAAGTTATTTTAAAATACCAAAATAAGTTAATAATATTAAACTTTACACATATAAAGATGAATAAACCAAAAGATGTATGTTTGTTAGTATTCATACTCAAAGATGTGGAATCCGCAATTTATCTTCCATACATTTAAAAAAAAAACTATCATGTTATGAATGAAAATGTGATTCTGAATTGATATCACGCTCTGAGCACCCCAATCGCGATGTTTGATTCAGAACGACTGTTAGTATCATATTCATTCTAAGTGTTCTGAGCTTGATTCGGAACTAAAGGTACCTATAAGTAAGAGATATGAGTACCAACATCGCAACAACAAAATCAAAAATAAATTACACGTAGCCCTTTTTGCTATTGCTTATAAAAACATTATTACACTATAATCCAAAGCCATACAAAATCCATACACGCCGAGTTTTAAACTAAACACACACAAAGTGCACTATCCTCTCATTTCAACTTTTGACAATCAAAATATTTACGTTTTAATCAGAACTTCGTATAGAAAATTGGTTCGAGTAACAAGTACTTTCAGGATTTTCAGGTGAATAGGTATTTAGTGAGGTGATAGCTCGGTTATAAGAATGCCAATTACTTTATTTATAAAACTAAAATTACTGACTGTTCCTTCTATCTATATACTTGAATGCTGTTTATTTGTAAAAAGCCACCCGGAACTTTTTAAAACTCTTGGGGATAATTGCAATTTTAAAACCCGTTATCCTAGTAGAATAATTATTCCAGCTCATAAAAGTGCTCAATATAGCCGAAATTGTTATGCAAAGGCGACAAAGATATTTAATAAGCTTCCAGTTACTATAAGGGAGCTGCCACTAAAACTGTTCAAATTAAGAGTCAAACAAATGCTGGTTAATAAATGTTTTTATTCGACAAAAGAATACCTAGACACTAAGATCGACAAAGTCATGTGACTAAATAAATATTTGTATGCTAGAAATAGCGAATCATGTGATATAATTACATATAATAATTTACATCCCTGTACCTACCATGTTTCTGACAAATAAATTATTTCATTTCATTTCATTTCATAGAGTTTATTTTCCTTAAAATTGGCTTGTACCAATGTGACAAATACACCTTTTTGTGTACGTTTTTGTCAAAAATGTACAACACTATTACCTTACCAGTGTTCTTATTCAGAATGTTCTTATTTGATCAAAATAAGAAAATTAATAGTGCCTCCGTGGTCTAGCGGTTAAGTCCGTGGATTTAGACTCGGAGGTACCGGGTTCGATTCCTGGTCGGGACACAAAAATATTTATTAATGTAAATAAATACATTTCAAATAATATTTGATTTATTTGTGATATTTCTCGAGTTTGGTACGCTGGAGACATCGACGAGCTTGCCACTTGTCATGATTGGCCTATAGTAAAGTTGGCTAAATGTGAATCTGCTTATTTATGAGCGTTTTTTATTTTATTGCGCGATAATACGCTCACCATCCACCATTCTATTCCTCTTCCTACCCAACGAAATACTGAATGATGTACAAATACGTAAATACAATAATACATATAAAATAAAACTACTCATGTGATGAAGCAAGTGGGACAAAAAGTAGACGTCGCATCGTCGCTCGTTGTGAAAGTGTATATGTAAAAAATCAAGTTAAAGATAGATAAATAAATAAATATTTCCAGACAGGTCACACAGCGCCATCTAATTTCCGTGGTAAGCTACGAAGCTTGTGTTACGGAAACTAGATGGTTGATAAACTACATATTATACTTTTTTTTTTTTTGTAAACATATACACATTATACATATAAACACCCAGACCGAGACTAATTATACAATGTACAACTTGCCCCCGGTGGGAATCGAACCCACGACCTCCCGAGTTCACGGCAACGTTTGTTACCACTAGACCACGGAGGCGGTCAAATATTTCTAATAATTAAAAGATTAGATAGGAAACGAACCCGCGTCTAGATCTACGGTCGCATCGTGGAACACGAGGTCAGAATAAAAGCTAACAAAGACAAATAAAGCTCTAAACCAGGTGGTGCGGAATGAATGGACTGTAATCCTAGGATATATTTAATATTCTATCTATATCTGCACTACTTTCACGGCGTTATCACTCGATTCAGAAAGGTCTGAATCGAGGGCGAGCATCCAAAACACTAGACGTGCTCACAGGATGGGAACGAGTAACGAGAGGAGAACCACTACTGAGTGCCACATTAAACTTTTTAAACTTTCGCGCACACTCATAATAGATTTTTATAATTTTAACGGGTCTTTACGCGATTTACCTTAGAGACATATTTCTCCCGATTTCAGCCAAGTTGCATTGGCCGTGGTCACGGGTCGACTGAAGCTATGCGGTGTAGTCTCGTACATACTGGGCGGCAGATGTTAACCTACCCACTTATCACTTTTAAAAGTTTTTAGAAATCACGACACACGACACTTACAATATCCTTGGCGACACCGGGCGATTTTTCCAGGCGTCGAAACCTATTGATTACTGGATTCCACGATGAAGATAGCTTATAACCCCCCTCTCGATTGAAATTTTTGTGTTTCTTTATTTCTATCGCTTCACGTACTATTCTAGGGTAATAGTGACGATCGGTGGAAAGTATCTTTGGGTCATGCAGCTCAATCCAATGGTTTGTGCCACTATCCATTAGGTGTTCTGCTATTGCTGACTTGTTTAATTGGCAGTTTTTTACAGCTGATATGTTCCATGACCCTCTCGGCTATCTTCATCGTGGAATCCAGTAATCAATAGGTTTCGACGCCGGGAAAAATCGCCCAGTGTCGCCAAGGATATTGTAAGTGTCGTGTGTCGTGATTTCTAAAAACTTTTAAAAGTGATAAGTGGGTAGGTTTACATCTGCCGCCCAGTATGTACGAGACTACACCGCATAGCTTCAGTCGACCCGTGACCACGGCCCATGCAACAAGGCTGAAACGTCGGGAGAAATATGTCTCTAAGGTAAATCGCGTAAAGACCCGTTAAAATTATAAAAATCTATTATGAGTGCCACATGTAAAAAAATTAGGCGTTACCACCAGGATTAAACTACTAAAAAAATTTTGTTAAATTTGTATGTAAATGCTAAAACTCATTTATTCGTCAATAGGTCCCTTTCGTAACCCTTGGATATGATAATTAGGATTAAATTTTTGTTTATTAGGGCCCCAATCTAAAGTACCTGGAATCAGTGAAGTAATAAAAATTCGTCAACCTTTAACCCTTAGCAACCTTTGCCTTATTTAAGGCTTAGACACACGGGCGGTTTTAAAAGATATATATTTCATAATAGAATGGGGTGTATCACTATCTTTTTATCACGATAGATGGCGCATGATAGATGGTACCTAATATAACACTGTCAGTTGCATAGAAAACTTTTATTTTTATTACGAAATTTATTATTTTCTGGATATTATGCCGAAGTAAGCAGCTTTTAAGTGTACAAATCGAGATTTCCAAGCGAAATCAAAGATATGGTGATCTCAAAATTGCTGTCTATTAATTAAACCTTTCTTATTTTTAAAGACGGTGTGCGCTTTCTTAATTCGTCTTTTAACGTAGATAACGTTAATTTAAAATACATTATTCTGTTATAAAAATAAAAAACTACAAAAACATTTTTTTTTTAATGCGAAATATGTGTAAAACAAGGTACCATTGCCGCTAGCGACATCTACAAAAAGCTTTGCCTGATACACCCCATTAAACAGAGGAGTAAAATAATAGGTTTTTTTTTTTTTAATACTAGCACGACATGTGATCTCGCTTCCACCTGATGGTAAGTTGCGCGCAAGGTCCATGAATGTTAGCAACTGAAATCAGACACTTAAGACTAACATCAGTCCCTAACAATGTAAAAAAAACTCATTAGTACATGCCGGGGTTCGAACTGTGAACCTTTTATTTACATTGGAAAGCGTTCTTTCAACCCTAATACTATTGACTAATTATACAGCAATGTATCGGTAAATGAACCCATATCTTCCCGATTTATATTTATATTATATTTATGATTGATATATTATTTTATTATTATTATTTTAATTACATTATTATTTCTATTTTAAATTTCCATTGCTTTTTTTTATTATTATTATTGATTTACTACCTTATTATTTTCCTTTTGACATATTTCATTGAAATGAAATAATTTAATAGAAATGACAATGTCATGGCTAAATCACAATAAGCATGCTGTGTACACTGCTTTTGGATTGCAATCTAGAACTTAAGAAATTGCTGTAAAATGTGAACTGTATAGATTGTGATCTGTTTGTGTGCCTATAGTAAATAAATAAATAAATAAATTTGAGCCGATCTTGATTTTTAATGGGTTCCGACTGTTAATGTTCCGCATTAGAATTTATTATTTGTTTGATGTGGGTATCAATCATAAATTTATTTTAATAATAATAATAATAATATTTTAGCGACGGAACCTTTGGGCTCGTTGCAATGCCATGTTGGTACCAACACTGATGTATGGAAGCGAGACGTGGATACGTCAGAATACGCATGAGAGTAGGGTTAATGCAGTAGAAATGCGGTCGTTGCGGCGGATATGTGGCGTCACTTTGGCGGACCGCATACGTAACGTCGAAATACGGAAAAGGGTTGGTATGAAGGAAAGCATAGGGACAAAAATAAGGAAAGGCATGCTACGATGGTTCGGGCATGTTGAAAGGATGAGCGATGAAAGATTGACGAACCAGATATATAATGCGAAAGTTGTAGGTAAAAGAGGCCCTGGCAGACCGAGACTCACATATCACGATCAAATAAATAAAACACTGACTGAAGGTACATTAAAAAGTCTTTGTAACCAAAGGGCATGTATGAAGAGGTTAATGAATGTCGACGAAGCGAAAGAAGTATGTCGTGATCGTGTCAAATGGCGCTCAATTGTCTCTGCCTACCCCGCAAGGGATCTGACGTGAAGATATGTATGTATGTATGAACCTTTGGGCTTATTTTTTAATCTATTTAATTAAAGTATTTTTTTACGCAGTGTTTTTTTAATATATATAAACCGTGTAACAGCATCTTTACAGAAAGGCACAACGCGTTTATCACAATCGCAACTTAAATTTATTTACAAAACCACACAGCTAGTCGGACTATTCGTTGGAACTTATGCCTTTTTGACTATGAAATAGTGTTTCACTGAATTTGTGGTTGAAACTTACGATACATGGTGATAACGTCGGCGCTAACGCTGACAAGCTACCAGACTTCTGTTAGGGTAAAATCTATAAAACGTACTTTAACTTGGTTGTCTACTAAAATTATTTAGGACGATTCAATTTATTTATTTTGCAAGTAGGCATAGGACAATTAATATAATGTATTCTGCGCTTTTTCATGTCAAAAACTGGATAAATATATTGTAAAGCTTATTTCTTATAAGAAATAGCTTGTATTTGGACCAGCACATTAAAATTTAATTACATAGCCATACGATCGTACTGATTTTATATTGTGTTGCTAAGAAGATTATTTATTATTTAAATGTTCAATCAACATTGTATACTCCAGTTTTTTTATTTTTATATAACTTATAAAAAAAACCTAAAATATAAGTAACTATACAGGGTATACTAGTTTTTAATCTATGTATACACATATGTAATGTAATTTAATTTTTAATGTAAACTGAGCCTAAATGGAAAAGGAAAATATGACATGAATAAACTAGAACATAAACACAAAAAAAAAAACAATTCATATAAAATAAAATAAAAATTTTGCTCCACCTAATCGCTGTCCTGTGACATGGTGCACAATAAAATGTGTTATAGCTTAATAAGGTCATAGACCTGGTTAACAAGATCAAAATTGCTAGAGAACTAATCGATACGGCACACTAATAAATAATCAAATCATTATTGGGTAAACAATTAAATTGAGTAATAGATATAAATATATAACCTATCGTATATATACATTTTTCAAACATTTATTTATTCACCTGTTTAGATTACTGTAAATGACTTGTCTGTATTAACGTTTTAGCCATGTTCTACTCTGATACATCTATGCATTCGCTATGTATTTGGCTTGCGTAAGTATGGTCACGTCTCTTAATTTCGCATTCAATTAAAGTGGCTTAACATCCGTTTTCGCAGATCTGTACACATACTTACCTTTTTATACGGCATTCTTAATAATCCCAAAACGCCCCCTTATCTTAGTGATCGTTTCGAGTACCTGCGTGACTCGCACTCCCGCTCCCTTCGCTCTACTCACAACAATCAACTCTCAATTCCTCTTCACTCTTCCAGCAGATATTCAGATTCTCTTACTGTTACTGCAGCCCGCCAATGGAACAGGCTACCTTTATCTATTAGACAGGCCCCGTCTTTAAATATATTCAAACATTTATTAATTACATACTTTCTCAAAAAACAAAATGACATCTAATTTCCACATCTTGACATAGATAATTATTATATTAGTATTTATTTAATTTAAGTATTTATTATATCGTATGACATATTTATATATTGGTATGTTATTTATACTTACTATGGTATATTTATGATTGATTTTAACTATTATTATTATTCTTATTTCGTACTCTGCACCCATTATAATAATTTCTCACTCTCCCAAAGGTTAGCTGGTAGAGAATACCATACGGTATTATGCTCGCCTATGTACATTATTTTATATGTTATATTTTATGTGCAATAAAGAATTATATTATTATTATTATTATTATCTAACTAATCACCGGAGGACATCAAGACAACTCTTATCCCGGACTGACTTTGAAAATCCCCTTCGCTTGCTAATATACGAATACTGCTATACTCGTATATATAGTATAATTTTGATCCTACCTCTCATTCATTCTATTGTCTTAGGTAAATAATCATTAACCTATTGGTTTTCACTTATTTATTATTATTATTATTTTTCTTTCACTTTTGCTAGTCACAGTTCAATTGCACTATTAATTTAAATTTAATTACTATATTTTACTCTTATTTCTGTTTTAATTGTTTTGTCTAAATAATATAAAATCTCTTTGGCTTGTGTTCCACTATTGCTACTTTGTTTATATGTTTAATAAAATAAGCTGTGATTTTTTTTAAATAAATAAAACCAAATAGACATACCCTCCCTCCCTTTTAGGCACCCTCGCTGGTGATACCCTTAGTTTATTTTATAGAATAGTTTTAATTTTATAGGTATTTTTAGTTTAGTTTTATTTATAATTAGTTTTTTGATATATTTCATTTTAATATATAACTTATATATAATAACTTTTAACTTTATAGACAGCATGCCCTTTTGTTTGGCTATTTAACCACCAAGACCAAGATTGCAAGAACAAGACCAAGACTGAGACCAACTGTTCTTAAGCAAGACCAAGACTTGGCCAGCCTTGGACTTGCTTTGGGCAACACTAATAATATCGGTCGGGAATTTAAATTCAATGTTTTAAGCTATTGCATAGCTTTTATCGCGGGCTTTGAGCGCGGCGACCGAATCAAGAAATTCCGTAACGAAAATAAACCTAACACCCCCCACTCTGACCAGCACAGCGGTGCGGCGTTGAAAGCTGTTGGGAAAGGGAAAGAAGTGTTTCACGGTTTATAGTTTTATTGAAAGTCCATTATAAACAAGATTGACATATTGTACTAAATACTTATGACACTAAGTACTTACGAAATATAAATTGAATACAATGGGGTGTATCAGGCAAAGCTTTTTGTAGATGTTGCTAGCAGCACTGGTACCTTGTTTACACCTATGATTGATCATTTTTTAAATTTATTTGAAGTTTTACATTTTTATAACAGAAAAATATATTTTAACTTAACGTTACCTACCTTAAAAGACGAATTAAGTAAGCGAACACCGTCTTTAAAATAAAAAAATGTTGAATTAATAGAACGGCAATTTTGAGATCACCATATCTTTGATTTCGCTTAGAAATCTCTATTTGTACACTTAAAAGCTGCTCACTTCAGCATAATATCCAGAAAATAATAAATTTCGTAATAAAAATACAAATTTTCTATGCAACTGACAGTTATGTTAGGTACCATCTATCATGCGCCATCTATCGTGATGTGAAGTTAGTGATACACCCCATTGTGTTATTGCCAGTAACTACAACAAAAGCCGTGCATCGTCTAACGTCGTTTCAGTTCGGCAGACTTCGGCACGGTGTTTGTGTGCATGCGACTAGACGTATGCGTGTAGACTAGCTGCTAACTGCTCCTAACTGATTCTATCTCTTTTAGACACAATGCTAGGTGAGACAGCGTGCTTTTTGGCCGCGTCCACGAGTGAGTTCGAGCCCGCGACTAGTTGAACCTTAGCGTGTATGTAAAAACTTGAATTAATATCAAAGAAAAAAAAATACTGCATAAATAAATAATTATAATTGCATAAGTTGATAAAAAATGCCATGCAATAGCTTTACCGCGGCAGTCCAAGCATTTTATTTTCTTCATTGTGTAACCAAAGTGTAAGCACGTTTTATAAATCTTAGCCCAAAACCAAGACGTTTAGGGTTCAAAGAATCGATTGCATAAACTTTTGCGAGCTATTCCAACTTAAAATGGCTTATAGGATAAGTGTCCTGAAAAGTTGAATTCTTTCCGAGAAGCTTTTCAAGGTTTCATGGGTAAATTTTACAGCGTTTATTGATGAGTTAAAGATAATAGGTATTAAGATTATTATGATTAGTTGTAAGAACGCGTACTTTAAATCCTACTAAGGTCGGTTTAAATCCACCCGGCATGTACCAATGAGAAATACACTTTTCTTACGTACATTTGTCACAGATTTACAATACCACAATTCCCGTGCCTCGGAGAGCACGTTAAGCCGCCTGTAAATGTATTCTGTGCTGCTAACAACGTAGGACTACTGCTGCGGGTCTTTGATAGCTCAATTAAAGAGTGTTTAGGCTATAAAAATTGTGAGAGAAAAACGTGTGACCGCTCGGTGCGCGGATTGATTCCACTCTCGTGGGCGCCCGCTCGGAGCGCTGGCCAATGATCCAACGGTGGTATTGGCCGAGCGGCAATAATGTCGCTATGATCACGACTACTGTCGGTCCCGGTTCCACTAATGCCAACTTATGGAATCGTTAATAAATTGTCATAAAAAATTTACATCAAGCCGTGGGCAGTGTAGGCCAAATTCTCCAGTTCTGGAAGGCCCATCTCCAGCAGTGGAGGTCTAGGACGCTGTGTTCTAGGGGCTGTAATGAAATGAATGAACTTAAGTAATAATATTTATAGCTTTAAAGAGGTTTTATCGCTTTTGAATCTCTCTCGCTCGCACAATCCTTATTGTTTTTTTTTTTTTAATTTTACACTGACAGTTTTCGTTATTTAAGGGATATCACTATATAAGCACGCTTTATCGATTAGCTGCAACATTAATAAAGCAGCAATGGATATCTAAGTGTAGTTTAAACGGGGAGTGTAGGCACGTGAATGCTGTGTGACTGGGACACGTGACGCCGGCGACCTCATCGATCCTGGTAAAAATATCCAGGTTCCCGCTAACACGAGTCTCCAGTTTTTGACTTATATGTTACATGGCTGGGCATTAACACCGGTAGTCTTAATCCCCCTGTAAACGAACAAACACGTAAAATTTGTCAAACAACTTGATAGTTTGCGGCTTTGACAAACACGTCAAACAATCTATGCGTTTGTGGTGCGTTTGATGAAAATCTGGATAGTCGTCGTGTTTGACAAACACCTTAGAACGTGTACGGCGTCCGCATCGTCTAAGATCGATTACGTCTGTCAGAAATGTCAAAAGCTAGACGGAATGCCCAAGATTTTGACATTTCTGACAGACATAATCGATCTTAGACGATGCGTTTTCGGACGATTGTGCACTTCGCTGCTTGCTAATAATAGCAATATAAATTCATTTAATTCATCTGCCAGATATTATTCATCCCCACTTCACTTCATGACCACGTGCCGTAACTTTATCTTGTGCACCATCTCTGCAGTATCACCAGCTACCCGGTATCATGTCTTGTTGTAGACTGGAGTGGTGGTAGATTTGGAGATGGAACGTAACGCGTGTTTCTTGTACGTTCCAGAGTTGACTGGACTTTAGAGCTGGGACCTAACTTGAGAAAATAACCCCGCTGCCCAAGATTCCTCGTTGTCCGCTTGGGATCGCAGCGCTCTCCGGGTCAACTCGGTTCAATAGATGCACAAAGAGTGATAGGGCTAAGTTTTGGCTTACGACCCCCCTTGTTTAATAGTAGAATCTCTTGCTTTGTATTAACTTCATTTTCACTTCATTATAATTACATAATTATTATTATGTCATTTAAATTCTTGTAGTTTATTTCAATGTCACGTCTAACGTGACACTTATATTGTACGTGTGGGCTTATATAGATTTTTTAAATATTATAATTTGCACCATTAACTCCCGGTCTTAAATTGTAAGTCAAAAGTCATTTTATTCAAGATATTTTTCCACGGAATTTCCCTGCCGTATGTAAATGCGAAGATAAACAAAGCTGCGGCAGTGATATCTTAGAGTTCCTTATTTTTTCTATGATGACTTTTCTACCAGGTTGATCTGAAGAAGGTCACTGGTGGGAATTTCATAAGCATTGCAAAAGTTCGCGTTTGTAATGATAAGACACAGGCTGATGATGATGTTACTGATTTTAGTCATACTACAACAATTGCTTGACAAGATTTATCAGAATGGCAATTCTAGCTTGTTTTACATGATGATTAGGAACGGATCAGTTTTACAAAAAGAAAAAAAAGTATCATCACGACCGTTTACCTTTCAGAGTGGTCAGAAACCACGCTTATAAATTAAATTAAAACGCGGATTCACATTTAGCCAACTTTACTATAGGCCAATCATGACAAGTGGCAAGCTTGTCGATGTCTCCAGTGCAGCGTACCAAAGTTGAGAAATTTCACTAATATATTAAATATTAATAAAATGTTTTTATTTACAGATATAAATATTTTTGCGTCTCGATCAGGAATCGAACCCGTTACCTCCGAGTCTAAATCCACAGACTTAACCGCTAGACCACGGAGGCAGTTTTACAATTCAATTTAATTTAAATTCTTTATTGAATAAGACATTTTACCCTATAATATTTATTTATTTATTTATTTAATAACTTAATTGCACTTTGTGCTAATGCGGACTTAATGCCGTTAGACATTCTCTGACAGCCAAACCTTTAGGACATTTAGACAGTATCAATGTTAAGTAGGTGCAATATTATTAAATGTCGATTTGTAAGATAAGCTTTTGACATTTCTGACAGACGTAATAGATCTTAGAGGTTTCGTTTTCGGGCGATTGTGCACCTCACCTGCTGTTCCGATGTGGCAATTTTTTTGGGTATAAGACGGCATTAACGGAATCATAAAGTATTTGGTTGGGTAGGGAAAGGGGTAGGATGTTGGATGGTGAGCGTATTATCGCGCAATAAAATAAAACAGGGAGACCTCCTTTTCTTAAACCAGCCTATTGTCGGTCGCAAGCCCGAGACACCATTCTTCTCATATCTTACCCATTCACGATGGACCCGGTACCCGCACGGTGAATCCATGGAATGCTTCGAAATTTGTCTTCTAAAAATAATTCTTATTGACAAATGATTTTACTCAATAAAATTATTTTTAGCATGCAAATTTTGACATTAACATTGTATTCCAATAAATTGACAAGAACAATTTTAAATATATACTATATATACAAATAAATATTGTAAATAAATATCTATTGACATAAGCATATTGTATGCCCATAATATGGGCAGATTGCATCATCATGACATGTACATACAACTGTAATTAGAATCATACAATATAGCAATCTATACAATAAAGAAATTTGAAAGATCCCCTATATTAGTGCACAAAGAAAGCTGCAGTCCGTAAGGAGTGGCGAAGACTTGCTGAAATGACGAATACGACCAAGAAGAAGAAATTCCATACAACCATTTGGGTTAGCAAAAAACTGAAAAGTAGTGCACATAACTAAATAGGACACGGCAAATAAGCTGTTGACGAGGTCAGTCGCCGCTTGATTACAAAACCCCGTATTAATAATAAAGCACATGAATGGAGGGTTTAGTTTTCGCACAAACCCCCCCAAAAAATACTTCAAGCCTCTGCTATTTATTTTAAAGACTGTAACTTGTAATCAATTTAAGTTTATTTATTTATAATATATTTTATTTTATCATACTGTATCCGTCCTGTTATTTATTTATTTATAAATTCTTTATTACACTTAAAAACTTAACAGTTGGGTACAAGGGCGAACTTAATGCCTCTCGGCATTTTATACTAGCTAACCTTTGGGAGTGTGGTAGACGATTGCGGGTGCATTAGAAATAAAAACCCATACTTAAACATACATAATAATAATTTACATACTAATACACAAATACCTATAACAATATATAATAATAATATATACATTTAACTAAATGTATGTAAGAATACATAACAAAATTAAGGATTATTATATTATTTTATTCAAGGATTAATAGGTGGTAGGCGGACTGATGGTGGTAATTTGCCCAGTCTGCCGGAGCGCAGTTCGCGCCGATAAACCCAGTAAAGTGAGTCCACACGTTTCGGGATCAGGCTCGAATTGTCGTCATGCCCAGTCAAGCCGGCATAGTGTTAGGGACTGATGTTAGTAATTCCAGTTGCTAACATTCATGAACCTCGCGCGCCACTTACCATTAGGTGGGCGTAAGGTCACATGTCGTGCTAGTATATAAAAAGAAAAAATATTTTTTTTTTTAGATTGAGCACGACGATTGGGAATTGACGCCAGCCACTAACGACCGACATTAGTCTCTACCACTATTACGGCCTATCACGATGCGTTCGTTTTAAGAGGACTAGTTGTCCATTCCATTACTTTAGTCGCAATTACGTTTATTCCTTGCAATTTAAAGCAATTATAAAACATACTATTAAAAAAAAAACTCAACAACATGTTTATACATATATTTAAATATTATATTCGTTAAGATATATACATATACGTTTCTTGCAAATGTGCCATAAAATAATCCAAATTCTATTATTTTGAACAAAATATATTATGAGTGTATTTTTTACTTAAAATGTATATATTTTTATAAATAAATATTTACTTTTTTGACACCAAATACGGAACGTCATAAATCTTAAGTAAAATATTAACTAACATGTGGCAAGCTCGTCAATGTCTTTAGCGTACCAACTCGAGAAATATCACAAATAAATTAAATAATTTATTGTGTCCCGAACCGGAACCTCGAGTCTTCCACGGACTTAGACGCTAGACCACAGATGCAGTTAGACCTAGTTAGTTAAGAAAAACCTAAGTGTTGTGAAACCCGATTTGACTTAAGGAAAACTTACAGATAATGATTCCTTAGCTAGGAAATAATTAAGTAAAGCTTTGAGAAACCGGTTGTATATTACACAAATTCTATATATTTCTGCAGCTCCGCCGAGATGTGGCATCCCTGAGCGTGTTCTACAAGCTATACTACGGTGAATGTTCTCAAGAGCTCCACAACCTTATCCCTTCTTCTCTATTCCGCAACCGAACCACTCGCACAGGCGAAAATATGCATCCACATACCGTAGCCACTATCCCTACGCGTACAAACAAATTTGGAGACTCTTACATCTGTCGCACGCTGAAGATGTGGAATGCTCTCCCAGCCAGTGTGTTTCCCCACTCCTATTACCTGGAGTCCTTCAAACGAAGTGTGATAAAGCATCTTTATAGGCCGACATAGTGGTAGGGACTGATGTCGGTCGTCTGAGGCTGGCGTCAGTTGCTCCCATTCTTAGACCTCGCGTACCGCTTACCATCAGGTGGGCGCAGTGTCACATGTCATGCTCCGTATAAAAAAAAAAAAAAAAAAAAAAAAAAAAGCAAATTTTATTTCTTTGTTTCTCACTTGTAGTCGTCGTAGTTACTAGGTTTAAACATTCGAGAGCTGCTTGATTACAAAACCGCGTATAAAGAACACATCTCGCGTGATGACCAGCGGAGGGGGTAGTTTTTCAGTCGCGCAGACCCCTCCAGCCACATAAATAAGTAATCACAACCC
This sequence comes from Tinea semifulvella, assembly GCA_910589645.1. Lineage (NCBI taxonomy): Eukaryota > Metazoa > Arthropoda > Insecta > Lepidoptera > Tineidae > Tinea > Tinea semifulvella. The sequence continues at coordinate 4,719,498 of OU342620.1, forward strand.
CCACCAGCGCCCGGAGCCTCCCGCTCGTAAACTAGGCGTAGATAGCAAGGACTTAATGGCTGATCGGATTTTGATTAGCGCCGGTCCAGCGACGAAGACTGCCTCCCTCCGCTCCGTAGAATTTGAATAGATAAGTGAGCACCCGGCGACGGCCGATCGCGACCGTAATTTACATACTTACGTTTGTTGATTTAGATATTTGTACCGGGCAAAAAGCATTCGGTTGTCGACGTCTTAGTGTGGACAAATACGATTGTTATCGGTTATTTTTATATTATTACATTGGAAAACAAACGCTATTTTTAACTTTAATCGTAACAATGGGGTGTATCACTAACTTTTTATCACGATAGATGGCGCATGTTAGTTGGTACCTTATATAACTGTCAGTAAGATATACATTTATTCGAAAAAATATTTACAACATATAAAATAAAATTAATATTAAGGATAGGGATATAAGTCCCGTCCGCGTGGAATGGTGGCAAGAACGCTGGCTGCATTTCCCCGCTGAATTGCAATACTGATTCTCTGGGCGAAGAAAGAGCCAGCCCTCTTGTCACCGGAGGAGACAACAAGACGCGGTGTTATGTCTTTTAAAAACTTTTTTGCGCTTGGAATAAACAAATAGTTCTTAATAAGTAATTACATAATAATGCATATATTTATAGACCATTAAAAGGTTTTTACATATAGGAAACTGTTTGCGCCTTATCATATTTTTAAGTCAGAAAAATTGGAAAAGCTCATCATTAACATTGGAAGCCGATAGACTCATTTGGCTAGGATTAAGCATTCGTAAAACTTCGGCACCTGATCTCTTCGTCCATATCACAATGTTTGTAGACAAAAGTTTTCCCGTGAGGTCGTAATGAGCAGAGACGTGGACTAGAAGAATGACTGAAAGACTAGAGAATCAAAGCTCATTTCATTACAGCCCCTAGAATACAGCGTCCTAGACCTCCACTGTTGGAGATGGGCCTTCCAGAACATATATCCGGAGAATTTGGCCTACACTCGCCACGCTGGCCAGACGGGTTGGCGAGGAATTAAAGTTACTGACATAACCTCACTAAATTGTTTGTCGGTAGGTATGCATAATAAATTGTGGTGTTAGGAAGGAAAAAGTGATTTTGTTTCATGTTATTATCTCATTTTGTTATTATTATGTTTACTTTTATAATCTTATTAGTTATTACTTTTAGTTTTTATAGGTTTTACTTTTAGTTGCATTTATTATATATATATATTTTTTTACTATTAACTTTTATTTTATATTATTACCATTTTTTGTATTATTCAATGTTGTGTACATTTTTGGTAAACCCGACAGGATTATTTGTCTATGATTTCAATAATTGTTTTGTTTGTTAGCTGTTATTTGTACCTTACTTCGAATAAATAAATAAATAGCATTCAAAATAAGCAAACGGGTTCTAGAGTGATGACCACGTAGGGGACGATGCAAAGTAGGACGTTTTGGCTAAGTTTTACTTGCCTCACTTAGCGTGCGCGTACGTTGTTTCTATGTGTTATTATTCTATGTCTGCCAATTTTTATGCACCGGTCGTTACACATAGTTCAATATTTACGGAATTTTCGTACACGAGAGGGTGCGAAGTTATGTTCCACTGTAAAAACGATAAACTAGCGGTCATCCATTGAAGAGAGAGGGGTGCAGTTATTTTTTCGGCGACATATAGTGTTTGTTATCGGACGGCAAACCGTTTTGTTGGAATTTGTGACCAGTTCGGAGATAACAAAAAGTTATTTTTTAAATATATTGTTGTAGTAGGGGACAGAGGCGGGGGGGGGTCCTATAATAAAGTACCTGGTCATAATAAAGAACCTAATCGTATAAATAGTGCTTTGTAACTATTTCATACATAAATCTTAACCAATTGACTATTCAATTAAATTATATTTTAATGCTGGGGTAAAAGAGATGTAGTAACTAAATTTAAAAAAAAACACAATTAATTGTTATGATTATTGAATTGTATTTAGTTGAGGCACGCAACAAAAAAGTTGAGGGCTGGTTTTGGGCAATCTCTTTTGGACCATAGCTCAGAAGCAGAGACGTGGACGTCTTTTTACCAGACTGTGCGAAGGAAAGAGGGTAATGTGTTTATCAGCCTATATTTATATTATTATAGAGAAGACAAATTTCTAAGCATTCCATGGATTCACCGTGCGGGTGCCGGGTCCATCGTGTGTAAGAGATGAGAAGAATGGTGTCTCGGGCTTGCGACCGACAATAGGCTGGTTTAAGAAAAGGAGGCCTCCTTTTTTTTCTATTGCGCGATAATACGCTCACCATCCACCATTCTACTTCTCTCCCTACCCAACCTTATATTATTGTATATTGTATGTATGTTTGTTTCTTTGTGGAACACTGGAGACAAAACGCATTGGCCGATTTTGATGATTTTTACATCAATCGATTCGTCTTCATCATGCGAGTGTCACTGAAGATATGACTATGAACAAATTTCATTAAAGCGACAACCAGACGCCTTATTATGAAAAATAAAAAATAAAAATCGACGAAGTAAATTGAGTGGGGTATCATCGAATAGGTATTTGATAATTATGTTGTGGTTTATTTAGAGTGACCATTTAGAATCTATAACGATTAAAGTTGGTTAGCAACCATTATAAGCATTACTTGAACTAAGTATTTATTACTCGTAAAATGTTATATTTTTAATTATTCGTTGTAGTAAGTGTATTGTAGTTCGCATATTATTGTGTATATAAGTATATATTTCCCGTCTACGTAGTGTATGTATATAATTAGTTATCTAGTCTATGTAGTGTATGTAAGAATATATATATATTCTATATAGTTTTAGTATTATTATTTTTATGATGTTTATCGTATATTTAATTTAACTAGTACTAATAAGTGATTTAATTACTTATTTTTATTGATTTTTTGTCTTTTTTTATTTTGCCATGCCTAAACTTCGATTTGTTGTCCCGAAGGTTGATGGTAAGAGAATGCAAAGCGGCATTACATACGCCTTTTGTATTAAACAATAAAGTTTTTAATAAATAATAATAAAATAAAAAAACATTTAAAATTTCAATGTCTTTACAAACCAAAAAAAAAACATCACGGCGGTATCCCTTTTGAGGTGGTCAGAAACATGAATTATACATATATGTATATTATAACAGACAGCGATAACTAAAAAAAAAAAAAAAATACCTGCAAGTACAATGTCCGTCGCCAAAAATATTAATATATTAAATAATATCAATGTAAGCGGTCATAATTAGGCGACGGAACATTGGGCTATTTTATTTTCCTTTTTAGTTTTTATTTATTTCTTTTCAGTTTATATTATTCAAGTTTTTTTTTTACGCAGGTGGGTTTTTTAATTTTGAAATTATTAATAATTACGCATTAAAGTTATTACGCTCTACTCTTCGCAATTTTGACGTCACCTATAGATACCATGCCATATATAACGTTAACTTGTGTCCCATTCGCACTACTATCTTCAATTGCGGTTTGAACAACTTACCATAGATAAGACTGACCATTGCTACATACAGGCAGGTTAGTGTATTTTGGCCACACATCTGGTTACACATAAACTTAGGCTGAAATCTATTATTCTGGCTTAGTAAAACTAGCCCCGTGTAGCAATAAGGGGCATAATTGTCTGAAGTGGATAGTTTGGATTGTGTTATAGAACACTGAAGACGAGGCCAGGCTGCGGTTTCCGCGGGTCGGCGTTCGATAACAACGCGAGAGGACGCTGGGAGGACAACTAGAGTATCACTCGGTAAATTGATTCGAATACAATTTAACATACATATCGAATGCGAGTACTCGATACTTCTCATCTTGTACTATTTACCTATCTTATCAGCATAAAATTTATCAAATAACCCACTTTTTTCAATAATTTAAGTAGGTAATATTATTATATTATAAAATAAAATTTATTCGAAGATATAAAAATATTAAACTAAAATAGATTATAAAACTAATTATAATTAAAACTAAACTAAAAATACCTTTGAAATTAAAACTATTTTACAAAATAAACTGGGAGGTACCTAAAACGCTCGCCGCATTGACTACTAATCAAGCGCTCGGCTCTTCTCCCGATGGATGATAAATGAGGTGATAGGGAAGGCAAAGGGTCTAGCCCATACAGCCAAGTCTGACGTAATATATCTTTCTTTTTCATGAGTTAATGAGGTCATCATCAAATTCCAGATGCTGCAGAATTTGATGCTTTTCTCGGAGTCACTCGTAGCACCATAGCTCAAACACGTCGGGTAAAATATGAGAGTTGACAGCGCAGGAAAACCGCAAAAAATAAACTGCAACTTGTGCCCCATATTTAAAGTCCAATTTATCGTTTTCCATAATTATTTACATTGTAGCACATTATTAAACAAAACAACACCACTTTTGACCAAGAATATCCACAGCAAATTAATTTACAAAACAAAAACTTGCACTTGACATATCCGCGCAAAATAGCGCGAAAGACTCCGAGATGAGAATTGAATAATATTTTGTAATTATGACGCAAGCTCTGACGTAAATAACAAAATCCACTAATAACGTTTGCGCTTAAGTGTAACTTAAGCGCAAACTTAATAGGGTTGCTGCTCTGGTTGCAACCGTGCTGCAGGTCGTAGCATGCCATTGTTTGTCCGGTCGAAAATAAATACAAAATTACAATATGACAAAATAATATACATTAATTTTATTGTTAACAATATTTGTTTTTTAACTTCGTATTTTTGTTAAATTGTACCTGTACTGAATCTGTGGAGAGTGGACCTTCTGACTACAAGCGACCTCGCGGTGACCGTCTCTGTCTCACAACAAAGATATCGCTTGTAATTTGGTTCTAATGCAAATGTCTACCTATAGAAATATTAACCTAAGGAACCAGCCTTCTTGAATCTTACCTTGACGTGCTCTTAAATCTACTTTTTTTTTTGGTTCTCTTCTCCCGATGGATGATGAATGAGATGATAGGGAAGGCAAAGGGTCTAGCCCATACAGCCAAGTCTGACGTAATTTATCTTTCTTTTTCATGAGTTAATGAGGTCATCATCAAATTCCAGATGCTGCAGAATTTGATGCTTTTCTTGGAGTCACTCGCGGAACCATCCACTGCTCAAACACGTCGGGTAAAATATGGGAGTTGACAGCGCGGGAAAACCGCAAAAAATAAACTGCAACTTGTGCCACATATTTAAAGTCCAATTTATCGTTTTCCATAATTATTCACATTGTAGCACATTATTAAACAAAACAACACCATTTTTGACCAATAATATCCACAGTAAATTAATTTACAAAACAAAAACTTGCACTTGACATGTCCACGCAAAATGGCGCGAAGAACTCCTCTTAAATCTACTTTTTAACGTATAAACCTGTCAAAATTTGAGAGAAAGCCCATACAGCCAGGCCTAACATAATATACATTTCTTTGAGTGAGGTTATCATCAAATTCAAGATGCTACAGAATTTGATGCTTTTCTTGGAGTAACTTGCGGCATTATAGCCCAAACACGTCTGGTATGATATGGGAGTACCGCAATTTTTGCAAATTGCAACTTGTGCCCCATATATAAAGTCCAATTTATCGTTTTCCATAATTATTTATTTATTTATTTAAAACTTTATTGCATGTACAAGGGGCGGGCATAATGCCGCTAGACATTCTCTGACAGCCAACCTTTGGGACAATAAAAAATATAACTTAGATCGAGGAGTAGGTGCGAAGACGTATTTAAGACTGATCAGTATTAAATAATAACTATTTTTATCAATAATATATATACTACATACTAATAGTACTTACATACATACATATATACATAACTATACTACATACAATATCCACGTATACACGCTGTAGAGAGCTGTTTAAGTAATGTGAGTATACCAAACTAAATTGTGGTCTACGAGTATCAATATTTCATTTAATACCTAACGAGAGGAACTACCATTTTAAAAGCAATTTAATTACCGCATTTAGCTGTCAACCGTACCTATTTTTAAGCCCTATACGCACGTCACCGCAGAGAATCGATCAATATAAATTAAAATTTAATTCGCGCCAAAAATAGTGCCGCCATTTTCTCGTATACCGAAATCACGCAGGTAAATAAACTTTTAATTAAGTCGCTTAGCGTTCTAGCACAGAGCCTTTTCCCGACACCCGCGGCGTGCAGTGCATCTGTAATTTGATTATCACACCAAGACGCGTATATAAAAATAAAAAAAAATATTATATCATATTTTTGTTTACGGGAGGCGACGAAACTAACATTGTGCGTAGTAACATAAGTTGCTACTAGATGGCGGTAGCGTAGAATAAGAACGTACATTGGTTTGGCGGCAAATGTACATGGAGTTTGCTCTTTAGCAGTTTATCTGCCACGTTAAGCCGTTCGGTAGCCTTTAATAGGCTTTACCCGATTGTTTTTAAGGGTATTAGCACCTCCCGAGGTTTGTCTAATACCATAAAAAATTATTGACTTTAGAAAAAAAGTCTTTGGCACGCTGTAGCGACTAGAGATTGCAAAGACCGTGAGCCTTAGGGGAGGTCTACATCTTCCCGTGCCTCGGAGGAGAGCACGTTAAGCCGTCGGTCCCGGTTCTACTAACACCAACATGTGGAATCGTTAATAAATTGACATAAGACCTCATCTCCAACACAACAAGGTCAAATTCTCCAGGTTTATGGTGTGGAATGCCTATAGGACCACGGAGTCCTAGGGCCTGTGATGTGTGGTTTGATTATTAGAGCTCATCGTGGAATGTCTTGTAGAACACGCTTAAGGGTTTTCGCATCCTCGTGCGGTCAGATAAATTAAAAGTTTTCCTTAACAGAGTATTCTGGCCGCAGTGAGTCGTATTTCGCAGATTCATACGTGCATCTGCGAACTGCACCACCGAGGATGTAAGTCTTTCGCAGTGCCCACCTTTACTGGACCAGCAAAGAGGGGCCCTGGTGCTGAACTCTACTACAAATACCATCAGGATATTATTTTGACTAGAACAGGATAAAGATGTAAAATCTTTAGTGTATAGTTTTTTTTAAATAAAATTAGTACAAGTTTTTATAAAATATGTATTTTAAAATAAAGTAAATAAAATAAATTACTGGGTCTATTTTTTATTGTTTATACTGAGCACGACATGTGACATGGTGTAAGCGGTACGCGATTTTTATGAACGGTGGAGCTACTGACGCCAGCCTCCAGTGTCGGATTTACAAATTTGCCGCTAGTAGGCTATTAAATTTTTGCCGCCCCTACTTACTGACCATTGAAATTCAATACGCTAGTTTAGTTCACAATCATATTATACGAGGGGCGTTCAAAATATTCTCGGTATTGATACGTTACAACCTCTTTTATATATATATTTGTTACTGGCCGCTAAGATTCATCCATTGACATTAAAAAAAAGTAAAATTGGAACCGAGATGTTCTTTTGTTTTTCTGCAATTGCCGAACAAACATGAACACCATGAGCGAATTAACAATTTTAACGAAATTAGAGCACCGATCCGTCATAAAATTCTTGACAAAACAGGGTAAAAATAAAAAAACCATAAAAGAGGAAATGGATTGTGTTTACCGTGAGTCTGCTCCTTCTTTATCTACTATTCAAAAATGGTCAAGCGAATTTAAGCGTGGAAGGGAGAGTATTGAAGATGACCCTAGACCTGGCCGGCCTGTAGTGGCTACCTCACAAGAAAATATTGATAAAGTGGAAAAACTTATATTGGAAGACGGCCGAGTGAAGGTAAAATCTATAGCTCAAGTAACCAATCTCTCTATTGGTACCGTACATGACATTATACATGACCATCTTAATATGTCAAAAGTAAGTGCAAGATGGGTTCCGCGAATGCTGACGCTTCTTCAAAAGGATATGCGTGTGGCTTGCTGTTCATATTTTATCGACCTGTGTGGTGAAAATCCCGATGAGGTGCTGCAAAAAATAGTTACTGGAGATGAAACCTGGGTTCATCATTATGACCCAGAGAGCAAACAGGAGTCCATGCAGTGGCACATTAAGGGTTCAGCTCATCCCAAGAAGTTCAAGGTAATCCCGTCAGCTGGCAAGGTCATGGCCACAATATTTTGGGATTGTGAAGGAGTTTTGCTTATCGATTATAAAGAAAAAGGTGTAAATATCACAGGGCAGTACTACGCTAACGTTATACGTCAATTAAGAGATGCGATCAAAGAAAAGAGGCGAGGAAAGTTAACCAAAGGTGTTCTGCTTCTGCATGACAACGCCCCTGTCCATACTGCTCATATTGCCAAGGCAGCTATTGTTGAATGTGGGTTTGAAACTGTTACTCATCCACCCTATAGTCCGGACTTAGCCCCAAGCGACTTCTTTTTGTTTCCCAAACTTAAAAAGGATCTGCGTGGAAATAAATTTTCTGACGATGAAGCGTTGAAGACGGCCGTGGAGGAGCATTTTTATACCAAAGATAAAAAATATTTTTATGAGGGATTAAAAAAATAATTGATCGATCTTATAAGTGTATGAACATAGGGGGGGAGTATATTGAAAAATAAAAATATCAAACTTTTCGTACTTGTTTGTTTTTATCCACATACCGAGAATATTTTGAACGCCCCTCGTATATGTGGATTTATTCTGAAATTGCAACTTTATGATTTGTGTTCTATCGTCATTATTACATCGGCTTTTTCCCGTTATTAGTATGATTGAACTAGAGGATAGTTGTGTCAGTTTCCAGATTATTATTATGCTAAATATAATCCGTATATTATACGGATTACGGACGTAAGAGTATTCAGTATACTGTGCAGTAAGATAAAAAAAAATGGACCAAATTTGCCGCCCCCTAAAATCTGCCGCCCTCCAGCCTACTGGTAAATCCGCCACTGCCAGCCTCAGACGACTATGCCGGCCTATTAAGATCCTTTTTCACACTTCCCTTGAAGGGATATAGGAATGGGGAAACACACTCCACATCTTCAGCGTGCGACAGACGTAAGAGTCTCCAATTTGGTATGTGGGCGTAGGGATAGTGGCTACGGCATGGGTATGGTCCGTGCGTGTGGTTCGATCGCGGAATAGAGAAGAAGGGATAAAGTTGTGGAGGTCTTCAGAACACTCACCAGTATAGCATGCCAGTATAGCTTGTAGAACACGCCCAGGGAGGTCACATCGGCGAAGCTGCAGCGATTCGAGAGTTTTAGACACTAGTTTCGTCCAGTTGCCCGATTTATTATTATTATTACGAACATGTTTGGATGATACATTCGGACTACACCACGGCACTATGGCGGTATGCTGGCGGCACGTCTTCGCTAGATATTCCTGTTTTATGCTCAGCGCAGTAAAAACGCAAAATGAAATGTCTTTGAGATTCCACCTTGAATATCTTAAAGTACCGTCAACGAAGCGAGCTCTTAACTATAGTTTTTTATAACCATATCTCTATTCAAAAATAAAATACACTTTACTTCTTGTCTAAGAGCGACGTGGCGGATGTCTGCGAACGTGGACAAGACCGCCGCCATCCTGACGTCCCGCCGGCGCCTTCCTGACCCGCTGCTGTTCCGTGGGAAGGAAGTGAGCTGGACGAACACCGTCACCTACCTGGGGTGCGTGATCGACCGCGGCCTCCGTATGGGACCTATGGCGCGCCACACAATCAACCGAGCTAAAGCCGCTCGGGCCCAACTGAGGCCGCTGCTGCATTCGTCGTTATCACCCCGGGAGAGAAAAAAAAAAAAAAAAAAAAAAAACATACACCACATGATTTTCCCGTTGAATAAAATTTTTGGTAAACGAATGATGTCAAAAAAGCGAGTTCACATTTAGCCAACTTTACTATAGGCCCATCATGACAACTAGCAAGCTTGTCGATGTCTTTAGCGTACCAAACTCAAGAAACATCACAAATAAATTATTGTGTCCCGACCAGGAATAGAATCTTAATACACGGACTTAACTGCTACACTACCGATGCAGTACATTTATTAAAACGAACGCAGGGTAAAAATGTTATCTTTTTATAATGGAACGCACATAATGCCAGCCCTAAACACACCAAGTATCTAAGCCTAGCCTAGCTTATGTTTATTCCTTCAATCTTTAGCAATATAAAATACCCCGCTGGGAATCCTTAGTGGCGACAACGCAATGTCCATAAAAATGTGTGCAATAAGGTCACAGAAAAACTATGTGAAAGTTTTTTTTTTATTCCTTACAGCCCCTAAAACACAGCGTCCTTCATGAACCTGGGATGCGAATTTGGCCTACACTCATCACGATGGCCAGACGGGTTATTAACGATTGCACAAGTTGGTATTGGTGGAACCGGAACCGACGGCTTAATGCTATTCGGGACACAAAAAAAATATATTTATTAATGTAAATAAATACATTTATTTAATTTATTTCTGATATTTCTCGAGTTTGGTAGGCTTGTCGCTTGTCATGATTGGCCTATAGTAAAGTTGGCTAAATGTGAATCCGCTTATTTATAACCGTGGTTTCTGACCACCCCGAAAGGGAAACGGTCGTGATGATACTTTACGTTACTTCTTCTATTAAATAAAACTGCTTCTGTGGTGTCATAGTTAAGATCTCAGATTTACACTCCGAGGTACCCCAGGTATTCCTGGTCGAGTCACAATAATATTTATTAATTTAAATTAATAATGATGTCAAGGCCTTATCTCGTCGTAACTGCTTTAGTTGTCCCAAAGGTTTGACCAGTATAGAATGTCTAGCGGCATTAGGTCCGCCTTTGTACTTTGTGCAATAAAGTTTATAATAAATAAATAAGGTGACCCTGTTTAAGGCATTCTGTCAAAATCTTTACACATGCAGCCTGTGGGTCAATTATACGCAGAGGGCCTACAACGCTCTTCGAGTACAATGTAACAACGCCTTCGGGATGATGATGGGGCTCCCTCGTTGGTGCAGCACATCAGCAATGTTTGCGTACGCGCACAAAGATGATTTCTACTCAGTATTGCGGAAACGAGTCGCGTCGTTGATGCACAGAGTACGAGGGAGCGGCAACATCATCTTAAGGGCAGTTGGTGAGAAGCCAGATTGCCCTATCATGGGACACTGGGTACATACTCACATGTATGTGGCCAGTGCCTCAGGAGGGCACGGCAAATATAAAAAGTAAATGTCCTCTTTTTACTAATATAGAATAAGCAAACACTATGTTACTCACCCCTATGGATACTATTCCGAAATAAACGCATTTTTTTTTTTTTATTTAATTTAATTGCGATATTCTCGAGTTTGGTACGCTTGTCACTTGTCATGATTGGCCTATAGTAAAGTTGAATCCGCTTCTTTATAAGCGTGGTTATAAAATAACACAACACCTCTTTTGACTACCAATATCTACAGCAAAGTAATTTAACATAACAGAAACTGCACTTGACTTGTCTATGATAAATGGCGTGAAGAACTCCTCTTTTCGGGGTTCTCATCTCAGGGTCAGAATCGGAGCCGCATCGGCTGCAAATTCAGAGGTCCATTGCCATCAGACCAGCACTTGTACCACTACAGGTGTAGTAAATAGTTTGTACAATACGGTGCTCCAAGAAGTAAGAAAATAACTCCAATATCAGAACATTTATTTATTTTTATTTGAAACTTTATTGCACTATGTACAAGGGGCGGGCTAAATGACGCTAGGCATTCTCTGACAGCCAACCTTAGGGACAGATAAAGCATTTAAAGTGAACGGTAGGTTGAAGTAAAAATTAAATATATTATTTTATTTTATTATGGCAACAAACAGTCACAATACAATTTATATAACAAACAATATACATATAATTAGACCTGGAGTACCAAAACTGTGAAAGAGAACTATACTTATTACATTTTCAAAATACAATTAAACCATAAAAGAAAGTAAAAATCACAATTAAGTCTATTCTATCGAATACTTAACTCTAATTATCTCACGGACTCTGCTCCTATACACTGACTTAGAGCAAGCAAATATGTCCACGTCAACGAAGCAATCATCATATAGTTTTACTGCTCGTCTTAAAAAGGTGTTTTTTTGCATAATTAGTTCTGCTAAAGGAGGAAATGAACAAGTCCTTAGAAATATAACTATAATAGAATTATAACTAAACGATCACATTGTAAGCAATAAACAGTATATAAATTATATACACATATAAACATATACATACATACAATACAATATATATACAAACACACTATAATTTTATGTATATTCATAGAACGTATGTATGTAGTTTTATTTGTATGTATTTGTGTATGTATTAGTATGTAAATAAGTATTTATTCACTAGTATATATTGAATTCTAATATTTTTCTATTAGTTTTGATAGCACCTGCCTTATCTCGTCGTAACTGCTTTAGTTGTCCCAAAGGTTTGACCAGTATAGAATGTCTAGCGGCATTAGGTCCGTCTTTGTACTTTGTGCAATAAAGTTTATAATAAATAAATAATAAATAAAATAATAATTACTATTATAACATAATATAATAATATCATACACAGTAATATATTTGAGTCTCTTATGTGAAGATACCTACCACCGTAATTGTATCATCAGGTCGCTGCGGTTCCAAGCACAACATCCCAAAATATATCCCTGTTATGGACATACATATAAGAACGGATCCAACATAATTTTTGCTTGCCTCCGTGGTCTAGCGGTTAAGTCCGTGGATTTAGACGCGGAAGTACCGGGTTCAATTCCTGGTCGGGACACAATAATTTATTTTATTTATGAGGGATATTTCAAATGTCTCAATTATATCTCCCGTCATTCTGCGATCCCTAAAACTTGTAAGCTTAAAGCCTCTTTTCATATGACTTCTTCCTTAAGCAGTGTGGGAGTTTAGTTGCCCGCTTCTGTAGTCTTTCAAGAATTTTTATATCTTTCTTGAAGTGTGGATTCCATACTTGAAAACCATATTCCAATAATGGTCTTATGTATGTTTTATATAATTTTATAAACGTGTTGGGGTTAACTTGCTGGAAGGATCTCTTAATTGCATAAAGAACTGAGTTAGCTCGCTTTACAATCCTATCTAAATGTTCAGCCCATTTTAGATTGGCAGTCACTGTTATACCAAGATCTTTTTGGGTCTGGACTGGCGTAATGGGAACATCACCAACATTATATTCAATCTTTGAATATCTTTATATTCAATTTGTAATAGTTATAGAAATGTATCCAAAAATGTATACAGATGTTGTAACAAAAATGTATGCTATAACGCCTAACATGATGTTTTATTCACCAATACGTACAACTTTGTCTGAGCAAAGAAAAATCGACAGGGCCATATCGGAACAGTACCTACCGTTCGTTCGAGTTTAGAAAATATTCTGAAACTTACAAAAAGACAATACAATAAAATCTCAAATCAATCAAGGTACGTCGCGTTGTACCTTAAGTTTAACAGTTGTTTTTCTCGAGCGCAGTGACGGCTCCGTTTGACAGGAATAATTTAGTGGAGGGACCGTTGAGAATACGGGTGTAAGTATATCTGTCTACGACCGCTGCATTCCAATTACTGACTAATGCTTGGTCTCCGATAACACTCAATTCTCATCATTGCCGCGTGCTTTTAGCTACACCTAGGTACATATAAATGTACATTCCACACAGAACATAGGGAGCCGGCACGAGTTATGCTAGTCTAATTAAATTGCTACTGCGCAAGATTTTACTTATAACAAAGACATAAAATATACAGGCTGGATTTTTGAGACAGGACAGAAAGGGACCCGCTCTTAACCGTGCAGCTGAAGGTGCATTTAAAAGCCATCGAAACAAACGGGCATGTATGAGAAGGTTGATGAATGTCGAAGAAGCGAAAGAGGTATGTCGTGATCGTGACAAGTGGCGCTCAATTGTCTCTGCCTACCCCGCAAGGAATTTGGCGTGAAGATATGCATGTATGTATGTCTTAACCGTTATAGTATAACAGGTAAACTTTTGAGATATTCCGCTGCATACACAGAATTTGGAAAAAAAAAACAAAAAAGAGGTTTACACAAAAAGTTTTTGATCCTATGTGGACCGACTGAGGGTTGAGCACCAGAAATGTCAGAAATCACAGAAAATATATACTATACATAAAGTACGAAAAAACATTTAATCAACTCGAAAAATTATTTGTTGTCAAACGATTCTATCATGAAAATACCGTCCTGTCCTTTGTGAAAAATCCATCCTGTATATTTAATGTCTTTGACGACACTTTATCAGTAGTAGTGTTATATTTATAGTGCGTATAATTTATTAAAGAGCAAATATTTTTATAATATAATCTAAAATAAAAATTAGGAACTACGTATTTTTTATTTAAATTATTTAGTGATAACATCCTTAGTTACGGTGCACAAAAGTTATCCTAAAAATAACGCCACACATACAGAGCCTAATCAGGTAAGTAGGCTAGAGGTCGACGATCGCGAGTTGAGGACTTTAATATGGTATTCTGGTATTTTGTTCCACATATTTACAACTCATGAATCCCACATTTGTATTGCTGTGTTTTTTAATAGATTTTCGGATAATGATTTTCATCTTTAAAAAAGTGACCTTTTTATTTCAAATAGATATTCTACTAATGACACCTGCAGCTCTATTATGTTACTTAAGCGCAAACGTTATATAATGGAATGCGTTAACTATATATATAATAACGCTATTAAAGTTGATATTTGCACGGACGCTGTCAAGGTCGAGCGCTTATTGAGTTGAGATATGAATAATATTTTGTAATTATGACGCAATCTCTGACATAAATAACGAAATCCACTAATAACGTTTGCGGATAAGTAAAATTTGCTCTTTTGACAATTACAGGCGGTATATTAAAAATGTACATTGGTTGGTATAAAAAAATCTGATAAGTAATAAATATTTGAAAACAAATAATAATCACGTGACGCACAGCTTGATGCGATTGTTTCTGAGAATGTCAACGGATATTGTTTTGACAATTCTGCGATATCGCCCACACAGGTCGTAGGTAGATGTACCTTACCTGGTACAGCTAAGGATCCCGTTTCAGCAAAATCATTACCGCTTACGATAGTGTTTGAGAATAATAATCTTGCATTGTTTTTTATACAATTAGTTTAATCCTCCGTGGTCTAGCGGTTAAGTCCGTTTAGACTGGTACCGGGTTCGAGGCACAATAATATTTATTAATTTAAATAAATAAATTTAATTAATATTTAATTTATTTGTGTATCTCTCGAGTTTGGTACGCTAGAGACTTCGACGAGCTTGCCACTTGTATGATTGGCCTATTGTAAAGTTTTGTCTTTATATATGTCTGCCTTGCCTTCACTAGGTAGTATAGTATATCTCTATACATGCTGGTACATATATAGGTAGGTGGAGAGTTGGCGAAGCATGACTATATAGCCATATATACACACATACATGCTATATATATGTATACGATGCCGCTGTCGACTGCGGGTGCTCGCCGCGTGGGTGAGACGTTTACGGCTAGGTCGCTGGTCGGTGGCGATTGGGACCATAGATTACATTACTTTAGGATAAATTCCCATTATTCATGTATTTATTGCACAAAGACAAAGCCTTAAAAAAACCTTTTTATATTATATGCGGCGTAACTTTGGCGGACCACATACGTAACGTCGAAATACGCAAAAGGGTACCTTAAAGAAAGCATAGGGACAAAAATAAGGAAAGGCATGCTACGATGGTTAGGGCATGTTAAAAGGATGAGCAAAAAAAAATAGACAAACCAGGTATATAATGCGAAAGTTGTGGATAAAAGAGGCCCTGAAAGATCGAGACTCACGTATCACGATTAAGTAAATATATATTGCGCATGATATATTATCAAATAAAATCAAAAATCTTTATTTGCATTAAATGTGGCCATAATTGTGTTCGATAGTAAAAAAAATGGCACATTTAGGAATAATTACAGCACGCAAAATCATTGGCCTGACTTACATTATAGTATAAACAAACTTATTCTACGTACATATATATATATATATATCTCTAATTATTATTATATAATATATTGAAGATATATAAATATATATGTTTATATATATCCAAGTACCTATAATATATATTAATTAATTATTATTATTTACCTAACATACTTATAAAATACTTTTTGACTTCAAATATTCATGTAAGCTATACAAGCTCCTTACACTTAGTGGAAGCTTATTAAAGATTTGCCATTTTATATTTAAATAAAGATCTTAGATATACATTTATTCGAAAAAATATTTACAACATATAAAATAAAATTAATATTAAGGATAGGGATATAAGTCCCTTCCGCGTGGAATGGTGGCAAGAACGCTGGCTGCATTTCCCCGCTGAATTGCAATACTAACTCTCTGGGCGAAGAAAGAGCCAGCCCTCTTGTCACCGGAGGAGACTACAAGGCGCGGTGTATGTCTTTTAAAAACTTTTTTGCGCTTGGACTCCATGGGCCCAGAGTTTCTACAGCAAACGGCACAAATATGTAATCTTTTAATATACTTACATACTTGCGCCGCTTGCTGGACTCCGCATTTTCCGCCGCGGCTCCCGCTTTATGCGCTGTCCCCCTGAGATGCGACGCGGCAAGGGTGTCGACGCACGTGGCGTCCCACACTAGAGCACGTCCCCGTTCCCAGGGGACCAACGTCATACCATCGGGTCTCTTGCCATCATCTCGGATAACTCCAACAGGCTCTAGAAGAGCTGGAACCTCGATGGTGGCTAGAGCCCTTTTTATAGTATCGTTAAGGGAGCCGTGGCGGGAAAATCTGCCCGCACTTTTTACTTTTGGAACAGGAGAGCCCATGAACTCCAAGACAGTCGACCTCCTTTCCACACGGACATCTATGTAGGATACATAATGGTGCCCCTAACCGAATAAATAAATAAATATGCAAAAATAAAATAAAATGCTTGGTGATGGGTAGGTTAGATACAAAATAATGCTAGCATAATAAGGTTCAGCTGTAAGTACATATCTCCTGATACACAGACTACTTTTTCGGGAGATAGGTTCAAAACAATTGTCAATTTTTATTTGTGAAACATTTTTTTTTGTTTTAGATACCATGAATTGTATTTTAAAATAAGTTGTGTAAATATAATGTTTTCTCAATAAAGTTTTTATTTTTAGTTTATTTAAAACTATGAAGTTTATTATATTATAATTCTATTGATGTTAATTATCCTAATTTGTTTTTTTATATGGTTACTTGACGCGGGCGCAATATCGCGCGGGCGAGACGCGCGGTCGCCCCTTGCGTCGCGCCAATTAATTACGGGGGCCATCTTAGCCTCCTCTCCCACCCGCCGCGGCCGGCCCTGTGTGCTGACGGACTATAATTGCCAGCCAAATCTACGCCGAGCCTTCTTAACTGCACGTATCTCTAGCATGTCCGAACTAAATCTACCCACTGCTAGGTATTTACCGTTACATTGTTAATTATTTCTCTAGTAATAAAATTTGTTTAACAGTAAAACAAAAAAATCTAAAAAAAGTAAAGGTATAACCACGACTATGTATCCCTTCCAGGGAGGTCAGCAACCACGCTTTTTTATAGAAGCCGATTCACATTTAGCCACAACATTACTACGTCGAAATACGGAAAATGGTGGGTATAAAAGAAAGCATAGGGACAAAAATAAGGAAAGGCATGCTACGATGGTTCGGGCATGTCGAGAGGATGAGCGAAGAAAGATTGACAACCCAGATATATAATGCGAAAGTTGTGGGTGAAAGAGGCCCTGGCAGTCCGAGACTCACATATCACGATCAAATAAATAAAACACTGGCTCAAGGTACATTAAAAAGCTTTCGTAACAAAAGGGCATGTATGAAGAGGTTGATGAATGTCGACGAAGCGAAAGAAGTATGTCGTGATCGTGTCAAATGGCAATGGCAAATGGCCTACCCCGCAAGGGATCTTTCGTGAAGATATGTATGTATGTGTTACTATAGATCCATCATGACAATTGACAAGCTCGTGGACGTCTCTAGCATGCCAAACTCGAGAAAAATCACAAATGCGTCCGTGGTCTAGGTTAAGTGGATTTAGACGAGGAGGTACCAGTTTCGATTCCTGTTAGGGACACAATAATTTATTTATTTTTTGAGAATCCTACAGCGATTTTACATTTCGGGATCAGACTCGAATTGCAGTCATGCCCAAATACATGTAGTTTTCAATAAAACAGCGGAGTATATTAATTGATAAGTTCTGGGCGTAAAAAGCTTTCGAAACCATGATCCAATGTTAAGTTTACGTTATGAAATTATTAAGTTATTATACAGAAGTGCCGTTAGGGTTGCCATTTTTTTTTTCATTAATTCATATTCACATATTGATTTTAAAATCTATTATTATTATTTTATGTATTATTAATTACTAACAATTTTGCATGTTTATTTGTATTAGATTTTAAAATTAAATAAAAAATGTTGTCCTCTATGGAAACTAACCTCTGTGGTCCAGAAGTATATTATACTTTCTATCTCACATATCACGATCAAATAAATAAAACACTGACTGAAGGTGCATTAAAAAGTCTTCGTAACCAAAGGGCATGTATGAAGAGGTTAATAAACGTCGATGAAGCGAAAGAGGTATGTCGTGATCGTGTCAAATGGCGCTCAATTGTCTCTGCCTACCCCGCAAGGGATCTGGCGTGAAGATATGTATGTATGTATGTCTGTATACAAGGGGTTAAGGTTCCAATAATTTGTTAATTGCCTGTAATATATTGTAGATCATTCCTGTTAACAAGATACTTTAATGTAACTCCACTTCATTAATTTAATTTTTAGTTCCGCATGCAGTGTACAATAGTTTTAGGTTGTTAAATTTAACTTGTTTCCTTTTATATTTAATTTATTGTATTGTTGTAATTTAATAACTGTTTGTTGTACTTATTCTAAATAAATATCAATCGGTTACAATCAATAATAATACTCACACAAAACAATTTTCAAAACAAATCACAGACAATTTCGCAACGTAAAAATGAGACCAATACTTAGATTTGACAGATTTAGAAAAAACATAAGATTTGGTTAATTGAATCATTTGATAAGTTGACACGGCTATAATGCCTCGAATTTAGGTTAAGCTTCAGTATTGTTTATGGCAGCAATGTCACTTAATTATTTCGGTCTAACAAAACATTAATTATTTTATAATGAGTCCATTTTATTTTAACTGACGTCTATCAAAGATGACAGTAGTATTCTAGTATAATTTAATTTAATATTTTTTAATTTTATTTAGTATTTGTTGCTTGTAATGTTTTTTTTTAATTTAAATAATATTTGTAACGGGACGGATGTAGGCCGAACGGGCAGTAGTCCGTGCCTGCCGCGCGCGGCTTTAGAAAAACAAATAGTTTTGAAGTCCTTCGCGCCAATGAGTTCTTCGCGCCATTTTGCGTGGACATGTCAAGTGCAAGTTTTTGTTTTGTAAATTAATTTGCTGTAGATATTATTGGTCAAAAAGGGGTGTTGTTTTGTTTAATAATGTGCTGCAATGTGAATAATTATGGAAAACGATAAATTGGACTTCAAATATGGGGCACAAGTTGCAGTTTTTTTTTTTTTTGCGGTTTTCCCGCGTTTTCAACTCCCATATTTTACCTGACGTGTTTGAGCTATGGTGTCGCGAGTGACTCCAAGTAAAGTATCAAATTCTGCAGCATCTGGAATTTGATGATCCCCAACTCGGTTATGAACTTTGTTATGAACATATATTATGCAAATAAATTACGTGTTTAGGACTGATGTATTCTGTACAATGTCCTTTAAGACAATTAAAAAAAAAAAAAATCCTTCGCGCCATTTTGCGTGGACATGTCAAGTGCAAGTTTTTGTTTTGTAAATTAATTTACTGTGGATATTATTTAATATATTATTTAATATATTATTTAATATTAATGTGCTACAATGTGAATAATTATGGAAAACGATAAATTGGACTTTAAATAAGGGGCACGAGTTACAGTTTATTTTTTGCGGTTTTTCCGCGCTGTGAACTCCCGTATACCCTTCGTGTTTGGATGATATTGACGTGAATTACTCCTTGAAAAGCATCAAATTCTGCAACACTTGGAATTTGATGATCCCCAACTCGGTTATGAACTCTGTTATGAACATATATTATGTAAATAAATTACATGTTTAGGGCTGATGTATTCTGTACAATGTCCTTTAAAGACACTTTAAAAAAAAAAACAATGTTATTAATAGTTATTCTGCTATTCGGAGTCGGTCCAGCCGTTCTCGAGTTATAAGTGTTCTAACAACCGACTTTGTTTTATATGTTAGGATATGTAAATCTTTTATGTAATATTATTATGTTAGTGTATTGGTTGTCAGAAAATGCTTAGTCATTAAGCCCGCCTTAGTGCAATGAAGTATTTTAAATAAATAAATAATTAACTACAACAAAAATATATATACATGCGTATAATACGGTCCATAAAGCTAATTTGTCGTGTAGGGTTGTCAATTGCTAATGTCCTCGTAATACGTAATTTTCTAATGATATTTGTACAAATTAATATTCATATTTCAGCAAATAACTTCACTTTGGCACTTAGTCCATGTTACTGGCTTTTAAACCTAATTCGTTGTGTAGGGTTGTCAAAGGAGGGTTTCGGTGTTGGATGAAATTGGTAATCCCCGCGCGCAAGACGCTGACCGTTCGGACTTGCGCGTACATATTAATGAAGCAGGTAGGATGGGGGTGATCGGGGGTGGGTTGTTATAGCGACGGCCTCAGGGTATTACAATGAAGGCAAAGCCGCCGACGCGAGCTCTGTTGGAATCGGGTAGGGTTGTTGTTCAATTATACGGTTTATTTGTGTTAATTTAAATTGTGTTACTTGTTGCGCATTAAAAAAAAAGAAGGCCTCCTTTGTATATCAGCCTACAGTCGGTCGCAAGCCCGAGACATCATTCTTCTCATTTCTTACCCACACACGATCAAAATCGAAAGTATTTTATTGTGCATCATAGGTTTTTAAATAAGTACATTATTTATGATGGTCGCTATGTCCCGTCCATTGGACATACAATAATTATATACACGTAAACAACATTGAAAATTAATTTTACAATGTTGGTGATGGGTGAGGGCATGCTAACTGTTCCTCTCAAGTTTCGGAAAGATAGTCTGCTACGCTGTAATAGTATTTCTTAGATAGAAAGCCATGAAGCTTTGCCTTAAAGACTCTCATGTCCTCAACTTCACGGATGGATTTGGGAACTTTATTCATTCACCATACTAATAACATTTTTGCTAAAAAAAAACGTTTTGGATACTTTTGTGCATAATAGGTCATTGTGACGCGCGCGAATACGATATGAGAACATACTTAAATTACTTTTTACAAATATTGCACTTTCATAAATGAACAGTGATGGAAACGATGGTCCCAGCACCCGCATGGTGAATCATGCTTAAAATATTTATTTATTTACATACTCTTTACATGGTATTGTAGATACTACCACCATGCAAGGAGGAGTCAAACGTTATTAATAATATAAAAATAACACACTTATTAGATAATAGTTAATTAATACTAAGTCCAAGAAAAAAATAACTCAAAATATACTTAATGTTAAAATTTCATTCAATCACAAAATTTCCAACATGCTTTACTGAGTATGGACAGATCGTCAGCAAAGATATCAAGATATGGTGTTGACTCAAACGCTTTCCTAAGTGCATAAAGTGTACGAGGGTACGGAGAGTAGCTGCAGGGGGTGGCGTGCGGTAGTTGCAAACTTGAAAACTAAAACGCTGAAATAACTAAGACTGGTAAAACTTTTTTTTTGTTTTTTTTTGTTTTTCGTAAATTGCAAGTTGGCTAACTTATTATAACAAGAAAAATAATACGAAAAACAAAAGGTTTAATAGGTAGTAGGCGGACTGATGGTGGTAATTTGTCCAGTCTGCCGGGGCAGGAAAGTATCCGTTCGTGCCGATAAACCCAGTAAAGTGTATCCACACGTTTCAGGATCAGGCTCGAATTGCCGTCATGCCCAGTCAAGCCGGTTGAAACTGATTTCAATCATGAGTTTCTGATTCCAGTTCCATCAGGTGGGCGCAAGGTCACATGTCGTACAAGTACAGAATTAAAAAAAAAAGGTATTCTTTAAATAACTTAATGGTGAATAAATATACAGTGAACAACATCGCTTCCCGGGATCCGCGATATTCGTGGTGCCACCCCTGAGGAGAGCGCGTGATCTTCGCGGGAGCCGACCGGGGGAAGGGAGGCAGCTTAGGGGCGTCCGGCTGTGCGCCCATTTCCGAGAACGTGCTTGCGACAAAAAATCCGCTGTGCTGACCCTAGGCCATTGTACAACTACAGCTCGGGAAATACGACACGCGTGAAATTATAAATAACTAGTGTTAAAACATTAGTTTGTTTATATATTGTTCTCCCTCTTTCGATCAGACGCGATGTAGCTGACCTGACTTTTCTAATTAAGATTGCCAGATGGACTGTCTAGAATTGTTAGATATGATTGTTCTTATGACACCAGTCCGTTGCTTGCGTGCTTCAGACCTACTATGTGTACCTCATGCTCATAGCAATTATAGGCAGAATAGTTATATACCTAGAGTAGTATCGTTGTTTAACTTACTAAGTCACAATTTAGACATTAACTTATTTTGTGATAGTATTTATTCCGTGAAGAATAATTTTTTTTTTTAAATTTTGTAACTTTAAATGTATAATTGTTTTTAGTTTAGTTTTTATACCTTTCTTTTTTTAACTTGTATTTTTGTTATGTGTGGTTACTTTTAATTAGCTTGTAGTCATTACCATAGTCTTTAATTTATTGTATTAGCTGTAAGTTACCGAAATAAAATAAAATAATAAACGGAACTTTACCTTAGAGACATATCAATTGCCTCCGTGGTCTAGCGGTTAACTCCGTGGCTTTAGACTCGCGAGGTACCGGGTTCGATTTCTGGTCGGGACATAAAAATATTTATTAATGTAAATAAATACATTTAATTAATATTTAATTTATTTGTGATATTTCTCGAGTTTGGTACGCTGGAAACATCGACGAGCTTGCCAATTGTCATGATTGGCCTATAGTAAAGTTGGCTAAATGTGAATCCGCTTATTTATAAGCGTGGTTTCTGACCACCCCGAAAGGGAAACGGTCGTGATGATGATACATATCATCAGACTCTAAAATTCTTATGGATACATTTAAACATCATTATAGGATCCCAGATAAACAAGCTGTAGGCCAGACATCTTAGTGTTTTCTCGTAACTTAAAAAATCATTATTATTGAACCTACCGTTATTACTTACAGATGGGTTGATGAGGGGCTGGTATCAATTTAATAAAAAAAATATTAAAGTTTCTACAAAATGGCGAGGGTCTGATGTCAAATTTAATGACAATTAATTAAAAATTATACAAGTTGCAGGAACGGTGCTTGTGTTGCAAATAAATGATAATAATAAATCCTTTCATTCATTCATTACAGCCCCTAGAACACAGCGTCCTAGACCTCCACTGCTTGAGATGGGCCTTCCAAAACTGGAGAATTTGGCCTACATCCGCCACGCTGACCAGGCGGTTTGGCGAGGATATGATGTATTTTTTTTATGACAATTTATTAACGATTCTACAAGTTGGCATTAGTGGAACCGGGACCGGAACGGGCTTAACATGCTCTTCGAGGCACGGGAACGGTGGTTTTGTAAATCTATGACAAATGTACGTAAGAAAAGTGCATTTCTCATTGGTACATGCCGGGTGGGTTTGAACCGACCTTTGTAGTATTTAAGGAACGCGTTCTTACAACCGAGCCACCACCGCGCTCAATAAATCCTTTATTGGCTATAAATTGAATGGAACACAGAATACGAGAAGAAGAGAAGAAATTTCTTCTACCAGAAAAGATAAAAAAAAGAGTCACTTTTTATAATCATCTATTGAAACGGGCTGTAGTCAACTTGCCCTTAGAAGTATGAAATGTAAGTTATGGTCCAACCCTTGCTGGCCGCAGCACACAGATATGACTGTGACATGCTATAAACGTTAATATACGAGTATACGTCTGGTGGTCTACTGCGAACGTTCGAAAGCTGAAATTGATAACGCTTGTTCGAACTTATTTACACGGTTACTATTTTTAAAGATAAAAATCTTTATCCCAAATTCAAAACACTACTGCATGGTCAATAAATGTAAAAATCGCGATATCCATCGTCATAAATACCTAAAGGCTGGTGAGTGTTATTATTATTCGCCACAGCCGAGAGACGAAATAGAGAGAGAAATAATTACGTAAGTCAATGTTCGCGCGATCGTCAACCTCTCGCTACCTACTTGATTAGGCTGTGTATGAGTGGCGATATTTTTAGGAAAACTTCTTTGCACCGTAACTTAAGATTTTATTACTGAAAAATTAAAATTAAAATACGTAGTTCTTTATTCAAATTTTAAATTATAATATAAAAAAATTTGCTCTTTAATAAATTCCACGCAGTATATGTTGAATGATGTATGTGCAGGTGTGTGTATGGAAATGCATGTAGGTGTATAACCAGTCTTGGTCTTGCTTTGGGCAATACTAGCTGTCCGCGCCTGATCTGGAACCTTTCAGCTAACTATGCTTATGCCGCAGGCTCAGACCAAACGCGCACAAAGGCAGAAGTGGACTGTATTTTAAATTCTAAAATAAATGGTTATGAGCAATCCGGCTCGAAGGACCAAAAATGTCCGCGCCTGATCTGGAACCTTTCAGCTAACTATGCTTATGCCGCAGGCTCAGACCAAACGCGCACAAAGGCAGAAGTGGACTGTATTTTAAATTCTAAAACAAATGGTTATGAGCAATCCGGACACAGAGGTAAAGTTCATAAATCGGAGAGGTCACTTATTTAAGGAAAGTATGCCACATACCTTTTCACAGCTTCCGGAACACCTATCCTGGCCAGGATAATCAGCAAACTCGACGTCACCAATTTAGACAAGTGCTATATGATGCTCACACAACCGAGTCACGAAGTACCACAGAATTCCAGCACAGACAACCGCGCGCGATTATTATGTCCTTTCGCTGGCGTGCAACTTTCAACTGATTCCCCAAAGTAAACAAGCTTATAAGAAACCAAATTTAATGTTCACTTTGAAGGTATCAAAACGTCATGAATATTATAAAAATAATTGTCCATTTTTAAAACGTGAGGCGCCATCTAGTGGCATACTTGGAACGGAGGCGGAGGGAAAATAAATTGCTTATACCATAATAACTAAAATAAACAATGTGAATGGCGTATACACTAGCTTTATTCGTAAACTTGTAGGCATCAGCACTTAAAAAAATCACCCTTTATAACATATACTACTACTGGTCTTCTCACACCCCCCGCAGACAACTGAGGTTGCGTTCGCTTTCCGTAACTACGGACAGGGCATGGGGTAACCAATAAAGATTCAAGTATACGAGCTTGGCGGAGGAGCCGCGATTACGACTCCGTGATTGGTAGCAGGTGATGAGCGTAGCATTGACGGGCGTGCAGTGGCCAGGTTTCTCACAAGTGGGAAATCTTTCGCCTCTGCGCGCGCGACCATGCCAGCCGCCAGACGACCGCATGAATTCGTCCAGTGTTTCCATCCGCATATCCCTATGGATTATATCGTTCCTCACGTATCGCGAGGCGCCGACAATGGTACGGAGCGTCAGATTTTGTTGCGCTTGTAAACGTGCTCTCAGCGTAGCTGAGGTAAGAGCGTACCAGGCCGGCGCGGCATATGTGAGTCGGCTGCGGATATAGGCTTTGAAAATTAGCCTTGACCATATTTTGTTAGTCAACCTATTTGTTAGCGTATTTTGTTATATAAAAGTTTTATTCAGATAACATATCGGTGAAGATCGCTCTACTACGTATCTTTACTATAAGTTCAATGGGAAATACAACCAGAACACGACGGGCAATTTCGTAACGAATAACTGAGCCGTGTAGTTTTTTCCGATCCATTGATTCTTGCATTAGTAAGGCTTTATGAGAGTTCACTCGCAAAACGCAATGGATCAGTTGAAGCTGAGAAATATGTTCGATGAGTTACGCAATAACTCGCACACCGTGTGCTACCTCTCCCAGGGAAATATGTGCAGAAAATTCAAATTAAGCACACATGACCCAGCCGAGCACCGACAGGATTTCATATTTCACCCTATTTTTCGCCCGATGTTACTGTTTCTCACGATTACCTAAATCGACAACACGATATCAAACTTATGAAATCATAAGAGGATTTAACGCATTCCTCTTGCTCACACAATCCATTAATTTCAAATATTTTTTAAGTTTGAGTGGTCATTTTGAAAATAGTAGTTTGTCATCTTTCTAGGAAATAAAATTACGGACATTCTGGACATATTTTCACGTTCATATAAATAACTTTAAACAGAGAATAATAGCAACCTTTATAAATATTATCCTCTATATTACTAAAACAAATATACGATTAATATATCTCCAAAATGTTCGTAATTAAGTTTTTAACTTAATACTTTGCTGAGAGCGTTGCTTAGTTGAACGCTAGCCATACCAATAAGTTTGAAAGTCGTATCAAGCGCAGTTATCTATTTGCTTAGAGAATATTGTAAATAACTAAATGTTTTTAAATATAGGCTACGATTTTTAAAACAATAAGCTAATGCGCTTTACGTAACGTTCATACTTATTTATTAAGTATACACCTTCAACGAATAGGTAATAATTATAAAAATTCTACATTTTTCAGGGCTTAAAAAAGAAAAACTATCGTGCCAACTTTATCGCATCTCATCTTATCATCAAACATGCCCTGGGTAAAGAGTTAAATATATTTTAGAAATGTAAGAATCTTAGTCAAATTAATACAAAAAAATGTTAAAGTTACCTGTCTGTCAGTTACAATTTTACATTTGTAGCAGACCCACGCTTTTGCGGGTTCGGATTTGTATTTAGCATTTTACTTTACTGTCATAACAAGTGGCTGAAGAAGTGTCACAAATAAATCGGGCACAATCTATATAACGTCATCAGCTAACAACGACATACCATTGTGAATATCAGTATGTCTGTTATATTTTAGGTAATTATTTTTTTAAGCGGTGTTATTTTTATATGAGTCACCATGGCAAGCTTACGGTATTAGTTCTCTTTGAAAGTAAAAATTGGCATTTGACATCATTGCAAATTTGCATTTAACGAGAACAACAAATAGGTAGTACGGGGATGTATCCACCGTTCGTGACCCAAGAAAAGTTTATCCACTCGTTTCGGGATCAGGCTCAAATTGACCTCATGCCCAGTCAAGCAAGTATAGTTTGAGAGACTGATGTCAGTCATGAGTGTCTAATTTCAGTTGCTAATACTATAAATGCAATCAGGTAGGCGCAAGGTCACATGTCGTGCTAGTATAAAGAATATAGATATATACTCACAATAAAAACCACTTGACCGGTTTTAATACAATTTGGTAGAGATAGGGCACAGCCGGGTGAAAGACTTGTAAAGTAAAGAAATCGGGAGAAACAAAATGGGCCAATTAGGAATATCTGAGGTAGCGTCGGCGAATGCAAGCGCAGAGAGCGAAGAATTTTGCTTGTTTTTGTACATCTAAGCATTAGCGGTACGGTTTTTTTTATTTGCGTTTTTCCTAATGAATTCTTAATTTCTAGAATTCGTAAAAATATAACTAAGATTAGTGTTTTTTTACTCTCATCTGCATTGGGTACGAATGAAACGAATAGATGGCATTGCACATTTGCCCGAGTGCGAGTGAGAAAGTTGCACAGAATTGACCATCCTATGACAGTTTGGCGCTTAGTTTTAAATACTAATCATTATTTTATGTAGTTGCATAAGTTTTGCATAACGAATTAAATATTTTATATAAATACATTCCAATTGCGCCCTGTAAAATCATTCAAATTCCCCATTTGGTCTTTACGTCCTTCATATTTCTAAAAACCAAAAATGCAGCTTGTATCAAATGAAAAAAAAAATAAAAAATATTTCCAGACAGGTCACACAGCGCCATCTAGTTTCCGTTGTAAGCTACGAGGCTTGTGTTACGGAAGCAAGATAGTTGATAAACTACATATTATACTTTTTTTTTTTTTTGTAAATATATAAACACCCAGACCGAGACAAATTATACAATATACAACTTGCCCCCGGTGGGAATCGAATCCACGACCTCCGGAGTTCACGGCAACGTTTGTTACCACTAGACCACGGAGGCGGTCAAATATATAATAATATTTTTAATTATGAACTTTTCTCAATTTACCGCCGCCGTAGATTTAAAAACCTTAGTCACTCTTGTTGCCATTTGGTTGGCCAGTCGCAGTCAAAAGACTGTACCTACTAAGAAACCCATTTGTAAACCTCAACGTCAAAACAATGGGTCATTACTACGTTAGTTATTGTTAAAGTGATGCGCAGGAGCAATCGCCTCCCACCGCGACCGCACGGGTGACCGGTTGCATGTGATGCATCCGACTCAAATCACCATCATTGTAGATATTTGCAGGAAGAATATAAATATTCGGCAGAATATAGGAATATGGAAAATACGAGACTGCGGAAAAGTCTTCTTTTAGATCTGATAGTAATATTACGATGCTTTCATCCTAAAAGTAATGTTTTTTTAACCTTTAATAAAGCAAAGGAATATTATTTTCCACCACAATCTCACAAATGTTTTTTTCTATTAAAAATCAATTCAATGAATGAACGAAACCGTAAACGTAGTATTTAAATTTGTCACCTGGCAACACTGCTTGTTTTATGGCAACACTTGAAGTAAAATTTTGATCAAAAAGTGTCAGTAGTCAAATTTTGAGTGACAGAAACAGTCGTTTTTCGATCAAACCGGAGAAAAAGCAAGTTTTTGTTTGAGAAAAAGTAGAATTTAGCTTCATCACGTGATTGTTGATTTATTTTGCGTCTGTTTTATCTTTGTTTCCATTGCTTGTAATGTTTTAATTCTACGGTAGTCATTGACCCTAAAACCACAACTTCTGCATTTAAAACCCTATTAACTCGTGCCTTATTAAGGGTTAAGAAGAAACGTTTAATTACCACAAATCTATACAAAGAAACAAATGTACTAACCGTACGACAGTTGTCGAATACTGAACTGTCTTATGTATATACACAAAAGCTTTACTCCCGATAAAATAAACAATTAGTGGAAGAATACAAGACAATTAATATCAGAAACACATTCGCTGTAAAACAGCTATCTAACAAACTATATAATACAGTGAATAGAATAATGCAAATTCACACTCTGACATCGAAAGAATTAAAACATTTAATGACATCATGGCTCAAAACAAAAGATTACAAAGAGACGGAAAATTTGCTTATATAATTAAGACACATTTATACACTTTACTATATTACTAAAACTGACTAATCTGAATATCTGCTGGAAGCGTGAGGAGGGATGTACTATATATACATAATATGTTAGCAGAACAAATTATGCAAAAAACAGACGTGCAGTAAAACTATATAATGATTGCTTCGTTGACGTGGACATATTTGCTTGCTCTAAGTCAGTGTATAGGAGCAGAGTCCATGAGATAATTAGAGTTAGTATTCGATAGAATAGACTTAAATGTGATTTTTCTTTTATGGTTTAATTGTATTTTGAAAATGTAATAAGTATAGTTCTCTTTTACAGTTTTGGTACTCCAGGTCTAATTATATGTATATTGTTTGTTATATAAATTGTATTATGACTGTTTGTTACCATAATAAAATATAATAAACATTAAACAATGTGGTGACAGAATGCAGCCTATTAATACAGTTAAAGGATAATTTAACAAATAAAACTAACTACTTAAATAGCATTATCTGCAACAAATAAAATGTGTTAGATGTGTTTCTTACTTGGTAAAATATATAAATTGAAGCTTAAAATATTTTGCCAAATATTTCGCCTCTCTTTGGAGCGGCGTCATCAGTGACAGTGACTGAAGGTCTTTGTCATAAATTTTGAAAAAAGTAATTTTATTTCTTTTAGCAATGGTAAAGGCAATGCACTATATAGTTTTGTATTTATTTTTTAGAAAAATATCATCATCACCTCGCGCATCATGGAAAACATCATCAGTATGTTATGTTCATTGTTGGTTAGATATTAATAAATTTACATAACAAGTTAGACAAAACCTAATGCATTACATTCAGACCAGGGCTTAGTATGCACCCAGCTGCCATATAAAAGAGCTTTCCCATGTTTTTAAATCAATAGACCGAATAGAAATTACTTTTTTCAAAATTTATGACAAAGACCTTCAGTCACTGTCACTGATGACGCCGCTCCAAAGAGAGGCGAAATATTTGGCAAAATATTTTAAGCTTCAATTTATATATTCTACTTAAATAGCATAAATACTTAATTAAAAAAGTATTTACGACTTGTGGTCACCCGAAAGCCGCATCGCGTTTTATCTGTTACGTTCGTCACTGGACGCCATCCGCCGCGGTAAGCAAAAAACTGGTGCAGCTGCTATGTACGTACGCCCGCGCCGTCCGACATATAAGCGCGTGTACTCCTCTATTGGGTATGAAGAAAGGGTAAAATAACAAGACCATATAATAATGACGGCTTATTTTTTCCGAATCCTCTAACAAATATCGTTAATGTACCTATACAAAAACTTAACAAATTACATACTAAATATATGTATATACATATATTTAGTATGCACGCACACATACACACACATACATATACAATACACACATATATATGTGTGTGTGTATGTGTATGTATGTGTGCGTGCATGCATGCACACATATGTGTGTATGTGTATACTTGTAAATCTTTTTGTTTTTATTTTGTTTCATTATGTTAAAGTTACACTTTTGTTTTTCTGAACTTAACACTTCATTATTTATAGTTTCTGCGGTGCGCAGAAGTTTTTAATCCTAAATGTGGAAACTGTTAATTGGCTTTATTGTAATTTAAACATTAACACATAAATGTATCATAGCTGTAAGTTACCCAAATATAAATAAATAAATAAAACCTTCCTCGAGAACCACTCTATCCATTGTTGAAAACAGCATGAAAATCGGTGCAGTAGTTTTTGAGTTCATCGCGAACAGACAGACGCGGCGGAGGACTTTGTTTTATAATATTGAAGAGTGAGAAGCAGCGTGTACCACAAATAAGAAGGGTACGAAATACAATAGGCATTTGAATTCAACATATTTTTATTTTCCCAATAATGTAATGCATCTTTTTAAAGTTTTTTTTTGGCAACAGCTGTAGTTTTAAAACGAACGGAGAAATGGGTTACCGAGGTCAAAGATACAAAGACAAACTATGTACCCCATCCCAACGCTTGGAGATTTACTCGAAAAATTGTTACTGTGGCCGACGATTTGGCATCCTTTGCCACACGTTTTTGTACTTTTTAATAATGATATTATTTTGACTTTTATATGACATATATTTGATATATTTACATTTTGACATTGGTCTAAAAATACAAGCAAGAAAAAGTCGTGATTGTGCATTTTCATTGAAGATTACCCTATTGTCTATCCCCAACTGTAGATATCGGTCACAGTTACTGTATGGCAATTCAAATATTTAATCATTTGCCATCTGATCTAAAAGCATTAAATGTATGTAGGGATTTTCAAAAAAAGTTATTTAAGCTATTGGTACTAAAGGTATACTATTCAAATAAGGATTTTCTCAGTTATTTACTTGAGTAGGATAATTAAATTATTATCATAAATAATATCATAATAAATCACATGTAATTTATTGTTCCATTTAATTTAATTTATTTTTATGTATAGGTGTGTAAAAACTATTGACTGTAAACTACTATATAACTGTAAATATTTTCACGCTGCATGACGGCAGGATACGCCGGAAAACTACTACTACTAGCCACATTATGTACCGTATTCTAGAAAATAAATGTTTTGATTTTGATTTTGTCTAAATCGTATATTTCGTATATTAAAAATTTGGTTGGACATTAATTTTTAAATGTATATTATGTAGGTATTTTAGTTAGAAATAAGTTACGACTATTTAGAGTTTTAAGAATCTTTTAAGTTTTATTATTATGTTTATAACAAATTAGATGTGAAGGGCTCGGGCAGTGCATGGGAGTCATTTTGAAAGAGAAAATCTTTTAAATTCCTTTGAAAAATAATTTGTTTGACATATTTTATTTTGTTTTGTTTTTTTGTCTGTTTATTAATAAAATGTATTGACCTAAATTAAATTATATAATGATGACTAGACTTAGTATATAAGAATATATTTTAAATAAAAACAAATTTTGCATGCCACAACAATGGCTAAATGTGCAGAGCCAACTACACATTATACATTATTTTACAGTTATGTAGAAATATTTTGAATGTAACAATTAGTTACTAATACATTATTGACTAATTAGTAAATACTGTTTATTGTGATACAGTAATATTTTTTATTACCTTATTATTATAATATAATTATTTTTTATGTAACATTTAGTTACTATTATGTATTTATTATTTTATTAACTAATATATAAGTTTGTTAACGGAATTGCACGGCAACATTTGGGTACTTAGGAAGTAATTGTTATGTTTAGCTTGTGTGTGTCTCGAAGGTCATTCTTAGTGTTCAGGTTCTCATGGTGTGGCGTGTCCGGTGGTCGCCCCTTCCTTAGAAGGTCATTGCAGTGGTGGCACGTGTGTCGGGTCCCGGTCCGCACCCTAAGGGCCTGGTTGAGCGGGGGGATGGCTGGCACATGCGTTATGTCCGTGATCGGGTGCTGCTGTGGGGGCCTGGGACCTCTGCCGAACACGTTCAATTTATTGTTCTTAAATTAACAGAGGTTTTTGCGTTTTGTCGACTTTCGGGTTGCACATAGGCATGTAGTCTACCTTAATTCTGACTTGCCTGGTGGGTTACTGCTGTACCAGGTATTGTTTTCTCATAGGTACTGATAACTAAATTTAAAAGGTTATTAATTGATCGTTGTGGTGCAGTTCTGTATATGTTTTATTTTGTAAATCTGATATAGCTGAGTTTTCCTTGCAGATTCCTTTCTCAGTCAGATTAAACATTAACAGGTCACTGGAATTTTCTAAGCTGCTGGTCTTCTGCTAACAGCTTACTTATTGGACCACTTTGCTGCTTAGTCTACTACTAGCAGGAGTAGAATCATTCAAAATAATTAAATTAATGACGTTTCATAAATGCCTGTAATAGGTTTACGTGAATAAAGATATTTTGACTTTGACTTTTGACTTTGAACTTACTAACCATATTACCGTATGTACCACATTTAAAGCAAATAAACGATTTTGAATTTGAATTATATTATTATTTGGTTTTGTTTACGTAATATTCTCACACTGAGAAAAATGTTCCTCGGTTTTTTTGCCTGCTAAGAGTATTCCACTTAAAAAACGACTAGGAGTCCGAATCAAAGAAATATCCGTATTCCTTTCTTGGCAAAATATCATTACTTATTTAACATGAGAAGTTATTAAAACCTATACTCGTAATACAAGTTATATTATGTACCGATTATGTAGTTGTTTATTTATAATAATAAACCACGCAATCTTCTACCACACTCCCAAAGGTTAGCTGTTATAAAATGGAAAGGCATTAAGTTCGCCATTACTTTTAAGTTTTTTGTGCAATAAAGAGTTTATATATATTATTATATTTATATCATTATATAATGAAATATAAATTATTTACTTTATTTATTTATTTATTAGGGTCGCCAACAGTGACAGCAACAAAAGATACATCGATTTTTACTTACAACTAAGACAGAATACAGATGCTGCACCAATTACAGGCAACCACCACATGCTATTATACTGTATCCATTAATTGGGCCTTTGAGTAGCGATTAAATTAAATTTAGGTAAAAAATGTTCTCTAGAGACTTTCCATCAAAGGAGGCTGGCAACATTTCCTCTCTGTATAATTGCCAGCCTTCCTGTAAAACTTCTGTCGCTTACGTATGGTTTCATATGAAAAGTTTATTTCTATCAATAGAATCAAATCAAATCAAAATAATATATTTCCGTATGGTTAGCATGTAACACTTGGATATTGTCAATACATACAAGCTAAGAAATAAAAAAACACAAAAAAAATATTACCATTGACCATGGCTGGACCGAACCCAACATCAATACAATAATTATAACTAAAACATTGTTGCCATAAACGAGGAATTTGTTTTTACTTACAACTAGATACTTAATAATAAATTCGTGGCTGTAAAAAGGCCATGTCAGCTTACAATCTAAAAATAATGATATTTATGTCCATAAATATTAATTCGTTACATATTAGTCTAATTTATGACCATACAAAGTCACCTAGTACACGAAATGTGAGAGCGCTATAAAAACGTGGTTTCTGCACCCGTAATGATACTTAACTAGTGCTAGAATCTCGTGAATCCCGCTTTTTTTTTAAACGCATCATGCATTTTGACAAGCCCGGTAGTGTAAATACGATTAACTCTACTTCGTTAGTTTGAACCCCAGCTGTGTACGCGTTGCGCGTATATAAATGACTCATAAACGCATCGACTCCCACGCTCGCATTTATCGATAGCTGCAGCCAGATTCTATTATTTTTTTAAATCGCAAACGTTGTTAAGAATGTTTCAGAATGTTGTTTGTTTTTCATATTAAAAAAAAAACATTGGGATGTTCTTTGCGCCATTTGCACGGACATAATATAAGTATATATATATAAGTTTTTGTTTTGTAAATTACTGTAGATATTGTTGGTCAAAGTTATGTTGTTTTGTTTAACAATGTGCTAGAATTTGAATAATTATGGAAAACACTAATTGGTTGTATAGATGGGGCACAAGTTGCAGTTTATTTTTTGCGGTTTTCCCGCACTACATACATATTATACCCAACGTTGGGGCTATAATGCCGCGAGTGACTCCAAGAAAAGCAACAAGTTCTGCACCATCTGGAATTTGATGATAACTTTATTAACTCATAAGAAAGAAAGATATATTAGGTCTGACATGGCTGTATGGGCTGGACCCTTTGCCTTCCCTATCACCTCATTCATCATCCATCGAGAGAAGAGAAAAAGACAAAGAGGAGTCTTTCGCGCCATTTTGCGCGGAGATGTCAAGTGCAAGTTTTTGTTTTGTAAATTAATTTACTGTGGATATTATTGGACAAAAGTGGTGTTGTTCGATTTAATAATGTGCTACAATGTGAATAATTATGGAAAACGATAAATTGGACTTTAAATATGGAGCACAAGTTGCAGTTTATTTTTTGCGGTTTTCCCGCGCTTTCAACTCCCATATTTTACCCGTGTTTGAGCTATGGTGCCGCGAGTGACTCCAAGAAAAGCATCAAATTCTGCAGCATCTGGAATTTGATGATGACCTCATTAACTCATAAAAAAGAAAGATATATTACGTCAGACTTGGCTGTATGGGCTAGACCCTTTGCCTTCCCTATCATCTCATTCATCGTCCATCGGGAGAAGAGAACACAAACAAAAAAACATTAGTATCAATTCTAATTCGATTTATTTGTGAAAATCAACTGTTTGTTTGTGCCTACAACACATATTTCAACATGTTACTTCACATGTTACAAAAGACTCGTCGACCAGAAGCCCAGACGTAACTCATGCTGAGCTGATTGAGACGTAATTCCTGTGGGGCTACTTAAAGAGAAAATAGGCTGCAGTTAGGGTCCGTAAGGTCCAAAAATCCTTACGGGGTGGTAGATGAGTGGGCTGTATATTGGTTAGGGGGGGTTAATGACGAGCCAGCTCCGTGAAGTCCAAAGAAAGAGGCAGAAGCACTTACAACTTCCAGCAGCAGCTGACCACGTCTCAGTGGTGTCGAACCCAGGGTTCCAGAAGAAAATCAGCGCTTCTGGTGCTAAAATCACACAAATGTCATTTCACACAAAACTAATAATCCATGTAATAGCAGATACTGCTGCAGCACCGAAAAGTAATCACACGCGGTGTGACGTCACCGAAACTCAAAATTGTAGACGTCAGCCACCGACTGAGGCTGAGGTCATCAGATGGGTCACAGAACTGGCTATAACAAGGAATCTACAAACTTTTGTCACCCAATTTGGAAGTTTTAAAGTCAAGAGTCAAAGACGATATTGCGATGTTGTCATGATGGGCCTATAAGTTCGCTAAATGTGAATCCGCTTCTTTCTTTTTTCTGACCACAGTTGTGATGACTTTGCTATCTTATAATGTTTTATCAATCCTGTGGCCTTTAACTCAATAGTATAAAACTTAGTAAGGCTCAGGTAAGACCTTTAAATAATATTACACAAATCCATGAAATAAGTTTTACAGTATGCGTGGGCAGTTTGATCCGTGTGGCTTACGTAACTTTACGTCCGAAAGACCCACTTTAAGGCTGTTTTCGCGCAAGGTATAATATACCTTTCCTTATTTTAAAGTCTCTTCGCTCCTCACACAACTCTGTTCTGTGTATGCCATCGCACCACTGTTTATAGGAATTGCAATCTCGCAAAACAGGATCCCACAACACGCTCTACTTAGCGAGATCCTGCACGTCTAAACGCGGATCCGCTGATCCTTCAACTTTGTAAAATAGTGCCTAGAATAATCTTGGAGGTGCAGTATAAATCGATCAATTTTTACGATTTACTCATAGATTAGTTTAATTAGAGCCTGTCAAGCGATTTAGGAATGGATTTAAGAATGCCGTTTATTGTTGCTTTTATGTAAAAAATTAAAACTATTAATCATTGTATATCCTAGAAATAGTAAATTTTGTTGGAAAAAATAATGACCTATTTGTCAAATGTGATACAGTAAGAAAATTTAGCCGCATGGACACTACAAAACATAAAATTCCCAGTCATAAAAGTAAATTATTTAGTGTGAACTCATATATTATGTGTATCAAGGTTTACAACAACATACCTAAAGAAATTAGACAGTTACCAAACAAACTGTGTATTATCAAATAAAAAAAATGGATAATAGAAAAATGTTATTATAATATCAATGAATTCTTTACTATTACATAAAATGACATGGTTTACTATTTGTGATCTTAGATT
Source organism: Tinea semifulvella (assembly GCA_910589645.1). Lineage (NCBI taxonomy): Eukaryota > Metazoa > Arthropoda > Insecta > Lepidoptera > Tineidae > Tinea > Tinea semifulvella. Next base: position 4,756,719 of record OU342620.1, read on the forward strand.
TGTTGTTTTTTTTTTTTAATGTAATGCATTAGAACACACATGTATAAAATATTTGCTCGCCATAACTTGGCAAATATACCTACTCTTAAGTTTCCTTTTTTTGCCGTGAGTTGTAAGCTGTCGGAATCTTACAATAGGGCTGGCATGGACAATGTCCAAAGCCCTGATAAAAATAAGAGAAAAAAAAAAGTTTACTTCAAGACCTGTAAATTTGTAAATATGACATTTATGCAAATTAATAAAAATTATTGTTATTATTATTATGTACTGGCCGCTGTTCTTGCTCAACTCATTTCTCTACCACTTAGCATTATTTGGCCAAAAATAAAAGACAAGCAAGACAACATCTACTTAGTCTATTAGTGTGGGTGTCGTTTTATAACACTCGCAGCACTCCTGGCATAGACCTATATACGAGAATAGGGTTGCCATAACTTCTAGGAACCAAAACGGAACGTTTTCTCTTTTACTATCTGGTTTCTGGTTTTACCCCGGTGTGGTAGTTCAGCCCCTAGAACACAGAGTCCTAGACCTCCACTGTTGGTGATGGGTCTTCTGGAGAATTTGGCCTACACTCAACACGCTGGCCAGACGGGTTGGCAAGGGTCTCATCATCATCATCATGACCGTTTTCCTTTCGGGGTGGTCAGAATAAATAAGCAGATTCACATTTAGCCAACTTTACTATAGGCCAATTATGACAAGTGGCAAACTCCTCGATGTCTCCAGCAAATCAAACTCGAGAAATATCAACAAATAAATTAAATATTAATTAAATGTATTTATTTACATTAATAAATATTTATGTGTTCCGACCAGGAATCGAACCCGGCGAGGGTCTGATGTCATTTTTCGAAGTTTGAAGACAATTCAATAACGCTTCCACTTGTTGGTATTAGTGGAACCAGGACAGACGGCTTGACATGCTCCCGATGCACAGGAACCGGGGTGTTGTATCAGTAGTAGTCTTTGCCAAGGGGCGGAAAGCTCCGGGGTTATCCCCATTTAGCGTGCGTTAATTTCGGTGGGCGACGGCCTGTCGCGTCGGTTGCTTGGCGTCTTCAGCCGCCCGGGAAGGAACCACTATAGAATTTAACACACTCGCCACGCTGGCCAGACGGTTTGGCAGAGATCTGATGTTAATTTATAATGACAATTTATTAACGATTTCACAAGTTGGTATAAATGGAACCGGGACCAACGGTGAACGTGCTCTCCGTGGCACGTAAAAAAAACTCATTGGTACATGCAACCCATCTGGCCAGAGCATGGGGAGTGTAGGCCAAATTCTCCAGATATATGTTCTGTAAGGCCAATCCCCAAGAGACTAGGACGCTGTGTTCTAGGTGCAGTGTAATGAATGAATGAAAATTGGCTTGTCCGCATAATCTTGTATCTGACAGTTGGCTATTATACTGTGCGGATTTGGAACTTTATGATCCGGTCGTAACGCGTTCCTGGAAAAATCGCGGGACAAGCACCTGCCCACTGCACAGCTGTGGATTTTCTATGAACCTACTTAACTTTATGGATTAGTAAAATTACCTTTACTCGCAGATAGTGGATTTTTACTATTCCTCCAAAGTTATATTCACAATTTATTATCACGGTAAAAAATCATGGTTATTTCCATGGCCAAGAAACTGCGGTCTAGCGGTCAAGTCCGTGGATTTAGACGCAGGTGAACTGACTTCGACTCCTGGTCGAGAAACAATCATTTATTTGTATATTATATTTTGTATATTTCACCTATAAAACATGGGATCGAAATACACTGACCATGACGATGTGCCTTCGTCTCGGAGCTCGGACTGTCCATCCGCACCAGTGTCGATGCGGAGAACCAGTCGATCATCTCGGACACCACTGGCTTTCTTGTGCTAGAAGTGCACTTGTGACTGCTGCAGTACCCGCAATCTTAGTACCATCTGGGATTGTGCGGAGCGATAGCAAGAGACCCGACGGAATGACTGTTGGGCCGTGGAAACTTGGCAGGTCTCTGGTGTGGGATGCGACGTGTGTAGACACATTAGCTCCATCTCACATTCAGGAGACCTCGTCAGGCGCGGGAAGTGCGGCGTTTTCTGCGGAGAACCTCAAATTGCGCAAATACGCCAACCTTGGTATCGGTTACGAATTTGCGCCGTTTGGGATCGAGACGATGGGCCCATGGGGACCGTCAGCGAGGCGCTTGGCCAAGGAGTTGTCAAAGAGGCTGACAGAAAGGTCTGGAGACAGAAAGGCTGGCAATTATTTCTGCTAACGTATTAGCCTCGCTATACAGAGGGGAAATGTTGCCAGTCTCCTTGGGACTATCTCGGATGGGTCGTCTCTAGAGGACATTTTTAATTTATAGTTTAGTTTATTTTTAATTTTATTATTTAGGAAGCTTTTAATTTATATTTAATGTACTACATGCAAACACTGGGCGAAGTTTTGCTCTCGCCATCCGCGCCATGTTCACAGTGGCGGTCACGTGGGCGCGCATGTTGATGGGTTTGTCTATCGTGACGCCCAGGTATTTTACTGGATTAGTTCACGGTAGACTCTCGCCGTTCAACAGAAGCGGACGGTCGGGTTTCAGCCTTCTCAATCCAGTCTCAAGGAACGTGCCCTGAGCCTTCCTGGCGTTAACCGACAACCTCCAACGGGAGAGCCACTCGGGGAGGAGATCGAGACAGCGCTGCATCTTCGTCACCGCGTAGCTCAAGACCCTAGAGTCTGTGAAGTACGCGGCGTCGTCAGCAAACAGCGCTAGCTCGACCCCCTCCGCCAGCGGTATGTCGTTGGTGAACCAGGAGTAACAGGACGGAGAAAGGCAGCTACCCTGGGGAACGCCGGCTCGTATGGGACGTGGACTCGAGGCCACGCCCTCCACTGCTACGTGAAAGCTCCTGCCCTCAAGGAAGGAGGCCAATACCTTGACGATCCTAACAGGGGTAGGGGATAGGGACTACTTGTACAGCAGCCCGTTATGCCAGACTCTGTCGAACGCCTTCTCCATGTCAAGGAATACTGCAACCGTGGTGTGTTTCTTCTCAGAAGAGACCACCACGTGGTGCAGCAACCTCGTCAGCTGGAGCGTCGTGCTGTGTTCAGACCGAAAGCCGAATTGCTCGGCTCTCGGCGTGATGCACGGGTTCAGGTGCAACAGCAACAGTTTCTCGAACACTTTCGAGACCGTCGGCAACAGAGTTGTCGGTCGGTAGCTCTCCGGTTTCCTCACATCTTTTCCCTTTTTCATGAGCATGATGACGCGCCCCTCCTTCCATGCTGTTGGGAAATGCCCGCTGCGCATGATGCCGTTAAACAGCCTGGTTTGCCTTATATAGATTTAATTTTGGTTTCTTAGGTGATACATAGTCAAACTAGAGATTTTTTAAAGTTCATTAACTTTCGTATGAACCTCCTAAACTAAAGTATCATTACGACGGTTTCCCTTTCAGAAACCACGCTTATAAATAAGCGAATTCAAATTTAGCCAACTTTTGCCATTTTCTTAGAGAAATAGGCCCAATTAAATGTTCTCGTGCCATAATGATTTCTTTTTTATTTGTTGTTGAAAGTTAATATATTGTGTTTTAATAATCTGTAATTAATTTTATTTATTTGACCCTAGCATAACGACAATTGTACAAAAACGAATAATTACATAGTTTCGATCCCGCCGATTTGAAATCCAGTGTTTTATCTATAATAAAGTACCTTATCATAATAAAGAACCTAATCGTATAAATAGTGCTTGTAATAGTTACTTTCATACATAAATTTTAGCCAATTGATTATTTAATTAAATAATATTTTCATGTTGGGGTAAATAAGGTGTTGTAATTAAATTTATAAAAAAACACAATTAATTGTTATGATTATTGAATTATATTTTGTTGAGGCACGCTTCAAAAAAGTTGGGGCCTGATTTTGGTCAATCTCTTTTCTGGAAGGCCCATCTTCAACATTGGGATTAGGACTTTGTGTTCCAGGGATTGTGATAATGACGATTGTGTTTAATTGATATGAGTGTGATACCTGAAATAAAACTTCATTTATTTTATAGTAAAGTATGTATAGTATCATCACGAACGTTTCCCTTCCAGGGTGGTCAGAAACCACGCTTATAAATAAGCGGATTCACATTTAGGCAACTTTACTATAGGCCAATCATGACAAGTCGCAAGCTCGTCGATGTCTCCAGCTTACCAAACTCGAGAAATATCACAAATAAATTAAATATTAATTAAATGTATTTATTTACATTAATAAATATTTTTGTGTTTCGACTAGGAATCGAATCCGGTACCTCCGAGTCTAAATCCACGGACTTAACCGCTAGACCACGGAGGCAGTTTTATTTAATGAGATTATCTACTACACCTTCTACACTACACCTTCCCTGATCAATCTGGTTTCTGTGCCTTGACAGAATTATCTAGTGCAGAAACCAGTGCACTTACCAACAGTTCTGTTGGCCTGCCCTAGCTCAATGTATTATAAATAAATAAATAAATAAATAATCTAATTTTAGCATAGTTGAAGCAAAGCATAAACAGTTTATCGATCCCAACCAGAGTGAGCCTTGAAAGCAATAGAAAGCGCTCATAGAGCTGTTATCATCATCCTTTGAACCGCCCGCGTCCACGAAGCGAAACAATTATTCCCAACCCTCGCGCTGTCTAATCACGGCCGGTCATCAGTTCCCAGAAAGGGACAATGCCACCAAACCCAACACGCACGGATGTTCGCCCTTTCTCTATCGCGTCCCTATATAACTCCGCGGAAAAAAATTCGGCCAAATAACAATATAATACAATTAGGCAGGTATAATGAGCAGGTAACGGCTGCGCAGCGTGCCAAATAACGTAATGGCCGAGAAGCATAGACGGTATTATGCAGACGAGTCCAAAGTACATTCTAGAAATTCATACTGCACGGCAATAAATTTATAACCAGTTGGCCTCATTTAAAAGGGTTTAGAGCTTTTCCATACCTCTCGCTCGCACGTTCCAATATTTTCAATGATAAGTATACTTTTAAAAAGTGAAGCATTAAGTCTTTCAACAATTTAAAAAAAAAAAATAGCCAAATTATATAGCCATAATTTTGTATATTATATTATTTATTTTAAGGACAAGTTTTATTTTATTTTATTCTTTATTGTATAGATTGCTTATTCTAATTACAGTTGTGTGTACATGTCGTTGATGATGCAATCTGCCCATATTGTGGGCATACAATATGCTTATGTCAATAGATATTTATTTACAATATTTATTTGTATATAGTTTATATTTAATATTGTTCTTGTCAATTTATTGGAATACAATGTTAATGTCAAAATTATGAGGGATCAGCTGAAAATCAGCGCTGTGACCCAGTGTTGCAGTTTATTGCTGAGCTGATTCCCTATTTGTCACCACACTATCTTGTTTGTTGTATTATCATTATTATTTTTACTGCTTGTGTTTTTTTTGTGACAAATAAACTTTTTAGGCTAACTATAGGCCACATATCTTAGTATTTTTTGTACTTAAAGTTTCGTGGGAATAAAATATTCCAAAAGACTACAACATGAAGTCGAATAAATATTATGTTCTCACAGAAGAAATGATCAGGAACGGGTTCAAGACTCAGCTTTACGCAGTAAAAGTTGATGCGAGAGGAACTCCAGCAAAATATTTGCACCACTTACTAAAAGAAAAATATTGCCTAAGCAGGTCAGCCATCAATACATTTATGGAACGAGTTTCCAAGACGGCATTAACCAGTAACAGTATTCGGTTGTGTAGAAAAAGGAGCAGAATGATGGATGGTGAGCTTCTTGTTGCGCAAAAAAATAAAAAAGCCGGACTTGCTTCACAACACACTAATCTTCTCATCTCTTTTTCCCACACACAATGGACCTAATGGAATGCTTAGAAATTTGTCTTCTCTCTCATATATTTGTTTTTAGAAAATAGAGAAAAATCGTTATAAATATTTATGATATTTTTCTCTGTCTAAAATTAGGTATTCGAACGTAAAAATACGCCCAAAATGTGTCCGTTATACTTATTAAATATTGTTGAGCTTTTAATAGTTAGTTGAATGTGTTATTCGCGGCCTAGCGCATTAACAACTTACCCCTCATTATGCAACAGTTTTTTATAAACTACTATTATTGGGTTAGTCTATATCGATGTACGTCTACGCCACAAAGGTTGGTCGTTTGCGTGAGCCGCGATCGGTGACGCGCCGCGAGAAAATGTAAATGGTACCGTCCCCGCCGGCATCCGGGCGTCCGCGTCGGCGTCGATAATTTAGCGGGTCCGGGGTGTCTACTCCTAAATCACTAAGGCAGAAATTGAAAAAGCGTTCTTATGTATTTATTGCCCATACTTCCTCACGACATATTATCAGTGCCAGGTTCAGGCAAACGCGACGTTAATAAATCGCAGACCAAAAACTTCTTCTGCCAACTAACCTTTGTGATTCATAACCTTTGTGATTTGTTATAAGCGGGTGCAGACATAAATATATATAGAATGAACTTTAAGGAATGTTTTTTTAAAATTGAATAGATAAAATATAGTATTTATATAAAATGAATGAAATAAGATACATATAAGTAAGATAAATGTATAATAAAAATAGATTAGATAGAAAACTACCTAATGCTAGATAAAGTATTTATTTGTGGAAGAAATTTATGTTTTGTAAAAGCTACCTAAATAATAAAATTAAAAATAAACCTAATTAAAAAACTAAATACTTACAAATATCTTGATTATAATCTACATGTCATCGAATCCAGGAGAAGATAAACCCAATGTTGCGAGGACTCCGGCGACGTTGCCTCGTTGGATGGCAACACTGATCCTCTGAATAAGATATTCCCTACTCAAAGGATCACCTGTTGACGCTCGGATGGCAACGCTTATGTCGCGTATTAACGATTTAGCGTCCTCAGACCAAGGGCCCATCGTCTCTACGGCAAACGGCACAAAATGGTAACGATTTGCCAACTCTATGTACTTATTACGTTTGCCGTTTGCAGCCAATTCAGCCGCTGCACCTGCTCGTTTTCGTGTCGCGCCAACACTACTAGCACAAAGGGTGTCAGTACACGTCGCATCCCAAACCAAAGACTTACCTTGTTTATAAGGCACGAGGGTTAGCCTATCTGGTCTTTTCCCTAATTATATAATATAAACTACCTACGTAGATATATATTAAAACATCATATCAACACTTAACAATCTGATTTACCGCTCTCTAAAAAAGTTCAATTTAATTTTCACCTGTAAAATGGTGACCAAATTCGGCCACGAGTTGTTGCGTAGTTTGTTATTAAATTTTGGTACTTTTAGAGTAGGCCTCCTGCGCCGGCGCACACTGCGCCTTATGTAAAGTGCAGCTGATGGAGAACGTTCATAAAGCCAGATGTGGCATCATTCTCAATACTAAATTGGAGTTTAAAAATAAAGTGTCGATTGGACTAAAGAATGCACCAACGCACCTTTAACCGAAGATTACCACGAATATACAAATAAAAGTATTATCACGACCGTTATGGTGGTTAATAACCACGCTCCACAGTTCTTTAGCAAACTTTACTATAGGCCCGTCGTGACAAGTGGCAAGCTCGTCGATGTCACTAGCGTACCAACTCGAGACAAATATTTGAAAAAAAAAACTGTTTGACCAGAAATTAAACATGCGGACTTGAATCTACATTAACCGCTAGACTATTGAGGTAGTCTACCTACGACTACATCATCATTACAGCCCTTAGAAGACAGCGTCCTAGACCTCCACTGCTGGAGATGGACCTTCCAGAATATATATCTGGAGAATGTGGCCTACACTAGACAGACGGCTTGGCGAGGATATGTCATTTTTTTATGACAATTTATTAACGATTCCACAAGTTGGTATTAGTGGAACCGGGACCGACGGCTTAACGTGCTCTGCGAAGCACGGGAACGGTGGTGTTGTAAATCTATGACAAATGTACGTAAGAAAAGTGTATTTCTCATTGGTACATGCCGGGTGGGTTTGAACCGACCTTGTAGGATTTAAGGAACGCGTTCTTACAACCGAGCCACCACCGCGCCTGCACCCACGAATACACGATTACTTAAATTTAAAATCACTAACATATTTTAAAATATTGTTGATTTTTTTTTTTTAATAGAAAGAAAAAGAGTCTAATTGTTTTATTGAATTTGTTTTAAAAATGTTTCAAAGCGTGGCTTCTGACCACCCTTCAAGCGATACGGGCGTGCGATTATTTTTTTATAAACTTAAATTAAATAAATCAAGGCAAAGAATTACCGACTGGCGACACTTAAAAACAAGTATCATCACGACGGCATCCCTTCCGGAGTGATCAGAAACCACACTTTTATTAGCGGATAAGCCAACTTTACATCATAACAAGTGGCAAGCTCGTCGAGGTCTCTAGCGTTCTAATCCATAATTTTGTGTCCCGACCAAGAATCTAACCCGGTACCTCAAAGTCTAAATCCACAGACTTAACCGCTTGACCACAAAAAAAGGATCTGCATACAATCTCGTATACAATACAATACATGATATGATGAAAATTTTAAAATCGTAAAAAAATAAAAAATGTTATTCTGTCACGCAAACTGAATTAAATTGCTGTTTCATTAAATCTCACGTATATAAAACACTTATGAATAATTCTCAAGTCGTTAATCGTTATTTGATGACTTCGAGAAATGCAATAAGTTTCCTTTGAATTGCAAGTCGCTTCGCTATGCTAGAGTGGAGCCCACGCCCCACGTACGAGACGACGAACGCGTTCTTAATCAACCCTGGGTTTATTATCGTTAAACTTAACACAAGCTTGGTACAAAGATATTTTTTTCCAAGAATTCTCATGTCTGACTGTACTTTTCAGATATGTAGTCTATTAACTTCCTAGGAAATAAAATTACGGCCATTTTAGACATATTTTCACTTACATATATATAATTTTAGACAGAAAAAAAAACTTTAAGAATTATAACAATTTTACTAAAGCAAATCTATGAAGACAAATTTCTAAGAATTCCATGGATTCACCATGCGGGTGCCGGGTCCATCGTGTGTGGGTAAGAGATGAGAAGAATGGTGTCTCGGGCTTGCGACCGACAATAGGCTGGTTTAAGGAGGCCTCCCTTTTTTATTTTATTGCGCGATAATACGCTCACCATCCACCATTCTACTTCTCTCCCTACCCAACCAAATACTGTATGATTCCGTTAATGCCATCTTGGAAGCTCGTTCCATAAATGTATTGACGGCAGACCTGCTTAGGCCCAATTATTTCAGTAACTGATGCAAAGATTTTGCTGGAACTCCTCTCGCACCAACTTCCACTGCGTAAAGCTGAGACTTGAACCCGTTCCTAACCCTTTCAGCACGGACGATACCAAGCGTGCGCTATTACACTAAAAATCTAGCTAGCCGTCTGGCCAGCGTGGCGAGTGTAGGCCAAATTCTCCAGATATATGTTCTGGAAGGCCCATCTCCAGCAGTGGAGGTCTAGGACACTGTGTTCTAGGGGCTGTAATGAATGAAAAAAAAAGGATCTTATAGTTATCATTAAACCGTTCAATTTACAAAATGTTTTTGTCGTGTTGAAAAGGCTAAACATTTCTTCTGTGAGATCATAATATTTATTCGACTTCATGTTGTATTAAAAATGTCCGTAATTTTATTCCCTAGAACAGCGGTTCTCAAACTTTTTTTGGTGACGGAACCCTTTTGGAAAGCAAAATACTTGATGGAACCCTACAATGAAACAATAGTTCTTAAAAGTGTATTCTTTATAAATAAGCATAATAAAAGTACAATGTAACAGTTACTAATTATTAATTACTTTACCACATGGCAAGTACAATGATGATATCAGCCTGTATCTCTCCACTGCTGGATGTAGGCCTCCCCTAAGGCTCGCCACTTAACGCGATCTTTCGCTACCCTCATCCAACCCCCACCAGCGACCTTCTTTAGGTCATCTGTCCATCTGGCGGGGGGTCGTCCCACTCTGCGTCTTCCCGTACGTGGTCTCCACTCTAGAACCCGTTTGCCCCATCGATCGTCGGTTCTGCGGCAGATGTGTCCGGCCCATTGCCACTTCAGCTTGCTAATTTTAAAAGCTATGTCTGTAACTTTCGTTCTCTGACGAATATCAACGTTTCGAATTCTATCCATCAGAGATACACCAAGCATAGCTCTCTGGCAAGTACAATAATAAAAGATATTAAAAAAGAAAAAATCTAACTAATGGGAGGTATGAAACTGTTTTTTCTTTTTCATCAAATGGTTGATATTAGGGTTGATAGAAGACAGTTGAAGTCTGATATCAGGTTCGGCGTCCAGTCTATTGCGATATAGAAATACAAAAAATGCGTTGTAAACAATCTCGACTTCATGTTTTGAAGTTGAGTCGAAAGTCGCTTGTTCACAACTATAGCGTCTAATTCAGAGGCGGCTTTTATTAAAGGGACTGCGCGCTCACTAGTATACGCGCGGCGGGCGGAGTCAAAACGTTCGACGAAGAGGTGTTTTGATATTTTTTTTCTAAATTCTTGCGGAACCCCTACAGGGGTATCATGGAACCCTAGGGTTCCGTGGAACGCACTTAGAGTATAGCTGCCCTAGAAAATTCAATTTCTCAAGAGGACACTGGACTTGAATAATCTTTAAAAATGCTGTATTGTGCGAACGAGAGGAATTCAATATGGCACGCGATTCACTCTCAAACTATTGTCTTTCCCGGTGTAAGACCTCCGCGTTCCGTGCAAGTTTTAGGTATGCTGCTACAAAGATTTGGAACAACTTGCCTCCACCTCTGTTCGAGCGACATGTTTATATACTAGGGCAGCGGTTCTCAAACTTTTTTGGTGACGGAACCCTTTTGGAAAGCAAAATACTGGAACCCTACAATAAAACAATAGTTTTTAAAAGTGTATTCTTTACTTTATGTTTTGAAGTTAGAGTCGAAAGTCGATTATTCACAACTATTATTTTTAGCGTCTAATTCAGAGGCGCCTTTTATCTAAGGGACTGCGCGCTAACAAGTATACGCGCGGCGGACGGAGTCAAAACGTTCGACCAAAGAGAGGTGTTTTGATTTTTTTTCTAAATTCTTGCGGAACCCCTGCGAAACACACCAAGAGTGTAGCTGGGGATTAGCTGAAAACCAGCGCTATGACTCTAGAGCGTCGCAGCTCAATGCTGAGCTGATTCCCTATTTGTCACCACACATTTTTAATTTTAAGTCAACTTTTTTGTTTATGTGACAAATAAAATATTTTTCTTTCTTTCAATTAGTAATGCGGGATCTACTAGATAGAGATATCCTACCGGGAGATACCAGCCTATATCCAGCAGCATGGTCAGCTAGTCGTTCGAACGTGACGTCACGTATTAAACAAAAAACTACCTGCGTTATCTTCTTACGATACGCGTTATTGTTTACAGATTGGAGTAACCGTGGAAAAGATTAAAACAAAAATAACTATAGACTTAGTCTATTCATGTACCGGTCCTTTTCTACAATTTCAAATAGCGATGACTCGGACGCAAAACCGTGATCGGATTTCTTTTATTTATTTATTCATTCATTTCCACAGCACATTACAGAACATAAAGGTTAGTATATAATTGAGTTTATACATTGGCCAAATTAGGAAACATACTTTATTACTGATACTTAGGTGTCAAAGAAAAGGAGAAAAAACAAGAAATACAACCAAAAGATATATAAATTTAATTAAACAAAAACAATAACACAAACAAAATTACAGATATCCAATATTGAATTAAATTAAATTTGAAAAGAAAAAAAACTAAAGATTAAATTAATAATTCAATTAAAAAGATTTCTAAATTAAATAATTCTTGGCTGCCCTAACTACAGGAAAGTGTACCCTAACAGTGAGTGAGATGTGATGTAGCCCTGTAGAATTGACAGCAGCACCGCGGACAGCATTAACAACCGGGATCTGCATCCGAAGTACAGATTAATACTAATACTTTTATATATATTTGTCTATTTTCTATATTCAGGAGACATACAGATCCCATCCCAACCGTCTGCATGTTTCAATTATTATCATCATTATTTATTAATCTTATATATCACAGATCCAGAGTACAGATCCCGATCGCCAACAAAGCCAATGCGGCGCTACCGATTCCACAGGGGCGTAGTGTAGGATGTGTGTGAGTGGTGTGGTGTTCATCAGCACAATATTAGTTACTTTATTGTTAAGCTAAGTGACTTTGGCTGTATTTTTTGAGGTGCAGAAAATATCCACATCTGCAAAGTTAGTATTATATTTTTTTAGTATTCTATATATGACAGAATTTTCGCCGTGCCTCGTACGTGTAACAGGTGGACAAAGAAGAGGAGGAGTACATACATACATTGACAATCGGCAATCCGTCATTAAACGTTTCTCACAGCTCCAACCGAATTCTGAAATTATCTAACTATCGCAAAGGATGAATAATTATAAAATCTATAGACTCATCATGACAACTGGCAATGTCGATGTCTCTAGCGTACCAAACACGAGAAATATCACAAATAAATTAAATAAATTGTTGTGCCCCAACCAGGAATGGAATCGTACCTCCGCGTCTAAATCCACGGACTTGACCTCGGAGGCATATTATTTAGATTTTTAAAATATTATTAGTTATATTTAAATAAATAAATTATACCAATAATGCGATGGTGGCTCGGTTGTAAGAACGCGTTCCTTAAATCCTACAAAGGTCGGTTCAAACCCTCCCGGCATGTACCAATGAGAAATACACTTTTCTTACGTACATTTGTCATAGATTTACAACACCACCGTTCCCGTGCCTCGGAGAGCACGTTAAGCCGTCGGTCCCGGTTTCACTAATACCAACTTGTGGAATCGTTAATAAATTGCCATAAAAATTACATCATATCCTCGCCAAGCCGCTTAGCCAGCGTGGCGAGTGTAGGCCAAATCTCCAGATATATGTTCTGGAAGGCCCATCTTCAGCAGTGGAGGCCTAGGACGCTGTGATCTAGGGGCTGTAATGATGATACTAATAATAGTCGTGGTCTAGCGGTTTGGTCCATGGATTTAGACGCGGAGGCACCAGGTTCGATTCCAGGTCTGGACACAATAATATTTATTAATTTAAATTAATTAATATTTTATTTATTTGTGATATTTCTCGAGTTTGGTACGCTAGAAACATCGACAAGCCACTTGTAATAAATGGCCTATAGTAAAGTTAGTTAAATGTGAATCCGCTTCTTTATAAGCGTGGTTTCTGACCACGTAAGGTCGTGATGATACTTTATTAATAATGTAATAATATTTATTTAAAAAAAAAAACTTTAATCAATACTGTTACGTACGCACTAAAATGCGAAAGAACTATAAAAAATACGATAAATCGATGACCGTATTTTTTTAAAATAAATATTGCGTTTGAATCGCGGTTTTGGTTATTGCATATAATTCAATGACAAACAAATTGTGTTGTCTCCGTGATTATCAAGTTGGCATTCTCTGAGCATGCCTCATCGAAACAATAGAGTGCATGGCTTTGTTTTTTTGGAACTCGCTGTTGAAAAGGAACACTGCTGGCGACACCGCTTAAGGTGACTACACACACGCACTGCACGGGGAACGATTAGGAAGAATAACAAATAGGAAAGTGAATTACAAAAGTTGACTATTGTAATATTGTAATGTCAAAAATAAGTGCTTAACGAAATCATTTTAAAAGTATCATCACGACCGTTTCCCTTTCGGGGTGGTCAGAAACCACTCTTATAAATAAGCGGATTTACATTTAGCCAACTTTACTACAGGCCAATCATGACAAGTGGCAAGCTCGTCGATGTCTCCAGCGTACCAAACTCGAGAAATATCACAAATAAATTAAATATTAATTAAATGTATTTATTTACATTAATTAATAAATATTTTTGTGTCCCGACCAGGAATCGAGCCCGGTATCTCCGAGTCTAAATCAGTTAATTTTTTTTATTAAAATAAATACATTATTTTACAGATATTGGAACGTTACCTCAAAACATTAGCGTAAGTGACGTCACTTAATAGTAAATATTGTAAACTGCCATTAAATAGGTTTTTTTTTTGCAATAAAATATATAAATTGTTAGAAACATATATCACATGCTTAGCTATTTCTAGCATACAAATATTTATTTAGTCACGTGACTTTTTTCCGAGTTTAGTGCCTAGGTATTCTTATGTCGAATAAAAACATTTATTTCTTAACTCTCTTTTCCCAATTAGTTACGATACTCTTTGAGCATGTAAGGAACTGCGGTAAACGCGGTAAACAATGCAAGTTCAACATACAAAAAAAAACATAATTTCTTAGTACGAGAAAAAAATACATTCGTCGCCATTTTGAACTTTAATCGCTACATCAACTGCACGTGTGTAACCCACCTAAAGTCGCGAGCACCGCGTAGACAAAGCAATTCTCGTCACAGACTATATTCGTGAGAAAGCACCCGGGAAGGGGCTTGGGTCTGAAAGGAGAGATGTCAAAAACGCAATAAGAAAGCGCGGTTTAGACAAAAAACAAAAAAAAAACGGGTTTCGTGAGATCGCTTCCTGTCCGCTCCATTGTACAGTTGTTGACTGCATGTTAGCGGGTGGGAAATACCAAAAACAATGAAACAAAGTGAGTTGAACATTGATCTATACACTGCTAAAAAGTAGTGTTGCCCAAAGCAAGACTAAGACTTGACAAGACTCTTACACGACCCATGGTCTGACTGAAGTTATATTCATTACAGCCCCTAGAACACAGCGTCCTAGACCTCCACTGCTGGAGATGGGTCTTCCAGAGCTGGAGAATTCGGCCTACACTCGCCACGCTGGCCAAACAGCTTAGCGAGGAAATTATATATTATAATAATTTAATTTAAAAATCTTTTAAATTTAATTATTAATTTAATCTTTAGTTTTTTTTTCTTTTTTAATTTAATTTAATTTAATTCAATATTGGATATCTGTAATTTTATTTGTGTTATTGTTTTTTGTTTAATTGAATTTCTATATCTTTTGGTTGTATTTCTTGTTTTTTCTCCTTTTCTTTGACTCCTAAGTATCAGTAATAAAGTATGTTTCCTAATTTGGCCAATGTATAAACTCAATTATATACTAACCTTTATGTTCTCTAATGTGCTGTGGAAATGAATGAATAAATAAATAATTTTTTTTTTTTCTAAATGTAGTAAGAAAACCTATAAGATTTTAGTGTCTGTCCGCAAACCCGTATCCCGAGGACTGCTGGTCTGATTTACTTGACATTTGGAATGGTTATGAACATATGAATAGTTTTGGAGATATTTCAAGAAATTATAAGAATTCGATATTTTTACCTTCAGAGGTAAAACTGGAAAAACACAGACACGAAACAGTTAGAAATTGACAAAAAATATTGTAGGCTCAAAAAATAATAAAACATTTTTTTTTTAATTAGGAAAAAATTCTGAACAAGAGTAGTAGTAGTCATCTTCGCCCTGGGGCGGAACGCTCCGGGGTTATCCCCATTAAGCGTGCGTTATTCACGGTGGGCGACGGCCCGTCGGTTCCTTGTTTTACCTCGGCGGCTTGAGCCGCCGGGGAAGAGACCACTGTAGGATCTGTGGCACCTATGGGCACTAATATTGTAACTGCTGGTTACGCTTCTGCCCCCAGGATCTCACGGGGCAGGGGACGGCCCTCCGGTGGCCGTGCGTGCAGCGGTGCGATTCCCCGAAGATGGTCGAAGCGGCTGTGGTCGGCTCGATCGAACATGGATTTCGAGAGCCTGGCCACAAACTGCTCGATGGTGGTGAACAAGAGTCTTGCGAGACTACCCTTTCTTTCTTTCTATTATTTATGTACAAACTATGGACTTAATGGACATTCTCTGAGAGCCAAACCTTTAGGACATTACAAATTACGTGAAATTGAAATAAAACAGAAATATAATTATAATATAAATATATACATACCAATACCGCCAAGACCGCCTCCGTGGTCTAGTGGTAACAAACGTTGCCGTGAACTCGGGAGGTCGTGGGTTCGATTCCCAGCGGGGGCAAGTTGTACATTGTATAATTTGTCTCGGTCTGGGTGTTTGTTTATATGTATATATTTACAAAAAAAAAGTATAATATGTAGTTTATCAACCATCTAGTTTCCGTAACACAAGCCTCGTAGCTTACCACGGAAATTAGATGGCGCTGTGTGACCTGTCTGGAAATATTTATTTATTTTATTTATATTTATTTAATATCTACATACAATTTATATACTAATACATAAATAAGTCATACTGAGCAATATGTTTTCTGACTTTGGATCTTTGGATATTGGTCTTCGCCAGAAGGTGATGCCAGGCTGGCGCAGCGTAAGTAAGACGAGAACGTATGAACATCTTGTAGATCCGGACCTTTAACCGGAGCGGCAAGTTGGAATTCATAACAGGACGTAACATGGCTCGGGCGACCTTTGGCTGATTAACGGCGTGGCAGGCCATTTCACCCATTGTTAACGTCCTGCTAATGATGCAGCCCAGGTATTTTACTGTCGGGGCCCACTCGATATTCTGTCCTCGAAGTTTTATTTTAGTCTGTTTTAGCAAAAAAAAATAATTTTTAATGGAAACTGAACATAAATGGAAAAGGAAAATATGACATGAATAAACTGGAACATTAAATACTCACAAATAAAAAAAACATAATTAATATAAAATAAAATAAAATAAATATTCATTCGCTGTTTAGATTACTATAAATGACTTTATTCTTCTGTATTAACGTTTTAGCCATGTTCTACTCTGATACATCTAACTAATCACCGGAGGCAGTACCAAGACAACTCTTATCCCGGACTGACTTTGCAAATCCAGTTCGCTTGCTAATATACGAATACTGCTATACTCGTGTAGTATAATTTTGCTCTTGCCTCTCATTCATTTATTTTGTTTTAGGTAAATAATCAATAACCTATTGGTTTTCACTTATTTATTATTATTGTTATTTTTCTTTTACTTTTGCTAGTCACAGTTCAATTGCACTATTAATTTAAATCTAATTACTATATTTTACTCTTATTTCTGTTTCAATTGTATTGTCTAAATAATATAAAATCTCTTTGGCTTGTGTTCCACTATTGCTACTTTGTTTATATGTTTAATATAATAAACTATAGGTCGATGGTCTACAGGCAGTGTGGTCCCGGGTTCACCATTTCAGCATTTTAGAAATCCTGCACTTGACATAGGTATCGTATCGTACATACAGATTGCGTTAGACAACGTTATCAGTTGATGACCTTTTTGTTTTACGTTTTGTTGTCTAGTTGCATCGATAAGATAGAAAAACATAGACAGATATGTACATATATGAACAAACAGGCCTACAATACGAGGTTCGGAAATAAGCGGATTCACATTTAGCCAATTTTACTGCCGGCCAATCATGACAAGTGGCAAGCTCGTCGATGTCTCCAGCGTACCAAACTCGAGAAATATCACAAATGAATTAAATAATAATTAAATGTATTTATTTACATTAATAAATATTTTTGTGTCCCGACCAGGAATCGAGTCTAAATCCACGGACTTAACCGCTAGACCACGGAGGCAGTTATAGATATATAATCTTCCTAATACAATAAAATAAAATAAATATTAATTTGACTTCGACTTTCAAAGTCAGCTACATCGCTTCTGATTATTATAAGTGAGACTGATTAATTTAAATATCTAGGTAACTGAGATATTTTTTTTACTTTAAGTTATTTTTGGCCGGTCCGTATAACCACGTCTTGGAAGCGTAACTACATTTAGCAATTCTCGGCTCTGACTGATAAAAAGTCAATACATTGGGAATAGGTCTCCTACATCACGTACAGAGTCGCTGTCCACCTTTATTCGTTAAAAGCCAATACCACTGTCACTTACAACTTCGACGATTTTGTACGACGGCTAAATTTTAATTTAAATTTATTTAGTAAATGGTACTGTACATCTCTGCGACCCGTGACTCACCCAACATAAGGCATCAGCTGAAAATCAGCTCTGCAGCCTCGGCTGTAGCATATGCTGAGCTGACCACCAATTTATCGCCACACATTACGGCTTACATTTAAATTTATTCCTTGCATATTTTTATTTTTTTGTAACCATTGTAATTGTTGCGATAAATAAAGTATTTTTTTTCTTTCTTTCTTTCTGAATCCGCTTCTTTATAAGCGTGGTTTCTGACCACCCCGGAAGGTCGTGATGATACTTAACTTTTTTTGTTACTATTTAATCACAAATAAATTATTGTGTCTCGCCTAGAAAAAGAACCCGGTACCTCCGCGACTAAATCCATGGACTCAACCGCTAGACCTCCGTGGTAGTTATATTAGTATGGATTATTTATTTATTTATCTGGAACTCCAACAGCATAACCAAAAATACAATATAATCAAATTTTACACAATACATGGCCATGAAGACAGATTAAGAAATAAAAAAAATAAAAAAAAAGCATAAATCTAAAGAAATTTACAAAACACAAATTTACAAAAATAATGTTTAGGTATTTGAATATTTCAGCAAAAGTCAAGTACTCGATACTGTCTTTTAACGACCGCAGTCTTGCGAAAGGCAGCGAATGGTCGTTGGAAAGTTAACGACCAGTGAGTGAGTTAGTGGACGATTATCTCCGCGGCTAATTATTTTTCCGTTGTACAGTCACAAGACCCATCCCTTTGGAGTCATACTTTCCAGAATGTCCATTGTTCTTAACATGTTTTTAAATGAAATCGTCATATCTCAAAGTTTCTTAGGCTTAAAGTTGGCTAAATTATGTAGAAGATATACATACAAGTATGTAAAGAACGATGTCATTCGATTTGCAGATGGCAACACTGGGCGTATTCGTGTATTGTCTGGTCGAGGAAATTTCGCACGAGCCTTTCCTGGATTTTCCACCAGTAAGAAATTCGGCACCTCTGCACGCAAAACCACCCGACGCTTTACGACACATGGCACGCGACTTAATAGCCTATTCAAGCTGACATTCCGCGGCCTCCGCCGCCCCCGCTAGTAAGCCAAATTCTCTAGATAAAGACCCATCTCCAACTACAACTCCAACTAGAGGCTGGAATAATAAAAGGTTCCACACGCCCTGCCCGTTGTTACGTGCAGCGAATGCGACTTCTGTTAGGTGGCCAACACCTCGTTACAGATTCCCGTTTCCGTCTGAGATGTGATGATGATGTCCGGACAAAGCTAATTTTACAATCAGCCTGTGTCTCTCCACTGCTGGATATAGGCCTCCCCCAAGGCTCGCCACTTCACTTAATCTCCTGCCACTCTTATCCAACCCCCACCAGCGACTATCTTCAGGTCATCCGTCCATCTAGCGGGGCGTCGTCGACCCACACTGCGTCTTCCCGTACGTGGTCTCCACTCTAGAACCCGTCTACCCCATTTTTCTACGACAGACATGTCCAGCCCATTGCCACTTCAGCTTACTAATTTTGAAGGCTATATCGCTAACTTTGGTTCTCCGACGGATATCCTCGTTACGGACTTTATCCATCAGAGAAATACCGAGAATAGTTCTCTCCATAGCTCGCTGAGCGACCTTAAATTTGTGGTCTAGACCCACGTTTATGCTCCGTACGACAGCACTGGTAGAACGCACTGATTGAAAACTCTCGTCTTCAAACACTGGGGTATGTTTGATAAGAAGATGTGGCGCAGCTTCCCGAATGCCGCCATCCTAGTGTCTGTCGGCTTCTTTGCTGAAGTTGGCTACGCCTAATTGCATAGTCTGTCCGAGGGAGACGTATTTTTTCACAACTTCGAGAGTGGCATTACCCACGCAGATGTCTTGGTACGACATGGTCGTTATACAGTTGTCTTGTCCAAGTTCATACCGAGGCCAACCTGCTGGGACGCCACGTTTACGTCAGCCTTCGTCAGAAGGTGGTCGCCGTACCCAATGGGCACTACTTTGACCACAATTAGATGAAGATGCGGAAGCTGTAGTGCAGTAAATATTTATATTATATATATTTTAGTTTTTAAGGTATATATCTATGGGCCTTTTGTATATTCATTTTTTTGCCTGAAAATAAAGATTATTATTATTAAGCCGTTTAGCATTCCGCTAAGATCCTCCAGCGAGCTAGCTAATATGACTATGTCATCCGCAAAACAGAGGTGTGAGTGTGTATTCTCCGTTGACATTTATGCCGCAGTTTTTCCAGTCTAACATTTTAAAGACGTCCTCCAAACGCGTTGAAAAACAGTTTCGGCGATATAACATTGGTTTCGAATGCTGGCCTTGTATCTGTACTATATATAGACGTCTCAACACCTCAACGTATCGCCAGTCAATTAGGTATCGCTGCATGGAGTCCAGAACAGCCCAGGTCTCGATTTTAGATTTATAATATCACTATGTTCACTTACAAGAGCCATAGCGTGGTTATTACATAAACGGTCATTCTGTACCTGAATTGTCGCGGACTTATTATGAGTCGGCGCGACAAAAAACAAAACAAAGAGGCGCGGCGGGCGAGAGGCAGCCTTTTGGAGATTTATGGAGCCGCGACGTCCGCCGCGCCGGGGGCCGCGCCCGTCTCCCATCGATATAGAGACATTGTAGAACAGTAATTTAGTACCAGAGACATTCAATATTTATATATGACAAGACAGGGCAAGAAACCAAACGGTATGAGAATCAAATCTAGAACAACCGGTATTTTTTTATTTTTTATTTAAAAACTTAATTGCACTTTGTACAAAGGCGGACTTCATGCCGTTAGACATTCTCTGACAGCCAAACCTTTAGGACATTTAGACAGTATCAATGGTAAGTAGGTGCAATATTATTAAATGACGATTTGTAAGATATATGTAGGTATATGTAGACATAACAATAAATACATACTAATAAACTTAATAATTACATTCTAATACATATACAAGTACATGTATAAATTATTCATTATGGATTATATTTATATATATAATATAATAATCTGCAACAGATAAAGTGTGTTAGATGTGTTTCTTACTTGGTAAAATATATAAATTGAAGCTATAAAATTTTATTGCCAAATATTTCGCCTCTCTTTGGAGCGGCGTCATCAGTGACAGTGTCTTTATCATAAATTTTGAAAAAGTAATCTTATTTCGTTTAGCAATAGTAAAGGTAATGCACTATACAGTTTTGTATTTATTTTTTAGAAAAATATCATCATCACCTAGCGCATCATGGATAACATCATCAGCATGTTATGTCCATTGTTGGTTCGATATTAATAAATTTACAAAACAAGTTAGACAAAACCTAATGCATCACATTCAGACCAGGGCTATAGTATGCACCAAGCTGCCATATAAAAGAGCTTTCCCATGTTTTTAAATCAATAGAATATTTTATGTTTTTATATAATATAATAACAATACACAAAATCAAACCAGTCATGTGAAGAAGTGGCCAAAGAGAAAGGTTACAAAGGAAGAATTCACCGCTGTAAAGATGTGAAATAAGCAGAAGAGGTAAAAATATATATATAAAAAGATAAATTTTAAGTTAATAGATAGTATTTTTACACATTACTCTTAAATATTGCACGATTAGGAGCTTGTCTAATATCTTGAGGTAATTAATTCCACAAATTTGCAGCAAACGATTTAGAGACGAAAGAGTTGTGGTGAGAGAGAATGGAAAGAACACAGTTAGAAGAGGGAAGAAGGGTTTTTACCTGATGCGAGCTAATAAGTAAATATTATTTAAGATACTTAGGAGTATCTGGTTCGTTAAGACTGTATAACAAGCACAAAACCCTGCTATTTCTCAGTTTACGAATAGGCAGCCATTTAAGCTGTAAAACTACATTTAAGACGTAATGTGGTCATATTTCCGGTACAGATAATAATTAGTATATGACCGCTCATTGCCGGTTATGATCGTGTTCGAAGTGCACTTTAAAATTGATTTGTTGTTCCAATAGGATTATTTGGAAACAAAGAATATTTTGGGTTGATTAATCGTTTTTTCGTACAAAGTATATGGGAAAAGTTTTTTTGCGATTTCTGACTTTTCCAGTTCTCAAACCTTCGTAACATTTAATCCTTATAAGAAACAGGAACGAATAGCATCAAAAAAAGTTTTTGTGTAAAATTACCATTTTCTTGCTGACTGTACATTTTTTTCAAAATCCGATGCAGTTCAGAAAATCTTAAAAAGTCATGATGGTCTCTTAGCAACGTTTTTCTGTTACGATAACGGTTAAATTGCCTTCCCATGCTGACCTGTCTCAAAAATCCACCCTGTATAATTACTAGTTTATTAGTGTGTAGATTATTAAGTGCATATAAATTAACAGAATCTTAAATCCAAAATAATAGATCAAAGTTCAATTTATTCTGATAGAACGTGCAGCCGAAATTCTTACTCGCTTACCACGGCATAAAAATCGACAGTTATTTTATTGCTTGGCATACTGCTCTGTGTATTTTATCTCTGTGGTGTCCCCAAAACTCACTCGCGGGTTCTAGGAAACGCCATGCGGACGAGGGATGGCTTGCACGGCGAATATTGATTGCTCACGGGCCGGACTATTAATAGGCGCCCGTTGCTTCCTGGATCTCCATCCCTCACGACAACAGACTTTCAGAAAGTTCCATTCGACCCACAATTGTCTAGTGAGTTCTAAGAATCGATTGATAATCGTTTCAAGTGATTCGCAAACGTATTCTCTTGAGAAAGTAGTTAAGTAAAGTATCATCCGGACCGTAACCTTTCTGAGACGGTCAGATACAACGCTTTTAATGGAGCGGATTTAAATTTAGCTAACTTAACTATAGGATCATCATGGCCCATCAAACTCGAGAATTTCTCACAAATAAATTTATTGAGTCATTTCCAAGAATCTGCGTCTCAAAAGTAAAGTATCGTCACAACCGTTTCCCTTTCGGGGTGGTCAGAAAACACGCTTATAAATAAGGGAATACACGTTTAGCCAACTTTACTATAGGCCAATCATAACAAGTCAAATCAAATCAAAATAGTTTATTTCCATTGGTTCCCTTAAAACAACTTGGTACAGTCAGAACTAAAAAAAACAATACAATGGTTGGACCGTAAACAGGCAATAATCCATATTGATGTATGTTATGCACAACATTATTGCTACAAGCAAGTAAAACTAACTAACTTAGAAACTACTTAAATAAGATCGTGACTGTAAAGAGGCCGTGTCAGTTTTTTTTGTCAGTGGCAAGCTCGTCGATGTTTCCAGACCAAACTCGAGGAATATCACAAATAAATTAAATATTAATTAAATGTATTTAAATATCGAACCCGGTACCTCCGAGTCTAAATCCACGGAAGCAATCTGCGTCTAATTTCGACTTAACTCCTAGAATACGGAGTCACTGAATTGATATTACTAGAACCGACACCGCGAACCTGAAGATTGCTTTATTTTTATTTTTTATACTAGCACGACATGTGGGCGCAACCCACCTGATGGTAAGTGGCGCGCGAGGTCCATGAATGTTAGCAACTGGAATCAGACACTCATGACTGACATCAGTCCCTAACACTATGCCGGCTTGACTGGACATGACGGTAATTTTAGCCTGATCCCGAAACGTGTGGATACACTTAACTGGGTTTATCGGCACGAACGGTGGATACTTCACCGCGCCAGCAGACTGCGTAAATTACCACCATCAGTCCGCCGCCTACTATCTTTGTTATTATCGTTGTTGTTTCAAGGTCCATTAAAAACAAATATATGTATTAATTAGAGCTAGTCTTGTGAGACTCTTCCGTAAGACCAAGACCAAGTTTTTTTTTTTTTTTAATAATAGGAAATGATAAGATTGAAGATTAGGAGTGCAATACCAAGACCACTGGTCTGATGTAACGTTGGACAACACTATCGAACCCGTATTTTTATCTAGGTAACTTGCCAGGCCAGTGCAGCGGCTTCTAGGAGTAGATCAAGACTAGGTACCATAACTCTTGTGTTCCGTGTATTGACACGCAAACGATAAGTAGATTTCGCAGCCGTTTTCCGTGTGTTACGTAAAGATAATGTCCTATAGGCGTCTAAAGTCAAAACACAGTATGTCATCATCATCAGCCTGAGTCTCTCCGCTGTTGGAGTTAAGTCTTGTTTAAAAGGTAAGTCTAGTTTCAAGCGGTGTTATTTTTTTATAAATATCACCATGGCAAGCTTACAATATTAGTTCTCCTTGAAAGTAAAAATTGTAATTTGACATCATTTCAAATGGTACTTACTAACAAGTAGGTGGGACTGATGGTAGTTATTTGGCCAGTCTGCCGAGGCGAGGAAGTATCCACCGTTCGTGCCGATAAACCCAATGTATCAAAACGTTTCGGGATCAGGCTCGAATTGCCGTCATGACCAGTCAAGCCGGCATAGTGTTAGGGATTGATGTCAGTCATGAGTGTCTGATCTCAGTTGCTAACATTCATGGACCTTGCGCGCCACTTACCATCTTACCATAGACTACAACCAAATTTATCACAAAATTAAAGCTCTTTTTTCCAAAATAACCGACATATCTGGTACTAAAAAGAAAATTGAAATAATACGGAAAAGGGTAGGTATAAAAGAAAGCATAGGGACAAAAATAAGCTCATAAGAAAGATTGACGAACCAGGTATATATGCGAAAGTTGTGGGTAAAAGAGGCCCTGGCAGACCAAGACTTACAAATCACGATCAAATAAATAAAACACTGGCTGAAGGTGCATTAAAAAGCCTTTGTAACGTAATATAATAAAATATAAATAAAATAAAGGCATGTATGAAGAGGTTGATAAAATATTTATTTATTTAATTAGGATCACCAACAGAGTACACATTGAATCCAATTCTATCAATAGAAGCAAACAGTAAAAAAACATAATCGAATGGTACCCCAGTAACAGGTGACCACAACATGTCAAACTACAGTTAATTATGATATAATAATAATAACGAGAACAGATCAGTTTAAAAAATGTAAATAAAAGCTATGACTAAAAGTAATGCCTACGATCAAATAAATAAAACACTGGCTTAATTGTCTCTGCATACCCCGCAAGGGATGTATGTATGAAAGAATTAGGTAAAAACGTATATTGACGTACCTAGCCAAACTAGGTACCTAACTTATTTTAAAAAATCAATAGACATTAGATAATTTATATTGTATTATGCCGACTGCTTTTTAAAAACCTTTATTTACACTAAAAAAATATATAAATATAAGAATTTTACACTTTTTTTTTTGTCTAGTATAACTTTTTCTTTTTCAGTTTACCTTCAAAAAATATTTTGGATATGAATACAATTATACCACTAACCTTAAATGGCTGTCTAGCCTACAATACAAAATTATTTTATTTAACATAACTACAGTGTATTGAATTCCGACATCTGGCTTAAAACCAACACATAGTGTTTTTGTAAAATTTACAATTTTCCACGCAGTTGTAGGTAATAGGTTGAGTTACTGCGCTTCGAATGATTCGGGTAAAGTTGAAAATGTTACGCTGTAGGTTTATTTCTTTGTGACATCGATTAGGGCGCGTTCCAGCCAGATGGTGACAACAGATAATGCGGCATTGCTTAAGGCCGGCTCACACCGGATACAACAGGACAGAGCATTTTAGGCATATCGTCCAAATTTAACGTTCAACAAGCTACAAGGTATACCACAGTGAGTCTTTTAAAGAGAACTCAATTACCCTATCCTTTCCTTTCTATTTTGTAACCGAACCACACGCAGAGAAAAAAAAATGCACCACCATACCGTAGCCACTATCTCTACATCTAAAGACGTGGAATGCTCTTCCTGCCAGTGTGTTTCTCCATTCCTGTAACATGGGACTCCTACAAGCGAATGCACCCGTATACCGTAGCCACTATCTCTACATCTGAAGATATGTTATGCTCTCCCAGCCAGTGTGTTTCCCCATTCCTATAACATGGATCAAGCGAAGTAGAAAAAAGCATATTTATTTATCTGGAACTCCAACAGCATAACCAAAAATACAATATTATCAAATTTTACACAATAAATAAGGCCATGAATGGGTTCATAGATTAATTAATTCAGAGATGTCCTAGCTTTAATTCTCAAACGTTATACAAAGAAGAAGACAAATTTCTAAGCATTCCATGGATTCACCGTGCGGGTGCCGGGTCCATCGTGTGTGGGTAGGAGATGAGAAGAATGGTGTCTCGGGCTTGCGACCGACAATAGGCTGGTTTAAGAAAAGGAGGCCTCCTTTTTTTTTATTGCGCGATAATACGCTCACCATCCACCATTCTACTTCTCTCCCTACCCAACCAAATACTGTATGATTCTGTTAATGCCGTCTTGGTAGCTCGTTCCATAAATGTATTGACGGCAGACCTGCTTAGGCCCAATTCTTTCAGTAAGTGATGCAAAGATTTTGCTGGAACTCCACTCGCACCAACTTCCACTGCGTAAAGCTGAGTCTTGAATACCTATCTAAAAATTCAGAAATAAGCATCGTCGCATATTGGTGTTAAACTGCGTTTGTTTCTTGTATAGGTATTGGTCATTGAATATAGGTCAAAAATAAATAACATAAAAGCCGAAGTTAACAATCGCCGCGGCCTTGAATGCGCTTCAAAGAATATGGGTGCAGTTTAGTAGGTACGGAGTAATACAAGGCAAGGGAAAAATCTAGAGAAATTATCGCAGCTTTTTATAACTGAATCACATATCATCCAAACTAATTTACACGTACATAATTAACTTTGATATACATAATATTTAAATTCTAGACTCCCACCGTCCAATACCTGCAGCATTATTCTGTTACTTAGGCGCAAACGTTATATAATGGAATCCGTTAAGTATTTTTATTATTATTATTATTATTTATTTGTTTGTACTTGGTTAAGCTTTACAATGTTTAAATAAATTGTATAAGCTTGTTTTTGTGTCACCTGGGAGTGAACTGACTTCTGTCATTAAGAAATATTTACGACAGAGGTCAGGACATCCAATCTAATTTAAAGTTTAAAAATCATATTTGTTAAATAGTGTCAATTAACGATTTTTATTTATTATTTTATTTTATACATATCACGCTATTAAAGTTGATATTTGGTCAAGGTCGAGCGCTTATAGAGTTGAGAATTGAATAATATTTCTTAATTCATAATTCAATCTCTGACGTAAATGACGAAATCCACTAACTAATGCGACTAAGTAACAGAATAAGGCTACTGGGCTGCATCATTAACAGAACGTTAACAATGGGTGAAATAGCCTGCCATGCCGTCAATCAGGCAAAGGCCGCCCGAGGCATGTTACGTCCTGTTATACATTCCAGCTTGCCGCTCAGGTTGAAGGTCTACAAGATTGATTATCCATTCCCGTCTACCTACGCTGAGCCAGTCTGGCGAAGACCAACAGAGACAAGATCCAAAGTCAGCGGAACATATCGCTCGGAGTGGTCTTCCGAGCGCCGTGGTTCGTGCGTAATTCCGTCATGGCTCGAGATCTGGAGATGCCTACTGTTAAGGAGTTTATCGTCGGTCGACACTACAAGCATCTCCAGATTATCGCTCCGTCTGCGCACGTCACGGTCTCATATCTCACTTCCTAGAGAAGTGCTTCTGGGGGAGAGCTGAAGTAGTCAAACTTGGACCCCCTGGGTTCGTGAGCCACATGGACACTGTTGTACCATTAGCGGAGTTGGTTGCCCGCAAAAATCCTGCCGATGAAAATTGAGGAATGTTACTATCCCCAACCCAACCATTAGCCACCACTGTCTGTCTCTCTTTAATGCACAGAAATTATATAGTACAGAGGCGATCTATAATGACAGTAGGCATTCATTACCAGCTAACCTTGGGGATCGAGTAAGGTGATAGGCAGTATAAAAAAATAAGAAATTTTAATCATACAATTAATAAGTTACTTAAAATCTTTTAATAAATAATTAACAACTATTTAAGATAAAAACAATTAAATATAAACTAAATAAAAAAACTAAAAAACATTTTCTATAGACACATCTCATCAGAAATAGTCCCAAGAAGGCTGGCAACATTGCCCCTCTGTAAAGCAAGGCGTCATCAAAAATAATTGCTCCAGTCTCCAGATTTCTCCGTCAGCCGTTTCGTCAACTCCTTGGCCATACCCATACCCATGGACCCATCGTCTCGGCTCTAAACGGCGCAAAGTCGTAACCTATACCGTGAATGGTATATTTACGCAGCTTATGGTTATCAGTTAGTAGTGGTTCCCCGCGCTGGATGAAGTTACATGGATGTTGCTTTATCCTCGCTATTCCCTCTTATCACACTAGTTATGTCCGACTCCTTTGCAGTTGTTGTCCGACAGGCGCCAAATATAACATTAAAATTGCGAATAGATCGCAACAACTGTAAGTATGTATATATTATATTTAGTATAATAATATTATTTACTAGTAAGTAGTTTAGATTTAGTAACCTTCCATATACAATATTTGTAATGCCCCTAAGGTTGACCAAATAAGAATTTAGCTAGGCATTAGGGATCTAGGATTGTGGGTACTCCAGCAGTGCCAAGAGCCCTTTGGATGGTATCGTTGAGAGAGACGTGTGACGTGAAACAGGGGCGGCACTTCGCCCTAAAGCCCATATATGGTTTTATTCCGCCCGCGAAATGTGACTCTAGCCTAATAGCGAGGGTGTTGCACGCTAGCGTTCCGTGATGTGACACTCGTCAAGTAGGTACAGTCGAGCACACATACAACTACACAGTGTCAAATCTAAATTCACCCTTATTTCTACGTCATCAGAGGTGTATAAATGATTATGTGACTAAGTGTAGGTAGCAATGATGTGCCTTGTCACTGACCTCGCGCGACTCGTGTCGTCGCGGACGCATGTAGGTATCGCGATGCACATTGCTCGACCAATTACAGCGCAGTTCCAAATTTAATCATTCGTATATCTAATAGTTTTCTTTCATTGGAACCGCTTTGCTGTTTAGTCTTACAAGTCAGATAGTCCAAGAATAGGTTCTGTTTGTCATAAAGAAAACGAATTACTTTTGTAAAGTAAGGTAGTAGGTAGTATTTCTTTTTTACTTCAAATCAAATAGTAGAGCGTGCCACTTCAAAAACCATTGGCTAGACGTCCGTCGACGGTTTTCAAGTGATTTTTTTTTTAATTTTCTGACAGAGATTTAGGCGCCATCTTATCCTACGATCACATTTTTTTGTCATAAAATATTGCCATATACATACCAAGTAATAATACAATAATAAATGCAGCTGTGGGTGTCATAATAACCACGTGTTAAAAACGCTACTTGAACGCCTTTTAAAGCGAAATTCAGTAAGTGAGAGCGCTAAGTTGGACACAGACTAAGTGGCCACGGTATTGAGATGCAAGTATCATAACAGTGGGTGTTATAAATGATTATTTTTGCCTACATCCGGGTTCGTTCTTCGCACCCAAATTGTTTAAGCGGCGTGTACATGGACTGCATTCGCGACGCGGATTGCATCACCGGTCGGGACGCATATACCTATGTACTAGTAGGTACCCTGATCGATCACACTTCACTTATAAACATATACCACCTACACATACCTACATACATGATACACTACGAGTTCACGGTGAATAATACCAGCTGGCTCGGCCTAATTTGAAATGGCATTAAATCTTAGAAGCAAAAACGTTTCGCAATTTCATAAAAAAGGAGGTTTTTGGAAGCGGATTTATACTTTGATTTCTGTAAGAACTGTTTTATTGACAGCTGTCAAACTCTTACTACCTCCATAGGTATCTAACCAAAGTCAAAGTATATTTATTCACGTAGTCATTAGAGGCATTTGAGACACGTTTATAAATGACAACTTAGTCAGTATTGCTAGCAAAAACAAAGTAAAAAAAAAAGTGTTCCTAATGCTTGTCCCAAAAATAGACGACAAGTGAACTTTCATATTCTGGTTTAAATTTAGGCCTTAAAAGACACGCTTTGGGTAGTAAATTGTTCAACCTGGATTTCTTTAACCGTTTCCCTTTCGGGGTGGTCAGAAACCACGCTTATAAATAAGCGGATTTACATTTAGCCAACTTTACTATAGGCAATCATGACAAGTGGCAAGCTCGTCGATGTCTCCAGCGTACCAAACTCGGGAAATATCACAAATAAATTAAATTAATGTATTTATTTACATTAATTAATATTTTTATTTACATTAATTAATATTTTTGTGTCCCGACCAGGAATCGAACCCGGTACCTCCGAGACTAAATCCACAGACTTAACCGCTAGACCACGGAGGTCAGTTCTTTAATTTTCAGAATAGTGCTTCTCTTCTTCTTCACACTCTCAGGATTACGTAAGAAAAATAAATTTACAAAAATGTAAAGATTTGTAACTCCAGGACCCCGATTCTCGAGCTTTTAAATAGCCAGCGAGGTCCATGAATATTAGCATCTGGAATCAGACACTCATGACTGACATCAGTCCCTAACACTATGCCCGCTTGACTGAGCATGACGGCAATTAGAGCCTGATCCCGAAACGTGTGGATACACTTTACTGGGTTTATCGGCACGAACGGTGGATACTTCCCTGCCACCTGTAAGACTTGGCAAATTACCACCATCAGTCCGCCTCATCATCATCATCATCATCAGCCTGTGTCTCTCCACTGCTGGATATAGGCCTCCCCCAAGGCTCGCCACTGCCCCCCAGCGACCCTCCTTCGAGCGACCCTTCTTCATCCGTCCATATGCCGGGGGGTCGTCCCACTCTGCGTCGTCGTCTCGTACGTGGTCTCCACTCTAGAACCCGTTTGCCCCATCGGTCGTCGATTCTGCGGCAGATGTGTCCAGTGATTGCCACTTCAGCTTGCTAATTTTTAATGCTATGTCAGTAACTTTGGTTCTCCGACGAATTTCAACGTTTCGAATTCTATCTATCAGAGAAATACCAAGTATAGCTCTCTCCATAGCTCGCTGAGCGACCTTGAATTTGTGAACCAGATCCACTGTCAGTGTCCACGTCTCTGCTCCGTATGACATTACGGGGAGGACGCACTGGTTGAAGACTTTTGTCTTCAAACACTGTCCGCCGCCTACCACCGTTTTAATTTTAATGACTATTATGTCCCGATTGTGACTTGAAGTAGATTTCTGGGACACTCTATATAGTGACTAGGTATATATAAAAAATATTTGTTTATTTATGTATTGCTGACCGTATACGCAAAAACGTCCAATCTGGTTTGTCTTTTCTGAAATTAAAATTTAAATATCCACTACTAACCTCGTAACTTTTTCCTATGAAAAGACAGTTATGAAAAAAGTTTGTGTTCTAACAATTTGAGGGAAGCAAAGTTCATTTAATATGACTTTGGGGTGAGAAGCAACAGGTCCTTTATCGCTGTCATTTATCATAATAATTTCATATCAAATAACAATCTTGGCAAATTACATATTTAGGAGTTTTATTTAGAGACTTCTACATCTGTAGCACGCTATTAATGTGACATGGAAAGTTTTAACAAAGAAAAAGTAAAAAAAAGTGGGTTTCGGGTGCGGATTCACATTTAGCCAACTTTACTATAGGCCAATCATGACAAGTGGCAAGCTCGTCGATGTCTCCAGTGTACCAAACTCGAAAAATATCACCAATAAATTAAATATTAATTAAATATATTTATTTATATTAATAAATATTTTTGTATCCCGACAAGAATCGAATCTGGTACCTCTGAGTCTAAATCCACGGACCACGCTAGACCACGGAGGCAGTTAACAAATAAAATAAAATTTCCAAGGCCTCGCGTTGTCAAAACAGCTCGTCAACACCTCAAGAGACAAGAGGGCTGGGCAATATTTGGACCAAAGGTTTGCCATTGCCATTCAACGCGACAATACTGCCAGTATCTTGTAATCAAAGTAATGATCCAGTATTTGGTAATGAAAGTAATGATGAAAAAAGTAAAACCTTACTTTTTATCATTTTTTTTGGTTTTTTATATGTTTGTGTTCTCTTCTTCCAATGTATGATGAATGACGTAATAGGAAAGGCAAAGGGTGTAGCCCATACAGCCATACAGCCAAAATACAGACAAAAAATTAACTGCAACTTGTGCCCCATATTTAAAATCAAATTCATCGTTTTTCTAAATTATTTATAGCACATTATTAAACAAAACAACACCACTTTTGACCAACAATATCAACAGTAAATTAATTTACAAAACAAAAACTTGCAATTGGCCGCGCAAAATGGCGCGAAGGACTCTTTTATTTTATTTTTTTAATTGTTCCTGTTCTCCCGATGGATGATGAATGAGGTAGGGAAGACAAAGGAAACTAGACCATACAGCCATGTCTGTTGTAATATATTATTTCATTTTTATAAGATAATGAAGTTATTACACGCGAGAAAACCGAACAAACTGCAACTTGTATAATTTTCCATAATTATTGATTTTGTGCACATTATTAAACAAAATACTACCACTTTTGACTAACGATATCCAAACTAATGAAATTTACAAAACAAAAACTTGCACGTTTCCGTTTTAAATGCTAAACTCTTTTTTTGTATATTTTTTAATACTAAGTAGTTAATTTTATTTTATGCATTTAAATAAATATGCTACAGGTATCTTCTAAATTAAAAAAAAATAAAAAAACATTACGACTTTAATCCTTTTTGGAATAAACAGAAACTACGCCTTTGGCGACTCGAGAAAAGTTTATTTATGTTGAGTTTTTTCTCAACTAGGTTTCGAACCCTAATCCTCACTGACATATTAATCGTGATAAGCGGCACTGATACAGCATGTGGTATTTTTTTATCAATAGGTTTTTTCTGTTTGCTATTCCTTGTAGTTTCAGATGTAGCTTTGTCAAAACACGCTGTATAAATAAAATAAGGAAGCAGTGTCCACTTGCCATTTAATTACAAGTTACCTTTAAAGTAATTTTGCCGCAATCATATCAATATCCCAGCCAAAACTCACAAACAAGCGGCCAGAATACCTCGCAGCTCTACAGAGACGTATATAACTAACTTGTCCAGCTAACAATACAGGTAACATAATAATAATTTAACAAAAGATAATAGTCAATATGAGTCAAATAAGGCAGAGGAGGTCTGTGGTAATGGACTTTTTATACGCTGCAAAACCACTGTCAAAAACATCAATATCAGGCCGCAAGCTAACCACTCTATTGTAGGTGCGACACATTCTCACCAACGGGTAAAGAAAGATGTGTTGTTTACATAGGTACATAGTGATTGTACTGTACTGTATTCGGGCATCTTGTTCTGTAACGAATATTAATGTTAAGCGACGACAGCAAATATTTATAGGAAATGGAAGAGTGCAGGATTTTGTGTAAGCACAAAAGGTCATATCTTATGCGACGGTTCTTAAGAGATAGAACCCCAAACTTGGATAATCGAGCGGAGTAGTCCCCTATGGAACGGTTGTTTAATTCCGATGCGATGAAAATCCATAGATTTAATTTATTGACGCATTTTGTCAGTCTATCATACGCCGTTCAACACTGATGTTGATTTCACAGTGAGAAATATTCTGGTGGCGGGTATAATTTTAATTGCTTCTACTCTGTTGCTATGTTCTTATGTTGCCTGTCTCTGTCCTTTCTCTTCGAATAAATAAATGTTATCTTCAGTCATCGCCATAGAAAATAGTTCTTGAAAAATATATAAATAAATAAATGCGTTTATTGAGGAATAAGGTACACTGGTATGAAAGTATAAAATTGGGATACAATATGTCTAAGGGTCGACTCCCCAACCGTCAAGCAGAGGCGCTCTACACAAACCCGCATTAAGAACTGAGAGAATAATGATTATGTTCTCCATTCGGGCTAACTGTGCTACTCCACCCCACAATTGGAAAGTCAACCCCAAGAAGAATTTGGGTAGGTTGCATTGTTCAGCATAAACGCCTGCTAGATGGAATTCAATGCTGACGTTTCATGATATGACATCGTAACAAATAGGCAAAGAGTTCCATTTTCATGATTTAAACTAATTTTATTTCTTATATTGTTTACAAGTGGCGAGTTCTAAAAACTTTCAGTGTGACCCTCGTAGTATATAGGGTCAAGTGTTTTTGCAATTTTAAACAGTTGAAGCACGACTTTACAGATATATTTTATTTTATTTTATACATTCCTGAAAATCTTACAGCTACACAAATCATATATATAGATAGAGAAATATATCTCTAAAACATCTGTAATTTTATTTCCTAGAAAGTTAATAGTCTATATTTCTCTAAAATAAACTCAAACTTGGAAAATCTTTGAAAATTTTGTATTGAGCGAGCAATGTACAATACTTGGCGTCTATATACCTGCCTCTATGTACCTGCCTATTTACCTTACCCTCAAACCTTACCTACATATTATGTCGTTATTATTTACATATATCTTACTTACTTACGTCTAGGGATCTTAATCCTAAGGATGTCGGGTTAGGTTTTATATATATTTTTTTATTTTATTTATTCATTTTGGAAAACCAACAATTGACAATATTATAGTAAATAATATACAGTAAATTCACTAAGAACTATTAAAGGTTTTCACATATAAATTTAAAGTTAAGTAATAAAGTGCAAGAGAACCATAAGTAAGTTGATAATGAAAAAACAAATCACTCATTAGGGATTGCTGCTGATGATCGATTCAACGTAATGAAGCGTCATTAGACGTCTAATATATGTTGCTTTGGAGTTAAACATGTCTATGTCCAAATCTTCGGCAAGAATATTATAGTTATTACATGTTCTTAATAAATAACTTATATATTATATACTTATTATTAGGGCGTCTGTCTTATATCTACATATTCATATAAACTTAATATTAAGGGCGTTATCTAATCTTTATTATGTAAAATATCGATAGAACTTAATACTAAGGGATGTTGTGATTTATGTCCGTAATCGGGTGCTGCTGTGGGGGCCTGGGACCTCTGCTGAACACGTTCAATTTATTGTTATTAAATTAACAGAGGTTTTTGCGTTTTGTCGACTTTCGGGTTGCACATAGGCATGTAGTCTACCTTAATTCTGACTTGCCTGGTGGGATACTGCTGTACCAGGTATTGTATTCTCATAGGTACTGATAACTAAATTTAAAAGGTTATTAATTGATCGTTGTGGTGCAGTTCTGTATATGTTTTATTTTGTAAATCTGATATAGCTGAGTTTTCCTTGCAGATTCCTTTCTCAGTCAGATTAAACATTAACAGGTCACTGGAATTTGCTAAGCTGCTGGTCTTCTGCTAACAGCTTACTTATTGGACCGCTTTGTTGCTTAGTCTTCTACTAGCAGGAGTAGAATCATTCAAAATAATTAAATTAATGACGTTTCATAAATGCCTGTAATAGGTTTACGTGAATAAAGATATTTTGACTTTGACTTATTTATTGTAGTTTTTATGAGAACATAATAACGTAGGTGCTAGTATTCCATATACACGTCTGGTATTCGAGGAGTTTTTATTATCATCGAGCCACGAAGCCCGGAGCGTGCACATCGGTGCGTCTCGCGCCATCGGGCTAATGAGTTAGGGATGGGGGGGCGGTAATGGTGCGCGGCGTCGAGTGTCGCCGGGGGGCGCCGACGACTGCCCGATAACAAAATCACCCGAAATCACCGAAGCTAGCATGGAACTATGTTTTATATTGACTGGGACTTTGATCATTTATTTTTAAACTTTATACAGACTTGCACACTCAAAGTTGCATAGAAATCTTTTATTTTTATTACCTAATTCATTATTTTCTGGATATTATGCAGTGTGAGCAGCTTTTAAGTGTAAATATAGAGCGAATTTCCAAGCGAAATCAAAGATGTAGATCTCAAAATTGCCGTTCTATTAATTTAACCTATTTTCTTTTAAAAGACGATGTTTGTTTTCTTAATTCGTATTTTAAGGTAGGTAACGTTAAGTTCAAAAATCATCAAAATCAAAAATGATTTTTTTCTTTTAAAAATAGTTTTTTACAAAATTAACACCAAGGCCCCGTACAAGGCCAGTTAGAACCCGTGATACAGGCAGCCCCGCTCCTACTTCCAGACTTTATATAATAAAAAGAAAATAAATAACAATAAATTCGATTTAGAAACTTATAACTATGGTTAAAAAATAAAAAGAAAATTAAATATATATATTTTAGTTATAGCATATTTTAGTTTAGTTTTAGTTATAATATATTTTTCTGTTATAAAAATAAAAAATTACAAAAACATTTTTAAAATGATGATAGGTGTTAACAAGGTACCAATGCCGCTAGCGACATCTACAAAAAGCTTTGCCTGATACACCCCATTACAGTGACTTTATTTTCGTTTGACAGCTGGAAGGAAACGTTGTACAAAAACACGTACTCCTTATTTTTATATATTTAGATTTCCACGAGAGAAATTAAAGTATGTTTCATAGAAATAGCTGGTTGCAAAAAGCCGCATCTAAAACGCGAAAGCTCGTAGCTCTGTACCATCAGCAATGCCCAAAATACAGCTCACCGACGACGACGGCAGTAAATCGTGGCGCGGCTCGGCGAGGTCCTTTGTGTGGCCTCCAGTTTGAGCCGGCAAAAACATACCTACCGAGCGCAAAGAGACACCGTACACCGACCACCACTTCAATAACTCGAAACTAAAACTCACTTTAACGTCGCTTACTCACAAACTCGCTAAACAATCTCCATTTCTGAAGAACAACAAAAAAAAAATGTAAGCAAAGTACAATTTAAGATCATACACTTTTTTATTTAATGTTTAAGGACAACTTACAGCTAGATAGATACAATTCATCACTTGGTTCATCGATTCTCATATTTTACCAAACATTGGCACGCATACTACACGAAGGCTACACCGTGCAGCTCCAGTCGACCCGTGACTACGGCCAATGCAACTTAACTGAAACGCGGGAGAAATATGTTCACTTAAATTTATTTATTTTGCTAGTAGGCATAGGACAAAAAGAGATGTATTCTGCGCTTTTACATATTTTTTTTTATAATATTGATATACAATATCATTTGGTCGCTTTTTCCGTCACAGCGCCATTAACGACCTCATTCGTAGAACGCTTGCAGTTGTCTCGATCCCATCTATTTTAGAACCAACCGGTCTGAGTCGAGACGATGGCAAGCATCTAGACGGAATGACATTAGTTCCTTGGAGATTGGGTCAATCCCTGGTATGGGATTTTACCTGTTGGGATTCCCTAGCCCCTTCCCACCTTCAAGGAACTTCTGTTAGAGCTGGTGTTGCAGCGGAACAAGCGCAGATCAGCAAGCGTCGAAAATATGAAACTATTTGCAATAGTTACTATTTTTCGACGTTTGCTGTAGAAACGATGGGCCCGTGGGGATCGGAACTTAAAGCCTTTTATAAAGAAATTGTTCCAAGGCTCATTGACGTCTCTGGTGACAATAGGGCTGGCAGTTTTTTCTCCCAAAAATTAAGTATCCTTATTCAAAGGGGAAATGCTGCTAGTGTATTGGGCCAAGACAGCGATTTGGAGGAGCTATTTTTTTTGTATGTATTTTTATTTTCTATGTATTATTATTATTATTTTTTAGGTTAAATTTAGATTTTGTTTTAATATAGTTTATTTAATATTGTAATTATTTTATATTGTTTGTATATTACTTCGAATAAAGTATTTAGTTTTATACCTATATCATTTTATAGTACATATTCTGGGACATAGTACAGGGATCCCCGTATTTACTGATTGATGTATCTAGGTTTTTAAGTCACTAAACGTTTTTATTATTATTATTATAATCATGAACAAATTATAGAAAGCCACAGAAGGCCCGTCAATGGCCACCTTAAATTGCTAAGAAAGCGATTGCGATCTCTAGTGTCGTCAGAAATGTTTAGCAGGGGATTGACAATACGAAATTGCTCCACTAATATTAGGTTAATAAATTGAAATGGATTCTGCTCGAGTTCCCAAAGTGGTACTTTGCAATGTGAGAGGTTCGCGCTAACTCAACAGACTTTATGTTCGTATTACGTAAGCAACACAACTACCCAAAGAACAGTCCGTGGGTTTCGTGGAGCTTTGGAAACGTCCGCCCTCGCAACGACCGACGACTCGGGTCAACTAAATACCTTCTTCGAAATCTATCGAAACATAATACATATAATATACTATACAAGGGAAAGAGGCGTTGTCTATCCTTCTGTTTACTGTATGGAAACGATTTATTTTGCGAATCCGTAGCCTTAATTCTATTGGAAACATAAAATTTCAAGCAATCACGTTTTTAAATAATTTTTTGCATAATAAATTTAACAAAATGGGGTGTATCACTAACTTTTTATCACGATAGATGGCGCATGATAGATAGTACCTAATATAACTGTCAGTTGCATAGAAATCTTGTATTTATTTACATTACGAAAAGAGATTGCCCAAAACCAGGCACAAACTTTTTTGCAGCGTGCGTCAACTAAATATAATTCAATAATCATAATTATTTTCTGTTTTTTTTTTAAACTTAATATAAACATTTGTTTTACCCCAGCATTAAAATATAATTTAATTAAATAGTCGATTGGTTTACATTTTTTTTTTTGTTCTCTTCCGATAGATGATGAATGAGATAATAGGGAAGGCAAAGGGTCTAGCCCATACAGCCAAATCTAACGTAATATATCTTATTATTATTATCTTTCTTTTTAATGAGTTCATCATCAAATTCCAGATGCTGCAGAATTTGATGCTTTTCTTGGAGTCACGCGCGGCACCATAGCTCTAACACGTCGGGTAAAATATGGGAGTTAACAGCGCGGGAAAACCGCACAAAATAAACTGCAACTTGTGCCCCATATTTAAAGTCCAATTTATAGTTTGCCATAATTATTCACATTGTAGCACATTACTAAACAAAACAACACCACTTTTGACCAATAATTCAATTGGTTAAGATTTATGTATTGAGTAAGAGCGCTACGATTAGGTACTTTATTATGATCAGGTACTTTATTATAGATAAAACACAGGATTTCAAAGTGAAAATAATTATCTTATTCATCGATCGAAACTATTGAATGATTAACTTGAAAAAACTTTTTGTCAATTGTCGTTATGCTAGAGTAAAGTAAATAAAATTAATTACAGATTGAATGACAATGCCTTTTTACAGCAGCTATAATTTTAAGTGACATTTTATTTTTATTTTTTATATTTGTGTTGCATTAGCTTCTAGAATGACAATGCCTCTTTACAGCAGCTACAATCTTAAGTGACTTTTATAGTTTTATATTATTTGATAAGATGACAATGCCTATTTACAGCAGCTATAAATATAAGTGTAGTTTTGTGTGGAATTATTATTGTGTGTATAAATCACGTAGGTTTTTTAAAAAAATGATATTTTATGTTTGTATTGTAACGCACTGCTCTACATTTAGGTAAGGTTGTGTAGTTTCATGGCGTTCTACCTGGTAGAATGCTGTGAAATTATGTAGCCTAATATTAAAGTATACTTATTGTAAATTTGACATGTAAAAGTACAAAATACATTTTTTTTGTCCTATGCCTAATTACAGAAAATAAACGAATTGAATTGGATTGGTTATTAAAACACATTATATTTACTATAAATAAGAAAGAAATCATTATGACACGAGAACATTTGATTGGGTCCATTTCTCTATGAAAAATGAGCATTCTCATTTATTAATATCTGGATATTATTCCGAAGTGAGCAGCGTTTAAAAGTGTACAAATCGAGATTTCCAACGAAATCAAAGATATGGTGATCTCAAATCTGGCGTTTTATTAATTCAAACTATTTTATTTTTAAAGACGGTGTTCGCTTTCTTAATTCGTCTTTTAAGGTTTTCAATTTTTCAATTTTCTGTTATATAAATAAAAAAAAACTACAAAAACATTTAAAAAATAGTGCGTCAAGATATAAACAAGGTACCATTGCAAATAACAATTAAACAATAAAAAGTAAAACAATAAACAATCATTTTTTTTAAACTTGAATCTGATTGATTCAATTCATCCATTTCGCAGAGTGAGAGATTTATAAGATGGATGCAATTTACAAAAATATATGATTAAATACAATATTTATTTATTTAAAACTTTTTGCACTATGTACAAAGGCGGACCGCTAATGCCGCTAGACATTCTTACTCGGTCAACCTTAGGGACATTACGAACATGGTATGTGGGAGGTAGGTGCAAATATTTAAACAGGAAAATAGGTAATTAAAATTCTACTAAATCTAATACTAATACTATATAATTATAAATAATATAATAATGATAATAAGTAAATTCAAATTAATAATAATACATACATACATACATACAATATTACTTACAGTTGTTAGGAACTATTCAGGAAGTGTGTGAAGACCATTCTTTTAAACAGCATTCTGTTGGGCGCTTGTCGGATATTTAAGGGCAGGTTGTTCCACAGATTTGCGGCAACAACTGCAAATGAGTCGGACATAAAACTAGAGTGGTGAGATGGTATAGCAAGTACAGCGTTATGCGATGACCGCAACGACCTGTCGTGGAGAGAAGAGAGGAAGGAGAATTTGTTCTTGAGATATATATAATAAAAGTATCATCACGACCGTTTCCTTTTCGGGGTGGTCAGAAACCACGCTTATAAAGCGGATTCACATTTAGCCAACTTTACTAATAAACCAATCATGACAAGTGGCAAGCTCGTCGATGTCTCCAGCGTACCAAACTCGAGAAATATCACAAATAAATTAAATATTATGTAAATAAATACATTTACATAAATAAATATTTTTGTTTCCCGACCAGGAATCGAACCCGGTACCTCCGAGTCTAAATCCACGGACTTAACCGCTAGACCACGGAGGCAGTTATATACATAATAAATATTCATATAAATAAATACTTATATGAATAACTAAGTCTATTCGAAGAAAATAATTGCCTAACTGACCACGGTTGAATGATAAATAGTGTGGTAAATTGAAAAAGATCCGTACAAGGAAGTATTTAATTCCACTCAGCATATTATCACAGCAACCTTTAGGGTCGTGATAATGCCTAACTTTCTAGTTCAAAAAGCCCTTGGTTGGAAGTTTCTGCTAAATCGTGCATTCGCTGACCGTGCGCGCGTCAGGCAGTTGGCGAGGTGCCAGAGCGCTGTCTCGCAGCCTTGGTGTCAAGTCACCAGCGATGCGCACGGAATGTACAAGATACTCTAGACACTGCAGCTAGGGTAACTAGCCTAACGCTCGAATACCTACCATTATATATTATTGATAGTCCGCAGTTGTTACAAAAGTTAGATATACGACTACCAGGACGAACGTTGCGTCTCAATACGACATTCGGCTTACTACCACACGCCGATACGAGCTATCGTCGGAATTCATTCATCTGGAGGACCTGCAGTCGATTTGATGAGCTTTTGCGTGATTTCGATTTTGACCTATTTTGTACAAGCTATAAGGCGGCTAGGCGAGCACTCAGTACAAAGTACTTTAATATGTCCCTACCTTGACTTTCTATTATTATCACTTTGCTGTAACTACATGACTGTGAAAGATTGCTTTATTGTTCTGTTTATTGTTTTATAACAATTTTGAAAATGTGTCTCTATAGTATAGACTGTTTCTTTAAAAAAAAAAAAAAAAAAAAAAAAAAAAAAAAAAAAAAAAAAAAAAAAAAAAAAAAACTTTAGTGCCGTGTCTGTTGTTTCTATCTGTGGAAACTTTTTAGTGGTTTAAGTGTTTATATTTATGTCTAATTAAAATTCTGTAACCATAAGTTTTCCTAATAAAATAAAATAAAATAAATTACCAATATGGATTTTATTAATTTATTTAATACTAGCTGACCTGGCGAACTTCGTACCGCCTAACAGTCATTGAATGGTCAAGCTTGATATAAATTTCTGAACGCATCCATTGGGGAGTTAGGGACTGATGTCAGTCATGAGTGTCTAATTCCAGTTGCTGACATTCATGGACCTCGCGCGCCACTTAACATCAGGAGGGCGCAAGGTCAAATGTTGTGCTAATATAAAAAAAAAATGTATTGATTTCATTATTGACTCAGGACTACTTTACAAATGCCTTAAGCCGATCTGTATAAGTGTTCTATTTCTATTGTTATTTTGTCTTATTCTGCCTCATATCATCTCATTCTTTTTTTAATAGTCTACTCAGTGTTTAGTTTTATCTATGTTTCCATATCTATTTCTGTGAAAACTTGTCATTAGCCATTTCTTACTTTATCTTTTTTCTTTATATTTAAGTATTGTTTAGCTGTAAGTTTTCCTAATTGTATAAAATAAAAATAAAAAATTAGTTCTGACTGTATCCAAGTTGTATCAAGCGAAATAAACTATTTTGATTTGATTTGATTTATGCAATATACATGTTTACCCAAAAGGACGTCACAAATTACTCTCAATTAACAGTGGTGGCGCTCGTTACGTATTCGGGCATAAAAGCAAGCGTCAAGAACAGGCCACTCGTAAAGGCACAATCCACCGTATCTGCTAAATTCAGCTGATACCCTATCGTAAACTGAACCGTCCTCTAGGGGTCTACTCACAAAGTACAATACACTAAACTTTGAATAATTTATTAATAATAATCCTACTATACTATAATCGTTGAAATATGAGACCACTGTGCTAAATACACCTAAATATTCAATTACAATCTTTTGAATCCAAGAACAGAAATTGGCCATTATGGTGTCATTTTTAATAATAATAATATTTATATATATCGAATAACAAGATTTAATGGGTTAGTAACAAACAAACTTATAAAACCATGTTAGTACTAACCTAATTTACATAACTTTTATATACATTTAAAAGGGCTTAATGTCAATACCCCCACCCCCCTCCCCCCCTAGCAAATTCAAAAGATCCCTCAAACCCGAGAGCAACCTCCAGAAATGCAATCGATCAACCCTTCAGGAACAAAACAAAACCATGGACACCCTGGATATACTTTCATTTTCATATACGAAATTTTAGACAGATAATAATAGCATAAACATTTATAACTACCACTATTTTACTAAAACAAATTATTAAAAGAAGCTGACAAAGTACACCCAGACCAGAACAAACCCCCGAAAATATTGGACTGTGCAAGCGAAACGCTCGCAAAAGCGTCAAACCCTTCAGATCACCACATTAATCTGAGGCCCACTCCCCGCACGTGCACGCCACAGCAACGCGACTTGGTCGGAGAGTTAAGGCATTCAGCGACCATGCCAAGGATACCGTTGGCGCGGCCCCGTAAATGGCCGAGCAGAAACCTGCACCTATTTTTTGAGCGTGAACACTGCATCATACACCTCCACTGTTGAAGATGGGCCTCCCTGGAATTTCTAGAGAAGTTGACCTACACCTTGGCGAGGATCTGATGTCATTTTTTTATAACAATTTATTAACGATTCCACAAGTTGTTAGAAGTGGAACCGGTACCGACGACGGCTTAACGTGCTCTCCGAGGCACGGGAACGGTGGTGTTATAAATCTATGACAAATGCGTAAGAAAAGTGTATTTCTCATTAGTACGTGCCGGGGGGTCGGCTTTTAATCTTTTAAGGAACGCATTCTTACAACCGACCCACCTCTCTAAAACTTTAGAACGAAGTTTAATATTTCGCAATTT
This sequence comes from Tinea semifulvella, assembly GCA_910589645.1. Classification (NCBI taxonomy): domain Eukaryota; kingdom Metazoa; phylum Arthropoda; class Insecta; order Lepidoptera; family Tineidae; genus Tinea; species Tinea semifulvella. The sequence continues at coordinate 4,800,496 of OU342620.1, forward strand.
CGGAGTACCTGCTTTCAACCGTCCTCTGCATTCAACCACTTAACTACCGTACACCAACTTGCATTTTGGACTCTAATCTATTGTTTTAAAAGGATATTTTCTTAAAATGTGTAGCCTGAAGTGTGTGTATGGCACATAAAAGTCGCGGACGGCGCCAAACGGCTCCGGAATGCCCCGCTGGTCAAGATAGCCGTATTTTCTCACTGCCTGCTCGTACGCGATGCGACGCTCTTGAATAACACACAGACTTGTGGACATACATACTCTTTAGCTGGCTTGTACCAAATCGAAGTCTCTGTAAATTTAGTGTTGCCGAATCTTGGTCTTGGTCATTCAGAGCAAGTCTACCGATATGTTAGCAATCAATCATATGCTTTTTTTGGAGTCAATCGCGGCATAATCGCCCAAACACGTGTATAAGATGGGGAGTTAGTTAAAACTGCAACTAGTGCCCCATACTTAAGGTACATTTTATCGTTTTCCATGATTATTCACATTATTAAACAAAACTTTTAACTAACAACATCCACAGTAAAGTAATCGTAATTACCAAAACAAATGCCTAATAATAACAATAATATAGGTGGTAGGACTGATGGTGGTAATGTGCCCAGTCGCGGTGTTATCGCTTATACTCGTACGCGTCGGGTGTTAATTAGATGGGAGTTAGCGCGGGAAAAGAGAAAAAGAAAATTGCAACTGTTTTATATCTAGTGTCCAATTTGTATTTATGTTAAGTATTCGTATAATTATATGTACGAGTAAGTATGTATATACTTGTATTTTATTATTTATTTAAAAATATATATTTTATTTTTATGGGAAGAACAGCGTCGCGGATCCAACTATGTGATTCGCGACACATGCTGAGCTTAGGGCCCGTTCATCGCTGCAGGAATTACGGTGTGATTGTAGTGCAGCGCGCCTCAATGGCTGCCCGGTGGTGCTCGGGATGTGGCTGTGGGGTGTGGGGGCGGCCAATTCCATATTTTATTATCAATTCATGGTCCGTGCCACCCCACGGCTATATACTGGAGTACTGTTGGGTGCCTGTTATGCTGCATATCTTAATTGTGTAAGTTGTATCTGTTATGCGATGAATATATGTATTTATTTCTTCTTTTCTTTCAATTTGTCGTTTTTAATAATGAATAACATTGTCGCACATTATTAAACAAAACAACATCACTTTCGACTAGCTATATCCACAGCAAAGTAATTTACAAAACAAAAACTTGCACTTGATACTCGTATTTTAGTGCAAAATGGAGCGAAGAACACACGCTGCGCTGCGTATGTTTAGCCATGTGGTAAAAATAAAAAACATTATTGGCTTATTCATTTGATATACGTCCACAAACGCTGCACACACATGGGATCTATAGAAAATGCATGTCTCTACATTTCTACTGGAGAAATCTTTGCTACCGGCCATCGTCCTTATTTTTCAAAGTCTATTACAGTCATTTGGGACACGTAATTATTTAAATTTATCTACTCCTGGTGGAAGACTAGGCTGTTAGCAGAAGCCAGCATCTTAGCAAAATTCCAGTGACCTGTTAATGTTTATTCTGACTAAGAAAGAAATCTGCAAGAACAACTCAGCTATAACAGGTTTAATAAAACAAATACAGAATTACACAACAACAAAATAATATTATACCTAAGTTAACATTTAGAAATATTACTATTCCGTAAACAAAACTTAAAACCATATAAATTGAACAAATTCGTTGTTTTTTTTTCTCCAATTACTGAAATAATTTTAAAACATTTATTTCCGTCTTTTCACGGCCGGTAACTGAATCCTTCCTTAGTAGGTAGTAGCATTGGTTCACTTAACATAAAAATTGGTATTCTGGGAACGCGGTCATTTAAGTAACATATGCCATGCCACCCCTTATTTTCTCTCAATAAATACTGCTATGCGTAGACGAGTCCTGTATAGCTTTTATCTGCATGGCAATTGTTTTTGTATAATACATTTATAACAGACAGCGATAACTAAAAAAAAAAAAAAAAAACTAAGGACTCCGTTATAGGAAAGTGGAAACACAGAGCCTGTAAGAGCATTTCACATCTTCTTGCGACAAATGTATGAGTTCTCAAATTTATACGCGTAGGGATGGTGATTACAGTATGTGCACATGCACATCTGCGTGTGGTTCAGTTTTGGAATGGAGAGGTTATAGAGTTTTTTTTAGAGAAGTCACCATAGTATAGCCGGTAGAACACGCTCATAGTGGCTACATCTCGACAAAGCTCAGGGTTTCTAGAGTTCCAGATATAGTACAATTATTCCGGATTTAGAATCAAACTTATTTCAAAATTCAATTTTTTCCATCAATCAACATAACTATAAAAAGTGCTTAAAACAAATAAAGGGTCAGCAGTTTTGGTCAATAATTACTTTTTTTTTTTGGTTCTCTTCTCCCGCTGGATGACGAATGAGGTGATTGGGAAGGCAAAGGGTCTAGCCCATACAGCCAAGTCTGACGTAATATATCTTTGTTTTTCATGAATTAATGAGGTCATCATCAAATTCCAGATGTTGCAGAATTTGATGCTTTTCTTGGAGTCACTCGCGGAACCATCCACTGCTCAAACACGTCTGGTAAAATATGGGAGTTGACAGCGCAGGAAAACCGCAAATAATAAACTAATAATAATAATAAAAAAAATAATAAAATCTTTATTGCAAAATAAAAATACATTACAATTCAGTTTTTACATAGGTTAGGGCATAAAATAAATCGTTAGTTACAAAAACAGTTTAGCTGTGACATCTGAAATAGTCGGTGGACGGTGCTTCAGATGTCATTGTAGGAATTAGTACTTACAACATTTAATTTTACTCTAGACAATATTTATTTATATTTGCTGTAGGCAAGACTTAAATAATTGTTTGTGTGTATGGTTAGTGTGTGTGTGTTGGTGTGTGTGTGTGTGTTGGTGTACGTGGGTTTGAATGAATGTATATAAGTATGCATGTGTTAGCAACAACCTATATCTTATAATATTATTTTACGATTTTAAACAGGTTTTCAGTATCCTCATAAGTTAGTTCCTGAAGCCAGTTCCTAACGAGTACCTTGCACGTTCTGGAGGTTTGGGGATAAATATTAAGCTTTTTATTTAACCTATTATATAACCGGCTACTTAAAGTGATATAATGCCTTTGGGCCAACGCAACCCTACAGCATTTAGTGTCACATACTCGATCCCTGGCTCGCACATGGTTGTTGATTTCATTATATGGTAAGACAGCGTGTGTTCTTAATATGGTTTGAAGAATAAATAGCTGCCTCACAGTAAGGACTTTGCTCTCTTGATATACCAGGGTTGTAGGAAATCTATATGGTTTTTTCATCATCACCTTCAAGATTGCTCTCTGCGCCCTCTCGAGTCTAAGCATAGCCGTTACATAAGTACCACCCCATGACGTAATACAGTACGATAGGATTGACTGTGCCAGCGCATAATAAACCGTCCTGAGCGTGTCGATGTTAGCAGATGCTCGTAACCTCTTAAACACAAATATGAGTTTCCTAGCTCGCGACACTAGACTATTCAGGTGTTGATGCCAGCTTAGTGTTTCATCAATTATGACTCCCAAATACTTAATACTTGAAGTACGGGTAATCGGTAGGCAATCACACACATCATTATTGGTTTTACAGCATGTATGAGCCTTAACATCAAAACAATCAAATGCGGGCTGTGACGCCCCAGAAACAGAAAATGCAACATATTTAGTCTTCTCAATATTTAGGGTAAGAATGTTAGTGGACAGCCATGACATGACATCACGGAGAGCATCCTCAGTGTGCTTGTGTGCACTTTTCCAATCTCTTCCCTGTACAATGAGTGCCGTATCGTCTGCGTACGTAAATATTTTGGAATTCGGTAGGTTTAGGCGGCATAGGTCGTCGATGTAGATAAGAAACAGGGTAGGTCCTAATACACTACCCTGTGGGACACCATAAGATAACACCTCGTCATCACTAGTAAGGCTGTCAATCTTAACGCACTGGCTACGTTCTTTCAAGTAACTGCAAAATATATCCAAGCCCCTCACTCCAATTCTTTCTATTTTACGCAGGAGAATAGGAACAGAGACAGTGTCAAATGCCTTAGACAAATCCAAAAACACCCCAATAGCTTTATTTCGTTTGTTTAGGCAACTAACAATGTCATCAGTGAGTTTTAGAACTGCATCTTCTGTAGATCTGCCACTTCTGAAGCCATATTGGTTGTCTGCCAGTATGTTATACTTGTCTAAAAAATCTTTAAGTCTGTTATTCAACACCTTCTCCAATATTTTGGAAAGGGTTGTGAGCACTGATATTGGCCTATAATTATTAACACTGTCTCTGTCCCCACCCTTATGTATTGGATGTACAAGCGCTTTTTTAAAAGCGACCGGAAAAACGCCTGTAGTCAGACACAGATTGACTAGATACTTAAGCGGCGGTATTAATGCGTGACGAGCCATCTTTAAGATCTTGGCAGGAATTCCATCCCAGCCAACTGCACAGTCACTGCGCATCCCTGTTATTATTTTATCCAATTCTCCATCATCAACCTCCAACAAACCCATAGAATTATTTAATACTTTATTCGATAAGTTAACACCTAGGCCAGTAGTCTGGTTTCGTAGCATACTCGCAGCCAATTTTTGGCCTACATTTACAAAAAATTTGTTTACCGAATTGATCGAAATCTTTGGGTCCCCCTGAGTATTTATTAGTTCATTGCAGGGATGAGTTACATTTCCCAGTCCTGCTATACTTTTAATTACCTTCCACGTTTGTTTAGGATTATTTTTAGCTTTTTGTAGTTCCTCTTGTTCAAATGTTTGTTTTAGTTTTTTAAGTAGTTTGTTACAGAAATTTCGATATCGACAGTAGGTTACTCTTAATATCATATTGTTTGGATATTTTTTTGATTGTTTATGTAGTCTGTCTCTATGTCTGATGCACTTTAATAACCCTGGTGTAATCCAAGGTTTAATTGTTCTATTTTTACGCGATATTTTAACAGTTTCAGTATGCTTTTTAAGAGTTTCAGATATTTTAGTCACTAAAAAATTTGCTGCAATGTTAGCATCAGTAAAGTGAAACCTTTCAGAGAAATCAATATTATTTAGTTCAGCCTCGACTAATGGATAGTTTATCTTGTTGGCTATAGTTTTAAGATGTTGTGTCCTACAAGCTGATTCAAAGCAAAAAAGTACCGGGGCATGGTCAGTGATATATGCATCCAGTACTAGAGTAATAGATTTCTTGTTAGTCTTCAGGATAACATGGTCTAGGCAAGTAGTGTCACGGGTTGGTAGAAAATGCGCAGGTAGAAATCCATGTGAGGCACCAATGTTTAAGTACTCATCAGAATGTGGACTGTTACTATTAGGCATAATATTAATGTTAATATCTCCTACAACCGTAACTGTGTTAAACGCCGAATATTTTTTTAGTGTACCATCCAGGCTTGCCAAAAAGTTATCAATTTTTTGATGAGACGGTGAACGATACAATGCTATAATTGCAATGTTCTTATCGCATTCAACAATCATGCAGTTAGCATTTGCAAAATGAGGTTCTACAACTTTACATTTAATTTCTGATCTTACATATATCACTAAGCCATCATTTTGATTAGTAAACTTTGATTGGAAGGTCGCATAACCATCCAGTATAGGTACTTTGTAAACTGCAACTTGTGCCCCATATTTAAAGTCCAATTTATCGTTTTCCATAATTATTCACATTGTAGCACATTATTAAACAAAACAACACCACTTTTGACCAATAATATCCACAGTAAATTAATTTACAAAACAAAAACTTGCACTTGACATGTTCACGCAAAATGGCGCGAAGAACTCGTCTCAATAATTACTATTTTAATTATTAATTGTTAGGGTATTTTATTGTGTAATTATTAATTGTATTTTAATTTAAAATTCTATTCTTAATTATAGTTTTAAGTATTATTACTTATCTTTATATAAATTATCACTTTATAAAATTTTATTGCTTTACATAGATTTTTTTTACAATTGAACTTAATCTAATTTATATTAAAACTGTTTCTATTACTCTAATTTGAATGCTGTAATCTCCTATAATTAAGGTGGCACTTAGCCCCATATTATTCTTATTATGTTGTAATGAATTTGGTGTACCTACATCTTGTTGGAGATCTAATAAATAAATACATAAATAAACCAAAATTCTGATAACTTTTTGCTGACGAACTATGAGAAACTAACATTAATAAAATGACAGTTTTATTATCAAGATTAACTCCTAATCGAAATAAAAGCGCCTACGAACTTGTAAAAGTTCCGTGTAATGAGTACGGGGAAGCCCGCAACTTTTAGCAGAAACTTTCGCTCCTTCGAGTAAACTCAGCTTAAAACTTTATTAAGTTCAATTAAGGACTTAAAAAAACTGACCGGTTAAACAACGCATTTATTTTGTCCAACGTTATTTCTTTTTAATTGCCAATCCGCTATTGTATATTTCTGCGCTTTGCATGTTCTTTAGGAGAATCAATTGTGAATTTGTGATTCAATAATTCAGTTTTTGTTTTATTTCACAAAAATACCTTTTGAGAACGAAAAAAAAATAAGGCAAGAGATCCTTCGCGCCATTTTGCGCGAACATGTCAAGTTTTTGTTTTGTAAATTAATTTACTGTGGATATTGTTAGTCAAAAGTGGTGTTGTTTTATTTAATAATATGCTACATGGAAAACGATAAATTGGGCTTTAAATATGGGGCACAAGTTGCAGTTTATATTTTTGCGGGTTTCCCGCGCTGTGAACTCCCATATTTTACCCGTCGTGTTTGGGCTATAATGCCGCGAGTGACTCCAAGAAAAGCATCAAATTCTGCAGCATCAGAAATTTAATGATAACCTCATCAACTCATAAAAATAAAGATACGAGTATAGTACGTCAGACTTGGCTGTATGGCCTATACCCTTGCCTTCCCTATCACCTCATTCATCATCCATCGGGGGAAGAAAACACAACAAATTAAATAAGTTAGTGTAACTGTATTTTCTTTATACAGTGCGTGTTATTGTTTTAAACCAAACACATTAATACGCAATACATAATGAAGATCACAGATTCTTGGCAATACTTGGCAGGGGTAGGTAGGTACTTTATGTCAGACAGCGAAGTGATGATTAGCTTATTTTTTTTAATATAAATTAATTTTATATAAATTAATTGCTAGGCCCTGCTTAAAATATTATGTCTAGATTTTAACTGAAAAATGTCACGGCGGATTTCTGGATGGCGGAGATATAAGGAGCGTCGCGGAAACTTTACTAGAGGGGCAAAGAAATTAATTACAATAATAAGGCGAGGGAATAGGCCGTGTTTACGAGGGGGCGAGCGGGCGGCGCGGTCTGCGGGTGCGGGGAGAGCGCTGGACAAAGGAGCCTGCCTGGCCGCTGCTGGCTTGGCTTATCACACAGTCGGTCCGCGCTATTCGCGACGAACGCCCGCGGACGCGAAATTTCCCGCGAATTTCTTAATTTCACTATGTCAAATTGTTAAGTGCGACCAAACAGTGAAGTGTTCGTAAACTGTGAACTCGCTAACCCTGGATTTTATTATTATTGTGTGCTATTGTTTTGTTATATTATAAGTGCATTGATAATTCTCCGTGAAAAGTTGTAAACAGTCTGCAACACGTGTGCAGTCGAGAGGTGAGCTTTTCGCGTGCATTTCTTATTTGCTATTAAGACAATTTTTATTGTGTTATAGGTTTTTTTTTTTTCTTTTATCTATACTAGTCTTATAGTTATAGAATATCTAGTAAGTTTTAATAAATAATGGTAAGGACCTAATTATTAACATTTAAAGTTTTAAATAAATTTCAGATTGAGTTCCAAATTCAAAAATATTCTGACATACCTATATGTTCTGTTTTTAGGAACTGTTATAAATAAATATTCACTTTGCCGGTGTCATAAATAAATATTAATTCTAACAAAAATACGAACTGTCATGTGTAGCTAATAAAAGCTGACCAAATCTTGTAAAATTTAATAATAACAATGGTGGTCCGAATAAGATACTCGTACCAAATAGCTACCTATTTTGAGTTCTTTGTTTTGATTTGAACTTTTGTACTATCAAAAAAGATTTGCTACGGTAAGTAAGTACCTAGATAATTTTTATTCCCATACTAATATTTTACAGTATGAACAATACATAAGTTTAAAATCATTTTTATTGGTTAGGTAGACTAGGCTACTTATTTTTTTAATTATAAAATCCAAAATAAAAACACATCTAGGTATCTGTAATGCCTGATAATAAAATCTACGCCAAAATATTTACCTACTAAAAAATACTTTAAAAAATTAAGTAGGTATCCTAATCTACCTAACCAATGAAAATAATTTTAAAATTAGGTAAGTTCATTCATCGGAATTTATTAAAATTAAATAATATTAATCTTGATACAGAATATCCAAATTATTAGAAATAGGTTTTAAAGTTTCCTAGTCTTAAGTTTTTTTTGTACAGAAGTTTTCTAATTACCTAATTATTAAAATACTGTATTTTTATTTTTCAAATTAAGTTATTATTATTAATAGGTATATTAAGTCATATAAAACAAAAAATTCGGATAGTATATTTTGCAATTTATACTGTATCATCACAGCCCATAGAACATAGAGTCATAGACCACTGTTGGAGATTGGGCCTTCCAAAAAATTCTGGATTATTTGGCCAACACTCCACGCTGGCCAGGCGGGTTGTATTTATACTATATATTTTGTAAACTCGTAGTACCTAGGTATCGTATTTATTAATCTTATTGCAAAAAGTGGCAAAAAGTTGCGTAGCGCCATCTAGTGGGGACCGCGCGCATCTCTGCGCAAGGTCACTATGTCAACGACCTGCCAACTTTGCCGCCTCCAGTTGTCGTAGGTCATAATTTTATGTCTTCTTTTTGTTTATCTTTTCGCAACTTTATAGCCGACCGACACGGCCGTAAACAATAAAGATACAACTATACCATCTCATAGTAAAATTTTACGCGTTATACCGCTATGCTGGATCTTTATTATCACAGTTTATTGTCACAGAATTACCTACCTGTTATGTTATGCGAAATAGGCCAGTGCATCATTTTTTTTACTAGCAAGACATTGCGCCCAACTGATAAGTGGCGCGTATGCTAGCAACTGGATTCAGACTCACATTAGTCCCTAACACTATGCCGGCTTGGCATGGCGACAATTCGTGTCTGAACTCGAAACGTACTTTACTAGGTTTATCACCACGAACGGTAGACACTTCCCCGCCCCGGCAGACGGCAAATTACCACCATCAGTCCGACTACCACCTATTATAAATGCCATTTTTTTCTTTCAAGGAGAACTAATATTGTAAGCTTGCCATGGTGATATTTATATTTAAAAAAACCACTACTTGAAACAAGACTTACCTAGTAAAGGATTTTTTTAAAATATTTTTTTAAAGATACGACGAGCGTGTTCCTTGATATGATGGGCCTGTAGTAAACTTGGCTAAATGTGTGTTGGTGTGGTTTTTACCACCTCGGAAGGGAGGACGGTCGTGAGGATACTTATCAGAATGGTTTGAGAAATAAGGAAATCTAGCGCTAAAAACAGGAAAAATAAATTCAAGTTACGAAAGTGAAATGGGGTGAACTTTTAGGGGTGGAATTGTTTTATTTGTCGAAAAAAGTGTGTAAAAGTTGTCAATAATATATTTTTTAAAATAACTGTTTAAAAAAAAACGTTTGAAAATGAGATCTCTTATTGGTTATAAATCAAAATAATAAAAAGGTCCACCGAATTCCACCAAATATTAAAAAAATTAAATAATATACTATAAACTTTTCTATTTTTCGTTTTTTATTTTTAATGTTTAAATTAAAGTAACATATTAACTATGTAGGTTTTTTTTTTATAACTTATACATTTAACTTTTTTCGATAGTTTCGCTGGAAATGATGAAAAACCATTATTACCTCTAAGAGTTCGCCCTATTTTACGCGCCTAACCCTGATCGACTTTAATTTATTTTTCCGTTTGGTTATGCTTGTGCTATTTTTCCTTAATTTTCCAACCATTATCATGGTGTTATTATTATTATTTTTTCCAGTATTTATATAAATATAATATAAATTTAAATATTTTTTCTGTTTGTTGCAGAATTGTGGTCGCAATGGCGACAAAAGGCAAGCGTCCCATGCGAGCGCTCACCGCCGGGGATAAGATCGAGGCCATCCAGCGGGTCAACGACGGAGAGTCCAAGGCGTCCGTGGCGCGGGACATCGGCGTACCCGAGTCCACGCTGCGGGGCTGGTGTAAGAACGAGGACAAACTGCGGTATATGTCTTCCCGTCTCTCCTCCCCCGACACCGACAAGAGCAGCGACGGAGATCCGCCAGAGAAGAGGGCCCGCACAGAGTCTCCCACCGCTCCGCCCTCTCCGCCCGGGCTCGACTTGTCCGCGCCGCCGCCCGACCGCCCCGTGGAGCTCACCACCCGCCGCGCCGAGCCCGCGCCCAGGGAACGCCGCCAGCCCGAGCCCGGCGCCAGCGTCTCCATGAGCGCCATCAGCCCGCTCTCCGGACTCGGACAGCTGCCCGGAATCGCGCACTCCCATCTCGGACTCAGCTTCAACGACATCGCCACCAACCTGTCTCTCCTCGCCCAGCTTGGACCCGGCTTCGGAGCCCTGACACCCGCTCCGGCCGTGCCCGCCAGCCGCGCGCTCCGCTCCGTGCGCTCTCCCAAGCCGGCACACAACGGCGCGCTCAATCTCAGCGACAAGCACTCCCGGCCGAAGCCGCACCCCGCCGACCCTTACGGCGAGCGCCGCTCCAAGTCCAGTCACCACGGAAAGGACGTTGACGACGCGCTGTGGTATTGGTTGAAGACGCAGCAGGCGATGTTGGACCTCACTGCTCAGACTGCCCCCGCTCACCCGCTGCAGCTCGGGAAGACACCGGAACTGCCCAAACCCGTCGCTCCCGTGCCTCCGGTTAACTACCACGCCGATTACAATAGAAACACTTGGTTCTGGCAGTATTATAAACAATTCGGTGGCGCGATGCCTCCACCCGACGATAAGATGAAGCCCGCCGCCCAGGTGCCGAAAGAAAAAGCCGAAAACATTCTATACTCTCAATTGACTAAAGGCAAGACGGTGGAGGAGGAGATGTCGGTGCCTCCGGAGCCGCCGCGAGAGGAGCACTCGGAGCGGGTGCGGGCTCTCAGTCCGACCGAGCCTGGGGAGAGACCGCTCGACATTAACAGGAACGTGGCGAAGGCGCGACACGTGCTGGACAACCTGCTGTTCGGCGGCGAGACGGAGGCGGACTCGCCTGCGGAGGCGGGCAGCGAGTGGGAGGCGCTGCAGCACGGAGACAAGTTCTTGGCGTGGCTGGAGGGCAGCGGAGACCCGGCCGTCACGCGCGTGCACGTGCACCAACTGCGCTCGCTGCTGCACAACCTTCGCGCGCGCCGCTCCCTGCCCGCACGGACGCACTGAGCGCCTCTAAGAGAATTACTTCAATTATGTAAATACATAGTTACTTAACTTGACGCCAGCGAGCGTTCACTTGTGATATGTGTAGCCAAAATTGCGCGTTTTCTTTGTTGTAAAAGAAAAGTATGGATGTTACGTTATAGTTTATTGCAGTATTTAGTCGTTAAGTCTCCGAAGCATTTTCCTACAGAACACTTATGTAAATTGTGCTGTCAAGCTTCGCCCGATTTTTCGCCATAGTTAGAATAATATATCGGTGTTTAGGGTCGCAGTCCCTATCGTTGTTAGTTGTGGGTGCCCCTTGTCCGGCGGTCGTAAGACCCGTGTTCTTAATAATTACCCAGTGTAGTACTTTCATTATACATTGCGCGTTATAGTTGAACCAAACACAAACTTGGTACAAAATAACAGCAGTGTACATTAAAAATAGAGAACCCGGGCTTATAACCCCGAATAAAAGAACGGTTATTTGTGGATATCCGTTGTTAATGACATTCCTAGTTGTATTATAGTTGTGATTGTAAAAGCCCGAACCTAATCTGACTGAATCCTAAGATTTTCCAGTATAACTAACGTCTTGCTTGATTTGGGCGGTATAGTCCCGCCTTCAGGCCGTCTGTCCTGTTGTCCTCAGCCTAAAAAACGGGTCTATCCCACTAAGAACAGAACGTATATAAAACCACCTTAGTAATTAAAAAAAGTGTATTATGTTATTTACTGTCACTTATATCCCGAGTTTTGCCGATCATAGCCGAGCTTACGTCAAAATAACGTTTTCCGCTATTTCAAAAGTCGCCCATAATAAATTATAATATTAATTAACTAAAGAATTTACAAAAATGGCATACGAAAAGATTAATAATTTTAAAAATTATTATATGAATTAACTAAAGCTATTTATTATGTATAAACATATTTTGCCTAGGTTTATTATAATGGGGTGTATCACTAACTTTTTATCACGTTAGATGATACCTAATATAACTGTCAATTGCATAGAAAACTTATATTTTTATGACGAAATTTATTATTTTCTGGATATTATGCCGAAGTGAGCAGCTTTTAAGTGTACAAATCGAGATTTCTAAGCGGAAACAAAGATATGGTGATCTCAAAATTGTCGTTCTATTAATAAAACCTTTTTTCTTTTAAAAGACGGTGTGCGTGAGTTCCTCTTTTAGGGTAGGTAACGTTAATTTAAAATACATTTTTCTGTTATAAAAATAAAAAAATAAAAAATATGCGACATAGGTGTAAAACAGCTTTGCCTAATACATCCCTTCCAGTAATGTCGTATGGAGCAGAGACGTGGACACTGACGGTGGGTCTGATACATAAGTTCAAGGTAGCTCAGCGAACTATGGAGAGAGCTATGCTCGGGATTTCTCTGAAGAATAAAGTCAGAAACGTTTACATCCGTCAAAGATCCAAAGTTACCGTTATAGCTTTCAAAATTAGCAAGTTGAAGTGGCAATGGACTGGACACGTCTGTCGCAGAAGCGATGAACGATGGAGTAAACGGGTCCTGCAGTGGAGACCACGTACTGGAAGACGCAGTGTGGGATGACCCCCCGCCAGATGGACAGATGACCTGAGGAAGGTCGTTGGTGGGGGATGGATGAGGGTGGCAGAAGATCGTGTAAAATGGCGAGCCTTGGGGGACAGGCTAATGATGATGATGATACATCCCATTAAGAGAAAAGTAAATAAAACACACCCTCGCCAAACCGTCTAGCGAGTGTAGACCAAATTCTCTTAAAAAAATCTGAAAGGCCCAACTTCAACAGTGGAGGTCTAGGATCCTGAAAATGATGAAATAAAACACTTTCACTTAAAATACGACGTACCTGCTTACGGATATTTTGTCGTTCCACACCATTGATGTATATAGATAGGCCTATTCAATACAAAACGCACTCTAAAAACGTGCCGCTTGCCACGTCGTGTCCCTACCAACTTTGGGGGTCAATTTTCAAGCAATAAATGTCACATGCGATATTTGTCGGAAATTCTGTCACAATGCATGCTATAAAGACTAGTTTCAATCGATATAAATATTAATATATAATCGCTCTCAAAGCTCGCGACTGTTGGTGCAGCTACATGACTTCGATTAGTTTTGCGGGAACGTTTTTATATCAGTGAGGGCCTATCTAAGTATATACATTTATTTATTTATTCAAGGAACAGTCAACAAAAGGTACAATCATATCGTCATGATCGTAGAACAGTGACGGATCTGCTATATTTAAAATTTTCATGGCGGCCATTCAACTGTCATTTCGACTGTTTTTTTTGTCACTTGTGACTTAAAGTCTCATAATAAGTGCAAACCTTCTAGATTTCATTTTGGAACCCTTTCTAATATTTGCACTATAAATTACAGACCACAAACAATATAAAACTATATATAAATATATATGCAAAATTATGGGTATTTTTTTAAATCCGACACTGTTCTACGATCATGACGATATTTACAATATTACTAGAACTAACACATGGTTATTGCCCTTTTTATTACAGGCCATTACAGCATGCATTAATCATAACGTCTTTCAAAATACATTAAAGTTATTGAAAAAATATATATATATATATAAAATTAAATTAAGTTAACCTAACAAGACCTAAAACTAAAAGGAATATAAAAAATAAATCTTAAATTAACAATAACACCCTAACCCTATCCAAACACAATTAAACACAACTAACAATGACTAAGCAACAATTATGTGGCCAGTGACTCGTCAGCAAACTGGATGCTTAGCGGCTTGAAGAGCCGCCAGTACCTTACGCTTAAAAGACTGTAGGTCGTCATGAAATATGTCCAGACTCGGGTCACAATGAGAAATTTTGTTGTGCAAATTTGACAGTCGTGCCACTGGCGAGTGTAAACCTAGATTGGTTCGGATGTTCGATGTTCCACACCAACCATTCATATCATTTAGATAGAGAGAAATCTAGCCATCTCCTAAGTAACAGAATAGAGCTACTGAATAATCTAAAGATTCGGCAGTTCGGGTTTTTACAGTAGGTATTATAGTTAATCCTTATGTTCTACCTCAAGTCTGTAAGTTAGGTGTCGGGTTCTGACTGGAGTACCAAAGGAAGAAGTTGTGCCAATCACTCGAACAAGGTAATAATGTTAAGATAAAGTTCTATTGTGTTGTGTGATCACGTGACTCGGAATTGTATAATAAATGTTAAAGTTGAACAGTTGAAAGAACTGTAATCAAAATTTTAAATTATTGAGAGATTAATATTATTGTAAGTACATTCCTATATATACATATATATGTCCCTAGTCTGGGCTGATAATTCTTGGCTCATTTAAAGGTGCGTTCAGATATGTTGTTTTATCCGTAACATCGCCGCGATCATCGCGTGTTCATTTCGGTTTCAAGTGCTGTTAATTCTTGTCGTCGACTAGATGAGAATTCTTGCTCAATATTAAAAATAAACAATTAAGAGAAAGGCGTTGGTGGCGGTAAAGTATGGTGATCGCGTCCAGTCTGACGCGTAGCCACTTGTATCGCCTTTGAAACGGAGCGCAAAAACCGACGCGAATGATCGAAACGTACTTGGATGCCGATTCTCAAAATTTTGGTCAATAAAAATAGAGATAAAATATAAATATTTTATTGACACGAATTTTAACACCCTATATAATAAATAAATAAATATTTTCAGACAAGACACACAGCGCCATCTAATTTCCGTGGTAAGCAACGAGGCTTGTGTTACAGAAACTAGATGGTTGATAAACTACATATTATACTTTTTTTTTTGTAAATATATACATATTATACATATAAACACCCAGACCGAGACAAATTATACAATGTACAACTTGCCCCCGGTGGGAATCGAACCCACGACCTCCCGAGTTTACGGCAACGTTTGTTACCCCTAGACCACGGAGGCGGTCTATGCTTGAAAATTACAAACTAGTGATTTATTTTATCAATTTATGGCTAATCTCCTATCCAATCCTCACTTTTAAGGAAAAAATACGCGCAAATTGTTGGCCAAATCAAACCAAAATAAAAATGGTAAACTCAATAAAAAATAAGTTAACAATTTTTTTTATTGTTTACATAAATCTATCTCTATAAAAATAAAAGGAAGGGCTTATTTGTAAAACAGCCTATGGTCTGCCCGAGACATCATTCTTCTCATCTCTCGCATGATGGACCCGGCACCTGTACGGTGGTGGTATGGAATGCATAAAAATACTTCTACAGTTTTTTTTTGTCATGAAAAATTAACAATTAACATTTAGGACAAATTGTCAGTACGCAGGCGATTTATCAATATGCATACAAAATACTGTTTCACTTGACATGCCAGTCTCATATCGCATGCGACATTAACTCTACAGCCTAAAAAATAATCGCGACGCCGATACGGAACGGAGATATGGTACGCGCAAAAGAACATATCTGGACGCACCTTTAAATGGCTTCGTACCAGAAATGTGTAACGGGCCACTTAAGTGAAACGATGACGTAATTAATCTACGCTCTAATACCTAAACGTTATACTTTTTTTTTAACGTGGTTTATCCTTTTTGCATCCTTCTCGCTCGCACAATGCAACAATTTAAAGGTTTTTTTTAAGTTTGAGAAATGTATCAACGACAGGTCTATTAACATTCTAGTAAATAAAATTACGGACATTTTGGTGATATATTCTCATGGATACATTTGAACATCATTATAGGATCCCAGATGAACTAGCTATATCAGCCTATAGGCCAGACATCTTAGTGTTTTTTTGGAACATGAAAAAAGTTATCCTTATTGAACTTACAGTTCCGTGCAAATCAAATATTCCAAAAGACCACAACATGAAGTCGAATAAATATTATGATCTCACAAAAGAAATGATCAGGAACGGGTTCAATACTCAGCTTTACGCAGTGGAAGTTGGTGCGAGAGGAGTTCCAGCAAAATCTTTGCATCACTAAAATAATTTGGCCTAAGCAGGTCTGCCGTCAATACATTTATGGAACGAGCTTCCAAGACGGCATTAACGGAATCATACAGCATTTGGTTGGGTAGGGAGAGGAGTAGAATGGTGGATGGTGAGCGTATTATCGCTCAATAAAATAAAAAAGGCCTCCCTTTTCTTAAACCAACCTATTGTCGGTCGCAAGCCCGAGACACCATTCTTCTCATCTCTTACCCACACACGATGGACCCGGCACCCGCACGGTGAACCCATGGAATGCATAGAAATTTGTCTTCTTAGGCTGCCGAGGTTTGCAGTGCTTTGGGTAAGTTAGCTGATTCGAGGACTGACAGTTTTCAAACAACTATGCGCAAAAGATCTGCGTCTATGCTGTGCCGCATGGGAACCAGTACCAACAGGCTCCTAAATTGGCAGATCGGTGGGACTCTCCGCTGCTGGAGCACTGGGTACAGCTGCATACAGTCAAGCAGGTCACTGGAATCTGCTAAGCTGCTGGTCTTCTGCTAACAGCTTACTTATTGGACCACTTTGCTGCTTAGTCTTCTACTAGCAGGATTAGAATCATTCAAAATAATTAAATTAATGACGTTTCATAAATGCCTGTAATAGGTTTACGTGAATAAAGATATTTTGACTTTGACTTTAGACAGCCTCCAGTTGCGGATGGTTTATAATAAATTATTAGTTATACTAAATATAGATAACGTAAAATTGTTACTAACAATTTATAGATGTAAAGTCCGAAATAAAAGTTTATTATTATTATTATTAATCATTTATTCGTTTTAGTGACATAGAGCAAAATCGTTATAAATGTTTTTGCTATCTTTCTCTATCTAAAATTAGGTACCTACATGAATGTAAAAATATGTCTAAAATAACCCTAATTTTATGTCATAGAAAGAAATCTTTAAATTGTGCGAGCGAAAGGAATGCAGAAGCATTGACAATTAAAATTCATAATTACCACAAAGTTATGGATTTCATTGCGTGTTACCACGTATCGTATAAGGCTTTTATTTTTTTTAAATGGCAACCCTACGCAAAAGCCCAATGAGAAAAAAAAAAACAAAATAGTTGTAAAAAAAACATTTTAATAGGTAGGTACTGATTGATACAGTCGTCAATGACTCGACAAAGCGTCAGTTACTCCCATTTTTGTACTCCCGAGTACCGCTTACCATCAGGTAGGGTGTCGAATGTGCTTTGTATAAATAAATAAAATACAGAACTCGGTGTTAATGAACCGATTCATCGCTCACTTAAGTGGATTTGTTTACTTCAGTACAGAAATTTCGCCGAACGCGGCTTATGCGATCCTTCACTAAGGTTCGATTGAATTACCAGACCTAAGAGTTCAAATATACACGGAATAAATAAAACAATTGGTAGTGCGAAGTGGGCGTGGCACTTGCGCCAGACGTTTGCGATTTTCCGCAAAGCTCCTCTTTTGTATTCTATAAGCCATAGTGTACGTTATTCATTTGTTTAAAACCTTGTAAATATGCCTAATTGTGCTGTATTGTAGTGTAAAAATGATAGCCAATATAAAAATGTTCCAATCAAATTAATTCTTTACTTGTAGGGAATTAGGTTTATTTTAGTAAGTATACAGCGATTTCCATACATTTTGACATTTCCTCTTGTTTTAGTTATTCCGTATCAAATATCATGTGCATTCATAGATTTTATTAGCATCTTTAATATTAGGACGCAGTCGAGGAGTCTTAAAGTAAGAAAAAGATTTTTGTACAAAATTAATATTGTAATGATAAAGATTCTCGGACAGAGTTTGTGATCTCGAAATGTTGATTATATTTGATCCTTAAAATATTTATTTTGTTTTATTTACCTTTCAAACTGCTAACAGTGTTAATATTTTAAAATGTTAAATGGGGAAATAACATTTCCCTACTTTCGGGGGAAAAAATCCTAGCAACATCCTTTCTTAGTTGGCCACACTGACAAATTTTCTATATGATCCTTTTTCTATGACCTAGAATGATCATCGAAATCGTTAAATGCTACAGCACTACTCAGGCTGTGTTCAACTTGGTGCTTTGGTACTAAGCGCTGAAGCTTTAAACCAGCTGTTTATCTTACACAAAGCGAAGTGCGTTTCAACTCTACGTTAACAGTATTTCATCCGTCTTTACTTTGTAAAGTAATTATCTGTGGTAAGTATTAAATATATAAGATATATGTACAAACAAAATCTAAATTAAGCACGACGTGGTAATGAAATTGGAAAAGCCCGAAAGTGTATTTGTAAGTTTTTTACGAGACTGCCATATTTGACAATTCGCATTGATCGCACTACTCGGTAAATCGGTGACTTGATTTGCTGTGAAACCTGCGAATTTTGCTGAAAATGTATGAGCAACGCCTAGTCGAACGATTTTCAAAGCGAAATAAAATGAGTCGCACACAGGGTAAGTATAGTGCCGTATTAGATTTGAAAGCAAAGCGTTTAACGCCTTATTACCAAATTTTGCTTAAATTTTATTAAAAAAAACCATAGAGCAACGCCACTTGCAAAGCAAAAAAAGTGCGCTAAAAGTCACAAGGCAGGTATAGATCCTGTGTTTGACTTGTCGCTTTAAGCGCTTTTTTCATATATTTAAAGCAAAATTCGGTTAAAAAAGCGAGCTTTGCTTTCAAGTCGAACATAGCAGCAATATGCATCAAATTGAAAATTTGAAGTACTACTTATGAAATTTAAGACAGCGCCGTGACGAGCTAGTATACAAAATTGAATAAAATATACGAAATCGGGGTTCTCGTCGATATTAATGTAGGTATATGGGTTATCTTGACCAACAAGTTAAGGTACCTATTGATTGTGAGATAATATGACCTCATAATAACACTAATAATCGACTAATCCCACGCAACCTATTAAATCGCAGTCATAACATAATAAAGAGAGCCTGAGATAACGCCTAAAGCGACCTTGATTATCTAATAAAGTTCAAGTTTATAAGTACTTAATTATACGTAGTGCGACATCTGGTGGTGAGTAGTTGATTAATTTTTTTTTTAATTGTCTTTAAAGGACATTGTACAGAATACATCAGTCCTAAACACGTAATTTATTTGCATAATATATGTTCATAACAGAGTTCATAAGAGTTGGGGATCATCAAATTCCAGATGCTGCAGAATTTGATGCTTTTTTGGAGTCACTCGCAGCATTATAGCCCAAACACGTCGGGTAAAATATGAGAGTCCACAGCGCGGGAAAACCGCAAAAAATAAACTTCAACTTGTGCCCCATATTTAAAGTCCAATTTATGGTTTTCCATAATTATTCACATTGTACAGCACATTATTAAATAAAATAACACCACTTTTGACCAATAATATCCACAGTAAATTAATTTACAAAACAATAACTTGCACTTGACATCTCCGCGCAAAATGGCGCGAAAGACTCCTGTAGTTGATTAAAGATTGTGCCAGTAAAATAAGCAGCGCCATCTAGTATGGAGTAGCATAACTACGTTAAAAAATCAAGAGCTACACCTGGTGTTAAATAAACGAATCAGGTTTGCTTTTAAATTAAGGCTTAGACTAAAATACGTAGGTCCATAAATTATTTAATTTTGTAATACTTACGTGCAGCATAGGTTTTCGTAGCGGCTCGTAGTCGAAATAATCTCCAACCAGTGACGCCAAGCCTTGCCATGTGTTAGTGCCTGTGTAGCAAATCTTTGTTGGCCTTATTGAAGTACACACCATTTTCTAAAACGCAATTATATTCATTTTACAATGTAAGAGGCAAAGTGGATGATTTCAATTATCTTAAAAAGTACATTAAATTGTATGGTAGAGCAACGCCAAGTCGAAAGCGCAATAAAGTGAAAAAAATCGCTTAAAGCGACAACCTAAACACAGATAGGTGAAAAAAAAAGCGTTTTCAAACCAAAAAGCGACAGTTAAAAATATTAAATTTGAATGTCTGAGCTTCTAATTTCATCCTACTGTTGCAATGTTCGACGTTGCGCGCTTTTTTTATTACTGCATTTCGCAGGTCGTTCGTGTAGCATTTTCGTTTACTTTAAGCAAATTTTAGAAAAAAAAGCACGCTTTGATTTCTTCGCGAACACGAAGTGTTTAGCGAGGTTTCCTCGACTGCGTTTTTTTACACACCTCTGTAACGAACGTTAAAAAGCAGTGCCACCATTTGCATGACGGCCGTCATGAAGATAAAGAGTTTCGAACGTTCTTTATGATTTTTATCACTTAATTACGGCACTGCGATCGGAGGAAACCACGCTTAACAAACTGTAGCCATTCCTTTTAGACAGATAGAAGTTAAAACTTGGCATCTACCTGCAAACCACATTCATTAGGCGCTTGCAGCAGCAATGGATTCCGTCCTTTATAGTAGAAATGAAACTGTCGTCGAAAATTCTCAGCATAAGCCAAAACCAGTCTCTCTTTAGAATTGTTCGTATAATAACTCTTGGGAAAACACGTACGGTTTTCGAAAACAGGTTCCTGAATCTCTGGCCAGCATAGTGAGACGACGCCAAGTTCGTAAATAGCATTATTCAAGGATTCGCAGGTTAAAGGCTCTTTTACGTCTTTTAAGGTAAATATTTTTGGTTTTATTTCTTTAAATTGGAACTCTTCCAAGAGGTGGTCGTCGCTGTCATTCGCAGCGCTTTCGTTCACTTCCAGCAACGGGTCGAGCACTTCGATATCCGGTTTTTTATCAACGCTCATTATTTACAGTAAAAAGTTAACTATAAAATTATTAAATATTTTGTTGCGTAGCGACATAACAAATGTTTTCGGCTAACGTTGGCATCAGAGTTGGCATGGATCCCGTTTATCGCTTTAAGCCAATACACCATATATAAAGGGGTGGGGCAGACTAAGAAAATCCTAGATTATATTGTTTCGATCGTTGTTTTTAACATTTAAGTTACAAAAATATATAAAAAAGAGAAAAAGCTTTATTATTAGACAATCAATCTACGAGGCTCTTCTTCTACGACTTCTTTTACATCTAGCGATCATCATTATTGGAAATTTTAATAAAAATTAACAAAAAAAACCCAATTTAAATGTAAATCGTCTCCGCGCAATATGATGGCAATAACGTTGGCCGCATTTCCTCGCTGAATCGCTATACTAATTCGATGAGCGAGAAAGAACCAGGCCTCTTGTGTCACCAGAGCAGACAAAGACGAGGGGTGATGTTATTTTAAAATAATAATACACTATTGCCTTGAATTCTACTACTTATTCATAAAACTACTGATATATAAATACCTATGCGGTATTTTTGTTACAGTTATTATAGCTAAGTTGATATATATTTTTAAATAT
Organism: Tinea semifulvella; assembly: GCA_910589645.1. Taxonomy (NCBI): domain Eukaryota; kingdom Metazoa; phylum Arthropoda; class Insecta; order Lepidoptera; family Tineidae; genus Tinea; species Tinea semifulvella. The sequence goes on from OU342620.1 coordinate 4,822,369, forward strand.
TTCCAGACAGGTCACACAGCGCCATCTAGTTTCCGTGGTAAGCTACGAGGCTTGTGTTACGGAAACTAGATGGTTGATAAACTACATATTATACTTTTTTTTTAAATATGTACATATTATACATATAAACACCCAGACCGAGACAAATTATACAATGTACAACTTGCCCCCGGTGGGAATCGAACCCACCACCTCCCGAGTTCACGGCAACGTTTGTTACCACTAGACCACGGAGGCGGTCACAGTACAACATTAGTATAATATTTTAATTTAAGCTTGCCAAACTAGCGCATTTCTAACGATAAAACTTTCAGTAAATAAATAAATCCAAACAGAATAGGGCATCTGTGCATAAGGACCGTTTGAAATGTGTGATGCCTTGGTAAAGCATGGCAAGCCTCGAACGAACTTAATATGTTATACATCATCTGGTTTATTTTGACAGAGGAGCAATACATACGTAGTATCCTATATAATCTGTGGCAATACGTATTTTGTAAAGGTCGAAGGTTGTTGATTATAGCAAATAAACCATTATTGCGGCAAAGATACGTTTGAATTTAAAGAAAAGTCTAATTTTTGTATAAAATATGTGACTTGAGTTAGACGAACTATAATATAATAGGAACGTAACCTTAAAATCTAGATGTTATTTTAATGTTCTGTAACTGATCGATTTTACGTATATTCTTGGAATGTATGCAGTCTTGGTTTATCAGTGACTTAAGAACTAGCATTAACTTCAAGGTGATTCGGTACAGAGGTCGCAATTAATTAAACGGAGGTCAGAATTACATTTATTCTGTGATTCTGCAATAAAAAGACAAAATGGGAAATAAATCGTCACTGCTGCTAAGGGAGGAGGAAATAGCACAAATTCAGGAGGAAACTGGATGTAAGTAAATTTAAACAATACAGAATTTAATATAGAGTTACAGATTTATGCAGAATAAGTATTTTAAAAGTCATATTTCTTCTCCATTTAAAATTTTCATGGTCTAGCAGTTAATACAAGTTTTAGATGCGGAAGTACTAGGTTTAAATCTTAGTGAAGAGCACTACAAATATATTTAAATTAATCAGTCACATTTATTCTTTAGTTAGTTTATATTCACAACTCTGTTATTCTTGAAGTGATTGAAAGAGGCACTCAATTGTCTTTGCCTACCTAACAACAGTTCCTTTCGAGAAGATATGTATAAATGTAATTTATTTAGGTATATTAACATGAAGTCCAATAAATATTATGATCTCACAGAAGAAATGATCAGGAACGGGTTCAAGACTCAGCTTTACGCAGTGGAAGTTGGTGCGAGAGGAGTTCCAGCAAAATCTTTGCATCACTTACTGGGTCTAAGCAGGTCTGCCGTCAATACATTTATGAAACGAGCTTCCGAGACGGCATTAACGGAATCATACAGTATTTGGTTGGATAGGGAGAGTAGAATGGTGGATGGTAAGCATATTATTGCACAATTAAATAAAAAAAGGGAGGCCTCCTTTTCTTAAACCAGCCTATTGTCAGTAGCAAGCCCGAGACACCATTCTTCTCATCTATTACCCACACACGACCCGGCACCCGCACAGTGAATCCATGGAATGCTTAGAAATTTGTCTTCTCTTTAAATATTTATGTCTTTATTATTACAGTCACCCCAAACCAAATAGAGCGACTTTATTCCCGTTTCACATCGCTGGACAAGAGTGACTGCGGCACTTTAGCCCGTGAGGACTTCTTACGTATCCCAGAGCTAGCAATAAACCCACTAAGTGAGAGGATTGTCCATTCCTTCTTTGCTGAGAGCCATGATGATAGAGTTAACTTCCTGCAGTTCATGAGAGTTCTGGCACACTTTAGACCTATTAGGGAGAATCGAGAAAATAAATTGAACAGCCGGGAAGAGAAATTGAGATGTAAGCATAACTAAAGATATTTTAATACATAATTCAATAACAGGATATATGTTATCAATAATTTATTATCTTGTGGATATAAACTTTAAATTAACACATAATTTAAAATTATCTATATCATATAATAAATTATTTGCCCACCAATCATACATACTGAATCCAAGAAATTTAGGTTTTATGGCAAATTAAAGATTTAAGACTCGACTCCACAAAGTGGAAGTTTTGTTTTATTTAATAATGAACTCAACGTGTGACATTGTGGCCACCTGATGGTAAGCAGTACGCAAGGTCCAAGAATGAGATACTGAAGCCAGCCACTAACGACTGGCATCGGTCCCTACTACTATGCAGGCCTAACAAGATGCTTTTTCACACTTCGCTTCAAGGACTCCAGGTTATAGGAGTGGGGAAACACACTGGCTGGGAGTGCATTCCACATCTTCAGCGTGCAACAAGATGTAAGGGTCTCCAAATTTATGAGTATGCATATTATGGCCTGTGCGTGTGGTTCGGTTGCGGAATAGAGAAGAATGGATAAGTTAATAATTTTTTGCATCACTTAATGTTGAGTCTAAGCAGGTCTGCTAGAGGTGGCAGACATCTAAAAAGTCTATTATATTACCGCGTAGGAGTTGCCTCAGATTAGGGTAGGGGTTCAATAAAACCAGCTTTTAGAACTGACTTGTAGAACTAGCCTGCACCTTGCACCCGTCCACAGAAGTTCTTTAGCGTGTAGTCGTAGGACTGACAACTTTAGACAACATTATTTTATGACAAAAAGACTTTGAATTTAGAACACAGAAGATGACAACGAAATGAAGAAAATTAAAGACAAAATTTATGATTTTTATTTAAATTCAAAACAAAGTTATCATTTCAAGATTAAAGTGTTTCTTTCTGTAATAATTACTATATTTTTTAGTTTCATTTTTATATAAATTATTTTATTTTAAATCTTACTTATTTAATAAAATCATTATACTAGATAATTTATTTTGTTTTCAGTTGCTTTCTCAATGTACGATCTGGATAATGATGGGAAAATATCTCGAGATGAGTTGCTTGCCATTCTGCACATGATGGTGGGAGTTAACATCAGGTATGTACACTGGGGTAAAGATCATAAGTCTCTAGAACACAGGAGAAGGACCAGCAGCCCAATTCTACTAATTTTGTGTCGATTAAAATTAAGTTACATTCTTTTCCGATTCCATATTAGTTATTGTCCCTATACGGTATTCTACTTACCTACAAAGTGGAACTAAAGTTGCATTGCAAAACAAATTGAATGGAATAATAGTGGATTTTTTTTCAGAGGCCCAGACAATATCCCATATGTTACAAATTAATTTAAAGCCTGATCCATTTTAAAAACAGCAAATATACTTATAACTGTTTATATAATAATAAATCTAATACAAATATCTAATTAAATTTATAAAAAATAACTACTTAATTTTGCCTGAAATTATGTTTAATCCGAAAAGTGATTTAAAAAAAATAGTATTGTAGTACTAGTACTTCTACTAGTTTTAATTTAAAACTATTACAAGAAATTGCAGCGACTAGTAGATTACAGATTTGTAAAAAGTTCTATTATATAGGTAATTCTAGAAGTTCAAAATGATTGGCTAACTTTGGGCGATATCTGTATCCCTCCAGCCTTGAAGTGGCGCACACTAATGTGTGAACTGAAATTTTACCGAAAAGCTTTTCAAATGTTCCTTCCAGAACAGAGTAAGGCCAGAGGCCAGACATCTTAGTGTTTTCTCGGAACTTGAAAAAAGTTATTCTTATTAAACTTACCGTTAATGGGAATCAAATATTCCAAAAGACAACATTAAGTCGAATAAATATTCTGATCTCACAGAAATGATCAGGAACGGGTTCAAGACTCAGCTTTATGCAGTAAGTCAAAGTCCAGCACAATCTTTACACCGGTTACTGAAAGAATTGGGCCTAAGCAAGTCTGCCTTCAATACATTTATTGAGCTTCCAAGACGGCATTAACGGAATCATACAGTCTTTGGTTGGGTAGGGGGAGGAGTGGAATGGTGGATGGTGGTGTCTATTGCCGGTTGCAAGCATGAGACACCATTCTCTCATATCTTACCCACACACGATGGACCTGGCACCATGGAATTCTTAGAAATTTGTCTTCTTCTCTTTCTACTTTTGGAAAATTAATTAGTAGGTGAATACCTGAACATGTTTTCACAGTATTGAATATTTAAATAAAATAGAATGGAAATATAATAATAATAATAATAGTTTATTGACACAAAATAAAATATACATATTGAACAAAAAAAATAAAATTACATTGTTGTACATGTTTAATTTAATAGACGACTTCTGTCCCCTATAATAAGGTTGCCCTGAGGTCAAGGCGGAATTGACAAATCGTACGGTCTACACAACTAACTTATATATATTATTTAAGAACTATTTATTCAGGCATATAGATTTTTTAACGATAATAGTATAAGTCAAGGCTTACTTGAGATATTTAAAAAGTTAATGTTGTTGGGCACTCACTCTGCTACTAGTACCAATCAAATCAATTACAAAAAACAATAATAGAATTCTATTAAGGTTAGTATGTTAGTATTTTAGTTAATATTATATGTATATATAATTAAATATTTAGATAAATTATTTTTATTGTATTTATTAATTTACTAAAACAATAATATAATATACCCACTAGTTTATCATATCGTTAAGCACAATATTCACATACTCACATTGTACGAGTATTATAAGAGATCTGTCATTCATTGATTGCGAGGCAAAAAACAAGTTTCCATTTTAAAATAGATAGGTATTTAAATAAATGCAGGTAGCAATGAGTCACTCTTCACGGTGCACTGTTTTGCCTCGCAATGAATAGTCGCGAGCTAAAAAAATTTGTGGCAAAGATTAAGTGATAGATAGATAGAAAAAAAAATATTAAAAAATATAATAAATAAAACTATTAGTAGAATTGGGCTGCTCAACAGTATTATCACCAGACTTAGTGAATGAATTTCAATTTTATATGGCAACAACTTGTCTAAACAACAATAACAATAATATTCTTTACCTCCGCAGCGAAGAGCAGTTAACAAGCATAGCTGAGCGAACCATCATCGAGGCGGACACCAACAATGATCAGATGATATCCTACGACGAATTCTGTACAGCACTCGAAAGAACAGATGTGGAGCAAAAGATGTCTATCCGTTTCCTTAATTAAATTATTAATTAATTTGCTCCATCATAAAAGGGTAATAGTATTGTCACCCAGTACAGAAAAGAAAAATATTAAGCTAAAATGAGTCTAGGATACCATTTTGTTTTTATACTTTCCGGTATTAATTAATAATCCGACAGCGTTGAAACTTTTTGCATCTATCTCGCTCGCACAATCCAATATCTTCAAACTTCTTTCAGTTAAGTCCGTGGATTTACACTCGGTGTACCGGGTTCGATTCCTGGTCGGGACACAAACATTTTTATTAATGTAAATAAATACATTTAATTTTTTATTTAAATTTAATTAAAATTTACATGGTGGTGGCTCGGTTGTAAGAACGCGTACCTTAAATCCTACAAAGGTCGGTTCAAACCCCCCCAGCATGTACCAATGATATAGATTTACAACACCACCGTTCCCGGTCTGTGAAGAGCCCGGTTCCACTAATGCCAACTTGTGGAATGGTTAATAAATTGCCATCATATCCTCGCCAAGCCGTCTGTAAGGCAAGTGTAGGCCAAATTCTCCAGTTCTGGAAGGCCCATCTCCAGCAGTGGAGGTCCAGGACGCTGTGTTCTAGGGGCTGTAATGAATGATTGAAAAAAAATATATATTTAATTTGTGATATGTCTTGAGTTTGCTGGAGACATCGACGAGCTTGCCACTTGTCATGATTGGCCTATAGTAAAGTTGTCTGAATGTGAATCCGCTTATAAGCGTGGTTTCTGACCACTCCGAAAGGGAAACGGTCGTGATGAAACACGATATCGAGGTAGATCGCTCTGAGCGCTGTCATTTGTTTGTCATTATGTCGCGCGCCATTTTCAAGTTAATTTAATATTAGGTTTTCTTTTAAATTATTTAATATTGTAATTCGTTTATACTGTTTGTATATTACTTCTAAAACAAATCTATAATTAATATTTAAGTAGGAAGTGAAAAAAAATGTCTGTAACACGGCAAGTTATTTTAAAAGACCAAAATAAGTTAATAATATTAAACTTTACACATATAAAGATGAATAAACCGAGATGTTATGTTTGTTAGTATTCATACTCAAAGATGTGGAATCGGCAATTTATGTTCCATACGTTTAAAAAAAAAACTAACATTTTATGAATGAAAATGTGATTTAGATCGTTCCGAATTGATATCACGCTCTGAGCATCCAAATCGCGGTCAGTGTCATATTCGTTCTAAGCGCTCTGAGCACGATTCGGAATAAGGGGTTCATTTTTGTTTGACAGCTGGAAGAAAACGTTGAGTGGAGGAGACGTTGAGGGAACGTCTTAGAATAAGCCTATAGGCATTTAGTCGTGAATATATTACCATATTACCTAGACCAAAGTAATTTATTTATTGATTTTATATTCATATCGTTGGTATACATATCGCCGGGTTAGAGCCAAAACCAACTAATTTTTTTTTTTTGTAAATTCATATTTTTAACTGCCTCCGTGGTCTAGCGGTTAAGTCCGTGGATTTAGACTCGGAGGTACCGGATTCGATTCCTGGTCGTGACACAATAATATTTATTAATTTAATAAATAAATTTAATTAATAGTAAAGTAGCATCACGACTGTTTCCCTTTAGGGGTGGTCAGAAACCACGCTTATATAGAAGCGGATTCACATTTAGCCAACTTTACTATAGGCCAATCATGACAAGTGGCAAGCTCGTCGGTGTCTCCAGCGTACCAAACTCAGGAAATATCACAAATTAATTGAATGTATTTTTATTTACATTAATAAATATTTTTGGGTCTCGACCAGGAATCGAACCCGGTACCTCCAAGTCTAAATCCACGGACTTAACCGCTAGACCACGGGGGCAGTAGTAGTGGCCTATAGTAAAGTTGGCTAAATGTGAATCCGCTTATTTATATGCGTGGTTTCTGACCACCCCGAAAGGGGAACGGTCGTGATGATACTTTACTTTTTACACCAGTCGTTTTTTTTTCTGCTTTTTCCATTGACAAAATCGATTAAGCACTGTTTACACGCTTAGTTTCGAAGAGTGTGTGTGGTTCTTAAAGGCAATGGGGTATATCAGGCAAAGCTTTTTGTAGATGTCGCTAGCGGCAATGGTACCTTGTTTTAAACCTTAGACGCATCATTTTTTAAATGTTTTTGTAGTTATTTTATTTTTATACAGAAAAAAATATTTTAACTTAACGTTACCTTCCTTAAAAGACGAATTGAGAAAGCGAACACCGTCTTTTTGAGAAAGCTTTAAAAAGAAAAAAGGTTAAATTAATTGAACGGCAATTTTGAGATCATCTTTGATTTCGCTTGGAAATCTCGATTTGTACACTTAAATAATAATAATAACAATAAATTGTTTATTATCAGGCAACAGATGGCCCATAGATAAATACCTTACAACTAAAATACATATAAAAATATCATTAACTTAAGAATAATAAAATTAATTAATCTAAAGCTTCCGTATCTTCATCTTCTTGTGGTCATAGAAGTACCCATCAGGTACTGTGACCACCTTCTGAGAAGTACTGGAAGCTTCAGTGGACGGTGCCGGCGTCCCTGCTGGGGGTGGTGCAGAGGGAGTGGGTGCTGCGCGGGGCCCAGGAACATCGTTGGTGCTGCGTGAAGCAAATCCACGAATGTATTTGCGGTACACAACACCGAGCGGCCAGAATTCCTTCTTCAGGAATAAAAAAGCTACTCACTTCGGCATAATATCCAGAAAATTATAAATTTCGTAATAAAAATACAAGATTTCTATGCAACTGACAGTTGTATTAGGTACCATCTATTATGATAAAAAGTTAGTTATTAAACGAACGGTTTTAGCCGAAAACGCAAATTCAAAAATAATTTAATATGTAAAATGGCTTAGTTGGTTTTTATTCTAACATGGCGGCGATATGTGTGTGTGATATATTTATTGTATTTAATATAATTAATAGTGTAATCACGGAATAAATAAAACTACTGGAAGTGCGAATGGGACGTAGCACGCGTGCCAGCTCTTTGCGATTATCCGCAAAAGTATGCTTTCAAATAGTATATTTTATTTAAAATGCTATTTAAATATATGTTCGCTTATAAAAAAAATTGTCAGTGTCGAATCACTAATAGGCGTATATGTACTTTGCTGAGCTGCGTTCCTAAACTAACACCATGTAAGGTTTTAAAGTGAGAACTTTATTGCGCGTGCTTGGTTGGGGACCTATTTCGTTGAACGTACGTCCGTAGGTCAGAACAGCGCTCAAGGGGAAACAGTGCGGCGGGGAAGGGGAAGAGGGGCGGATAGGCGCGCGCGTATAGCCGCTGCCTCTATCGCTCTCTCCCGCTCCTTCTTTCTCTTTCTTTCTTCCTCTCGAAACAGCGCGGCGTGGAAGGGGAAGCGGCGCATTCATTTAATCTCCATATATTCTTACCAACTGCGAAATCAATAACCTGCAAGTTTAGTTCTCACTTTTGCGGTACGTCCCGCGACGCAGCCGTTTTTTTTTAACACCGAGTCGCGACACTGGCCGTCCGAAAATGTTTTGGGTCCCAACACTAGTATACGAAACGTCTTTAGTAGAGATAATATTTCAGGAGACAATTTTGACAGTGACATTTTGCTCGTAAATGTCAGTGTCGAGTAACTACACTGTTAACGTCAGAACCCTACGTGGGGTTACAAAAACGAACGCGGCTCTGGTGCTTTAAAGGAAATAAATTACAAATATATTACCTCTATCTATCTATACCTCTATTAGTGATCCGAATGAGCAATGATTTGTTTGTAAATAATACTTGATGTATGTAATAAATTTTATATTAATAATTCAGTATTTTATTCAAATATTCCTTTTCCAAAAACCTTATTTCTGAACTTTTTTTTGGCACGTTATTGGCTTTTAGTCTTTCTCAAAGTGGGCGATAACGCCCGCTTGTGGGCGCTGGACGCCTAGAGTGGGGCGGTAAGGGGCCAGGAAGAAATGGCAGGGGTTGGCATGGTATAGGGGGGCGACTATACTCGTACCTATTACACAACATCGATTATTAAGCTATTGCATAGCTTTTATCGCTGCGACCGAATCAAGAAATTCCGTAACGAAAATAAACCTAACACCACCCACTCCGACCGGCACAGCAGCGGTGCATTGTCTAACGTCGTTTCAGTTCGGCAGACTTCGGCACGGTGTTTGTGTGCGTTTGGGTGTTCCGAATTGTTATCGCGCTCTGAGCATTGAAATCGTGATATTTAATTCGGAGTTAGTATCATATTCATTCTAAGCGCTCTGAGCTTGATTCGGAACGAGGAGATTATTAACTATAGGAACTTGGAAGAAAAATAAAAAAATCAACACCATTGAAAACTTTTAATTTAAAAAATATCTACAAGGTAATTAATACATACGATTAATTTTATTATATAATATATAAGTGAATAGTAATTCAACTTAAAAGAAGAAAAAAATGCAAAAAATTACAATTATTATTCTATTATTTTACAACTAACTTATTCGCCTCTTGTCAAATACAATTCGTTTTTTAACGCCAAACCCAATCATTGTTGGAGTCGAAACCACCACACAAGTCCTACAGCTAAAACTGGAACTAATAGTGACGGCACTGCTGTGTTGTAGTTTTACAGTAGTAAAAAAATTAAGGTTACAAGAACTAGATTATAGGTGACGGCGCAAGAAATATCCGCACAAAATAATCGTTTGCTGATATTTCCGACAGTACGTTTCAACTACGGCTAACGTGTTAGGGTTCCAAACTATGATAACTCTCACATTTGTCGAGGCAATTTATACCTTAAGTTCAAATGAATAAGGTTGATTTTGTAATAAAAATTATAGCATATATGTTATTTTATTTCTGGCCGATCGCTTTGTGTGTTGTATTTTATTGAGATGCGTTCGTAGAGATCTGCTTGCCAGTTTCTTGCAGTAATTTTGTGACTAATAATCTAGTTCCTTGATCTAGGTTACAAGGATTTTGCCTAAATTAATAGATATATAGTACAACTCAGCTTAAGTATCTAAAGACACTTGTACAAATCAAGTTGATATTAAAATAATTAGGATTCACGCGACAACGTCATAACTTAATTTGTAAAAAAAAAAATTAAAAACTTCTTGTTTTATTAAAAAATATCTAAATAAAATAACAAAAAATATTTTAAGTTTACATTACGGGAAAGCAGAAGAATATTATGTTGGTTGAATGTGGGGAAAAAATCATTTCATTGGTATCATTTTAGAATGCTACACAAGCGCCACGGCTATCGGTCTTTAGTGGTGGTCCCGACTCTATACCCTTAATATACCGCGTGTAATTGTCACAAGAGCAAAAATTTTTTTAGGCTTTTTTTCTTAAAGTGAAAATTATATTATCCGGAAAACAAAACACTACTGCATGGTAAATAAGGCCGCGTCTGAAAGTCGTGATAAATACCTAAAGGCTGGGGAGTGTTATTCCCATCGTTCCGATACGCGATAATAGTAACCTAAGCCTTGTTTTGCCAAAGCTGTGTGACGTCACAAACGACATCATTTCTCGCGCTTAGGGTGCGTTCGTTTTAAGAAATGTTAGCATGAAAATAGCACTTTTTTTAGCATAAGTCGTTCGTTTAATGAAAATTCTAACATTTGATGCTAATTTCGTATGTCAGTAGCGTGTTGAAAAGGAGGGTTATTAATGTTACTTTTTGACAGATGTATTTGTTTACAAAATAAAGTAGATTTAATTTAATTTGTTTTAAAAAAGGTAATTAAAACGATTTCATGTAATAAATAATAGTAGCATGTGTGTTGGGTACCATGATATGACAAAAACTTAATAAACTTAAATTGATATAAAAAAAAATGTTATTATTTGGTTACTTGTCATACTTGTCAAAAAGTAGCCTCACCGCTCGTTTTTTTTAAGAGATGTTAGCATTGTTAAAAAAAGTGGTAATTCTTAACAAAAACGACATTTCATGCTGGTTTATGAAGTTGCTACGAAATGTTGGAAATGCTATAAAACGAACGCGGCCTTAGACTGCTCACGATATCGAGGTAGATGGCTCTGAGCGCTGTCAGTTTTTTGTCATTATGTCGCGCGCCATTTTCAAGTTTATTTATTATTAGGTTTTCTTTTAAATTATTGAATATTGTAATTCGTGTTTACTGTTTGTATATTACTTCTAAAACAAATCTATAATTAATATTAAAGTAGGAAGTGGAAAAAAAATGTCTGTAACACGGCAATTTATTTTAAAAGATCAAAATAAGTTAATAATATTAAACTTTACACATATAAAGATGAATAAACCGAGAGATGTATATTCGTACTCAAAGATATGGAATCCGCAATTTATCTTCCATACATTTTAAAAAAACAAACATTTTATAAATGAAAATGTGATTTAGACCGTTTCGAATTGATATCACGCTCTGAGCATCCAAATCGCGATATTTGATTCGGAACGACGGTCAGTGTCATATACGTTCTAAGCGCTCTGAGCGCGATTCGGAATGAGGGGATTATTAATTGATCTCGCCACAGCCCAGAAATAGAGAGAGAAAGAATTACGTAAGTCAACGTTCGCGCGATCATCGACCTCTAGCTACTGTCACGGGTGCATGTAGGTTACAGAGTTTTATTTGCATTTTAAGAAATAATAGTATTGTCAATATACGTTATGTGTACGTATGTGTCAATATAGTTGATGGGGTTTTTTTTGAAGAAAAAAAAAGAAGATCGGGAGCTCGGACTGAGAGGTCGAGAGAGCGAGTATTTTTATAAATAGTAAAAAGTAAAGTATCATCACGACCGTTTCCTTTTCGGGGTGGTCAGAAACCACATTTAGCCAACTTTACTATAGGCCAATTATGACAAGTGGCAAGCTCGTCGATGTCTCCAGCGTACCAAACTCGAGAAATATCACAAATAAATCAAATATTAATTAAATGTATATGTATATTAATAAATATTTTTGTGTCTCGACCAGGAATCGAACCCGGTACCTCCGAGTCTAATCCACGGACTTAACCGCTAGACCACGGAGGCAGTTTTTATAAATATTGGGATTAAAATAATAATTACAGTTAAAGTCTACCGCGTAATAGTGTCCCACGTAGGAAAGTGTTTATTTTTTCTACATTTGTAATTATATTGAAAATATAATATATAAAAAAAGTTGTAAGCATTTTTAATAAAAAAAAACGAGTTCTGTGGAATCCTCTCCGCAACAATTAAAAGCAACTACATCCAACCGCAGGCGTTGGATAATCTTGTGACTGCTTAGGCGGGTTACACTACCTACTTGATTAGGTTCAGTATGAATTGCGATATTTTTGGGATAACTTTTCTGCATCGTAACTTAAGATTTTATTACTGAATATTTTAAATAAAAATACCATAGTTCTTTATTTTTATTCTAGATTATAATATAAAATATTTGCCCTTTAATAAATTCCACGCGGTATTCTATTAACAGGTAGGTAAAATATTATCCTAAAATATTTTGACTGTCCAGACACTGAACATTCTGTATTCGTATAGAATTACGTCATTGTTGCACTACGAAGCGAATTATATTAAAATATACTAATTATTATTCAGATATAACTATTTTAGTTATCCTATAACGTTTAGATGTAATGTAGTTCTAGGCGCGTTTAGTTTCGTTTTAAACACGACACGAATTATGAGCGATAAATGGTTTTGAGCCCGTCACAATATCTAAATGACATCATCCATTTTGGGCTATTATTGACTACTTATGATATTGATGAGACTAATGTTATTTTTACTATATGTTACTGTCAAATTAAGTTATTTGGATAATAAAATATGCAGTTTTCGTATTAATCAATGTGAGCTGTCATGATTATATTTTACACATCTAAACTATTTACAATAAAGGGGTTTGTACTAGTTAAATTGTAATCTTGGTAGAATAATTTATCTAAATTAATTTATGTATATTTTGTATTTTTCTTTTCGAATAAATAATTTTATATGAAAAGAAAAAAAAATACACCGTGTGACTTTATATGGTGGAGACTAATATATGATTCTATTGATATAAACAATCAACTTTGCCTAAAAAACTATATGTCGGAAATGACCAATTGTTTATTTGAAATGACCGCCTCCGTGGTCTAGTGGTAACAAACGTTGCCGTGAACTCGGGAGGTCGTGGGTTCGATTCCCACCGGGGGCAAGTTGTACATTGTATAATTTGTCTCGGTCTGGGTGTTTATATGTATAATATGTATATATTTACAAAAAAAAAAAGTATAATATGTAGTTTATCAACCATCTAGTTTCCGTAACACAAGCCTCGTAGCTTACCACGGAAACTAGATGGCGCTGTGTGACCTGTCTGGAAATATTTATTTATTTAATTAAGTTTGTAAAAATATTTTGTTCATTCCCGACATATGCTCTCTTAGGAATAGTCGTTTCGTTTCTATCAATAGAATAATATATTAGTCGTAAGACCATATAAAGTCACAATTTAGCACAAATCCCCATACAAAAAGAATGATGGCATTTTTAACAGGGGCGGCAGAAACCTTTTCTACGCCACTATTTATGCCCCTGACGGGAGTGAGGCGGTGGTGGCTCGATTGTAAGGTTTGAACCCCGACATACGTGCATTCGTTATAAATTTACAACACCACTGTTCCCGTGCCATTATCAACTTATGGAATCGTTAATAAATTGTCATTAAAATTTGACATCAGACTCTCGGCAACCCGTCTGGCCAGCGTGGGCCAAACTATCTAGAAATTTCTGGAAAGCCCATCTCCAACAGGTCTAGGTGTTGGAGGTTATGATGATATGATCAAAATGACTATTTTGAAGTAGTTAACAACTCTATCGCTCAAAATTCGTGCCGTTTGTACATTGCATTAAATAAGAACCCCACTTAGAGGTATATCTACTCGGCGTCATATATCACTCCTAGGAAATGTCGAAGTTTTGACGCGTCGTAGGGTTTGTCCTGCTAGGCGGTTGAAGAGACGGCCAACTTTTTCAAATGCTCCATAAATACTTGCAACGATACGTCGTCAGTTAGCACAGGAGCTCCTCCATCCTGTGTAGAAATATCTAAGTCAGATTTATTGCAATAAAAAATAATATATATTTATATACCGCGTGATTTTGTAAGATCTTACTTAAGATGTAAACAGTAGTATGACCGCCTCCGTGGTGTAGTGGTAACAAACGTTGCCGTGAACTCGGGAGGTCGTGGGTTCGATTCCCACCGGGGGCAAATTGTACATTGTATAAAAAAAAAAAAAAGTATATTATGTAGTTTGTCAACCATCTAGTTTCCGTAACACAAGCCTCGTAGCTTACCACGGAAATTAGATGGCGCCCGTGTGACCTGTCTGGAAATATTTATATACTATTTATGTTATTCTATTGATAGAACAAACAACCATATGTCGGAATCATCAAATTGTTAATTCTTATAAAGCCATAATTTTATTTTATAAAGTTGTGTGTTTCTATCAATAGAATAACAGTAAGTCTAGTTTCAAGCGGTGTTATTTTTATATTTACAATATTAGTTCTCCTTGAAAGTAAAAAATGGCATTTGACATCATTTCAAATGGCACATACTTTCAACGAGAACAACAAATAGGTGGTAGGCGGACTGATGGTGGTAATTTCCCCAGTCTGCCGGGGCGGGGAAGTATCCACCGTTCGTGCCGATAATAATGGTGGCTCGGTGGTAGGAACGCTTCCTTAGCAAACCAAAAGGTGGGTTCGAACCCAGCCATGTACCAATGAGAAATACACTTTTCCCACGTACATTTGTCATAGATTTACAACACCACCGTTCCCGTGCGTCGGGAGACGTTAAGCCGTCGGTGCCGGTTCCACTAATACCAACTTGTGAAATCGTAAATAAATTGTCATTAACAATTGACGTCTGGCCAGCGTGGTGAGTATAGGCCAAATCCTTCAGAAAATTCTGAAAGGACAATCTCCGACAATGGAAGTCTAGGATGTACTAGAATCTATTATAAAAAAATATTGGTTGAAAAAAATCAACAAATTGTTTTGTTTTTTAATACATTTGAACCAAATTAAATTTTAACATTGGCAACACTGTAGAAATAAACCAGGACTAAACATGATTTGTTTATGCCTCTCTTTGGACTTCCAATCACCAAACTTTTTTTATAAATAATACCCAACACCAATATACATACAATAATAATAAAAATTGTGACCCATAACTTCAGCTTAGACCGTAGACACGCCGCCTAGTCGAAGCTCTAGTTTGTCTACTTACCGCGGCGTGGCGTGTACGTCTATTGATATAAATACCGGGCGGCTACACGAAGCAATGTGAAATTAAATTTCGTCCTAGTGATCATAATTTATTTCTTTCTCGTGACCTCGTCACTGAACCGCATTTTTTTTCTATCTCAACCGATTTGCTATTATTAATTTCCTTTAAGATTTTAAATTATCACAGTGCTTTCCCAAATATTAACGACTAAGTACTCAGAACACACACAAAACAGACAATAAAAACACATGTGAGTATTAATGTAAAAAAAGTAAAGTTATCATCACGACCGTTTCCCTTTCGGGGTGGTCAGAAACCACGCTTGAAAATAAGCGGATTCACATTTAGCCAACTTTACTATAGGCCAATCATGACAAGTGGCAAGCTCGTCGATGTCTCCAGCGTACCAAACTCACAATTAAATTAAATATTAATTAAATGTATTTATTTACATTAATATTTTTGTGTCCTGACCAAGAATCGAACCCGGTACCTCCGAGTCTAAATCCACGGTTTTAACCGCTAGACCACTAAGGCAGTTTATGTATTAATGGAAAGTGTGTGTTGCCCTACGACCCCTAATCCCAATATTATTCCGTTTAACCATGCTTAACACGTAGGGTTCGACGCTGCGTGGCCTAGCTATACCGAAAACAAAAAAAAATGTTTTTTTGTTTTCGAATTGTTGTAATGCCCAGTTAAGCCGGCATAATGTTAGGGACTGATGTTAGTCAAGAGTGTCCGATTCCAGTTGCTAACATTCATGGACCTTGCGCGCCACTTACCATCAGGTGCGTATAAAAAAAAAATACACTATTAAGAATAAATTACGTGTTTAGAACTGATGTTTTATGTACAATCCTTAAAAAAAAAAAAAAAAACAATTTGTAGAACACTTAACTACAGTCCTTGGCTTTATTTAATTCTTGACCAGATTATAGTATAGTAGCAAAAAAAAAACTTATATTTGTGTTCAATATAAATGTATAAAAAAGTTTGGTCCTCTGACAAGTTAGGTCGCAATAATAAGATTTTTTCGATCTAAGCCGACAATAAGCTTTGCAACCCTCTCGCTCACACAATCAACCATTTTCAAAGATAGAAGAAAAATAAAACGAGATTTTTTTTCTTAAATTAGGTCCTAATTAGACTTGAAAATGTTGGAGTGTGGGAGCGAGAAGAATGCAAAATCCTCTAAATAAAACCCGAAAGTGAATACTAGAAAATAAGTTCCACAACTAAAACAAAAAAAAAATGAAAAAAAAAATTTTTTCGTCTCCGAAGATATTCGATATTGCCCCTCAAACCCCGATCTTAATTAACGCCGGATTCAGATTTTCATTGTGCATTGAGAGTTCTTTCAACTATAATACTGTACATGAAATTACTAATCCCGGTGTTAATTACAAACGCGAGTTGATGTTAAATAAGCAATCCCATGTTTTTTTTTTCATACAAATCGTACAAACAAATTTAACCCTCTGCAACTGACGTGTCCTAAAGTTAACAATTAACCTAACCTTTCCTTTAACGAAATTAATTAACGACTCTTTTAAAAGTGGTGTTTATCCAGATCTTTTGAAATTAGCCAGGGTCATCCCGCTATACAAAAAGGGGGATCATAGGGATGCACAGAATTATAGACCGATTTCACTTTTACCTGTCTTAAGCAAAATCTTCGAAAGAATAATGTTTGAGAGATTAAGTAGCTATCTAGAAATAAACAATTTTCTGGAAAACAGACAATATGGCTTTAGAAAAAATAAATCCACATCACTTGCTCTTACAACAATGACAAAATTGATACTAGAGGGACTGGATAAAAAGCAAAACTCATTGGGAGTTTTTTGTGATTTATCTAAAGCCTTCGATTGTGTGCATCACGATATCCTTCTAGCTAAGCTCAAACATTATGGCATAGACGGTAATGACTTAAACTTATGTAAAACCTACCTTGGATATAGAAAACAAATGGTGGATATTAATGGCACAATGTCGTCTGTACAAATTGCTGAACTCGGGGTCCCTCAGGGATCAATTATGGGTCCATTGTTTTTTCTTATCTATATCAATGACCTTAGTGTATGTATTCCTGAGGGACTTCAAACGGTAATGTTTGCAGACGACATTTCAGTACTAATATGTAGACATACAAAAGGTGAAGCAGCGGACAAATTAAAATGTCTCATTAATAATCTTGAGGAGTGGTTTGGTTGCAATAATTTAATATTAAACCTTAATAAAACGTATTTAATGAATTTTACACTTGATACACATAAAAGAAATGATATATCAGAAATCATAAAATATTCAGAAACAAAATCATTAAAACATGTAAACGAGACGACGTTTCTTGGAATAATGCTTGACTTAAAACTCACTTGGAAAAACCATATAGAAAAATTAGCAAAGAGATTAAGCTCTGCATGTTATGGAATCAAAAAAATCAAGGAATATTGCGGCGTAGATGCTGCAAAAGCAGTGTATTATGCTTATTTCCATAGCGTAATGATGTATGGGCTTTTGGTGTGGGGAACTGCGGCGGAATCTAAAAGAATATTTATTTTACAAAAACGCGCAGTTCGTTCTATAGCAGGCCTCAAACCTAGGGATAGCTGCAGAGAAGCATTCAAAGAGTTAAAAATACCTACCATGGCCAGTGCATACATTATGCTCAGTTTGTTGTATTACAGGGAAAATGAACAAGATTATCACATTATAAATCCAAAAAGAATAAACTCTCGTCAAAAACCTTGCATACCACCCCCAAAACATAGACTACAAAAAATTACAAAAAGCTTTATGTGTATTTGTGTGCCTATTTTAAATAAAACCCCAGACTGGTTGAGAGATTTAGGAAATAAGCAATTTAAACAACAAATAAAACTAATGCTGACGCGTAAAGCTTATTATACTGTTAACGAGGCATTAGAAGACGATGACATATTTATTGACATGTAAAAAGAAAATAAAATAAAAACATTTTGTAATATATCATTTTTTTGACAGTAATATATACTTATTTACTTAATTTTACGTGACATAATATATATTTTATATTTTTACATACCTATTTATTTTAATTTATTACTTTTTTTTTAGTAATTAAATTTAATTAAATTCAACTTGTTATGACGACGCCACTTTACAGCAGATTTTTTCAATACCTAGGTAGTAGAATTTTTGATTATTTGTTTTTAATAATAATTTTAGTTTTTAAATTTTGACATTCAATAGCTATTTTGCTCAATATTTGTATTTCTTAGTCTTAGTGACAAATTTTTAGTTTTTAGTGACATCCACAATTGACAACCGATTTTTTTTTAGTGACATATTTCTATTTTATTGTTAAGTATTTTTATATTAGAACTGACAAGGCCCATTTACAGCCAATTCAGACAAACCTTAATTTAACTTTATGATGTCATCACTACCTGGCCAGGTTTTCGACTATTATATTGTTTTCTAGTATTGTTTCTTTCTTTGTTTTTGGTTTTTTCATTGTTCTGTAATTAACGTAAATTAGGACGTAACCAAGTGTTCCGATAGGTCCCTATGGTGATAAATAAATAAATAAATAAATTTACCTGACAGGTGTAGTGATTATACATAGAAATCATTAACTAACATTATATCTATCAGCGCCCTACGTGTACAGTACAATAATAGCTTCAGGATATTGTTGGGGCTGCCACGCTACTGTAGTGCGTCCGCAATGTTTGCGCAGGCTCATACAGATGACTTTTTTGCTATAAGACGCAAAACCACTGCATCATTGCTTAACAGAGTGAGGACAAGCACTAACAGTATCCTGAAGATGATATCTGAAAGATATGATTCGCCGTGCATTGGCTGCTTCGTGCGGCTGCTGGTCTGGCGAGAGTGAGGTGCATCCTGTCAGACTGGTGGGGGGCGGAGTGGTTACTGCACGGTCATATTGTTAATATTGCCATATTTTATTTTATTTTCATTTTTATATTAACATTAGTTGTAAGGATTTTGTAACTAACAAGTGAGGCTAGTTGCTTTAAATAAACGTATATTATTATTATTATTATTATACGGTAATAATAATAATTTAGTATAATTGTGTACCTATTAATTTATAAGTGTCTACCCTGTAATTAAAAATATATATATATTACTACGTGAGAACAGGAACAGGTTGAAAAACAGCGTCGTGCAGGAGTAAGTACTTGTACTGCTGCACGACAACAGCTGACACCCGATTCCTTTTGTCACATATTGTTCGAAATTGTAAAACTGTGTAATAATGTTAGGTGACAATAAATGGATTTTTATTATTTTATTTATTTACAATATAAATAAGGGTGTTTTTTTAGCTGCATGAAAAGTTTCGATGGTTTGGCAGTTGAGAATGTCGAACTGTGTTGACATTTCTGTTCAGTAAGGTTTGGCAATTCATCATGAATCGTTTCACGCCACAACAACGTGTCTTAATAGTGGAATTTAATTTTTTTTTAAATCTTTTCGCGAATTTCATAGAGCACTTCGTCCATTTTACGGTCAAAATAATGTGCAGTTATTGATCGTTTTTGCACTAATTTTACTCTTCTCGATTTAAAACCATCAACAAGAAAAAGAAATATGCGTACCGAGGAAAATATTGCTGCTGTGGCGCGAAGTGTTGAAGAAAACACCGAAAGATTCGTCGCAAAGTAGTGTAAAATTGGACTGATCGAATGGACTATGTAACTCGTAGCCGCGGCGGACATATGCCAGAAAAATGAAAAAAAAAAATACCATAAACTTATCTACCAGATAAAAAAATTAATAAAAAAACAATAATACATATTTCTGTCTTGTATTATTATTTAAAGTTCTCAAGCTCTTAAAAAACCACCCATATATTTAAATTTTGCAATAAAAGTCAAACGTCAATTTTAGTTTAAGAAGAAAAAAAAGTATTTTTATAAAACTTCGAAACTTTATATAGTAGGTGTTATTACACGAATTGGTTGGTGGAATGTTTTAAATTTGACAAAAACATACACTCAGGAAATAGTAAACCAAAACACGGTGTCTAGAAGACCACCACAACAGCTGCAGAGGGTTAAAACAGTAAATACAAAACACACATCATGCAAATAAAAAGGAAAAAGCGTATTAGTAGATTAGACCAAAGCCACAGGTGCGTTGAAAAAAATTAACAAAAAAAACTGTACCGCTGATGGTATCGGCATGGCCTGCAGATCGCCGCACATCGATGGAAAAAGAAAAAAACAATAATAAATCGACACGCAGCAAAAACCATGCTGGTATGTTACTAACAAACCATGCTTAAAAAGTAATTAAAACTTTAGGCTGAAGAACTAGTATTCATTGTTTAAATAAAGATAAAAAATTACTGTCAAATTGTACTTTTTTAATTATTGAGGCTTAGGTAAATAGGCCATCAGCCTACATTAAATTAGAATAATAAATAGTTTTAGTTATAGGCCATTATTTAAATTATAAAAATAATAGCCTAAGATACGTCTAAGAGCGACCTTCACCACCGATTGGTTATCCGAATAAAATCCACTTTTTTTACATTTAAAGGGGATGGTACATTGCAGCCTTCACCTGATCGGTATATCTCCTCGGAGACCTACCACGTATCCTCTTGCCATTGACTTTCCCCTGTTTCTCCACGCCGTGATACATGTCCGATGAAAGTAATGCGTGATTGGCGAAAAGCGTTGTATAATCTCCATTTCCTCCAGTATGGATTTGTTGGTTCGGAACTGATATGCCCAACATTCTCCGCCAACACCACATCTCTAGAGCATTAATTCGTTTTTTTTCTGTTTTGCGTAGGTTCTACGTCTCCGCAGCATACAGAAATTTTAGTGGCTTTGGTACCGTATCTTCTTCAGCTTTTTTATCCCTTTCAGCACGACAAACAATATTTTGGATATTGAAAGGTTTATTGATAACTTTGAGATCTTTGAGGTCTAAAGTATGTCATATAAATCCTCCCCTAGCGAATTCCATAAGCCCCTCGCACATACGTGCGTCTTCTAATGTGCTAGCACACCATCGTGCGTTTGGTAACATAGTGGAAATAATAACATGTGTAAGGTAAATTAATTCATAACAAAAGAAAGAGATGGAAAGATTGTATGTACGTAGGAAAGAAAGAGAAATAAAAAATAAGTAATGGCGAATGTTGTCTTTTATTAATCACCAACCTTTACATGGCGCTGCGGTAAAAAAATAAAAAAGTAGTTGAAATACGTCTAATTTCGACGAAATAAAGTGTTGTACGTATAATAACACTTACGAGAAGTACGTTTTACTTCAAATATTGTAAAAATATACGCCATAATTCGCGATTCATGCAGATAAAAAAAGTAACCTATTTGAAATTAAAAAAAAAAACAATTATAAATTTTTTTTTTGTTAATTTCTAGGGGCATGTAAATTAATTCATAACAAAAGAAAGAGATGGAAAGATTGTATGTACGTAGGAAAGATAGATAAATAAAAAATAAGTAATGGCGAATGTTGTCTTTTATTAATCACCAACCTTTACACATGTATGTTTTTAATTAAATAATTTAACTTAAAATTTAATAGAGATAAGAATATAAATTTTTGACTAAGTAGTTAGATGGATGTTATATATAGAAAGGGTAATGGCAGATCTTGTCACTGCCATTCTGCCACTAAGTTTTTTTTGCCACTAGATGGCGCGCGAGCAACTTTAACCTTTCGCAAATTTATTATTTAATATTTAAAAACTGAACAAAATCCTATATTTTTAATTTAATATTTTTTTTATATAAATTATTATTATTTGTCTGCATGCTTTATAGGTTTTTTTATATTTCTTATTTTATTGTGTAAATTTAGATTAAGTTGATTTGTTTTTAATTTTTTGCATGTTTTTTGTCTATTTTCCCCTTATTTTGTGTGTAGTACTTAAGTAGCTTGCTCGCGTACCTATATATTTTTCAATGTTGTGTGCACTACTCAAGAATTACAGTCTGGTTCTTTAATTCAGTCATAGAAATGTAAAGTGTAAATGATTGTAATTTGTTTGTTGCACCATAAATAAATAAATAAATTCGACGCTTAATTTCATCCTCGCATCCACCGTTATTAGATATTATTGCGACAGATGTATGAGTCCCTAAATTGATACGATACGGGATGGTGACTACGGTATGTGGGTGCATATTCCGACCTGTGCGTGTGATTCGGTTGCGGAATAGAAACGAAGGTATAGTATCATCACGACCGTATGCCTTCCGGTGTGGTCAGAAACCACGCATATTAAGAAGCGGATTTACATTTAGACAATTTTACTATAGGGCAATCATGACAACTGTAGCTTGTCGATATCTCTAGCGTGCCAAACTCGAGAAATATCACAAATAAATTAAATTTATTTATTTAAATGACCAGGATTCGATCCTGGTACCTCCGAATCTATAATATAATAATACATATTTCCAGACAGGTCACACAGCGACATCTAATTTCCGTGGTAAGCTACGAAGCTTGTGTTACGGAAACTAGATGGTTGATAAACTACATATTATACTTTTTTTTTTGTAAATATATACATATTATACATATAAACACCCAGACCGAGACAAATTATACAATGTACAACTTGCCCCCGGTGGGAATCGAACCCACGACCTCCCGAGTTCACGGCAACGTTTGTTACCACTAGACCACGGAGGCGGTTTTTTATATTGTTGTATAGTGTGATTTTAAATGCTAAGGGTACAAGATGGAATTATCTATCAGTTAGCGCTGACAGAGAGAGAAAAACGACAATAATGACGCGGTAACTGTATTTGTGTCTCTCTCACACTTTTACAGAATCTTTATCTGAATCAAAACGCAATTTCCAAAAAAGACTTTTTACGTATTGTCAACCCTTGTATTACTAACGGTGCGATATGTAAAAGTGGATTTTATTCAAATAACCAAACGGTGAAGGTCGTCCATTTACGGATCTTGAACTAAAAGAAAAGTATAAAACTAGACTAGAAAATGGATTAAATTAATAAATACTAGCAATCTGACTTATATATAGTGTAAACTCCATGTAACGTCACTCGATTTAACGACAAACATCCTAAAGCGTCGAAATCAATTGTCTTTGGTTGGTTTAGGCTTGTCTTCCAATTCTGATTTTTCTTCTCTCCATTTAACGACAACTCTCTATAACGCCATAAAATGCACAGTCCCTTCAGTGTCGTTATATAGAGTTTACACTGGTAGTTAAAAAAACGAATAAAAAATAACATCAAAAAACTGGTGTGAAAATTAATAACATTATTCAAAAAAGAACAATTTTTCCAATACTTACACCACCGTAGGCGTACATGTTGTTATGCGTTTGTGATGGGTTGACTTTTGATAGAAGGAAGCGAGCCTGAAAACATAAAAAATAATAATAATAAAAGTTTTATTAACCAAAATAAAGAGTACAATATAATAATATAAAAAAAAACCTTAAATCCAAGTACAAATAAATACTGTCTCCGTGGTCTAGCGGTTAAGTCCGTGGATTTAGACTCGGAGGTACCGGGTTCGATTCCTGGTCGGGACACAAAAATATTTATTAATGTGAATAAATACATTTAATTATTATTTAATTTATTTGTGATATTTCTCGAGTTTCGTACGCTGGAGACATCGACGAGCTTGCCACTTGTCATGATTGGCCTATAGTAAAGTTGGCTAAATGTGAATCCGCTTATTTATAAGCATGGTTTCTGACTACCCCGAAAGGGAAACGGTCGTGATGATACTTTACTTTACAAATAAATATAATAATAATAATAATATAATTCTTTATTGCACACAAAATATAACATAAAATAATGTACATAGGCGAGCATAATACCGTATGGTATTCTCTACCAGCTAACCTTTGGGAGAGTGAGAAATTATTATAATGGGTGCAGAGTCGAAATAAGAATAATAATAATAGTTAAAATCAATCATAAATATACCATAGTAAAATTAGTTCAACTCAGTTGTGCGCGCGGCCCTATGTGTGCGTGCGCTTGTAAATATACAACTTTCATTCGTGTGGCAGTGACGCGGCTCGGACGAGACGGCTGCCGCGTCACTGCCACACGAATGAAAGTTGTATATTTACAAGCGCACGCACACATAGGGCCGCGCGCACAACTGAGTTGAACTAATTGTAAGTATTAATAACATACCAATATATAAATATGTCATACGATATAATAAATACTTAAATTAAATAAATAACTAAATATACTGTAAATATGGGGTTCCCTGACCTCCATGAAAAGTTAACTTAAAAATAAATAACTTAAAATAAAATTAAAACTTAAGTATTACAGTCGGGACCACCAGGGGTCGGAAACTTAGAACAAGCAATTGACAAATGTCGGTTCACATAGAAAGTTCAATAAAAAACATTCAAAATGTCGGCCATTGTTGTCAACAAGTGCACTATGCTCTTGTTCCGAGACACGATAATAGTAACCTAAGCACGCTTAAAGGTGTTCCGAGACGTGCATAAACTGTTTTGCGAAAGCTTTGTGACGTCACATATTACACCATTCCTCGCGCTTAGACTGCTCACGATATCGAGGTAGATCGCTCTGAGCGCTGTCAGTTGTTTGTCATAATGTCCCGCGCCATTTTCAAGTTAATTTAATATTAGGTTTTCTTTTAAATTATTTAATATTGTAATTCGTTTATACTGTTTCTATATTACTTCTTAAACAAATCTATAATTAATATTTAAGTAGGAAGTGAAAAAAAAAATGTCTGTAACACGGCAAGTTATTTTAAATTACCAAAGTTAATAATATTAGACTTTACACATATAAAGATGAATAAACCGAGAGATGTATATTTCTTAGTATTCATACTCAAGATGTGGAATCCGCAATTTATCTTCCACACATTTTAAAAAAGTCTAACATTTTATGAATGAAAATGTGATTTAGACCGTTCCGAATTGATATCACGCTCTGAGCATCCAATTCGGAACGACGCGACGGTCAGTGTCATATTCGTTCTAAGCGCTCTGAGCGCGATTCGAAATGAGGGGTATATAATCTTATTCATACATCAAATAAATAGTTTTATGTTGACCGTGTTCGACTTGGCGTTTTTTTTTTACTGAATTACGCTTTGACAGGCGTTCGAGTAGCTATTGGAAAGAATGTGTAAAGATCTGCGAAAACGGATATTAAGTCACTATAATTGAAACAATGAAATTTGGAAACATGATGAAACCAAGCCAAATACATAGCGTATGCATAACTTGAGAAGACGATCGAGTTTATTTAGCTCCTCGGAGAGATCAGGATATATACTCGTGCTAGTGGTTATTGTGGAGAGTAGTAGAGTGGTGGAGACCACGTACTGGAAGACGCAGAGTGGGACGACCCCCCGCCAGATGGGCAGATGACCTGAGGAAGGTCGTTGGTGGGGGATTGAATGAGGGTGGTAGAACATCGTGTGAAGTGGCGAGCCTTGGGGGAGGCCTACATCCAGCAGTGGAGAGACACAGGCTGATGATGATGATGATGAGTGGTTATTTAATTCATTTGAAGTTATTTTTTTTAAGATTAATCTACTGGTAAATGGGGTACAGTTGATTCCATTCAATCATGCGCAGACGCAAACAAAAAGAATTAGAATCAAATGTTTACGTTAGATAAGAAAGGACAATGTGTTTCCGCACAGTGTTGGCCGTGGCCGCGACAATATGTACGTTAACCCGAGTACTTCACGCCTACAACCAAACTACTCAAATAAAAGGTTTAGATTATAAAAATTAAATAGTCAAGGTCAATTTTTATTTCTTATAAACATTTTTTTTTTGTTAAATTGTAAAAATTTTGACAATTTACTATTTTTAATCCACGTGTAAAATAATTTGTTAAGCTAGTAAAATAATAAAAGGGTAAATAGTTATACAGGCGAGTGTTCAACTTGCTGCTATGGTCCTTTAAAGCGCTAAAGCTTTAAGGGAATCCAAACAGCGGTTGTTCAACCTGCACAAAGCGAAGTAAAGTGATAACACGGTTCAACTGGGCTAGTTTAGTTCGCTAACGATCTAGTTCTAAAGAGCGCTCCCACAGAAGAACTTCCGGAACTAATTCCAACTTTGCCAGATATCCCGCAATCTTATAATGAATAAATAAAACAGTAATATAAAATAGAAAAAAATCAACATTTTCGACCACGGACAATTTGCACTGCAAAAAAACAGTCCTAGAAAAATTGGTAACGTAATTTGCTGTGAAACCCGCGTCCTTGTCTTTGGTTATTCGACGTCATCAGAAACTCAAAACGTTTGAAAAAAAAAAGCGCGCCTTGCTTCCAAGTTGAACACCGCCACAGTAGTACTCGTAAATATAGAATGTTCTTTATTTTCTAAAAAAAATAAAATTAATATATATTTGTTATATAATAAATATCGTATATATATATTTGTTGTGTAATTCTTAATTTATTTTTTATTGTAAATCTGATATAGCTGAGTTTTCCTTGCATATTCCTTTCTCTGTCAGATTAAACATTAGCAGGTCATTGGAATCTGATAAGCTGTTGGTCTACTGCTAACAGCTTACTCTTTGGACCGCTGTTAAGTTTTACTAACAGGAGTAGAATCATTGACACTAATTTAAATAATGCCTTGTCGCAAATGTTACAGGCATAGGTGAATAAAGATATTTTGACTTTGAAACAAACAGTAACAATTAAAATAAAATATTTCTTTACAGATATAGTATGTGTCTTAGTTTTGGCTGGATTAAAAAAAGATGACTTGGATGACGCCACATTAAATAAGTTAACTAAACATAATGTTAATGTAGACCAACTTAATTCAGAGTAAGTTTAAATCATGACTAAAAACAAATACATTACTTGCAATGGATAAATCAATAGAAAAAAATATCATAATCTTTTGAATTTCTATACTAAGGTACTAGTAAGTCTGGTATATGGTAAGTCTTGTTTCAAGCGTTTTTATTTTTATATAAATATCAAAATGGCAAGCTTACAATATTAGTTTTCCTTGAAAGTAAAAATTGGCATTTGACATCATTACAAAATGCACATACTTTCAACGAGTACCTACAACTACAAAATAGGTGGTAGGCGGACTAATGATGGTAATTAGCCCAGTCTGCCGGGGCAGGGACGTATCCACCGTTCGTGCCGATAAACCCAGTATAGTGTATCCACTAGTGTTTGAAAGAGAAAGAATGACAAACTTGACGATAAGATTAATGGTGAACCTCAACAAGTAAATAAAAATATAAATTTATATCTGGGCTGTGTTTTCACTGCGGATGGGAAATACGATAGGGATGTTGAAAGAAGAGTGAATGCAGGAAATAGTGTTAACGGTGCCCTGGGGTCACGAAATGTCAGTGACAAAGCTCGGCTCGCCATACACAATGCGATGTCTGTACCATCACTGATGTATGGAAGCGAGTTGTGGATGGATATGCCAGAATACGCATGATAGTAGAGTTAATGCAGTTACTGAGATTACTACGTCGGATATGCGTGTCACTTTGACGGATTGCATACGTAACGACGAAATATGGAAAAGGGTAGGTATAAAAGACAGCATAGGCACAAAAATAAAGAAAAGGCATGCTATCACTATCAGGACCAAATAAATAAAACATGATGTATGAAAAAGTTTATGGAAGTCGACAAAGCGAAAGGGTTATGCACAGATCGTGACAAATGGCGCCAATTCCCCTTCCCCGCAAACTAGTATGTATGTAAACTATTTTTATAGGTACTGTGGTAAAAACTGTTTAAATGAAAAACAACTGAGTGATGCACAAAGCGTTTTGGAAACAACAAAGGATCAATCAGAACATTGTGAGTATTTTATAAACTGAACGGATGACAAGACAAGGTTGCAATAGATCACGTGCAATGGCCAGGAAGAAAATTAAGAAAGGACTATATCCAGCAGTGGAAAAACACAGGCTGATGATGATGCCATTAATCTAAGTCTAAATTAAAATATATACTCACGTAAACCTAATAAAGGTCTATGCTTGGTATTTCTTTGATAGATAGAATTCAAAATTATTGACATAGCTTTTTAAAATTAGCAAGCAGGAGTGGCAAACGGGTTTTAGAATGAAGACCACGAACGAGAATACGCAGTGGGACGGCATCTGCCTTACAGATGGATGACTTAAATCAATTATGATGATCGCTGGTGGGGGTTGAGTGAGGGTTGCAAAAGATCGCGTGCATTGGCGAGTCTTGGAGAAGGCTTATATCCAGCAGTGGATAGACGTACGCTGATGATGACACCTATTATTATCATTTACATATATTTAAACACGTCATTAATATAATGCCACCCCTACTAGTGGAAGACAAAACAGCAAACCGGCTTAATATAAACTGCTAGCAGAAGCTTATCTGTATTATATTTTAAATCTATTTATTACATAAAATTTTACAGATAGTACAACAGATATGAATAGCATTTCAAGACAAACACTAAACAAAACTAAACTAATAATAGAAACAACTTCACAACCTTATCATACTACTAATTCATCAACTCTCAACTTTACAAACTATCTATGGAGCTTTTTTAATAACACAAGTAAAAAAGGTGCAACCAATGCCACTAATAATAAACCCAAAACTAAATCTATAAATGAACATGATGACATAGTAAAAGTAACTGATATAGAAAATATTTGGAACATGATTACAAATATTAATAATAATACAACAGAAATTACAACAACGAATAATCCACAAATCGAACAACATATGGCTCTACCAAAACTTACAGAAGTAGAAATGATAAAGCTATTATCAGAACAATACTGGTCAAATAAACAACCTAATGAACATGTAGAAAAAAATAACATAAGAAACGATTCTTTTAATCCTAGAATAAACCCGATAACAACAATACCAGAAATACATAATTTAGATACCAATAAACATACTAAAACTAGTAAAACAGTTATAAGCTCTGATAAAGTAGAAAATATCACAACAGAAGTACTAAGCTTACAAAATAAAGAAGTTATTGCTATTTTAAATAAAATACTCGAGAATTTTAATCATAAAAATATGAATTCACGCAAGAGCGGGAATAAAATAGATATCGTAAGTCAGAACAAAACTGACTCCTTGAATAAACTTGAAAAAATTACAAACAAATCAGAGGTTAATACAGAAAATATTAATATCCATACAATAGGTAAAGAAAATAATGTAAAAGAATCTGCCATAAGTCTGCCTGCAAATGTAATACAGGACTTGGCTAATAGAGTAAAATATATTATTATGAAAGATTTTCAAAACAAAAGCATCTTTGAAGACGTTAAAACCGGTATGTATAATTTTTACCATACTTGTATAAATCTACGAGTATAAGCCTTTATACATTTTTTATAAGCGTGCGCGTTATGTAATTGGCTAAATTATTATTATATTAATAAAGTTTCCATAATAAAACAATTTAAAGATTTAAGTAAAAATATCTTCGATTTATATTGTTTTAGAGACACCAAAGACAACTGAAAGTGGACAAAAAGTCGACGATAACCTGCTTCGTGAATTTTTACAACTATTTAGAGATTTCAAAAAAGAAAAGTTATTATATGAACGTAATTATGAAATAATACATAAAAGGCAGCTTTTGGCTGAAGAATCCAAACCAAATATGAACACCACAATATCTATTAATGAAACTACCAACTATCCAGCTTACACGGCTTTTGGAGCTAAAACTTCACGTAGATTAGTTCCTAAATATAAGCCATTAGGAAATTTAGCCAAAATTCCGTTAACAATACAAACAAATCTATTTGAAATTCCACCGTTATTCGAAACCAATTTCAATCCACAAAATATAATTAATATAATAGTATCTACAACTCCAAAGTTTAAGAATACAAATATAAACTTATCTAGACATATTCCAGCTGCAAAAATACAAAGAACCTACACTTATGCAAACCATAAAGCAAATTATAAATCTGGCGCAGTAAAAACCAATAATAACATAAGGTATCGTAACAATGCTATGAATAAGCAACGAAAAGCCAATACTAGAATCGAAGAAACAGTTTATAGAGACACAGAAATGGATAAAATTAATAAATTATTTAATACTTATCATAGGAAAACACAGCCAAATGCCATACATTATACAACAGTAAGAAACAATTACTACAAAAGAACAGAATCTGATTATTCCTTATATACGGAACCTGATGAAATTAATTTTAAAAATAGTTTTGGCGATTCAAAAGAGCATGTAACTAACCTAATGGCAAGTTTAGATAAAGAAATAGATAGATATTCTAAAACAAAAGTTGGTAGAAGGAAGCTAATGCCTTTGAGAACTAAATACAAGCATAGTTATTACGACGATACACATTTCAAGGAATTCCTGAAAACACAGCAAAAAGTCAATGATGTGTTGGAAAAAATATTGGCTATGAAATCGCCACGTAGACATTTGCCAAGTGTGGAAGCTATATGAAAATATAAAGAACAGGCAGATATAAAATAAAATAAAAATTGAATAGTTGTGGAAGGAGCAAATTTGCGCATAGACCTAACTTTATATGTTTTTTTTTTTTAATAACAACTGATCTTTCTGTAAATATTGTTACAAGGAAAACATAGTTTAAACATTTTTTATTATTTTTTTTCATTAAAATAAATATTATTTTACTATATAATTTTGATATAGTTTATTTACTAGATTTTAAGTGACAACGCCCTTGTACAGCAGCATCTATGTAGGTATTGATTGTTTGTAGTGTTAAGTGGTAAATGACGATGGCTGTTCTTGGCTATTAATGGCATTCTTCTGCTGACAAAACTGAGTGTACTTAATGTATCTTATGATTAATAAATGAATTGAATTGAATTACTGCGTGTGTGTTAGTAGGATTCATATCTATTTTGTGTAATACATTCACAGCAACCCGCTTTTGTTTATCACCCCACTCCAGTTTAAAATGATAAGAATATTTAACAAAAATTGGCGCGAAAATGAGAAAATACAATGGATATTTATACAAGTTCCAAATTCAAATGTAACATAATTCATTTTTGTGTTCTCTTCTCGCTTAAAAGAAAAAATAATATAACTTAAAAGTAACTATAAAATATATAATTTTTTTTTTAAATAAGAAAATTTTAATTAAAAACTGAAATAATTAAACCTAAAACTAAAAAAACAAGCTTAGGGTTTCATCTCAGAAATGTTTGATACCCGCTTAACTACTGGTATACCCTTGAAATAATTTTATATATTTTATTATATAGTGGCTTTAAAAGTTATTTTTTTACGCAGTGCCTTTACGTCTGAATCTATGGACTTAAGCGCTAGACCACGGAGGCAACATAACCTAAAAATATTACAATTAATTGTAAATTGTGGCCCAATTAATGGATACTGTCCATATTGTAATAGCATGAGGTGGTTTCCTGTAATTGATGCAGCATCTGGTCTTAGTTGTGAGTAAAAATCCATATCTGTATTGTTGCGGACACTATTGGCGACCCTAATAAATAAATAAATTCTGACCTGTGATCCTCCCTGTTCCGTGTCTATGTATCTGGGCACGGGGAATCTGCTCTGCAAGATCTCCTGGGCATCGTCTACTGGAGCTCGCAGCAATTGGGCAAAACTTTCGTATTCCTTCATGTCTTGGTATCGGAGGGCACGCCATTGGGCTATCGTCTGGAATAACAATATTATTCAAAATCATGGTATAGTGGCATGCAAATGGGTAGTTAGGCTTAAGCAGTGGACGTTTGGAATTCGTTTATTTTTTTATTTAGTCGCAAATGTTATTAGTGGATTTCGTTATTTAGGTCAGATATTGCGTCATAATTACAAGATATTATTTAATTCTCAACTCCATAAGCATAAATATCAACTATAAACATAAATAGCGTGATATATATAAGAGACTCTTGCAAGAGTCTTGCGAGAATCTTTCGCAAGTCCAATACCAACATTAGTAGTGAAAGAACAAGACCAAGACTGAGGCCAGCTGTTCTTATGCAAGACCATGTATTGCGTCATAATTACAAAATATTATTTAATTCTCAACTCCATAAGCTTAAATATCAACTATAAACATAAATAGCGTGATATAAATAAGAGACTCTTGCAAGAGTCTTGCGAGAATCTTGCACAAGACCAATACCAACATTAGTAGTGAAAGAACAAGACCAAGACTGTGGCCAGCTGTTCTTATGCAAGACCATGTATTGCGTCATAATTACAAAATATTATTTAATTCTCAACTCCATAAGCTTAAATATCAACTATAAACATAAATAGCGTGATATAAATAAGAGACTCTTGCAAGAGTCTTGCGAGAATCTTGCACAAGACCAATACCAACATTAGTAGTGAAAGAACAAGACCAAGACTGTGGCCAGCTGTTCTTATGCAAGACCATGTATTGCGTCATAATTACAAAATATTATTTAATTCTCAACTCCATAAGCTTAAATATCAACTATAAACATAAATAGCGTGATATATATAAGAGACTCTTGCAAGAGTCTTGCGAGAATCTTGCACAAGACCAATACCAACATTAGTAGTGAAAGAACAAGACCAAGACTGAGGCCAGCTGTTATTATGCAAGACCATGTATTGCGTCATAATTACAAAATATTATTTAATTCTTAACTCCATAAGCATAAATATCAACTATAAACATAAATAGCGTGATATATATAAGAGACTCTTGCAAGAGTCTTGCGAGAATCTTTCGCAAGTCCAATACCAAGATTAGTAGTGAAAGAACAAGACCAAGACTGAGACTTCTTATCGGTAGACGGTCTTATGCAAGACCATGACCAAGGTTGGCTAGTCTTGATCTTGCTTTGGGCAACACTACTTGAATTTACCAAAGGTTTTTTGAAAAAGTCAAACACATATGTCAAATTAACGTTTTAGCCATGTTCTACTCTGAAACATCTAACTAATCACCGGAGTATCAAGACAACTCTTATCCCGGACTGACATTGAAAATACACTTCGCTTGCTAATATACGAATACTGCTATACACGTATATATAGTATAATTTTGCTCCTGCCTCATTCATTCATTTTGTCTTAGGTAAATAATTATTAACCTATTGGTTTTCACTTATTTATTATTATTATTATTATTTTTTTTCTTTTACTTTTGCTAGTTACAGTTCAATTGCACTATTAATTTAAATCTAATTACTATATTTTACTCTTATTTCTGTTTTAATTGTTTTGTCTAAATAATATAAAATCTCTTTGGCTTGTGTTCCACTATTGCTACTTTGTTTATATGTTTAATATAATAAGATGTGACTTTTTTTTAAATAAATAAATAAATAAAGTATATACATGCATGTGGCAATGAAAGTAAAATTAGTTTTTTTAATAACGGTCGACACGAAATCATTGGTCCAGATTTGCATATAGCTCTAATGCATTTTGGACCAAAAATATTCTGGCAACATCAACTGAATTCCCCCTTCCTACAATGAGTCTATACCTCAGTGCAGGCAACATACCCATGGTATGCTAGTAGCATGTCTGTCTCTGAACCTCTAATACATCTAACTCTCCTTAGAACATATGTAAAGAGTTTATACATAAAATACATTTATTACTAACATTACTTAAATAAAAGGTTATTAATTGATCGTTGTGGTGCAGTTCTGTATATGTTTTATTTTGTAAATCTGATATAGCTGAGTTTTCCTTGCAGATTCCTTTATCAGTCAGATCTAACATTAACAGGTCACTGGAATTTGCTAAGCTGCTGGTCTTCTGCTAACAGCTTACTTATTGGACCACTTTACTGCTTAGTCTTCTAGTAGCAGGAGTAGAAACAATCAAAATAATTAAATTAATGCCTGTAACAGGTTTACATGAATAAAGATATTTTGACTTTGACTTTGAACGTTGTCTATATAGGATTTCCAACTTTGTTGGTCAAGAATACCTAAAAAAATAGTTTAATAGTCTAAGTTAAATTTTACACCATCCTTCCATACTGCAAGCACCTAGTAGTATTTTTTGACAGTGTGGTGATGAAACTTTGCCATACAGCCCTTTAGCTCTAATAAATAAACCACGAACTTACCTCTCCATGGAATATCAGTATTTGAAAGAATGTGTCCATGAGCAGGATTCTATCAGGCTGTATGGACGAGGTGTCCAGAAGTACGGGCTCAGGTGGACCGCCAAAACTGTAGGAGTACAGGATCGGCTGGATCATGATCAGAGACTGGGTAAGGTCTTCTCGCATCAACATGTGCCTGTATAGATTTAAATTTAATAAGCAAAACATTTTTTAAAAAGGACAAAGTTTTGGATAAATTAACAACCGCACTTTTATATTGATTACAGCCTCTAGAACACAGTGTCCTAGACCTCCACTGCTGGAGATGGGCCTTCCAGTAATTTCATACAAATAAATATTTTCATTTCATTTCATTTCACTGCTCCTAGTCGCAATCACCTAAAGGTTAGTTCATACAGCATAGTGAAGAAGAGGGAGACAAATTACTCCACCGTCTGTGGGTAAGAGATGAGAAGAATGGTGTCTCGGGCTTGCGACCGACAATAGGCTGGTTTAAGAAAAGGAGGCCTCCTTTTTTTTTATTGCGCGATAATACGCTCACCATCCACCATTCTACTCCTCTCCCTACCCAACCAAATACTGTATGATTCCGTTAATGCCGTCTTGGAATCTCGTTCCATAAATGTATTGACGGCAGACCTGCTTAGGCCCAATTCTTTCAGTAATCACTTACAGCAAAGATTTTGCTGGAACTCCTCTCGCACCAACTTCCACTGCGTAAAGCTGAGTCTTGAACCCATGCCTGATCATTTCTTCTGTGAGATCATAATATTTATTCGATTTCATGTTGTGGTCTTTTGGTATATTTGATTCCCACGGAACGGTAAGTTCAATAAGAATAACTTTTTTAAGTTCCGAGAAAACACTAAGATGTCTGGTTGATGCAGCTAGTTCAAATGTATCCATGAGAAATTTCCAGTCTGATGCATCGCCAAGGATCAAGGTGGGCTTGCATTAAGTTCAAATGATTAATTACAATGAATCAAAAACTACTGGAACTATTTAAATCTCAATTTAATTGGTACACCCAAAAAACTCAAAGTTGATAATTAATGTTGAATTTGGAAAGTGACCCGATTCCCCATTTCACAGTAAACAGCCTTACCTATAGAAAGTAGTTTCGTCAGGTGAGTTGTTGAAGACCTGGAGAAACTGTGACCTTCGCAGGTGGTACATGAACTGCGGGTACAAACTGAAGTTCTCGGACAGACGGAAGCTGTTCGGATCATCCTTTGAGTATTCGCCGAATTTCTGACACTATAAAGAAAAAAATAATTATGATCATATGAATTAAGAATCATGGAGTCTCGGTTGTAAGAACGCTGTCCTTAAAATCCTAATAAGGTTGGTTTGAACCCCGACATGCACCAATAAGAAATACACATAGATTTACAACACCACCGTTCCCGTACTTCAAAGAGCACTTGAAACCATCTAAAAACTAACCAGTCTGATGAGCATCCGGTCCACCCATCTGAGCACGTCAGGTCCGTCCTCCTGTTCAGCTCGGTACACCACCAGCCGAGCCATCACCACTGCAGCAGACTCCTGGTCGAAACCCGCTGATATGTGGTGAAGATTTACAGCTGCATCGCCCCAACTAACAAAAATAAAAAATATATTTCTGTAAACCTTTATGTCCTCACTAATAATTTTGTAAAGACAATAAATGCTTAAAAGTACTTAAAAAGGCTTTTGCATCCCTCTCGCTCGCACAATCAAATATTTTAAAAGATCCATAATGTTGTTGAGATAAAAATAGACAGTGGCCAAGGATGAACGTTTTCGGCTGTAGTCGACATCCTTTGCCTCATACGATTTTTAAGAAAACAACCGTCAGACATGATTAATAATAATAAACCAGATCATAATTAAAAGTATTCACTCACTTCCATAAATAATGTTCCCTTAGCTAATGCTCGCGAGCATTATTAAAATCCGGCCTAAAAACCGAGAGTTTGTCATATAAACCTAAATAATAAAAATAATAATAACAACTGCAATCACTAGTCACAAGAATGAAGGAGGGATGTGCAGAAAAAGGACTCCGTTTGAATGCGAAAAAAACCAAGGTACTAGTGTTTGAAAGAAGAAGGATGACAACCGTGACGATAAAGATTGATGATGAAACTCTAGAACAAGTAAATGAAATTATATATCTGGGCAGTGTTTTTACTGCGGATGGGAAGTACGATAGGGACGTTGAAAGAAGAGTGAACGCGGGAAATAGTGTTAACGGTGCCCTGGGGTCACTGATCGGCAGTCGAAATGTCAGTGACAAAGCTCGGCTCGCCATACACAATGCCATGTTGGTACCAACACTGATGTATGGAAGCGAGACGTGGATACGTCAGAATTCGCATGAGAGTAGGGTTAATGCAGTAGAAATGCGGTCGTTGCGGCGGATATGTGGCGTCACTTTGGCGGACCGCATACGTAACGTCGAAATACGGAAAAGGGTTGGTATGAAGGAAAGCATAGGGATAAAAATAAGGAAAGGCATGCTACGATGGTTCGGGCATGTTGAAAGGATGAGCGATGAAAGATTGATGAACCAGATATATAATGCGAAAGTTGTGGGTAAAAGAGGCCCCGGCAGACCGAGACTCACATATCACGATCAAATAAATAAAACACTGACTGAAGGTGCATTAAAAAGTCTTCGTAACCAAAGGGCATGTATGAAGAGGTTAATGAATGTCGACGAAGCGAAAAAAGTATGTCGTGATCGTGTCAAATGGCGCTTAATTGTCTCTGCCTACCCCGCAAGGGATCTGGCGTGAAGATATGTATGTATGTATGTATGTAATAATAATAAACTTTTATTTCGGACTTCACATCCATAAATTGTTAGTAACAATTTTACTTAATCTATATTTAGTATATTTAATAATATATTTTAAACTATCCGCTACTGGAGGCTGTCTACTTGACTGTATGCAACTGTATCCAGTGCTCTAACAGCGTTAATCCTAACGTGACAATGTCCGTAATTTTATTCCCTACTTACGTTAATAGACAGCATTTCTCAAAGTACGCTCAGGATTGAAAAATACCCGAGATACCATTCTTCTCTTCTTTCTTTATACATGTCGCAGAACCGATGAACGATGGAGTAGACGAGTTCTGGGAAGATGCAGAGTGGGACGACCCACCGCCAGATAGACATATGACCTGAGGAAGGTCGCTGGTGGGGGATGGATGAGGGTGGCAGAAGATCGCGTTATGTTCCCCTTGGGGGAAACGTACATCCAGCATTGGAGAGACATGCTGATCATGATGATAGGCCTAGGCCCGTGTTCCTGGCTGTGACGATTACTTACTTCCTAGCTATAGTGGTGACCCGCACTCGTCTCTGTCCGCTGGAGTGTTGGTACTGGGTGATAAACTGCACACACCCGCGACCACCCTGGGGGACTGGAGCGGAGTGCTGATTCACTACCTGAAAGGAAAAAATAATAAGTTTACACCTATAGTACTAAACCAATTCTGTTTTTGAGAACTGGGAATTTCTGTACTTTAAAGGAACTGGTATTTCCTGGTTCTTTCGGTATTTCCCGTTCCAGTTGAAATTACTTAAAAGTTTAATATATATATAACAAGTGTTACACTTCAAAAGTAAAACAGATAGATAGATAGATAGATAGATAAATTCTTTATTGCACAAAAAAATAAAAAAAAACATTCCAATGTACATAGGCGAGCTATGTCTAGGCATTTTCTAACAGCTAACCTTTGGGAGAGTGAGAAGAGAGTGTGGGTGCATGTGTATAAGAATATTTAGAAACTATGATTTAAAATTACTAACTAAAATACTTATATATACTTATATATATATATATATAAATATATATAAATACATCATACATATTGTCATGTTATGCGGTCTTGTTTTGCTTTTCATGTAAGTGCTTGGTGAGCA
This sequence comes from Tinea semifulvella, assembly GCA_910589645.1. Classification (NCBI taxonomy): domain Eukaryota; kingdom Metazoa; phylum Arthropoda; class Insecta; order Lepidoptera; family Tineidae; genus Tinea; species Tinea semifulvella. Next base: position 4,860,849 of record OU342620.1, read on the forward strand.
AATTTTTAAAAATGTTGAGTGAAGGTGCTTTTCGTATAGCGAGGAGAAGTCTGTTCCACTGGCGAGCTGCAGATACAGTAAAAGAATCTGAACATCTGCTAGAAGAATGTGGCGGAATTTTTAATTGATTATTGTGAGACGAGCGAAGGGAACAGCTATGGGTATCGCAGAGAAATTGGAAACGATCTTTCAGGTAAGAGGGTGCATTGGGATTATATAGGATGCCGTAGAGGAAGGTAAGGAGGTGTGCAGACCTGCGATTTCGGATATTGAGCCACTTTAACTCTTTGCGAAATTGAGAAATATGATCATACTTACGCAAGCCAAAAACATAGCGAATGCATAAGTTGAGAAGACGATCGAGTTTATTTAGCAGCTCTTCGGTGAGGTCGGAGTAACAGACGTCTGCATAGTCGATAATCGGAAGGAGTAACGAGCTGACTAACGTGAGCCTTGCCGAGAACGGAATGAAATTCTGTGATCGCTTCAGAAAGTGCATCGATGCGTAAATTTTCCTGCTCACCTCTGAGACGTGGTAATCCCAGGACAAGTCGCTGCTTAGGTGAAGACCAAGGTTACGGACGTTCTGGCAAAGAGGTAACGTAATGCCGTCGAATTTGAGTTTAAGAAGAGAGTTAAGATCCAACCTGCCCACCAGCTGTTTCGTGCCAACGATTATCACTTGCGTTTTATTTTGATTCACAACAAGACCCAGATTCCGGGAGTGTTTATTTACGGCCTCTAAGTCTGAGTTCATTTTACTGACAGCTACCGTCATTTCATGAGCATGAAAGGTTGTTACAAGTTGCAAATCGTCGGCGTAAAGATGGTAGGAACAGAAGTTTATTGAACGAACTAAGTGATTGATAAAAATAGAGAAAAGTAAAGGAGATAATACGCCACCTTGCGGGACACCAGCAATCACGGGGCACCAGTCCGAGAATACATTGTCCAGACGTATGCGTTGCTGACGCCCGCGAAGATAAGAATCAAACCATTGTTGCACAGTCGATGAGATATTAAGAGAATGTAAGATAGCTAGAAGGATATCATGATCTACGCTATTAAATGCGTTACTAAAATCAAGCAGAGTAAGGAGAGTAAGTTTTCTGTCATCCACAGCAAAGCGTATGTCATCAGTGATATGAGTAAGTGCAGTGGTAGTGCTGTGTGATGGACGGAAACCAGACTGGAAGACGTTAAAGAGATTGTTCTCGTTGAGGAAAGCGGCAAGTTGACGATGAACCACTCGTTCCAGAACTTTAGACAGAAAGGGAAGAATTGAGATAGGGCGATGATCGCTGAAGAATGTAGGAACAGGTTTTTTAGGGATAGGAACTATATGAGATTTTTTCCACAATTGTGGAAAACTGCCTGAGGAGAGAGAGAAGTTAACAATGTGGGTTACTAAAGGGAGAATGATACTCAAGATAGGAGTAAGAAGACTGCGACCAACATTGTCGTATCCGACAGCCTTACTAGTTAGGGAGGTGATGAAAACACTAATAAATATTTAAGAAGATTTTATTGTAACTTTTAAGTAATTCCAAAAACTATCTTCTTTTGAAGTACTTGGATGGATACTTGGAAATACCTATCAATAGGTAAAAAATCTTTTAAAATTTTGGATTGTGCGAGCGGGAGGGCTGCAAAAGTGTTCAGCCCTGTTAATAGCTTACCTCAAAGAACACTGCTATAGTGGTGCTAGGAGTAAATGTGCACATTTTCCATTGGCAAGTGTTTCCCATCCCAACCTCCTGATCCGACACGTTCGGCCCTTTGATGTTTAGCGACACACATGATCCTATAGCTCCGGATACTAGAAAGATTTTAAAAAAAAATTATAGCAAAAACCTATAAGGAATAGCAAAAATCCTTAAAGTATATATGTATATAGTCAGGGTCATATTAGATAAAAATTAAAATGGCAACTTTGATTTTTTTTTAATATTAAAACTGTGGTACGGGCACGGTTGTAAGAATGTTTTCCTTAAAATCCTACATAGGTCGGTTCAAACCTCCGGCATGTACCAATATTACATTTGACATACATTTACAATACCACTAATTTGTGGAACCAACTTGTGGAATCTCTCCGACAGTGGAGGTCTAGGGTTCTGTGTTCTAGGGGCTGTAATGAAGTGATGAAATATAAATAGATAATCCAAGAATAGCACTTACTTTTTAATTCCCTAGAGCATTTGACTTCGAAGGTCCCGTTAAACGCCATCTTGTAGTCGCCTTTCTGGTCTTTAGCAAAAACACGCTGGAATGTTTGCTTGAAAAGTGACGAGTTGAAGGAATCTCCCATCACCATGTGACCTCTGAAAGGAATTTTATTTAAAGTGAGAACTTTATTGCGCGCGTTGGTTGGGGACCTATTGCACGTACGTCTGTAGGTCAGAACAGCGCTCAAGGGGAAACAGCGCGGCGGGGAAGGGGAAGAGGGTCGGATAGGCGCGCGCCACGCGTATAGCCGATGCCTCTCTCGCTCTCTCCCGCTCCTTCTTTCTCTTTCTTTCTTTACGCGTCTGCAACTATGCGTGCGCACGCAGTCACGCGTATTCATTTAATCTCCATATTCCTACCAACTACCAAATCAATAACCAGCAAGTTTAGTTCTTACTTTTGCGGTACGTCCCGCGACGCACCCGTTTATTTTTTTTCTTTTAAAAACATTTAAGTATATATACTGCGTGGAATTTATTAAAGAGCAAATCAATTTTATATTAAAATCTAGAATAAAAATAAAGAACTATGTTTTAAAAAAAAAAATTCAGTAATCTAATCTTAAGTTACGGTGCATAGAAGCTTTCCTAAAAATATCCCAACTCATACTGAGCCTAATTAAGTAGGTAGGTAGCGAGAGGTCGATGATTGCGCGAACGTTGACTTACATAATTCTTTCTCTCTCTATTTCATCTCTCAGCTGTGGGCGAGATCAATTAATAATAAAAATTTAAGGTGTTGTCAAAACAGCTCGCTCGGGACACGAGGACTGGGCAATATTTGGGCCAAAGGATCAATGTGGCAATCGTGGCAATGCTGCCAGTATCCCTGGCATTTTGCCCATTGGTAGCACTTTGGAGCAATTTTTATTTTATTTAATAATTTAGGTATTTTAGTTTATTTAATAATTAGGTTTTTTTTTTATTTTTTATTTATAATTACTTACCCAGTAGAATTGCAACATTGTTTCATCTCTAAAAGACCGGTCTGGTCTAAGGCGCAGGAGTAGATGTCTATAGCGTGGCCATTGACGGAAGACCTCAGGGCTAATGCTTCGTAATGCTTGATTCCTTTCTTCATGAACTTAGCATTGTCTTTGTGGATGTCGTGGTGAGACCTGATGAGCCAAAAAGCATATTATAATTACATAAAAGTAATAAGAGAAACGAGCGGTGGTGGCTCGCTTGTAAGAACGCATTCCTTAACATCCTACAAAGGTTGGTTCGAACCAATAAGGAATACACATTTCTCACCTATATTTGTCCTAGATTTACAACACCACCATTCCCGTGCCTCAATTAATTAACGATTCCACAAATTGGTATTAGAGGAACATGCTCTCCGAGGCTCCTGAACGGTGGTGTTGTAAATCATTGACAAATGTAAGAAAAATGAATTTCCCATCGGTACATGCCGGGGTTCGAGCCCACCTCTTTAGGATGGTAAAGAAAGACTTACAACATAGCCACCACCCCTCTCTGCTTTCATTAATGTGTGTATAACCTGCTTAGACCCAATTTTTTTTTAATAAGTGGTGTAAAAAAAAATTGGAACGATTACACGAAATTCCACTGAAGACAAATTTCTAAGCATTCCATGGATCCACCTATGGTTTTAAGAGATGAGAAGAATGGTGTCTTGGGCTTGCGACTTACAATAGATTGGTTTAAAAAGGATGCCTCCTTTTTATTTTATTACACGATAATACACTCACTATCCACCAATCCACCACATCTCCCTACCCAACTAAATGCTGTATGATTATTTTAATATTAGTGTGGATATTACAACATAATTATATACACTAGAAATATTTGAATACCTGATAGGCTGTTTAAGCTCATCGTTAACAACTTGGCCGGGCCCTTGAGAGCATGGTCCTCCAAGGAACATCATGATTCTAGCCCCCGTATTGGGGTAGGTCACTTCTAGTAATCCCACAGCCAAGGACAGAGCCACACCACTGCTGCGTAATGCTCTCTTGCCGACACCTAAATTAAAAAAATATATAATCAAGAAGCCTTTTTTTTTTCTTTCTAAACATTCACCATGCAGTCCATTGTGTGTGGGAAAAAGAAAGAAGAAGAATTGTGTCTCAGGCTTGCAACTGACTATAGGCTAGTTTATAAAAATAATACCAGGCCTCCTTTTTTTATTGAGCAGCAGCACGCTTATCATCCACAAGAAGAAGACAAATTTCTAAGCATTCCATGGATTTGTGTGGGTAAGAGATGAGAAGAATGGTGTCTCGGGCTTGCGACTGACAATAGGCTGGTTTAAGAAAAGGAGGCCTCTATGATTTTATTAAATAATAAAATTGTATTTCTCATCGGTCATTCTTATCTTCCATAGTGGAGTTCTAGGACTTTGTAGTCTAGGGGCTGTGATTATGACTAATATCCTGTCTAAATGTCCTAAAAGTTTGGCTGTCATAGATTGCCTATTTTTAAAATAATTCCTACCTTGAGGCCAAGGATCACGCACAAGCTCTTCCAGCAGATCTGTCAAAGACATGTCACATTGACGGACAGGTTGAAGGAATTTGTGTGCTGGAGGTTGTTGGGGCGTTCCAGGCCCTCTCTGTTGCTGAGGGTTAGGGGCAGTCACTCGACCAATAGCAAGCTGCTCCTGAATTTGTTTAGCCGACAGGTCTTTTGTACCCTTAAACACATAGCATTTTGATATCTCCTCTGTACCTAAAACAAAATTAAAAGTCAAAGCTAGATCACTCTCTACAGAATAAATTAGTGTATAACAGTAATCGCCTGTTGTGGTCATGTTCAATGAGTATTTTAAATTATTATTTTTTGTTTTACGGACAATAAGCATGTGAAACACATTCTTTCTTGACAAGAGAACCTCGTGCCAGTTTATTTTCTTAAGTAAATGTTGATTAAACTAATATTAATTAGGTTTTCAATTAAATTACAAGAAAGATTCTAGAAGATTTTTTTATTTAGAAAATAAGAAATAGAAATAGTTCCGCTATCATAGATGGCTATTATAGATGCACACAATTACAGCCTTAAAGACACTAGCCATAAGGTTGGTATATATTCTGTACATAAGAATAAGACAAATTTCTAAACATTTCGTGGATTCACCATGCGCGAGCCAGGTTAATTGTGTGTGAGTAACAGATGAGAAGAATGGTGTCTCGGGCTTGCGACCGACAATAGGCAGGATTGAAAAAAGGAGGGAGGCCTCTTTACTTTATTGCGCAACAGGACGCCATCACCATTCTACTCTTCTCCCTATTTGTAAGATATTAACTTAACAAAATTCCATTGGGATATGGTAAAAAAAATAAACCGATTAGATTTTAAATGATAATCATTATTGTTGCATTACATAATTAATTATTTACTAATTAATAAAAGAAAGCTTAACTTTTATAATGTCATTTGTATTTCAAGATTGCATTCCAATATCTATACTAATATTACAATTGTGAAAGAAGCTTTGTCTGTGTCTTCTTTAGGTCTATATTACTTTTTTTCTTGTTTGAGTTTTGCATTTGTAGCAATCTGTACAGGTACAATAGTCCACCCTTCTGTTTGATAGTGCTATTGATGTCAATATTGGAGAGGAAATCCATTGGTTTCTTCCTGTCTCTGACACATTTCAGCCTATCGTGCGTGATACTGCCTAAACCTATATTACTGAACCATGAACTATATTTTGATGAAATTAACTTAATTTGGCTACTTATATTTGTTTATCCGTGCCTTGGAGAGCACATTAAGCCGTTGGTCCCGGTTCTACTAATACCAGCTTGTGGAATTGTTAATGCATTCTCATTAATAATTGACATCAGATCCTGGTCTGGCCAGCGTGGCGAGTGTAGGCCAAATTCTCCAGATAAATTAAAAAAGCATGCATTGCTTTCAAGTCGAACACGGCATATCGCCGGGTTTTAGCGAAAACCAACAAACTATTTACATTATACACCTGTCATATACACGTTCTTAAAGCCATTGCATAAACTGTACTGCCAAACATCACAAATGGCATCATTCCTTGTGCTCGGACTACTCACAATATTGAGGTGGATCACTCTGAGCATTGTCAGATGTTTGTCATTTATGTCACTGTGTAGCTGGCAATTAGTAAGTGATAAATAAATTAAACAAAATATACAGATTACTGCAAGTTATTTTAGACATAATAATAAATGTTACACATAGGAAGCTGAAAAATCCATGAGATATGTGAGTTTGTTAGTAGTCAAAGACGTTAAATCCACAGTTTAACTTCTTTACAATAAAAGAAAACTATTATGATAGTAATAAAAATGAAATTTTATCAATTTATTCCATACAATTGTCAATATCATATGCTTTCTTAGCATGATTTGGAATGAGGGGTTGATAAATACAATATGAGGAGCAGACCACTTACCCAATTCATGAATCTGCACCATTTTGCCAAATGTAATCAATCCAACGAGGGCATTTTGTGGCATCAAACTCAACGAGGTTTGCAGAGAGTCTTTCAAAGCTGACAGTTCCTCTTCATCAAGACATGTGTCCACTACCAGCAAGTAGATAGGTGGCATAGTCTGTGCTCGAGTGATTGTGTACTCAATGGTGGAGAAATTTGGTATCAGCTCAGCGGGCTGATGTTGTTCGGAAATTGCAGCATATTGAGGCGGGAACTGAAAATTTATTGTATATTAAGGACAATGTCGCTATTAATATCATCATTAATCTTTGCATGTGCCAGAAGTGTCTGCTAGTTTGTATACATTGTAGCATCTATGCATTGTTAGAAATGCTAGTATAAAAACTGGAATTATTCTTTAGCTGTTAGGACCTGGAACCGGCAAGGTGTCTACTTCTTCTGCTTGAGTGTAAGTTGGTGCGAGAGGAATCACAACAAATATTTACACCACTTACTGAAACAATTGGGACTAAGCAGATCTGCCATCAATGCAATGAATCATAGATTAAGTGGTTGGGTGTGAAGGAAAGCTGAATAGTGATTGGCTTATTGTGCAATCAAAAGAAGGAACCTTCTTTTAGTTAACCAGCCCATAGTCGTTTAGAGTTGAAAAAAGTTTAAAGTCATACTCACAGGGTTTCTCTGGAAACAAAAATTGCACACCCATAATTTGGCTCTGTAGTCAACCTGGCACATGGGATTTAGTATAGCCCGGCATGTATTTCGTGTACATAACACCGGTTCATACTGAATCGGAGGAAGGTCGGGCCGTTCCTTCAAGGGCTGATATAAACAAGCCAAAGGCACAACCAATCTGGTAGACTCGATCCTGCTTGAAGGCCACACATTCCAGGTAAAGCGTACACCGTCCCGGTCCTCATTCTGTTGGATAAACTCCTCATACGTTGCCATATTGAAACCCTAAAACTGAATCATTCATTCGCACTTAATTACGTTCAATAAAGCAAAAACACAACACTTTTCTTATAACGAATCAATACCTAACGTTACACTAATTGTACAGTTTGTTCATGACATGAAAAATGTTTTGTTTAATTACCAAACTCATTCAAAAAACACAATTATCGGAAAAAATGTAATCCCGTCCCAAAGGGCGAGTTGGCAATTGTCAAATTTGATTCATAGACAAAGCGGCTGCTGTCAGATTGGCCACGTCATTTTTGAATAATCATCATAAATAAAAATAATAAATTTAAATGTAAAATAAATAATATTAAAGATGTGATATATTATTGGATATGAACATATCATATAAGAAAATAACATATATAATATTATAAATATAAAATGAACGTGACTATAATAGACAATTTATTGCTATAGACCTTTTGTCTATGGAAAAATATAATTGTCGATGAAAATGACGTTCCATTTTATGTGCATTCCAAAATTACTATTTAATGTTTTAACAAATTATAAATATTAGTTGCAGTTAATAATGTTTAATTTGTTATTATATTTACTAAACCTTACCTTTCTTATATTTATAATAATTAAAATATATTAAAATTAAATAATAAATGCAAAACATTTAGCATGACATATAGACGCTTTTTTGATATATTAACGGAACGTGCTTGAATGAAATATTTTTTGAATTTTAGGACATTGTAAATTATTCCTATTATAGTACGCGTAATTGTAAAATCCTGATATTTTACATATTTTATCCTTTTGTATTTATTGTTGGTGTATTTAAATTTTACAATATGTTAGTGCTTTGTTTTAAAAGAAAGAAGTTTGCGCCAAAAAGTGCGACTGCGCACTGGCCAAATTAGTAGTGTGAAAGAAAATGGCGATCAGCGAAAGGCGTCCGGTGTTAACGTGATGAAAAACATTGTTAAAAGCTCAATTACATAGTGTTATAGTTAATAATTGTGTCAGATGTAGATTATTTAAGTGTTAATGAATAGTGATTGTGTATAATAATGGCTGCGAACATGTACAGAGTCGGCGGTAAGTTGTAATAGTTGGTTATTTTTGTTGTAGCTTCGCCGGTTCACCGCCAGCGGATAGCGGTGCTTTGCTTTGATTGTCGTACCTTCGTTAATCGAACAAATTAATTAGTTAGACAATAAAACCTATAGTAATACATGCTTTATTTAATAAAGGCTGAAAAACTCTTTGTTTTGATGTCTCGTAATGGAATTCTTCAATGGGAATGTTTTACATATTTTACCAAATTTCTTCAAATAGGACATTAGCATTTGCATCTAGGTATCATTGTATTGGCTCGCGTATCTGAGTGCGGGTGGTTAGATGAGAAGCGACTCAAGTTATCTAATCGTGAATCTGCGCTTTTTTTATTTATTTCTTGAGTTAGAGTGATTTTGACGTTGATTTTTAGGTTATATTGGTGTTGTCAAAACATTTTTTGTCGGATTTTTTAGATGTTTGTACGAATTAGTGTGATGTTTTGGGGTTGTTGACGGTTGTTTTAGGGCGGGGTGTGGGCTAGAGTTGTCTTTGTTGTTTGTGTGATAAAAAGGCCGGCATAATAGTAGGGACTGTTGTTCCCTCCATTCTTGGACCTCGCGTACCGCTTACCATACCCATCACGGGTGCGGTGTCACATGTCATGTTTAGTTTAAAAAAAAAAAATGCGTCGTAAGGTTGCGGTGCTACAGGTCGTGAGCACCTTGTGTAATAGGTTGATACTAATTAATTACCACTTCCTTATAATTATTACTTTATCCACATCTTCTAGCAGGGTCATTGGACTTGAAAATATTTTTCTGATATTTGCACTGATTTTGAGAAGATTATTAGCAATTTCCTAATAATAATAAAATTGTTTATTGCACACAAAATATACAAAATAAAAAAATGTACATAGGTGAGTCCTTTGGGAGAGTGATAGATTATTTATATTAATATAGGTAATAACATACACTAAAAAACAACAAAAAACATAAAAAAATAATAATCTGGAGATAGTGAGTGTAATTATGAGTGATTAATTAGGTGAAGTTTATATAATAATAAGGACATAATAAATTTTGTACCTTCTATAAGTTTATGAAGATTTTTGTTATTGACATCTAATATAGCAGCTCCTCCCTGTTTAAAAATTAATGGGAGAAATTAGATTACTTAATATTTTAATTAGATGATCATTAATTTTATTTACTATTTTAGTATTAGTTTCTTTTTTATAAAATTATTAAAAACAAAAAAATATATAGAAGTGCATGGTGGGTATGCAGTCAGTGTCCTTGGTAGGTAATTTAAATCATAGTTGGTAGAGATTTTAAAGATTTTTAAAATTTGTTATAACTATTTTTAAATTATGTTTATTTTAGAGATATATTAATAATGGATCCATCATTGGCACAGTTAATCCATGGAATGTTAAGATGTCTTCACACCCTTTTGCTTGGATATGTCAAGTCGAAGTTTTTTGTTTTGTAAATTAGTTTACTGTGTATATTGTTAGTCAAATTATGTTATTTTGTTTAATAATGTGCTACAATGTGAATAATTATGGAAAATTATAGATTTGACTTTATATATGGGGCAGAAGTTTCCATCTGTTTTTTTTGCGCTTTTACTGTGCTGTGAACTCCCATATACTTGATGTGTTAGGGCGATATGTATTACATGAATTACTCAATGAAAAGCATTAAAATTCCAAGTGTTGCAGAATTTTAATGCTAAAACAAATATTATGTGAATAAATAAACATGTTTAGGACTAATGTAGTTCTATTGCAAGAGCCAGAAAGGGACTGACTACAAATAAAATTTTGATCACATTTGTAAAGGAAGGGCAAAGTATGAAAACTAAATGCAAGCCCACCTTAATCTTTGGCGCTGCATCAGACTGCAAAACTCTCATGGATACATTTGAACATCATTATAGGAACCCAAATGAACTAGCCTATAGGCCAGACATCTTAGTGTTTTCTTGGAACTTGAAAAAAGTTCTCCTGGATTCAAGACTTAGCTTTACCCATTGGGCAGGACTGCTGTCAATACATTTATGCAAAGAGCTTCCAAAACAGCATTAACAGAATCATACAGTATTTGGTTGGGTAGGGAGAGGAGTATAATGGTGAATGGTGATCGTACTATTGTGCAATAAAATAAAAAAGGAGGCCTTCTTTTAAAACCAGTCTAAAACTCTCAGCTGCAAGCCTGAGACACCATTCTTTTCATCTCTTACCCTCACATGATAAGCCAGCACTCGCACGGTGAATGCATAGAATGCTTAGAAATTTTTCTTCTACAATGATTATTAAAAAATTAAAAAAAAAAAATGTATTTGTCCTACACTCGCCACACGGGCCAAGCTCGTTGGTGAGGAACTGATGTAAATTTTAACAACAATTTATTAACAATACCACAAGTTTGTATTAGTGGAACCAGAACAGACAGCTTAACATGCTCTCCGAGTCAATAATGCATAATTACTGCAATTGGGATCTACATGCGTAATTATTATTATTAAAATAAATAAATAATTAATAAATACTATTGATTACCTACAGCCACTTTAATTGAATGAAGCTAACAAATTAATTGGTGTTGCATATAAAATGTTTCCTATCTCAAGGTCAACAAGTTCACTCAGCCAAACAATTGTACACTGACATAGTATAATAATTAAAACTACTTACAATCATATACAAGTATCATGGGTCATGTTATACATGAGACCAAGTCTTCTTCATAGAAGAAATGATCAGGAACCAATTCAAGACTTATCTTACGCATTCTTGGTGAGAGAGGAATACCAGCAAAATCTTTGTACTATTTACTGAAACAATTAGGCCTAAGCAGGTCTGTCGTCAATACATTTATGTAACAAGCTCCCAACAAAGGGGTTAGCAGATTTGTACAGTATTTGGTTGGGTAGGAAGAGGAGCAGAACAGTGAGCGTCTTTTGCACAAGGAAAAGAGTAAACCAGTAGTTGATCGCAAGCCAGGATTCTTCTCCTATTTTCCACATACGATGGATATTTAGGAAATTAGTAAAATACAAAAAAAAACTCTTTAATTTTAGTCTTTTTTCTATTATTTCTTTTTTTGTTATTTTTCTTTTAGTCTTTTGTACTATATATTATTATAGAAAAAATAAAATATATTTATATATTATTACAATTAGACAATACAATTCCGAGCATGTTTTTAATGCATAATTCCGGGGCTATCCCGGGATCTGACTACGTGTTTTCTAATTGGGCTTAAATGAAAACAGTAATTTCTTAAAAATTGATTTTAAATTCGTTGCAAAACACAACTCACAAATTTAGTAAGAAAAGAAAAAAGACAAAATAAAACAAAAACTACTTTTGCAAGAAATCGAAAAGACAACACAAAAAAATATTTAGATTTTCGTAAATACAATCGGAGAAATATCAAAGCATTCAATGTTTCCAATCCAAGCCCAAAATCCAATTTGTATTCTCTAATTACTATACAAAATAATTTTATTGTTATTAGTTTTCTTCTGAAAGTGATTATTGAATATATTTAATATTACTTTTTATTAAATTATTTTATAGTAAGACTTATTTTATAATATGTTACTTTTTATCGCCTATAATAGTTGCAGCATCTAACTTCTGATTTAGTTTTAAATACAAATACATGTGTGGTATAAGCAGTTAGTTGCCTATCCTATTAATAAAAAAAAATACAATGTACACTCAAAATTTCTTCTTGGTAAACCATGCGCACTAGATGGAAAATTTGCTAAAATAGATACCCTTATAGCTACAAATCGTTTACAACCTCTCTTAGGATAGAATAAAGCTCAAAATACTATCTCTATTTGACTGCTCCAATTACCTAATTCTTTTAGCTAATTGAGTAGGTACTTAGTTATTATTAAACTTTCCGAATAGATAATACTGTGACGTCAAACTCACCTCTGACACAACAATGTTCGTTATTTATTGTCAAATACATACCAAAAGCTATTCTATTTTTTTTTAATAATATCGTCGCTGCGCTTGACAAGTTCCATGTGTAGTTTTTGTAAGGTTTAGAGAAACAATAAATAAAACATAAAGTATCATCATCACGACCGTTTCCCTTTCGGGGTGGTCAGAAACCACGCTTATAAAGAAGCGGATTCACATTTAGCCAACTTTACTATAGGCCAATCATGACAAGTGGCAAGCTCGTCGGATGTCTCCAGCGTACCAAACTCGAGAAATATCACAAATAAATTAAATATTAATTAAATGTATTCATTTAGATTAATAAATATTTCTGTGTCCCGACCACGAATCGAACCCGGTACTACCTCCGAGTCTACACCCACGGACTTAACCGATAGACCACGGAAGCAGATAAATAAAACGTGTTATTAAATTAACGTAAAGATATTTTTTTAACAGTCAAAATACATATGGAATTTGTTAAGCTTGTTTCTAGTTCGAAAATTAAAAAAAAGATTTCACATACCTACCTAACATTAGACCTAACATGGAGAATAAAATGTCGATTATCTTAGTGCAATAAAAAAATATTAAACTAGGCACATAATGATATTTAACAGGCACAGCCAAATTGTAAGTTTAACACATTAAACCAGTTGTTTTTTTTTATACTAGCACGATATGAGCCCACCTAATGATAAGTGGCGCTCTAGGTCCATGAATCTAAGCAACTGGAATCAGACACTAATGACTAACATCAGTCCCTAACACTGCCGGCTTGACTGAAACGTGTGGATACACTTTACTGGGTGTATCGTCTCGAACATTGGATACTTTCCCGCCCCGGCAGACTGGATAAATTACCACCATCAGTCTGTAGGTAGCAAGGTCACATATCGTTCTCGTATTAAAAAAAATATCTAAAACTTCAAGCATATGGCATGACTCCCATTAATTACGCCGTTAAAATTCTAGTCAGGCAATTGCATACTTATGTCAACGGGAATCCGCTATCTACTTGTAACATATTGACAGGCTTACGTCTTATTGTCAATGGGATATTAAATTAGCCCCCGATTTCAAACGTAAAAAGAAGACACGGAAGTCAATACTACCTATCTAAACTATCAACTTTAGGTAAATTTTCTAGCCTCAACTGCTAGGCCACGATTGCCTTTGCTGTGTTAGATAATTAATTGTTCCAAGGTATGTTAGTATAGGAGCAATGGGTGTGTTATTTAATATGATAGGTGAAAGTGGTCAGTACGCGCAGTCTCGAAACAATAAACTGACAACGGTCTACTCTGAAATTGCTATAAATATATAAATACCTCTGTTTATACTAGTAACGGGCGTAGGAATTGCAGACTCGCTCGTACTGCAAATAAAAAAATAGTCATTTTTTTCTTCAAGTTATCTTTAGTTTAGTTTATTTATTTTGTAAGTACGAAAAGGACAATAAATATAATGTATTCTGCGCTTTTACATGTCAATAAAAATAATTAATATAACGAAAAGCTTATTTTCTGGGAAATAGATTGTATTTGGAGCAGCACATTACAACCCAAATGTACATAATTATAATCTTAAAATTATAGCTGCTGTAAATAGGCATTGTCATATTATAAACTAAGACATACACAATTATAAAATAAATACACCAAGGATTATAGCTGCTGTAATGAGGCATTGTCATACTACAAGCTAAGACGAAAACAATTATGAGGATGTCACTAAGGTTATAGCTGCTGTAAAGTGGCATTGTCATACTATAGCTAAAACAAAAACAGTTTAAGGTGTCACTTAAATTATAGCTGGTTATTATAGGTTAGATAGACCAGTACAAAAATACACACGTAGTATAGCTAAAACTGATAAACTATTATGATATTAAGTCAGAGTGTACTTTTGAGAAATATAGTCTATAAACTTTTTAGGCAATAAAATTACGCTAACATCTGCGGGGTGAGGCGGAGTGCACAATCGTCTAAAAACGAATCGTCTAAGATTTATTAAATCTGTCAGAAATGTCAAAAGCTAGGCCGAATGCCTCAGATTTTGACATTTCTGACATACGTAAACGATCTTAGACGACGCGTTTTCGGGCCTTGTGCACTCCGCCTCGCCCAGCTAGTTCGCGGTGGCGGTTTTAATAATATCGGTTAACTGAACCGATGGCCGAAGAGATATCAAGTGTGTAGGGAAATAGAAGAGTCCATCGTGTGTAGGAAAGAGAGAGGAGACTTGCTATAAGCCGGTTTATAAAGGAGGCCTCCAATGAATCCTCATGATTGTCCCAAACTTTCGTATTCGGTACATTCAGAGTTGACCTAGGCCTGTCTGCTTGTCGCCTGTAGACCAGTTCTTGTTGATCATTATTTCGCTAACTAGGTATTTCCGTACCAACTGCGCTAGCTTGAGGGCCGTGGAACAATTTCTACGTACATGTATAAAATTAATCTATGCGTATACAAATATTAAAAGTTATATGGCATTCATCGGGTTCTGAGACAACATGTAAACAAAGAAACCAGTGGCTCTCAAACTATAACAAACGAAGAAAATGTACAGCCTCTGCTTGGTCCAGGTTCAAGAAAAAAGTTGCACAGCGAGAACAATTTTAAAGGTGGAACGTACGTTCCTGGAGAAGTACGCTCGAGCGTTCAAAAAAATACTGACAAGCAATTGAAAATCGATTTACACTTGTTGGTGGTCTAAAATGGTCTACGATAATTACTTGCACTAAAAGACAACATTATTATGCTTTTACGTCAAGGCGACATCGTTTTATTACATTTACGAGTAAGAGGGTCTGGGTAAAAAGTCTTTTTTTTGTTTTAAAAAAAAATCTATAGTGTATGTATCAATATTAGTTTAAATATTTTTAATATCTAGTATAGATATACTGAGTGAGATTTTCACCCTATATGAATGACCAGTTATTAATAAAGTCAATGCTGATACCTAATTAAAGGTTTTTATTATTATTATATCCCACCGTAGAGTGACGTCTATGTGTTACAACACCGGATGTTCTTTAAAGATAACCCAAATAAATTTAATTTATTGAACAATATAGTTAGTTACCTGCAGCCCTATTATGTTACTTAAGCGCAAACGTTAACGCATTACTCCGTATATATATAAGCTATTAAAGTTGATATTTGCACGGCTGCTATCAGGGTCGAGCGTTTATAGAGTTAAGAATTGAATATTTTTTTGTAATTATGACGCAACCTCTGACGTAAATTATGTAATCCACTAATAACGTTTGCGCTTAAGTAGCAGAATAGGTCTACTGAGTTTGAATACAATACAATTGATCGAATGGCGGAATGGTCGTTGCTCAAAGAAGGTTGTCAAAATAATATGGGATTTTTGAGTAAATGTATTTTTGCTGAAACATGGATAGGTACCTAAGTTATCGTAAAATATAAAAAATAAAAAAAAATAAACGCAATATGACGTTTTTTGTAAAAAAAGGAATTCTTATAATTAAATTTGTATGTACCAATGAGAAATATTACGTTATATATTATTTTTATATACTTTTCTTACGTACATTTGTCGTACATTTGCAACACCACCGTTCCCGTGCCTCGGAGAGCACGTTATGCCTTCGGTCCGGGTTTCATTAATACCAACTTGTGAAATCGTTAATAAATTCTCATAAAAAAAATACATCGTATCCTTGCCGTCTGGCCAGCGTGGCGAGTGTAGGCCAAATTCTCCAGATAACATATCTTCTGGAAGGCCCATCTCCAGCAGTGGAGGTCTAGGACGCTGTGTTCTAGGCGCTTTAATGAAGTTACGTCCTTTTTGCTGTCTGTACTGGATTTTTTTTATTAGGGTTACTTACAGCTAATACAATTAAATTAAAGAATACTGCCTCCGTGGTCTAGCAGTTAAGTCCGTGGATTTAGACTCGAAGGTACCGGGTTCGATTTCTGGTCGGGACACAATAATATTTATTAATTTAAATAAATCAATTTAATATATTTGTGATATTTCTCGAGTTTGGTACGCTAGAGACATCGACGAGCTTGCCACTTGTCATGATTGGCCTATAGTAAAGTTGGCTAAATGTGAATCCGCTTCTTTATAAGCGTGTTTTCTGACCACCCCTGAATGACTACTAGTTACCACATATATCATACATATGTGCAACTGTGGACTACTATACTATTAAAAGCGACAACAAAATAATTACATATTAAGTGTACACTTATAGGTGATAATTAAAATAAAGACGGAGAATTCAATCATTCTGTACCGTAATGACGTGTCTTGCTAAATATACCTTTCTCACTTATTGACACGATCCAAAAATATCCCAAAGTCTTGGCAAAACTGAACGGCCGTTAACATCGCTATCACAGCATAATGGGTTATACAGGGTAGAAACGTTAAGTGATCTCGATCGATATTTTAGTAAACAAGAAGGTATTTTAACTGATATTGGGATAAACTGTAACTTTAAAGTCACATATAAAAGTATTAAAAGAGTAATTATTGATACAGGGTGACCGGTGGCAGGATTTTAAAAATTATGACGAACCTAATGCTACTTCTTCTCCGCTCATCGGTTATAGAATTATTCAAATTACGCCAACGGACAACCTGTATATGCCGGGGCTCGTAACTGCTACCTTTTGGATTGGAGATAGATTTACCTTACGTGTGCCAGTCTATGGTGTGTGTGCTTGTGGCCGACATTATTAGTCTTTAAAACTCGTTCCAAAAGAATACTAATAGAAGACCTAAAATTTGCCCAGACTGCCGCGGCGGGGAAGTATCGTTCCGGGATCAGGCTCGAATTGCCGTCTTGCTCAGTTAAGCCGGCATAGTATTAGGGACTGATGTCAGACATGAGTGTCTGATTCCAGTTGCTAACATCATGGACTTTGTGCGCCATTTACCATCTGATGGGCGCAAGGTCACATGTCGTGCTAGTATAAAAATAAAAGAAACCTGCATAGTCCAAATTTTCGCGATTCGAACCCCGACATGTACCAATAAGAACTACTTGTGCACTTTTCTTACGTACATTTGTTATAGATTTACGAACACCAGCGTTCCCGTGCCTCGGAGAGCACGTTAAGCCGTTCGGTTCCGGTTCCCTTAGTACTAACATGTGGAATGGTTAATAAATTGTCATTAAAATTTGCATCAGACCCTCGCCAAGCGTGACGAGTGTAGACCTTGTTCTCCAGAATTAGTTCTGAAAGTCCTATCTCCAAAGGTGGAGGCACTACGATGATGATGACCTACCTATTTGGAATGCACAGGTAACCCGTAATATTACCATCCTAGTCGAAGGTAAATTATGCACACTAGCTCCTGTAGCCGCCGGGTCACGAACCAACTTGCACTCCTAAATTTTACGAGTCTGGGACCAATTCTTGTCTTATGTTGTATCGGTTTATGATTGGTTATAGATGTAATAAGCGGTCAGATATGAAATAAAAGAAAAATAATAAAGTATCATCACGACCGTATTTCTATAAAGATCGTTTCTATGCGACACACACAGTTGTGGTCTTCGCTCCTCTTCCAACAATCAATTAAAGATTTCGACACTCACTTAAGTGTTTAAAAGTGTAACTTATATTACACCTTCACAAAAAGCATGACGTGTCCATATAACTTCTCTTAATTGGTATAATATTGTATGTATTTTATATTTATTTATTATGTATTATATGTACTTGTGTTATTATATATTAGTGTATAAGTACTTTAGCCTTAGTTAATATATTTTAAGATGACACGTCTTTATTATTATTATTATTTTTTTGTTATATAAATTATTTGACATTTGTATATAATTTCTGTACATCATAATTATTAAGTATTTAGAACGGCCTCTTTACAGCCACGATCTTATTTAAGTAGTTTCTAAGTTAGTTAGTTTTACTTGCTTGTAGCAATAATGTTGTACATAACATACATAAATATGGATTAGTGCCTGTTTACGGTCCAACCATTATTACCACTTTGATTAGTACATATGTTTCAATAATTGTATTGATTTTATTAGTTCTGACTGTATCCAAGTTGTTTTAAGAGAACCAATGGAAATAAACTATTTTGATTTGATATACGAGGGGCGTTCAAAATATTCTCGGTATGTGGATAAAAACAAACAAGTACGAAAAGTTTGATATTTTTATTTTTCAATATACTCCCCCCCTATGTTCATACACTTATAAGATCGATCAATTATTTTTTTTAATCCCTCATAAAAATATTTTTTATCTTTGGTGTAAAAATGCTCCTCCACGGCCGTCTTCAACGCTTCATCGTCAGAAAATTTATTTCCACGCAGATCCTTTTTAAGATTGGGAAACAAAAAGAAGTCGCTTGGGGCTAAGTCCGGACTATAGGGTGGATGAGTAACAGTTTCAAACCCACATTCAACAATAGCTGCCTTGGCAATATGAGCAGTATGGACAGGGGCGTTGTCATGCAGAAGCAGAACACCTTTGGTTAACTTTCCTCGCCTCTTTTCTTTGATCGCATCTCTTAATTGACGTATAACGTTAGCGTAGTACTGCCCTGTGATATTTACACCTTTTTCTTTATAATCGATAAGCAAAACTCCTTCACAATCCCAAAATATTGTGGCTATGACCTTGCCAGCTGACGGGATTACCTTGAACTTCTTGGGATGAGCTGAACCCTTAATGTGCCACTGCATGGACTCCTGTTTGCTCTCTGGGTCATAATGATGAACCCAGGTTTCATCTCCAGTAACTATTTTTTGCAGCACCTCATCGGGATTTTCACCACACAGGTCGATAAAATCTGAACAGCAAGCCACACGCATATCCTTTTGAAGAAGCGTCAGCATTCGCGGAACCCATCTTGCACTTACTTTTGACATATTAAGATGGTCATGTATAATGTCATGTACGGTACCAATAGAGAGATTGGTTACTTGAGCTATAGATTTTACCTTCACTCGGCCGTCTTCCAATATAAGTTTTTCCACTTTATCAATATTTTCTTGTGAGGTAGCCACTACAGGCCGGCCAGGTCTAGGGTCATCTTCAATACTCTCCCTTCCACGCTTAAATTCGCTTGACCATTTTTGAATAGTAGATAAAGAAGGAGCAGACTCACGGTAAACACAATCCATTTCCTCTTTTATGGTTTTTTGATTTTTACCCTGTTTTGTCAAGAATTTTATGACGGATCGGTGCTCTAATTTCGTTAAAATTGTTAATTCGCTCATGGTGTTCATGTTTGTTCGGCAATTGCAGAAAAACAAAAGAACATCTCGGTTCCAATTTTACTTTTTTTTAATGTCAATGGATGAATCTTAGCGGCCAGTAACAAATATATATATAAAAGAGGTTGTAACGTATCAATACCGAGAATATTTTGAACGCCCCTCGTAAGTAATAGATTGTGATATTTTTTAAAATTAAAATAGTGATTTAATGCAACCACAATCATTGTTCACTATCCCAAAGGTTAGCTGTTACAAAATGTCACTAGACATTAAGCTCGTTTTGTTTATAGTGCAATAAATAATTTATCTATCTATCTATTTGTCTGTGAGGGCTCTAATGAACTCTATAGCCTTATCCCTTTCTCTCAATCCCGCAATCAAACCACACGCTCAGGGCAGAATATCCGACCACATACCGTAGTCACCATCCCTAATCGTACGTATAGCTTTGGCGATACATCTGTCGCACGATGATGTGGAATTCTCTTCCAGCCTCTGTGTTTCAACTTTCTTATAACAAGCATGGTGTATATATTTATTTTTATTTATTTATATATTTATCGCTATAGGATCCTATCGGAACACTCGGTTAAGTCAATTTTTCTTAATAACAACGCTAAACAAAATACCTGGCCAGATATGGTGATACAGTATGGCAAGGAACAGCCCCAATTTCCATTATTATTATTTTATTATTATTATCTCTATCTCTTCCACTTCTAAGCCTAATAATTATTATAATATATAATAATTTAGCAACACCAATATATATACTGATGTATATGATTCCAGTTCCTAACATTCATGGATCTTGCGCGCCACTTACTATCAAGTGCCCACAGGGTTACATTTTGTGCTAGAATAAAAAAACTTTAGGGGTGGTCAAAAACCACACTTTAAATAATAAATAAAAATGATAAGTGGCAACCTCGATGTTCAAAAGGTTTAAAACCGTCCTTATTTTACTTTCAAGCGATTTTTCTGTTTCCGATCTAAAATCACTAAGAATCATCAGTAAGTAGTATTCGGTGGCAGCACAAGAATACGGTTCCCAACTTCCCAAGTACAAGGAATGTTGCACTGAACTCGTCCTAGCATCACTTGATTTGGTGTGCACAATGTGGCTATAAATTGCTTTTTGTTATATTGACTCAAGTTTTATTGCGTAGACTCGGCTGTTTGTCTACATGCGTCTAATTGTTTTAAGAGTCTCGCCATATTTAATTTTAAGTTCAAACTTAAAAACCTAATGCTAACTTATTACATTATTCATGTTTAATAATAACTTTTAATATAATTATAGTTTATTTAAATAACAGTAAATACTAGGGTTTAAAACCGGGAAACCCCGATTTCGAAAGTACCGGGAAAATTTTATTTTATTTTCGATACTTGAATATTGAAAAGGAGATTTGATGTTTATTTATTGTTTGTTAAAAAAGTTCAATTTTTATTGATTTCATTGAAAAAATTATATGATAATTTAAATTTAGGTAATGTACCTATTGATAGGTATATGTTTCCGTTCGAAAGATGACTGCTTAATTTTAGGTAAATTGTTTTTTACTGATTTTTAATTACTACAAAGTACAGAAAATTGAAGAAACATGTGTATGAGCAGACTTGAGTGATTGATTAAGTTCTGTTTGATTCTGATGTTATTTTTTGGAATTACTTAAAAGTTACAATAAAAACTACTTTAATATTTAGTAGTGTTAGTTTTAGTAGAGCTAATCGAGCGGACATGCATGTCGAAGGCGCCAGAATCGGGGCCCTGATCCTAGTAATACAGATTACCAGACACTATCGTCAGGAGCAGGGTTAATTGATACATGTAATTTTTTGTTGCAATAAACGCTTGTATTATTATTAATAATAATAAGAATATAAACATATCATCACGACCGTAATCCCGTTTTGGGTAGTCAGAAACCAATTTTACTGAGCAGGCTCACATTTAGCCAACTTTAGGTCCATCACGATAAGTGGTATATTTGTCGATCTCGCGCGATTGCGGGACTGCAATCCCTAACCTCGTATTTGTAACTAATATAAGTCTAATCATTTCACGGACATCGGAATGCACGCCTTTAGATGGTGAAAGGGATATGGTCGTGATAATACTTTACTTATGAATGGAAAGCGAGTATTCCTTTGTGGATATGTCCTAAAGATTGACATTGTTATTTTGTTAAGTTCGACCGCCTAACGGTAAACCCGGCCATTTTTAATGTTCTACCTATATGAGCCACAAACATCGCTACACATATCTCACGAATTCATTTCGATAACATTTTGAAACTTGTGTTATTTGCTTAGGGTCTAATTTTGTATTGATGAATAGCCGGTTGTGTTGTTGCAAGTGCAGATAGTCTGTCGTTCCGGTCCGAGTGCTCTACCAACCTTGTTCATACCTATTGGTTGTACCTACTAAATTGTTTAATATGCCTAATTGATTTTACTGCAATTGTTTTTATTTTTATCTACTCAAATAGTACACAATTTTCCATATTATTATCACAGCCCCTAGAACACATAGTCCTAGACCTCCACGTTAGAAATGGGCCTTGCAGAATTTTCTGGAGAATTTGGCCAACACATTCGGATTGGCGAGGGTCAACTTAATAGCGATTAATGATTTTTTAATAGCAGTTTCATGGACCTTGCGCGTTTACTATCAGGTGCAAATTGTAATAGTACAAAAAAACTTTAATTATAAAAAAAATAACTAAACAAGACTAGGGTTAGTTTTGGTATTGGTCTTTCTAACATATTGATGGTCTTGCAATAAGCAAGAAGACCAAGATTAGGCAACACAAGACCAGGTAAAAGCGCAGAGGTGTTCGCGAATTAATTGTGTCTTCCTTTGTTTCAGACTGCGTCTACTTCGAGACGTCGTCGACGTCTCCGTACCAGATCCGGCGGATAGAAGAACTAAACAAGACGGCCTCCGGAAACGTGGAGGCCAAAGTCATGTGCTTCTATCGACGGCGAGACCTACCCAACCCTCTAATACAACTAGCAGATAAGCACCAAAGTAAGTACCTACTACAAACAAAAATATGTGATAATTATTAGGTAACTTATGTGTTTTATTGAAATTCAGACATCGATTCATATCGAACCTTTTCAGGAAGACAAATAACGTGTTTTTGAAATATTGTCATAATAATAAATTATTTATTGTATAAAACCAAAACAAGTGCAGGTACATAGGCGAACTTAATGCCGTAAATGCTTTTTCTACCAACTAACCTTTGTTATTGAGATATGTAATAAATAAATAAATATTTCCAGACAGGTCACACAGCACCATCTAATTTTCGTGGTAAGCTACGAGGCTTGTGTTACGGAAACTAGATGGTTAATAAACTACATATTATACTTTTTTTTTTTAAATATATACATATTATACATATAAACACCCAGACCGAGACAAATTATACAATGTACAACTTGCCCCCCGTGGGAATCGAACCCCCGACCTCCCGAGTTCACGGCAACGTTTGTTACCACTAGACTACGGAGGCGGGTAATAAGCTGGTGCAGAAGGTTACGAAGAAAATAGGTAGTAAAAATCATTTATTATTACTACACACATCAAAAGTGTCTAGGGATCAACATATATTTTTGCAATAACTTTTCTCCTGATTGATATTCATTAAAATTTTCTTTAAGGATTGATCAAATAAAATGTTTTCGTTTGTCTACAGCAGGGTTGCACAGACTTATTAATACTAGGGGCCACTCGGCCAAATCATGAACTGATAGCGGGCCGGCCGCCAGAAGTAGGTATAGGTAGTTAAAGACAATAAAGAATTGATAAAAATTTATTAAAATTAAAAAAGAAATTATTAATTTGAAGCGTGGCACTGCATAGTGCTTACAATCTTTTTTATATTTGGCTCAAATTTACTTGTAGCAACACGTAAAACTGCTTCCAAACTTTCATTTGCAAGGCGGTTTCGATTTTTTGTTTTATTATTATTTAGTATTGAAAAAGTTTGTTCACATATATAGGTAGAACCAAATAAGCTGGCACATTTCAGAGCGTTTATGCGCAACTCTTCGTACATATTTTTATCAATGCAGCGGTAAAAGTTCAGCAAGTCTCCTTCGTTGAATTTGTTGCGTAAATCTTGGTCATTTTGAATGTCGATAATTTCTAACTGCATTGACTCTGGCGCATTTTCAACTGAAATAGTGAAAGGATTGCTGAATATGTCCAACAGAGGTTTCACTTTTTTAAACTCCGAAAATCTGTCTTCAAAAGATTGAATCAAAATATCTAGCTTTTCTACATAACTGAAATTAATCGCAGTTTTGTTGAATTTTTCAGCCATTTTCTTATAATTCGGAAAATGATTATAATTTCCAGAATTCAATTGTGATCTGAAAAGTGTCAGCTTGCATTGAAAGGATGTTACATGAGCATAGAGCTGGGATATCAGTTGATTTTTGCCTTGAAGCCGTGTGTTCAAGACATTCAAATGATTTGTAATGTCAACTAAATAAGCTAAATCACACAACCAATCAGGATTTTTAAGTTCCGGGACATCCCTTTGCTTTTCCGCCAGAAATATTCCAATTTCTTCTATTAAATTTAGAAATCGTTCCAGTGTCAATCCACGACTTAGCCACCTTACTTCTGTATAATACAGTAAATCTCCGTATTCGCTTTCGATGTCATCAAGGAATTGTTTGAATTGTCTGTGATTGAGTCCTCGTGATTTTATGAAATTTACAGTCGAAACTACTACTTTCATTACATTTTGAAATTCATTTTTTTTAGAACAGAGGGCTTCCTGGTGTATAATGCAGTGAAACTGCATGAGATCTTCAGTGTTTATGTTTTTTTCTTGCAGGTGCTTTTTCAGCAAAGTAACTAGCCCGGAATTGATACCAATCATGGAAGGAGCACCGTCAGTCGCAACTCCCGATAACTTAGATAAGTCCAAATCAGTTTTTGAACACTCGTCCAAAAGTCCATTGAGTATATCAACTCCTTTGGTTTGACCTTTCAATGAACACATTCCTAATAACTCTTCGAAGACTTCAAAATCTTGAGTAACACCTCGTATGAATATGAGAAGTTGAGCTGTGGAACTAATATCAGTCGATTCGTCGAGTGCTAATGAAAAAAATTCCATGATCTTAGTTTTTTCAATTAATTGTTCCGCAATATTACCTGACAAGGACATAATTCGTCTTTGGATAGTCATACGATTCAGTTGAATTTTCTCAAACTTTTTTGCTGCTTCTGGACACATTTTCTTAGCGGCAATTTCCATGCATTCTTTTACAAAATCGCCATCATTGAAGGGGCGACTTCGCTTTGCTATCATTCGAGAAATTTCATAACTAACTTCTGTAGCCGTTTCTGAATCTTGAATGTGTTTTGTAAACATAGCTTGCTGACCAATAAGCTCCCGTTTTAAAGACAACATTTTTTGCTTTCTTAATTCGCCTGTAAACTTGGTAAAAGAAGGATGCTGCGTTTCATAGTGCCTTTTTACATTATAATCCTTTGCAATCGCAACAGAATTCTTGCAAATTAAACAAACGACTTTGTTATGCGACCATACAAAAAAGTATTTCTCAGTCCAAATTTCTTGAAACTGCCGATTTTCATCTTTAACCTTACGTTTTTTACTAGGTCCTGGCTTCTCCATGTTGCGTTCTAATCCTGGCTAGGATTAACACAGCACCTAAAAACAATTACAGTACCCACTTAAATTACCTATCCTTTTTTAAATTATCAAAAATAATTGATTAAATATTATTTCTCAGAAATTTTAAGATTTTTATACAGATTTTATCTGAAATAATGACGTAATTATTACAGTTAGAGAAATTCTTATAAAAATAGTAATTTCTTTGTTTATTTTAATATTTAGCCAACATTAAAGCTAAATTTGATTAAAATTGATTAAATAGGTAGGGAAACACTTATTAATAACAGAGTTTTACTTACGTTTTCACAACACAATTATACACGGCACTTGACGGGTTAACACTGCAACAGGAAATCTACGTTGAATGTGGATCAAAATATATGACACCGGCTAGTCGAGTTAAAATCTACACTAGAACTATTGCCTCCCAAAAACACTAATAAACTGCACTTATTCTCAATCACTTATTACTTCGCTTTGTATTTTCGCGCTTATTTCTTTCTGTTGTTGACACTTCACTCAAATGAAAAGCGAACTGTTCGGCCGCTGCGGTTAACGTGATTTTTATACCGCGCAAACGACTCTGGAAGCTTCGTGTAGATACGCGAGCAATCGGGAATACGGGACTATATCTATCTCGCTTGCTCACCGCGCTAGAAAATTCTTGATTTCTATAGCGAGCGATGTTACTTGACTTAGCAATTTTGGGCGCTAGATTCAAATTGCGCGCGCGCGAGTTTCACATTACTTTTCGAACATATTTTTTTTTTGTTTTATTCTGGAATAGAATTCAATATTTTTCGAATGCACGAGAGTATTATTTTTGCTGTCGGCGGGCCACCAGTATTCGACCCACGGGCCGCATGCGGCCCGCGGGCCGCGGTCTGTGCATCCATGGTCTACAGTAACGATAAACCAAGTCACCTTTGCATTAGTAAAAAAAATTGCCATTTTCCTAATAAAGGGATTTTTGACATTTGAACCACTAACATTAAAGTTCGAAAAAAAGACTGAAATAACAGTTTTTTTTTTTAATTTTATTGGGTAACTTAAACAATTAATAATCCGTGTTTCTACCGCGAACACTAACAACACAAGAACATCGGTTTGGCATACTCAAAATGAGTTCATCCAAATCACGCTGTGGAATGGCCGCCCATGTTCGTTGCAACAACAAAAAAAGGTCTTCTTGCGACTGGATACCCTCCATATTCGGCAGAGCTCTTCTCTGAAGAATATCCCATGCATGCTCAATCGGGTTCAAGTCTGGCGACTGAGCAGGCCAGGGCAGGACATTGATGTTAGCTGCGGCGAGAGTCTGTCTTACAACTCTTGCGGTGTGCGGTCGTGCATTATCATGCATTAACTGAAATAAGGGACCGATATGCACTTGTAGAGGAACGATGACGTCTGATACAACCGTCTCAGCATAAATTTGAGCGTTGAGGTTGCCTCTGATCCAAATCAACTCAGTTCTTCCGCCGATCGAAATACCCGCCCATACCATGATGGTTCCACCACTATAAGGATGGACTTCCTGGCAGGATTTTAATCGCTGTTGGCGTCCAGGGGTTCTCCAGTGTCGTATACGTCTTGTATCCGGCCTCATACCAAAACGAGACTCATCAGAAAAGCACACGTAACGCCATTGTTCTTCTGTCCAATTTCTGTGTTCAAGAGCCCATTGATATCGAGTCCTACGATTGTGCATTGCTATAGGTGGTACCCGTAGCGGTCTTCGGGAATGAAGGTTCACTTCATGCAAGCGGTTTCTGACTGTTTGGTCGCTAATTAAGTTCCCTGAAGAGCGATGAAGGCTCACGGCTAACATCATGGCGGTTATTGTTGGAGTTCTTCGAGCTGTGATTTGAATGTATCGGTCTTGTCTCCGTGTGGTGCAGCGATACCGTCCTCCATGGCGCTCAGCCACGGTACCAGTGGTTCGGTAACGTGTCCAAAGTCGACTGATAACACTCTGACTTGTATTCAGAGCTAAAGCCACAGTACGTTGCCGGGAACCAGCTTCTATCATTCCCACGGCTCTGATCATTTCTTCCCTGCTTAAATGACGTCGCCGCTCCATAATAACGTTGGTTTTAATCAGTAGTAGGGAAACAGTAGCACTAATAATGTCTTCAATGCGTCTTATGTTTTTATAGGGAAAATATTGACAGCTGATTTTCATCTTTTACTCGAATTTGATTGACAGTTCCTGTTTTAAATTATGAAATGCACCAAAAAGGATCCATATAAATTTATAAAATCATAAATTTATTACAAAGCCACATCTCAATCACAAGAAATCCGCATAAACATGCTTGATCCCTAGACTTTTTTGATGTGTGTATATAAAACACAAATGAACCTGGTCGGGACACGAAAATATTTATTACTGTAAATAAAAACATTTAAGTAATATTTAATTTATTTGTGAATATTTCTCTAGTTTGGTACGCTGGAGACATTGACGAGCTTGCCACTTGTCATGATTGGCTTATAGTAAAGTTGGCTAAATGTGAATCTGCTTATTTATCTGACCACCCCGAAAGGATAATAAGATGATACTTTAAAACACAAATTGATTACCAGTTAAATACTTAGGTTATAAATATCTTTGCAAAATAGAGTGTGCGAGAGAGAGAGAGAGAGATGCGAAGTACCTTTATAAATTTTAAACCAACCTTTATCTAGTGAAAAAAAATCATATTGTAAAAGCGTAATAAAAAACTGCAAGGAACCAATAGTTAAATAAGGTTAGTTACGTCGTGTGCTATCGATCGACGAGCTTGTCGTTACCGACTTGGCCAAGTACATGAGGGTATCCCACGCGACTAACACGCCAGTCTTGCCGGGTGCAAGAGATCCTACTCTGGACGTTCGAAATTGATTTATATATAAACAAATAAATGTACAAACGCAACACAGAGTCCTAGACCTTCACTGTTGGAGATGGGCCTTCCACAAATTTCTGGAGAATTTAGCCTACGCGTGTTGGCGGAAGTTTTAATGGCATTATTAACGATTCCACAAGTTGGTATTAGTGGAACGGAGACCGAGGCACGTAAACGGTAGTGTGGTAAATGTATGACAAATGTATGTAAGAAAAGTATATTTCTGCCTTTCTAGAATTTTAAGGAAAGCGTACATTCAACCGGAAAATAATAATATTATAGAACAATAATTAGTTCCATGTAATTAATAATTGTGATACATTTTTTTTTCTTTTTTCGAAAAATTTGATGTTAAAATAGCAGTAGACCTGTAAAAAGTATCACTCGATGCATGATCCCCTCTATCCGAATGGGTGTAATCGTGGTTGACGGGCCATGTCGTCAAGTGACCTCCTCGAGGGTACTTCGTTGAAGGAGCTCAAGCGGTCTCTGCTTCTCTTACAATTTCAAGACTATTTTCTACTTCGAAGTTTGTTTTCAGTTCAATCATAGAGTTATAATTAGCTCAGCAGCAGGATTCTGTTTCTTTGAGCTTAAACGTATAAATAAAAAATGTAAATAAAATAAATAGATATACGTAATATGAGGCTACTGACAAAATGCATGACCTTCTGGATCCTCGATGGGCCACCATATATAGTTATTTACAAAAAACTAAATAACGGGTCTTAGCATCCCATTCGCATTCGCTACGTCTTCGGCTTGCGTAAGTATGATCATGTCTCCCAATTTCGCTTTCAGTTAAAATGGCTCGATATCCGCTTTCGCCGGTCTGTCCATCTTCTCTCTTTACTTTATAACGTTCTCAATCACCCTAAAACACCTTCGTACCTTAAATCCCGCTTTGAATTTCTCTCTAATACGCACAACTGTGCTCTTCGCTCCTCTCACAACAATCAGCTAAAGATTCCTTCGCATTCCTCTAGCAGATATTCAGATTCCTTCACTGTTGCTGCCGCTCGTCAGTGGAACAAGCTACCCCTGGCCATAAGGCGTGCACCGTCCGTTAACGTATTTAAAAACCTTCTAACCACATTATTTCTTGAGAAACAGAATGTATGTCTCTCGAATTAGTTGTTTGACTTTTTATTTATATATATATCTATCTATGTATGTATGTATTATATAGTATGTATATGTTGTTTTTTTTTTATATTGTTACTAATTTAAGCTTTTTTTAATATTTTTCTTTATCCTGCCCATCACCTTACATGATCCCCAAGGTTTGCTGGTGAAGAATGCCTTATGGCGTTATAGCTCGCCTATGTACTAGGTTTTTAAGTGCAATAAAGTATTTAAATAAATAAATAAATCCCCAAGTTAGCTTCACCCCCACCCATAGGTAGTTTTAGTCTGTTGTTCAACTAATAGCAACTTGTAGAATCGTTAATGGTCATTAAAAATGGACATCAGACCATCGCAAACTCGTCTGGCCATCGTGGCGAGTGTATAGGCCAAGTTGTATGGTTGGTTACCAATAAACCTGCGTTCTTTAAAGCTTTAAGACTGTATTTCCTTGTCGTTGATTTCAGCTCAATCATAGCTTTATAATTAGATCAGAACAGTCTATTCAATGAAAGGTTAATGAACCTTGCTGTGGTCGATGTATTTCTGGAATTTTTAATTCAATATCACTTTGTCTGCAATATAAAAGGATATTTGAGCTATTTATCTACTATTTAAGTGTTGAATTTGTCTAATACCTTCACTACACTACTCACGAAGTACTTGTCGGAAATTAACGAAGTCCGAAGTAGTCGTGCAAGCTCGCTTCGTGTTTGAGCTTTTGCAAAAACGACATCGATCGGAAGTCCACCGAGGCGAAACGAAGTTATTCATTACAGCCCCTAGAACACAGCGTCCTAGACCTCCACTTTTAAAGATTGGCCTTTTATAACATATATCAGAATAATTTGGTCTACACTCGCCACTCTGGACAAACGATTGGCGAGGATCTGATGTCAATTTTAAATGACAATTTATTAACGATTCCACAAGTCGCTACTACTGCCTCCGGATTAGGTTTAAAGTTGTGGTATTTTCAATGAATTGGCTGATTTTTTAATCTGAATAATAAATTTATAGAATTTATGTTTCAATATGCTTTTAAATTGAACCCCGAATTCCGGTGGTAATGTATAAGAAAGTGCAGGAACAACTCTCAGTCAATGCTATTTTGTAAACCATACGATACCATGTTCTAAATATATCCATATGATTAATTATGTTACCACGTTAAGTGAACGTTATCTTAATTGTATATTTAAAATTTTTAATGTTCCTAAATTAATTTATTCGATGATAAATACGGACTTTACCGCTAGACCACGGAGGCAGTTTAAAATGAACTATAACTAAATTAATATTTAGGTAAATACATATTGTATTTAGTGTAGGCCAAATTCTCCAGATATATGTTCTGTAAGGCCCATCTCCAGCAGTGGAGGTCTAGGACGCTGTGTTCTGGGGCTATAATGAAATACATATTTTATTAATATATAGGCGTGCTGACAACCGACGACGAGACGTAAAGAAAATTTAACATGCTGACATCTTGTTGTGCATGCCGCGGTAGGTAATAACTGTCGTCGATGGACAGCGAGTTGTTAGCAGATGGATCCGAGTTGTCGTGTAAATGGGCTAAGACCTTTAGCCGGTCCCAAATTATTTATAAACAAAACATTAATATTAATTAGTTGTAAAACACGTTAAAAAGTATTCGGACCAAAGAATACGGGATGAATAAAATTAAAGTGTTGAATTATTGTATTTTGTGTAAATTCTCGACACTCAAGGTCTTGTTAGTGGTAATTATATTTGTAATATTATGTAAATGCTGTTTGCTGTCAAAAAAAAAAAAAAGTGCAACAAAAAAGCAATGCAATTCACTTAATTTTGCCGATATATTTTTATGATTTGTGTATTTCGGATTATACACTTTACGGTGCATTTATGCATTTACTCGTCGCAGCTTTTGCTGTTTCGATGCGGTAAGGTACTCGTGTATATTATCGGGTAGTTGCAGAAAGGATCATTATCTTTTGACATGTTTAACGTGTGCCTATAAGACGACACGTCATTGGCTGAACTAACCAAAGAGACAAGCTAACTACCAATCACGTGGCGTATTTCAATATATATTCATTACCAATGGCGAGCACTAACTATAGACGAAATACATTTTTAATTAGAGCTTGTAATACTCCTAATGCATTCATCGATGAAACTGATGTTGATATCTTTCATGACAAAGTGATGCCAGTGAGAAATGCGTTTAACTTAATGTTCTTTAAACGATAATAGTTATTGTACAGTTATTAGTTTATTGGATGAAGTGGTAGTTTGTAGATGCTTTTATCGTTCATAATATGTATTATTCTAACACTACTAGTGAAAACTTGTAAATGACTTTCTGTTTCTATTTTTGTATCTATACTTGTGAATTAAATGTGAATAGTTTTCCTTAATAAATAAATAAATAAATAAAATAAAATAAATATTGATCATAGATTATTTTATTCAACCTTTTTGCAACTAGTCGTAGTATCATCATTAAATATATAACAAGAAACATACGGTATGAGAATTAAAGCGAGGACAATCGTCTCAGGATTAATCAGTCTATGACAGTGCATTGCCGGTTATGGTCGTGCTCGACCTTTAAATTGACTATGTTGTTTTAGTCAATATATTCATAGATGATATGTTCGTCTTCAACAAGAGAAAAAGAACAGTGAATGGCGTAATGTTTTGTTTGAAAATAATAACCAATGCCCGCTCTATCTTATATTTGATCACTTTGACAAGTATCCAATGAATATAATAAGGTCTTCACACCAACTAATAAATAAAATACACCACATTTTTTATTTAAACTGAATCAATTCATCTGAAATAATGACAAGTATTACGTAAACGTTGTGGGCTCGCGTCCCCAGCCGCGTGGTAATGACCTCCGGCGGCCGCACTGTATGTAACCGACACCACACGAACTAGCTGAAACGACACTGTTCGAAGCCCATACAAGCTAATTTGAGCTTTGTGTAGAACTTCACAAGGTCTATCCTACTTCGTTCGTGTATGTTCAAACACACAGACCGCTGTACGTATTTACTCACAAAGTGTCGGTTGCCGGCTCTCATCCCGACTTGAACTTGAGCCATGCTAACCTACTGCCCGGTTTTCACTTGCGCTGGTCATTTTTACTATGTTGCAACAGATGCCATGTGTATTTACGTACTTTATAGTTGGAGTATTTTACTATAGTTTCATGTAGTTAGTATTTTTTAACATGTTATTAAATAACTGTAGGTACTTACATATACGAGAATAATGGCTCCGTGGTACAGCAGTTAAGTCCGTGGACCTGGTCACAAATAACCCATTGTGTCCCACAATGAGTTATTTGTAATATTTCTCGAGTCAGTGACATCGACGAGTTTGACGCTTGTCATGATGTGCCTTTAGTAAAATTGCCTAAATGTGAATCAGCTTTATACAAAAAACGTGGTTTTTGACTACCCATTTACACAAGTGGCAAGCTCGTCGATGTCTCTAGCATACCAGACGCGAATTTTGCAATAATTTATTTATTGTATCCTGACCAATAATCCAAATCTCAACCGTCAGACCACGGAGGTAGTTTTCCTAAAACTTTATTGCACTATGTAAAAGGGGCGGACTTAATGTCGCTAAACATTCTTCGACAGCCAACCTTAGGGACAATAAAAAGCATAACTTAGATCGAGGAGTAGGTGCGAAGACGTATTTAAGATTGATCAATTATTAAAGAATAACTACTCGTATATTTATCAATAATATATATATTATATACTAATAGTAATTACATATATACATAACTATACTACATACAATATCCATATATACACGCTGTTGGAAGCTATTTAAGTAATGTAAGTAGTATACCAATCTTTTGAATATCATTTTGATGTTATTTTATTACTAGTAGAGTTGATATTTACACGGACACTGTCGAGGCATTTGTAATTTTGACGCAAGGCCTGACGAAAATAACGGAATCTACTTAATAACATTTCTGCTTAAGTAATGGATTACGGCTGTCGGTTGTTAGATTCAGAGGACGTTTATATATCCTATATTCTAACTAACACTTTCGCTTATTAATTGAGTATGTCGCGAAAAAATATATCGTATTAAATTACCTATTGATTGGACCTGTCCAAACGGCTGACGAAAAAATCAGGAGACAGGGGAAGTATGGCAATTATTAGCCTCGCTATACAGAGGGAAAATGTTGCCAGTCTCTGATGGAACGCTATAAGGACATTTTACGTATATACCCTTTTGTCTATTGGGTTTATTTTATATTATATAATATTTATGTAGTTTTTAATACGAAGGTAAGCTGCTAGTCTTCTGTTAACAGCTTACTCTTTGAACCGCTTTGCTGCTTAGTCTTCCACTAGCAGGAGTAGAATAATTCAAAATAATTTAAATAATGACGTGTCATTAATGCCTGTAATAGGTTTAAAGTTATAAGATTTTATATAATCTCAAAAAAAACAAAAAAACTTTTTTTTTTCTATTATTGTCAGAATTCCTAATGTTTAGGTTTATTTCCTTGTAGCAGTAACATACAATTCGGCGTTTGATGTTGAGAGGCTGGCGGCAACCCGCGGACGAGTCTTTAAACGGCCCAACGGTTTCCGAACGCACCGGGCACCGTGTAAGCACGCGCGCTTTGATTTATAGCTTAAAATAATAAAAAAATATACACTAAACTCCTTTGTTGCCTCACAAGTCGGCAAGTGACCAAAGCAAGGAAGCAGTTTTAAATCTGAATAAAGTAAGAAGGGGAATAGTTGACACATAGGTCGCAATAAGCAACTCTAGATCAGAGTTGGGTAATCTATATTCCATTATTAGTAATGAATAATTAACATTTATTCGAAAAAAATATTTACAAAATAAAATATAAAATAAATATTAATACCAAGGATAAGGATATAAGTCTCGTCCGCGTAGAATGGTGGCAAGAACGATGGCTGCATTTCCCCGCTGAATTGCAATACTGATTCTTTGGGCGAAGAAAGAGCCAGCCCTCTTGTCATCGGAGGAGACGTCAAAAATATATGTACAAATTAAAACTAATTATTTGTAGATTATTGCTTGTAAATAAGTTTACTCTTATGGCATCCATGTCAACTATTGGTTCTAGTGTTAGTAAGGAGACTCAAAAGCTATCAAAATAATTGTCATTTTTCACCGATGACTACTATCATGCATAGATGTGATCTGGTAAAGGTTGAAAAATGCGTAAGTTGTGTAAGTTAGTGTAAATTATATAGTGTAAGTTAAGTAAGTTGTGTAAATTGACATATACGAAAAAATTGCCGCCACTAAATCTAGCAGATTAGCAAATGGAGCTCGGGCAATTAACAAGATTCAGACAATAAAATAACATTATTAAAAGTAAAGTAAAAATGAGTCAAAATGTAAATTGATTTACCTCTTCAATTTGTTTAAGACATATTTGAAAAAAAAAAAAAAAAAAACCTCGCACCGAAGTATTTTTTTACATTAAATACCCACCATAACAAAATGACGGAAGCAATGTTGCCAACATGAAAAAAAAATACATGTTTGAATAGGCATCTATAAATTAGGCATGTTCGTGTAGCTACTGGTAACAAAGGATTGTCTTGAAATGTCCTTACAGTTGAACGTGTTAACTGAACACTCAGTACCTTAAATTGCAAAAGCTCAGTGTTAGGCTATTTATCCACCAGAGTGCTAGGAAAATTAACGTTGCCGAAAATAAACTTCTAAATTCCATGGATTCACCGTGCGGATGCCGTGTCCATCGTGTGTGGGAAATAGAGAATATTGTATGATTCCGTTAATGCCGTCTTGGGAGCTTGTTCCGGTTGATACCTGGTTAATAATTACAAGACACGTTGTAAAATTGACGTCAATCTTTACCCGCTTACCAAAGTAACTTAACCAAAGCCCCTGGAAACAAGACTGCATCCGAATATCTGTAAAAGGACCGCCCTCACACATGTAGGGGGTACAACCTCCTACCACTATGTAGTACTGTGTACCTACAAAGATCATGTGTTAATTTGGTCTGCGTACGGCGAACCACTGGTTTGGGGGTTAGTAAACATAATGATGCTCCCCCCGCTCCCGACAATTCACTAGGTAAATGGGAATGAAGAGTTAGACCTCCCCGTCCCACCCCCACGTTCCCCTCCCACTCGGCCACCCCAAAAAACCCCCCTCTCGTGTATTCTATCACCACCTTCAACACCCACACACGGTTGCCTAGACCGTAAGAGTTGAAGAACGCTATTTTAATATAGGACTTCATATCGATTGATGTCGAGACGCGTAATTGAAGTCTCCTGTTTGCAAGTACTGCGAGAACAAAGGATACGCCGAAATATTAGGTCAAAATTGATGTTTTATATGAAAAAGTAAAACGAAAAAAATAATATGAAATTAGTATTTAATCAATCGAAGTACGAGTATGTACCATTATTATCTAATGCACTTACGCCATTTTATATGTAGTTCATTGATTCTATTGCTGAAAAAAAATGTGGGAGCGAGAATCAATAAAATCTTCGAAGGCGGTTTGGACTGAACCATCGGAATTAATTTTATTTCCTTGCAACATCGAAAAAGTGGTAATCTGTTGGAGCAAGGTCTGGGAGAGCATGGTGGGTGTCGGATACATTCCAATCGCAGTTCCTCTAATTTACAGATCGTCTGCCGTGAAGTGTGAGGTCTAGCGTTGTCCTGGAGCAGCAGTGGGCTAGAGCAATTGGCTATTCTTGGTTGTTAAATAGCGAGCTTCATCATGGTTTGCAATTGCAATCGTTGACAATACAGATCTGCCGTAATCGTTTGGTCAGATCTTAATAAGCTGTAGTGAATGACACCAGCACTGGTCCACCAAACACTCACCAGTACACTTTTCTGAATCACTTTAGCTTGCGACAGGATTTAGTCGGTTCACCTGGGTTCTGCCACTGTGATGAGCGTTTCCAACTATCGTACAGGATCCATTTTTCATCACAAGTAACAATAAGATTTAAAATTACCTCTTATTGTGACGATTGAGTAATGTAAAAAATAACAGCGCCCGTGGTAGGACTCACGATCCTTGGTTCGACAATTTTTATCGAGTCGACGTTAGGCCAAAATTTTACAATTTTACACGTGGATTTTAACAGACTATGGACTCGTATATATGGATTTCCAAACTTGACGTTTGACATTAATTTTTAGTTTATCGAAACACAAGCTAGTTAGTTCCTTTAAGAGTGTGTTATAAAAACGAACACCAAGTCCCAAAGAGGGAAAAATCAATTTCTGTTGTGGAGCTCTTCAGAATACTCACCGTAGTGCATGCTTTTGTGCTAGTAATGGTCTATTAGTAGCTTTAGGAATAATAAGAAAGAAAGAAAAAAGTTTATTTGTCACAAAAAAAACACAAGCAGTAAAAAAAAAAAGCTTTTATTTGTTTTTTTATCTTATTGCACGGCTTGAAATCAATCGAAATGATACAGAATATAAACAATGATTTTGGAACTTAGTTGATAAGCATTGCACATTCTCGCAGTCAATAGTAATGTCCCAGACTCGCGTATTGAAATGAAAATTTATAGCAGACCACTAATCTCCCCCAATAGAGATTACGTCGACTTGTATTCTTAACTGGAGGCCGCAACAGTGTCCCCCACCCCCGGTGTACCCCGCGATATCGACCGAGGCGCCCTCATCTCGCAGGTACACGCAACACTTATCCCCGCTTTTAATTGTCGCCACGCCACGCGCCGATGACCCGCTACACGCTTCATCCTAGACACCTGCCTTGTCTTCCAAACACTTATGTATGCCTAGTAAACAAACATTAGGACCATATCAAATATTTGGACTCGAAAGAAGCTACATCTACAACTTTGGAACTCTTTTAATTAAAGATTTCATCACTGCACTCTGCACCGTTCAAGTTTCGGACTCGGAAGACCACTATCGTTTCACCGACTCTTGAACTCTTCACTTCACCGAAGATTTTCTTCACGCTTTACCTTTGAAGACGCTTGTCCATCGTGTTCATCTCTACGCACTACTCTCAACCAACGCTGCCTCAACTCTACGCTCCAACAACTGCTCAACCCGGGAGTCTACGAAGTCGGCAACGCTAAACTTCATCACCGACTTCGCCTCCGGAACGCCGTCGACCTTCATCAACGACCCGAAACTTAATCTCCGTGCTCTCCGATATCACCTCTCCACTTCACTCATCACTTATTTTCTGTAAATAAACTTATATTGTATATAACTTATATCTTCTTTTAATGTATATTTCTTAGACAGGCTCCTTCTCTAAAAATCTTTTTCTTCTCAACTATCACTTCAAGATAGTTTGGCATTTGGACCATATAAATTATTATACATATTTTTTGTTCATATTTGAATAGGCGGTCCGCCTGATGGTGGTAACTTGCCCAGTCTGCCGGGGCGGGGAAGTATCCACCGTTCTTGCCGATAAACCCAGTAAAGTGTATCCACACGTTTCGGGATCAGGCTCGAATTGCCGTCATACCCAGTCAAGCCGACATAGTGTTAGGGACTGATGTCAGTCATGAGTCTCTGATTCCAGTTGCTAACATTCATGGACCTCGCACGCCACTTACCATCAGGTGGGCGCAAAGTCACATGTCGTGCTAGTATAATAAAATAAATATATATATATTGTTTAATACAAAAGACGTATGAAATGCCCCTTTGGCATTTACTTGCCATCAAACTTCGGGACAGGAAATCGAAGTTTAGGCGTGGCAAAATAAAAAATAAAAAACAATTAAATCAAAACACTAATTAGAAGTACTTATAACTAGTTAAATTAAATATATGATATACATAAAAATAATAATACTTAAACTACATGAATATTTATTTACATACACTACTTAACTAGTTTTATATCCGACTCATTTGCAGTCGTTGCCGAAAATCTGTGGCACAACCTGCTATTAGATATCCGACAAGCTCCCAACAGAATGCTGTGTGAATGGTCTTTACACGCTTCTTGAAAAGTTCCTAACAACTGTAAGTCATATTGTATTTATTTATTTATATAAGTAATGTATTGCTATTTATTTGTATTTAGTTTATATTTAGTACAATATTTATTACATTATTACAAACATTGTGGAGGGGAAGGTGCAAATATTGGAACAGGAAAAGAAGATAATTAAAATTCTACTAAAACTAATACTAAATATTATATATGGATTTCAAAAACGAAACTGAACCAATGTCATACCATTAGGACAGCATATAACATATGCTAATATGTAAAAAATTATAAGGTTTAGACATGCTTCTAAAAAGCATGCATATACGCTTTGACACACGTGCTACTAAGTTAAGGCCCAACCATTATGCCGGCCTATCAAGATCAATATATATAATATTTTGTATTAGTTTTAGTAGAATTTTAATTATATTCTTTTCCTGTTCCAATATTTGCGCCTTCCCCTCCCACAATGTTTGTAATATTGTAATAAATAATAAATATTGTAGTTCGCATATTATTGTGCACTCCTATATTAGTATATATTGCCGTTTATGTAGTTTAATAATTAGTTATGTATTTTATTTATTTATTTAAATGTTATTGCACTATGTACAAGGCGGATCTAATGC
Source organism: Tinea semifulvella (assembly GCA_910589645.1). Taxonomy (NCBI): domain Eukaryota; kingdom Metazoa; phylum Arthropoda; class Insecta; order Lepidoptera; family Tineidae; genus Tinea; species Tinea semifulvella. The sequence continues at coordinate 4,899,996 of OU342620.1, forward strand.
CGCTAGACATTCTTACTCGGTCAACCTTATGGACATTACAACGGATGATTAAAAATATAACATTATACGAAAAATTGTCTTTTAAATATGACTCTGTTTGGTGCTTGTCGAATATTTAAGGTAGGTTATTCCATAGTGACATTTATTTATTTAAATGTTATTGCACTATGTACAAGGCGGATCTAATGCCGCTAGACATTCTTACTCGGTCAACCTTATGGACATTACAACGGATGATTAAAAATATAACATTATACGAAAAATTGTCTTTTAAATATGACTCTGTTTGGTGCTTGTCGAATATTTAAGGTAGGTTATTCCATAGTGACACAGCTACCACTGAAAAAGAATTGAAAACAGAGTTAGGCGGTGCAAAGGAATAGCCAATAAAGAGTTATGTGCAATATGTTACAATTCCAGACACTGAAGTTTGGTCAAATCAGTCTTAGAATTTGATTTGTGTACACATCCTTATGGCATTACGGTCTTGTTATACTACTAAATAATCTTTTTAAATAAACTTTTTTTGTTGCAATTTTACCGAATTTCATGAATGGTGGAACGTCACAATCCCGCCAACCTAGTCGGTTAGTTTTGCCGCCCACGGAATCGTGAAGTTCGACAAACGTAGTGCGTCGAAACCCGTTTCCAGTACATGACCTTCCGCAACCTGACTAACCGAGCTTTCTACTGTAAAAACAACCAAATTCCCCCAATGAAACTAAAAACTTGCTCCAATAAACATGAAATTGTTATCAAATGGTTATCCGAATGAAATACGCTACCAAAAGCGACAGTGATGGGTTACCTAACAAATATATAGTGTACAGTGCAGCTGGGGCCCATGACGCAAGACGAAAATTCCTGGTTTGGACTCCAATGTGCAATTCTCGTACAATTGGAAATCATCATTACAGCATCTAGAACACAGCGTCCTAGACCTCCAATGTTGGAACTTTCAGAACATATTATATCTAGAGAATTTAGCCTACACTCGCCACGCTGCCTGGCCAGACGGGTTGGCGAATCTGATGTAAATTTTTAATGACATTTATTAAGGATTTCATAAGTTAGTATTAGTGAAACCGGGACCGACGCGGACGGCTTAACGAGACACGGGAACGGTGGTGTTGTAAATCTATGGTAAATGTACGTAAGAAAAGTGTATTTTTTATTGGTAAATGTCTGGTCCCGGTTCCACTAATACCAACTTGTGGAATCGTTAATGAATTGTCATTGAAAATTGACATCATATTCTCGCCAACCCGTCTGGCCAGCGTGGCGAGTGTAGGCCAAATTCTCTAGATATATGTTTTGGAAGGCCCATCTCCAACAGTGGAGTGCTAGGACGTTATGTTCTAGGGGCTGTAATAATAATAAGGCGAGTTTAATGCCGTTTAGGCATTTTCTAACAACTGACTCTTGGGAAAGTAAGAAATCATCGGCAGGGTGCAAATAAATATAATAGAAGATATCTTAGTACATATAAACCAACTACATATACTACACACTTTAAATATATAACTTATTATATACTACATTCACGAATATAATATGCCAAAATATCTATATTATGATCTTGATGATTTATTTAGAAATAATGTAGTTACTAGATTTTTAAAAACATTGGCAGTTGGTGCTTGTCTAATAGCCAGCGGTAGCGTGTTCCACTGGCGGGTCGCCGACACAGTACAGGAATCTGAATAGGGATTTTAAGTTGGTTATTGAAAGTAAAACGAAGGGTAAGGCTGTGTGTCGCACAAGAGCTCGAAGAGAAATTTAAGATATATAGGAGTTTTGGGATTGTTTAGGATACCATTCTATACGATTGGTACTGCAGCTAATTGAGAGAGCACGATAAATACGAACTTTTCAGATAAAATACAATGGAAAACCATAATAATAATAATAATAATATACGTTTAACCAAAGCAACTAGGCTCCCTTGTTAGTTACAAAATCCTTACAACTAATGTTAATATAAAAATGAAAATAAAAATAATATATATACAATATGACCGTGCCGTAACCACTCCGCCCCCCACCAGTCTGACAGGATGGACGTCACTCCCGCCAGATTATGCACTACATCTGTATTTAGCTGTAAAGTTTATGCAAATATAAATATGTGGGTAACGTGGTGAGTATTGCATAATCTAATGTATCTTATTATTGTTAACTGATAAATAAACCATAAAGTAAATTACAATTAACATTCGTAGTAAAGAGAAATTTCCATGCGGCTGGCATGCTTTTTGAGTTGGAACAAACTATGAACTAACCCACAATCGTACGTATTGCTTTGCGTTTAGTTATTTGCTTATTATATCCTTTCTAATCTACATCTGTTGACCAACACAACACTATTAAAAGTCTGTTTCTCTAATTATTGGTCTACGCCTCTTTTAGTGTTGCCCAATTTTGGTCTTGGTCTTGTTTTTGCTTTTTTGCAAGACCCCTATTTGTTAGCAAGACCAAGACTAACCCTTGCGAGACTCTTGCACAATTTTTTTTTCTAATTTTGCTAAAAAATATGCATACTTTTTTGAGCTTACTATTTTTTTTTCTATGGAAATTTTTGTATCTGTCTTAAGAGTCTAGCAGCCCTATTTTGTTACTTAAGCTTCCACAGCACATTACAGAGCATAAAGGTTAGTATATAATTGAGTTTATACATTGGCCAAATTAGGAACATACTTTATAACTGATACTTAGGTGTCAAAGAAAAGGAGAAAAAACAGAAGATAATAACACAAATAAAATTAGAGATATTCAATATTGAATTAAATGAAATTAAAAATTAAATAAACTAAAGACCAAATTAATAATTAAATTACTTAAATAATTCTTAATACATATATCACGCTATTAAAGTTCATATTTGCACGGACGCCGTCGAGGTCGAGCGCTTATAGGGTTGAGAATTGAATAATATTTTGTAATTATGACGTAAATAACGAAATCCACTAAGTAACTGAATATGGGTGGGGCCCTAATTGTGGCGCTATCGACTTAGGTATCGGTTAGAAAATTGTCAGTTTCATTTGAATAAATCTAGTCGAAATGCATGCCAAAACTGTAAGAATCGGGCTCTAGAGGTAAAAATATCGAACGCCTAAGTGAATGACTAAATATATAAATACCTCCAAAACTACCCACTGTTTCGATGTGACCCTGACAGTTTTATTTTGCTCTGATAAAGTTTTGGAGTTTTGTTATAAAACCTTTGCAAACATTTTTGGATACACGTTGGTCAACAAGAAGAAGATAAATTTCTAAGCATTCCATGGATTCACTGTGCGGGTGCCGGGTCCATCGTGTGTGGGTAGGGGATGAGAAGAATGGTGTCTCGGGCTTGCGACCGACAATAGGCTGGTTAAAGAAAAGGACGCCTTCTTTTTTTTTATTGCGCGATAATACGCTCACCATCCACCATTCTACTTCTATCCCTACCCAACCAAATACTGTATGATTCCCTTAATGTCATATTGGAAGCTCGTATTTATATATATATAACTATTCTAAATTTTAAGACAATCATACCAGTCAATCAGCTTGCGGACAGACACTAAATTCAATTCAATTTGTTTATTTTCTGTAATTAGGCATAGGACAAAAAAAATATTTTGCACTTTTACATCTCAAATTTACAATAAGTATAATATAATATTAGGCTACATAATTTCACAGCCATGAAACTACACAACCTTACTTAAATGTAGAGCAATGCGTTAGAATACAAACATAAAATAACATTTAAAGAAAGACCTAGAGAGCAGCTATTCTGATGCAAGACCAAGACTTGGCCAGTGTTGGTCTTGCTTTGGGCTACACTAGTCTCTTTTGTGATGACTAGGTTGCCGGGTGCAATACTAGAACGTGTCGTAACAGCACACATTTATTTAGGCCGCGGTGTTCATGTAAAGTAAAGTATCATCACGACTGTATCCCTTCCGGGGAGTCAGGAACCATTCACTCTTAGCCAACTTTACTATAGGCCCATCATGACAAGTGGCAAGCTCTTCGATGTCTAGCGTAGGTACCAAACTAGAGCAATATCACAAATAAAACATCAGCTTCTGAATCCACGGACTTAACCGCTAGATCACGGAGGTGTTGATGTAGCTCGTTTGAGGCGTTTTTAATGTAGGATTAGCAGCGTGCTTGAATACATATATTTGTTATTGTAACAATTTTTTTTAGGATCATTTTGAGGAGCATGGTGTAGGTATTTCGTTACACGCATAGAATAGTAACCTATGTACTTACTTGTTCCTAGACAAGTATCAAATCCAATACCTGGTAAAAAAGGTAAAATTATAATTGATTTTAACTACTATATATATTTTATTTAAAACTTTATTGCACATTATACAAGAGGCGGATTTAATGCCGCTAGACATTATCTGATAGCCAACCTTAGGGATAATGTAGAACATTTTAAATTAAGGTAGTGCCAATTTTTAATACCAACTCATGGTAAATATTATAATAATAAATAAGTCTATATATATATATATATATATATATAAATACAATAATATTAAAAAATACATACTAATAACTATGATATATTAAATACTAATAATACAGATACTACACATGGATACGATTACTTATGAACCATTTTAAATAATGCGATGACACCATTTTAAAAAATCATTTTTCGGTATATTTTATAGATTATTATGATCTTCAGAACAATGCTATCTTTGCACGAGTCATTGACCTCTGTAATTTATTTCTCTGACCATACTGAATATGGCTGAAAATGTATAAACGAACAGTTTGAATCACGTTTATTTTTATCTAAGGAATATATTTTTTTTATAAATATTTAATTTGTTTTGTCTTCAACTGTTTGGTTCGAAACAAAACTTGTTGATCACAATTAATTCAATGCAAGAGCTATGTCTGATGACCGCCTCCGTGGTCTAGTGGTAACAAACGTTGCCGTGAACTCGAGAGGTCGTGGGTTCGATTCCCCACCGGGGGCAAGTTGTACATTGTATAATTTATCTCGGTCTATATTTACAAAAAAAAAAGTATAATATGTAGTTTATCAACCATCTAGTTTCCGTAACACAAGCTTACCACGGAAACTAGATGGCGCTGTGTGACCTGTCTGGAAATATTTATTTATTATATTACTCTACCATTATGCCGGCCTGAAGCTTTTTCACATCTTGCTTGAACTTTGTTTTTTTTTTTAATTGTTTAATACAAAAGGCGTATGTTATGCCGCTTGGCATTTTCTTACCATCAACCTTCGGGACAAGAAATACAAGTTTAGGCACACCAAAATGCATCAAATTCTGCAACATCTGTAATTTGATGATAACCTTGATCAACTCATAAAGAAGAAATAATATATTACGACAGACGTGGCTGTATGGGCTAGATCCCTTTGCCTTTCCCAACACCATATTCATTATCCTTCGGGAGAAGAGAAACGAAAAAGTACTAAAAAAATGCTCGAAGTTAAAAAAGTTTTTGCTTGTCTGACTGTACTAAGTTTTGTACAGTCTGACTCACATTATTTGTGTAACAGAAGTACTCGATATTTCTCAATTTCTTCTCATCGTTTAGGATAGTACATTGACTTATATTAAAAGAGATCGGTCTTTAATACAATCCGCATCTACAGAAGACAGCACTCACGGCGACAAGGCTGATCACCTTGAAATGGAAAAACTACTCTCACACGAAACACACTACCATATTAGACATTGTCATAGGAGAGCAAAATCTCATGGCATCTATTATTGTAACAGAGAATACAGAATCTCAAAAAGATTTGTCTTTAACAAAATATACATCGAGGAACCCAACGACCACTCCAGGCCCGGAGGACCCAGAATGTACGAGGGGCGTTCAAAATATTCTCGGTATTGATACGTTACAACCTCTTTTATATATATATTTGTTACTGGCCGCTAAGATTCATCCATTGACATTAAAAAAAAGTAAAATTGGAACCGAGATGTTCTTTTGTTTTTCTGCAATTGCCGAACAAACATGAACACCATGAGCGAATTAACAATTTTAACGAAATTAGAGCACCGATCCGTCATAAAATTCTTGACAAAACAGGGTAAAAATCAAAAAACCATAAAAGAGGAAATGGATTGTGTTTACCGTGAGTCTGCTCCTTCTTTATCTACTATTCAAAAATGGTCAAGCGAATTTAAGCGTGGAAGGGAGAGTATTGAAGATGACCCTAGACCTGGCCGGCCTGTAGTGGCTACCTCACAAGAAAATATTGATAAAGTGGAAAAACTTATATTGGAAGACGGCCGAGTGAAGGTAAAATCTATAGCTCAAGTAACCAATCTCTCTATTGGTACCGTACATGACATTATACATGACCATCTTAATATGTCAAAAGTAAGTGCAAGATGGGTTCCGCGAATGCTGACGCTTCTTCAAAAGGATATGCGTGTGGCTTGCTGTTCAGATTTTATCGACCTGTGTGGTGAAAATCCCGATGAGGTGCTGCAAAAAATAGTTACTGGAGATGAAACCTGGGTTCATCATTATGACCCAGAGAGCAAACAGGAGTCCATGCAGTGGCACATTAAGGGTTCAGCTCATCCCAAGAAGTTCAAGGTAATCCCGTCAGCTGGCAAGGTCATGGCCACAATATTTTGGGATTGTGAAGGAGTTTTGCTTATCGATTATAAAGAAAAAGGTGTAAATATCACAGGGCAGTACTACGCTAACGTTATACGTCAATTAAGAGATGCGATCAAAGAAAAGAGGCGAGGAAAGTTAACCAAAGGTGTTCTGCTTCTGCATGACAACGCCCCTGTCCATACTGCTCATATTGCCAAGGCAGCTATTGTTGAATGTGGGTTTGAAACTGTTACTCATCCACCCTATAGTCCGGACTTAGCCCCAAGCGACTTCTTTTTGTTTCCCAATCTTAAAAAGGATCTGCGTGGAAATAAATTTTCTGACGATGAAGCGTTGAAGACGGCCGTGGAGGAGCATTTTTACACCAAAGATAAAAAATATTTTTATGAGGGATTAAAAAAAATAATTGATCGATCTTATAAGTGTATGAACATAGGGGGGGAGTATATTGAAAAATAAAAATATCAAACTTTTCGTACTTGTTTGTTTTTATCCACATACCGAGAATATTTTGAACGCCCCTCGTATATACTTATAAGTATATGACACGCGGGCCGGTGTCAACTGTGGACTGAGTATTGACTGCCACCTAGTCAACTGAGTCAAGCTACAGTGGATAAACGGCGATAGTGGTTCACTGGGGAATGATGCGGCTGATAAACTGGCCAGAGTTATCTACAACACCCAACATACCCAACACCAATTATCCCCTACCGTTCAAGTTTTGCGAAGGCAAAGAACTGGCAGACTGCACGAGAATTGAGGGAGGCCTAATTCTAGCACAGCATCTTTTTAGAACTCATTCTTCCTTTAACTCTACTTTTGATATCTCCTCTCATCACACCGCATTTAAGTCCAAGTCGTTTGCAGTTGTGGCTGCAAGCCTTTGAATTTTGGAAAATCCTATCCTTAATCCTATCCTATCGGCAGAGGTTAAAAATGCTTCAAGTAGGTTAAAATTGCCCAAAACCAGCCTCCAACTTTGTTGGAGCGTGCCTTAACAAGATATAATGCAACAATCATATCTATTAATTGTGTATTTTATAAATTTAATTTCTACATCTGATTTACCCCAGCATTGAAATAGAATTTAATTAAATAGTCAATTGGTTAAGATTTATGTATGAAGTCGTTACAAAACATTAGGTTCTTTATTATGATCAGGTACTTAAATAATACATAAATACTGGATTTCAAATTGGCGGAATCAAAACTATGTAATTATTCAGGTAAAAAAAAAATTGTCAATTGATTGTCGTTATGCTAGGGTTAAATAAATAAAATTAATTACAGATCATGAAATTAAAATATATTTACTATGAAATAAATAAGAAATCATTATGACACGAGAACATTTTTTGGGCCCATTCCTCTGAGAAAAATGGGCATTCTCACTTCATAGGTTTAGAAACACTTTCGGGTTCATAATTTTCATTAAATTATCATTGGTTGTTGCTTATTGTTATCGTACATCGGTTATGTTATACTTGGTACCTAGTTAAATTTGTTTTTGTTTTTTTTTAACACCATACATTCCTACCGGAATTCGGTTAAGTCATACTCGTAATTTACAATTATGCATTTTTTTTTTTACACATTTATCATTATAAATAGGTACATTCAACAATGTATGTTTATGATGTATACAGTATTAAGTTATGTATTTATTCGTATGTAATTTTATTAATAAATGTTTTACATAAATAATGAGTAATAATATTATATTTTAATAATTTTTTTTTAATTGATATATTTTCACCTACTTCTCATGTTTCTATTACCCCGACTATCTGTCAGGCAGAGATTGTCAAGCTACATTATGTCACGCCTTTGTATATTTTGTGCAATAAAGTTTCAAATAAATTAACAGAGCCAAGGTCACTGGAATCTGCTAAGCTGCTGGTCTTCTGCTAACAGCTTACTCTTTGGACCACTTTGCTGCTTAGTCTTCCACTAGCAAGAGTAGAATTATTCAAAATAATTTAATTATTGACGTGACACAAATGCCTGTAATAGGTTTACGTTAATAAAGATATTTTGACTTTGAAAAGCTTCGCACAATGGTAGGAGTGATGACGATACACTGTACCTTAAACAAACTAAACATTTGACCGCCTCCGTGGTCTAGTGGTAACAAACGTTATCGTGAACTCGGGAGGTCGTGGGTTCGATTCCCACCGGGGGCAAGTTGTACATTGTATAATTTATCTCGGTCTGGGTGTTTATATGTCTAATATGTATATATTTGCAAAAAAAAAGTATAATATGTAGTTTATCAACCATCTAGTTTCCGTAACACAAGCCTTGTAGCTTACCACGGAAATTAGATGGCGCTGTGTGACCTGTCTGGAAATATTTACTTATTTATTTATTATAGAATCGACTGCATTATGTACAACACCGCACCGGCATTTCGTTAACAAAAACTCAAAGCTTTCATTAGTACAGTCAATTCTAACTGGTAGAACAAACAGAACAGTGGTTCGGTCTAGTTACTTGTGACTAGTGACGTCACTCCATCGTCCAGCGCACGTGGAGGCCCTGCGTATCGAAAGTGAGACGAAGGATCAGGTCAACGACCCCGGCGGACGCGCACCGAACCGATCCTGCCTCTATTGTTTCTTCACGCATAGACAAGCAGATCACAACTCTTTACATAATACATACGTAGGATATTGTTATTCAAACGCAGCTAAGTATCTCTATATATCTCAATAACCTATGTGTGATGTGATGATTATAATATTAGAGTGACAAAACTGTAACCAATAACCACGATCTTAATTCCTTAAGAGGTGGTCATAAACCACGTTTTCACAGAAGTTGATTCACGTTTTGTGAACTTTACTGTAAGCCCATCAACACTAGTTGCAAGCTCGTCGATGTCTCTATCGCATCCCGACTTGAGAAATTATACAAATAATAAAAAAGAGTCATCATCATCACAGCCCCTGGAAAAACTCCCATATCTCCACTGTTGGTGATGGAGAATTTGGCCCCTCATTTGCTGGCCAGACCGGTTAGCGAGGATCTGATGTCCCGTGTGACTTTGTATTGTTTTAAGTTTGACTAATAAGACTAAATAATATGTTATTGTATTGATAGAAACAATCAACTTTTCCTAAGAAACTATATGTCGGAAATGAAAAAAAAAAGGCTTATTCTTCTTTCTTTAAAAAGTTCATACAAAGTCACCCAGTATGGGCGCTGGTGTTGTAAATCTATGACTAACGTTCTTAAGAAAGGTGTATTTCTAATTGGTGGCAAGTGTTCGAGCCACCACCGCTACACCAATTATTGTGTCCCGACCAGGAATCAAACCCAGTACCTGTCGATGTATAATCGTTTCAGAGAAAGTCTCTACTTGTTCGGTGCCGAATGGCATCCAATTTCTCGTGATTATCATTTTTTTTTTTTTCATATTCGACCGAATGTCATTTCTTGTAATTTACCTACACAGCGGATGCGACCAGGTGAAGCGAGTATCCGTCCAACCAGTGTCACCCTTACTATTCTTTTAATTATAAATGACATATACAGTTAGTATAACTATATCTTATGTCAATGTAAAAGCTTTGGGAAATTGTAAAGTTGGGTTTAGACGAGCGTATTTCACATTTTATCTGTTTTTTATCAAATCCTTTCTCTATAAACAGATGCAGAGCATTCTTTCGTACATTAAGCTATAAGTACTACGTATAGAGAGTATAGTACTACAAGTATAGGTCGCTCAGCGTAGACAGAAGTCAGAAACGTAGACATCCGCCAGAGAACCAAAGTTACCGACATAGCTTTTAAAATAGCAATGGGCTGGACGCATCTGTTGCAGAACTGATAAACAATGGAGTAGGCGAAGAGGAGACCACGTACTAGAAGACGAAGAGTGGGACGACACACAGCCAGATAGACAGATGTTCGAGGACTGCTGATGCTATGGGGGGGAATGCTGGTGGGGGATGGATAAGGGTGGCAGAAGTTCGTGTAAAGTGGCTCCCCTTGGGGGAGGCTTATATCCAGCAGTAAAGAGACACAGGCTGATGATGACAGAGATGCTAATCCAAACAAAACTGTGTCGCATCTAATTTAGCCCAAAGCATGACCTAGTTTTAGCCAGTCTTGGTCTTACATCAGAACAGCTATTCTCTGTCTTGTTCTTGCACTCTTAATCCTGGTATTGGCCTCGCGCAAGTGTCTTGCAAGACTCGTGCTTTGACTGAATATATATTTTTGTTTCTAATGGGGTGTGTCAGGCAAAGCTTTTTGTAGATGTCGCTAGCGGCAATGGTACCTCATTTTACACTTATATCGCATAGTTTTAAAATTGTTTTATATGTTTATAACAGAAAAAATAATTTTAAATTAACGTAGGTAACCTTAAAATACGAGTTAAGAAAGCGCACACCGTCTTTAAAAAGAATAAAGGTTTTATTAATAGAACGGAATTTTTAAAATTACCAAAATCTTTGATTTCGCTTAGATTCCAGAAAATAATTAATTTCGTAATAATAATACAAGTTTTCTATGCAACTAATATTAGGTACTATCTATCATGCGCCATCTATCGTGATAAAAAGTTAGTGATACACTCCATTGTAGTAAGAAAACATTCTAAGAACTTGTCTGTCCGCAAATTAATATCTTTAGAACTACTGGTCTAGTCATAAGTTGACACAGCCACGAATATTAATTATTGTTAATGTTATTTAGAATATAAAAAAAATGAATTTTTATAAGATGATACGGCCCTTTTACAGCCACGAATATATGTTTTATTGACATATTATTATTATTTACATTGTAAGGTGACACGGCCCGTTTACAGCCACTAACTATTATTAAGATTTGACATTTATTATTATTGTATTAAGATTAAAATTTTTGTGTGATATTTTTAGTTCTTTTAGATTTAGGTGGGTAATTTTATTTATTGAGTTAAAACTGTTGCACAGCTTGGCGGATAGGTACTTGTACTGTTTCTGCGTTCATGTACAATCAATATATTATATTAATATTCGACATCGATGAGCTTGTTTTGGTTTAGTTGGCAGTTGCTCGCTGCTTAAAAAACGTTTCTGGATTCTGGTTGTGAATAAACATAACCATAATAAAAGCTCAAACACAAGATGATAATAAATAGGGGCCTATTTCCTTTAAAAAATTGGCACGTGGACATTTAACAAAACAATTTTGACAAAAAGCTCGAAACCCCGAAAAGTGGTTTACACTTCAGAATGTTTTGTCATTTAGGGTCACAATTTAAATTATTTTTAAACGTTATTCTACCTTATTGCAATGTAATAAGAATCATTAATGTTTACTTAGCTGTGTGGTACTTTGTACAGTAAAGCCTACTATTCAATCTAACCACTTGCGCTTTATGACAATAGCCGTAAAGATATTTTTTCTATTATTGGCTTATTGTACCATCAAGGTCAAGGCGCTTACTTTGCCTTCGAGTCATGCTGCTTCATATTGTCGCATGTGAAGCTTTCATACAGCTGTGATATTGCTAGCCATTAAAACATTTTTGCAATTCAAGTATAAAAAAAAATTGCCCAAAACCAGGCTCAAACTTTTTTGCAGCGTGCGTCAACTAAATATAATTCAATAATTATTTTCTGTGTTTTTTTTAAACTTAAGATAAACATTTGTTTTACCCCAACATTAAAATATATTTTAATTAAATAGTCAATTGGTTAAGATTTATGTATTGAGTAAGACCGCTACGATTAGGTACTTTATTATAGAATGGTTTATTATAGAATCCTGCATGCGCTGCTCTCAGGGCGCCTCGACTGTCCAGAGCTGCTAGCTAAGATTCAATTCTGTGTGCCCCCTCGACGTTCTAGACACACATCGTTATTTGCTGTGCCTTTCGCGAAAACGAACTATGCATATCACTCTGTACTGTATAGAGCCGCGCGTACATATGTTAGCAATTACAATCAATTTTACATCTCAAATTCTTAAATATGTATTTTTAACTTTTGAATTTTTACTTTTATTTTGTATCACTTATCACAGTTTTTAATATTATATGTGGAATCCTGTTAGTGGCCTAAAATTGTTAATTTGTAAGTACTTAATTTATTAAAGTTGAAACGCTGTTGGATTCTCAATAAATAAATAAATAAATGCTTTTCTGCCTCTGATCACTCGCGGCAATATCGCCGAAACACGTCCGCTCGGCGTAAATATGGGGTTCTCAGCGCGGGAAAGTCGCAAAAAAGAATCTGCAACTTCTGCCCCATATATGAAGTACAATTTATCGTTTCCGTAATTATTCACATTATTAAACATAGTTACACACTTTTGACTAACAATATCCACAGTAAAGTAATTTACAAAACAATAACCGATATGACTGTAGTGACCTCAATAACAGGTTGTGCTACAGGGTTCCTATGAGAGTGCATCAGCTATCATCTAGCTAGGCCCTTTCAGCTGTTCTCAGTAGGAAGCTGCCGCACTAACGCGGGTAAACGATCGCCAATATACGGACTGGTTGACACATTCAATAACAAATTTCACTGTATAGACATCATTGCCTCCACTGCCGGTGCTTTTAGGAAGTCTATTTTGGATATACTAAAACCATAATGAGTTATTGATACCTATCATTGTTGTTGTTTACTTATTTTTTTCTTCTTTACTCATATTTTTCTTTTTTTACTATTTGTTAACTTCACTATCTGACGTTACCTATTTATATAATCTGTGGTTTACGTCGTTGGTAACATACTTAACATTTTGTTTATTTAAATATTATTATATATACATATGAGTGTTACTGTTTGTAAACCTAAATAAATAAAACAAGATGAAACAAATTGCACCTGACACCTGGACATGTCCGCGTAAAAAAGCGCGGGAACGACTTTTGTCGTGGTCTGTTTAAAAAAAAAGATAGATAAAAGTAGATAAATGAACAAAGACAGAAAAAGCTTTTTTTAAATTAAACCGAAATAGCAAAAACTCAATTAAAAAACCTTCCAAAATCTATAATATAGATAAAATATCGTCGCTTATGTTGTCTATCGAGCGTAACTCAATCAACTTCTCAGTGCAGTAAGGTTTAATTGGTCAAATGACGCGTCTTTTCGATTTCCTATCGAATGATATACGTAACTTATAACGGTTAATTTTTAAGTTACGCTGTAAAGTACTTAAGTTTTACTTAAACGGCGATATTCATTAATTAAATATTTTATTTTATTTTTTTATTTATTCATCCTTATATCATAAAATTTTAATACAACATTATTCTGCCAAACTATAAAATAGTTTATCGGCAGCAAATGTCACCGAAATTGCATTTTAAATAAAATAGTACAATATTTCATAAAATAGAGGCAATTTTTTCAGAGCTTTACCATTAAAATTTGTACATGCTAGTTTTTACTGATGACGGTTGGTAAATGTTGTTTTATTTAAATAAAACAATGAATTAATTTAATAATTAAAACATGTAAGATAGGTAATTAAAATACCTATCAATCAAAAATCATTATTTTTGGTTTTACTGGAAAATTTTGTGATTTTACACTAACATATTTCCTATTTATAACGTCAGGTAATATTTTTTTTCGTTCATTCATTACAGCCTCTGGAACACAGCGTCCTAAACCTCCCAGAACATATATCTAGAGAATTTGGCCTACACTCGCCACGCCTGACCAGAGTGGTTGGCGAGGGTCTGGTGACAATTATTTATGACAATGCATTAACGATTCCACAAGTTTGTATTAGTGGAACCGGGACCGACGGCTTAACGTGCTCTCCGAGACACGGGAACGGTGGTGTTATAAATCAATGACAAATGTACATAAGAAAAGTGTATATCTCATTGGTACATGCCGGGGGTTTTTACAAAAAACTTATTTCTACTTCTGTTATCTCGTTGAGTTGAAATATAAGAAGCAAGTGTTCGATAAATTGTGTAAAATACAAAGGTATGAAATAAGTAAGTCTTTGAGGAGGAGCGCTGTTGAAGTGAGCCCGTGTCATGTCATTAGAGGGAGTGAATATTTAACGAGGAGTGGCGGCGAGCTCGCCCCGACCCTCCGCTATCACACTACTAGAGATCTGCTATCGATATTTTCTTTTACTCAACACTGATTAACCCTTAAATGCCAGATTTTTCGTTTTTAAAAGGTTTAGCTCACACAATTTAATATTTTCAAAGACTTTTCAAGTCGTGAGTGTTTTCAAAACGTAGTCTATCAAATTTTTTGGAAATAAAATTGCATTTTGGACATGTTTCCACCTTCATAAACCAAATTCAAAGACAGACAGACAGCGGAGTCATCCAGGCCCGGATGTTCAATAGGCCTGGGTTGGGGATGACATAATCTCCCGTTTTACCCGACAGGATCTCGGCGGCTAACTACCCGCCGGTGATTCAACGCACCTTTGGTGCTGGGCGCTATTCCCACTACAACACCGCCCTTGTGGCTCACGAATCTAGTCTCCTAGATTTGTCTACTTTAGTTCTTCTCCAAGAGCGCCTCCCTAACTAGTGGCCTTCCCTCCGGGGGCCGTGCGATAGTAGGAGCGATATCCTGAAGATGCTTGTAGGATCCGTTGAAATTCAAAGACATCTGATGACAATTAAACAACGATTCCGCATTAGTGTAACCGGGCCAGACGACTTGACGTGCTCTCCGGGACACTAGGACAGGGTAAATCTTTGACAAATGTACGTAAGAAAAGTGTATTTCTCATTATTACATTGAACCTTTTGGATTAAAGGAAAGGGTTCTTACAACTTAAAAAAATATAATTACAAAATTAAGTAAAAAAACGTAAATATTAAATCGTATGTTTTACGTAATGAAAGGGTCATTCGGCACACCCGAAAGTAGCAACGTGGGGTACACTCATATCCTATCGATTTGTTAAGATGTGCGCGGGGTGGGGGTCACCCGCAGATTCCGCGCACTGCAACTGTGCACCTGCTTGTACAGTCACGTAACATTACAATTAATCACCTTAAAGTCTTAAAGTGGATTTAGACGCGGAGGTAACGAGTTTGATTCCTGATCGGGACACATTAATTTATTTATGTTATTACTCGAGTTTCCTACGCTAGAAACAACGACGAGTAAAGTTGCCTAAATGTGAATCCGCTTTTTTAAAGGAAGGAATACAGTCGTGATGATTGATTATCTTTAAGTCCAATTTTACTACTAATAAATATCTATCAATTTCTTTAAGCTCCATATTAAGCGTTTATGATTCTTTTGCACTGAAACTGCACCAGATTAAGCAATTAGCATGAAATACATTGAAACAAGGCTCAGGCGCATTTTTTCATCTTGATTTTTTGATCTTGCACAATGCAACTGTGCACCGTCTTGTACAGTCAGCAAGAATTGCATTAAACCACTTATTTTATTTTTCTCTTGCACGCCTTCACGCAGCTCCGTGTAAGACTGCTTTTCCACGAAATATGCAATGAACAGGAAAGGGGAATGCCAGATATAGTGGGCTGTAGATGCGTCTTTACCATTCGTCGACCGACCATTAGTTAGGTCAACAACAGTGTAGTGTGATTAAAAATCAATATATCTATATTTGATACAAATTTACAGTTGTCGCCTATTATGTTTTTTAGTCATTGATTAGAATTTGCTGTATAACATTATTTTATTTTCTCCCTGGTCCACCCAAATGTGGATAAGCTAGGTTTATTTATAGACATTAAGTTTGTAGTCTTAGCCGTCTTCTGATAGTCTGTCATGCAATGGGGTTGGTGCTGTTCTTAAACGGAAATCCTGACCTAACTTTTGAACCATTGTTTTATAATAATCCTTTGTAGATGTCAGATGACAACTCTCTGTTTTTTTTTTTTCATATTCCTAAATCTCTACGTGTTTTGCGATAATAATATAAAATAAGCCAGTGCCGATTCGTCTGACTGTACCTACAAGAACCTGAGCTGCCCTTCATTGAAAAACAATCCCCGATGACGATTGGTAGTACCAAGGTCGGGTGTGCGTGTCGTCATGAACATTTGTACCGTAGACGTATATCATGAGGATGATATAAATAAATATAAATATTTCCAGACAGGTCACACAGCGCCATCTAATTTCCGTGGTAAGCTACGAGGCTTGTGTTACGGAAACTAGATGGTTGATAAACTACATATTATACTTTTTTTTTTGTAAATACATATTACATACATATTCTAAACTACATATTATACATATAAACACCCAGACCGAGACAAATTATACAATGTACAACTTGCCCCCGGTGGGAATCGAACCCACGAGTCACGACCTCCCGAGTTCACGGCAACGTTTGTTACCACTAGACCACGGAGACGGTCACATGATGATTGTTACCGGGAGACAAAAACCTAATTTTGGTTAATGATGCTTCAGTCCCTTAAACAGTACATTCGCGGGCACTTGTTTTTTGGCCATGTTATAAAATTTTGTTAATTATTAATCCTGCCTCCATGGTCTAGCGGTTAAGTCCGTGAACTTAGACTCGGAGGTATCGGGTTCGAATCCTGGTCGGGACACAAAAAGTAAATACATACATTTAATTTATTTGTGGTATTTCTCGAGTTTGGTACGCTCACGCTGGAGACATCGACGAGCTTGCCACTTGTCATGATTGCCTATAAGTTGGCTAAATGTGAATCTGCTTATTTATAAGCGTGGTTTCTGACCACCCCGAAAGGGAAACGGTCGTGATAATTCTTTACTTTTTATTAATCCTCTTGTTCTATTCGTTTTTGTTGTAAATATGATTTTCGATAGCACTATTATCTATAAGAATAAATTAGTATATAACTTATAATACATTATTGATGACAGATGAGCACTTTGGGTAGCGAAGTGAGTTCAGCTTAGTTGTGTAGAGTCTAACTATTGATATATTTAACATTGTTAGTTTAAATTATTTTATTTCTATTTTATATTTTTTTATAAATGTTTTACCTATAAGTGAAAACTTGTCATTAGCTTAATTGTATTTAATCTTTAATTTTATATATATGTATAGTAGCTGTAAGTTTTCCTAACATAAATAAGCAAATTTAATTTAACATTTTTTTTAAATTTGTTAATTTTATTTTTACTTAATACCCGATTATTACTTATTATGCGCAAATTTGTTCCACCCACAATTACCCAGCGCTATTTTTATCTGCCAGTACCTATACCAGAGATACATAACAACAATTAAATAATTTTATTCATACCTCTCATCTTATAAGTTACAAAATATCCCCCTATTAGTCCCCCTTATCAATTCTTTGCAGTACAATAAAGCTTGCGTGTTGCGTGCAATTTGATGTCGAAGTTTGTCCGATTTTTATATGTCTACTAACTACTAAAAAGGCTATCAGAATTATGACGTCATGACTCCTCTTTAAATCAATATAACTAAACCGATTTTAATATTTGTACGCTTTAAACGCAAAGCACAGTGATAGCCATTTGGTAATTAGTCAAACAAATAAAGAAATTGAATTTGTAATAATGTGTACGACAAAAAAACTGTTCCAGGGAACATCTTTGCCATTTTTTTAAAACCACTCAAGTAGTGTAGACATGAAGTCGAATCTAACAGGCAGACAGATATTTGGCTATGACAAGTCAGATGATGCTTAAATCCATTTTAGAACATATATCTGCCAAATTTCATCCAAATTGGTTCATAATATAGGCGTGAAGGACGTACAAACAGACATTCCCAAAGGTTAACGGGAAGAGAATGTAATGACTTGTGGCATTACGTTCGCCTTAGTATAGATTTCTTCTTCTTAGTCACTACACTCTTGGCAGAGTGGTCGTGGTCGTCACTTGAGTGCCAGTGGCACGCTTAACAAACCGTCGCCTCTCCTATCGAACTGCAGCCTTCCTGGCGCACTCATGTCTGGGGTAACCCATTGCTGCTTTAACCTGGTCAGTCCACGTCATCGGAGATGCACCTACCACGCACCGTCTTGTCATCGAATTTTCCCTAAACGCTTAATAGCCGGGTCTCCACCAGACGATCCAACTTTGGAACGCTGATCCTGCGATCCGCAATCCGGGAGCGTGAGGCATGGATCATGGATCGTGATCGTTTGACGACTTGACTTTTCTTGCGAACACGCTCCAACCGATCCACACTGATCCGCCTACAGCACAGTTGAAGTATCGGTCGCTATGGAGTTTGAAGAACATGCGTTTGAGCGCGCGCTCCGTTACAACCGTCTACACCACGCGCGCAAAGAGACTGAGGCTCCTTTGTGCTTGTAACAAAAACCGACAACGAACGGATCGCGCGCGGCTAGGAGCGAGCGCTCCAATTCGTGTGCTTGGATCGAGCGAGGCACGTCCACACCGAGCGCGCCTTTGGAGCGCTTTCCTGCCTCGCGCGATCGGAGCGCGGTGGATCGCTTGGTGGAGACCCGGCTAATGGCTGCCGCGGTACGTGTCCGAAGAAAGTGTGAATCTGTGATTGTACGATGAGGGAAAGGCGGTGTCTTATTCCCAGTTTCTCCAGGAACCTTGTTGGTTCTGAACTCTGTCCATGATATGCCAACATTCTCCGCCTACACCAATTATAGAGATATAGATTTACATAAAATAAAATAATAATATTAGTGTGGATTACGTGTAAATCTGCGCGAAATTTAATACACTTATTAAATTAAAGCGTGTATTTATACTATATTTTTTTCTAATGCGAAGTTTTTGTTACAGTGGCCCAGTCGGAAGACTCACCTGTAGCAATGAAATTGAAAAAAATGTGGCTAAAAACACCGGTTGGTGAGGAACAAGCCGCACAAGCAGTTTTAGACCCAGCGATAGGTGAGTTTATTTATCAATTTTCACAAACTTTTAATTGATTATTTTGACCAGTCACTATTATGTCGATCGTAGGAATCGTTTGGTTTGTTGCTCCCGTGTTGTCGTAAATTGACTTATGTGTGAAGACCCAGTCATTAGTCGCTACAATTTTTTAATGTTAAAACTCTTGAATAGTTCTATATATATTCGACTGTCACAAAAATGCTAGCTGTTTGGTCCAAGACGTATTTTTATGCAGTTAATCAATAGGATTGTAATAGAGATACAAACATATATTTTTTGGTAAGCCGACGCTCCCGACGACTTAATATGTAGTTTTACGAGTATTACGTATAACAGACGGACAAAGTTCGGACTTGAGTATAAAGGTCCGTACAAATCCGAAAAGATAATACCCTAACTGCGTTAAGCTATCGCATCGAAAACAACTATAAATTGTCCGGTTCATACATGAGTCAATCATCGCTTTATTCGAGCTTGCCAGTGCACCTCATGGCCGGTACCTAATAATTAAATACTACAGCACTGAATGCCCGGTGTATATGTCGGTCAAGAGCGGCGGGCGTCTCGTGTGAGTCGGGCTTGCAGTGCACCTCGTGGTCGGTAATTAGATTGGGCCCGGGCTGTCACCTATGCGGCACAGTCGCTCGCCGGCTATCGATTAGGCGAGGGGGAGAGGCCGCCCGCGAACCGGATCTCGTCACGCGGCCATTGTATACCCGCGACGCTTAAACGCATTCGTTTCTCCCGATGCGAAAACGACGCATTCCTTCCGTCCCGCCCCGGCCGCGTTGCCCGGCCCGTCGAAATTGCTCTAGGCGAAAAGCACACTCAACGTACAAATCAACTCTGCTGCTATAACAGAATAATTTTAAACCGGGTTTAGAAATTACATTTATTCTCAATTAACAAGACTAACATTTTTTTATACAGGGCACGACATTATATGCTTTTTTACACTTCGCTTTAGTGTATAGAATGGCTGTGGAGATCATTCCACATATTTCTCGTATCTTCAAATTTATATGTACGCGTAGGGATAGTGGCTATGGTATGGAGGTTGATATATTGGCCTGTGCATGGAGAAGAAGGGATAAGGTTTATCACATCGTGGCTGTCAAGTGTTAGAGGCAGCTGGATGTCTAATTGCAAGTAAAATTAATTTCCCAACCCTCGGTATACTAAACAAAAATAATGTTTTCTGCAAATAAACTAAGTTAGTTTTAGAAGTAATTAAATAGCAATAACGATTTGGTCGTTCCAAGAGGAATGATTGGTGTTGATCATTGAGAACGATCTCGGCAGTGTAGTGAACTTGATGACCAACATCTCAAAACACTACGTTCCTCTTTTACACACGATGCACTTTAATACCTATCTTATGGACTTAGAGACAGTGACAAGTTCATAACATGTACTTAACAGACATACCACAGGGCTCATGAGTGTCGGCCGCATTCCTTATGTTCTCAACGGCATCATCTGTGCTCTTGTCCTTGGAGTAACTCTCTGAGATGCACGGAGCGATGGCAAGAAAACCGACGGAATGACTGGTAGGCCGTGGAAACTTGGCAGTTCTCTGGTGTATACACATTAGCTCCATCTCACATCCAGGTGAGAACTTCAAGCTGCGTAAACGAAGTACAGGTTACAAGTTTGCGCCGTTTGGACTCGAGACGATAGGACCATGGCGGACCCTCAACCAAGCGCCTGGTCAAGAAGTTGTCAATTATTTCTGCCAACGTATTAGCCTCGATATGCAAAGGGAAAACTTTAGAAGTCCCAAGGAGTTCTCTAAAGGATATTTTTTATTTGGTTTAGTTTATATATAGTTTTTTTTTACGGTATATGACAGCGCAAAAAATATACTGCAACTTAAGCCCCATATTAGAGTCAAATTTATCGTTTTACACAAATATTTACATTGTAGCACATTATTAAACTAAATAACACCACTTATGATGTCAAATGCCAGTTTTTACTTTCAAGGAGAACTGATATTGTAAGCTTGCCATGGTGATATTTATATATATAACACTGCTAGAAATAAGACTTACTAAAGCAAGCTAGCATAGCTTTTTCTATAAAAAGATGCAATGAGGAGCCTTATATCCAGCAGTGGAGAGACACTGGATAATGATAAAATGTAAGATGATAAGAACTTCACTTGGGTTAGTCGTCATCTGGACCCACCGACCAAGACCAAAAAATAATATTTTATTTAAGTTTTCAACTGGACCCACTTGGGCGTGTGGGTCCAGTAGACTAAGTAAGCGACGTCAGATGGCGACTAATTCCTTTACTTCGCGGTTTCAGGTAAAATTCAATTTCAAGATTATTTAAAGCTTTTGCATCCCTCTCGCTTGCACAATCCAATATTTTCAAAGAGTTTTCAAGACTGAGTGTATTTTTGAGAAATATAGTCTATCAAAATTCTAGGAAAAAAAATCTGGCATTTTGGACATACATATTTCACTTTCATATATATAAAATTTTAGACGAATAAAAATAGCAAAAACATTTATATTTCGAATAATATTTAGTTTTTGTATACTTATTGAAAATTTTATAATACCTACTGATATTTTTTATAGGCCTTAAAGGCTACTTACTGCCTCCGTGGTCTAGCGGTCAAGTCCGTGGATTTAGACTCGGAGGTACCGGGGTTAGGTTAGGTTAGGTTCTTGGTCGGGTCACAAAAATATTTATTAATGTAAATAAATACATTTAATTAATATTTAATTTATTTGTGATATTTCTTGAGTTTGGTACGTAGGAGACATCGACGAGCTTGCCACTTGTCACTAGTAAAGTTGGCTAAATGTGAATCAGCTTATTTATAAACTTGGTTTCTGACCACCCCGAAAGGGAAACGGTCGTGACTTTACTTTTACATATAGGCTACTGTGGTTATGTGGTGGTCGCCTATAATAGGTGGAACATCTAACTTCTGATTTAGTGTTAAGTACAAATAAGTGCGTGATGTTAACACTGTTGGCTACCCTATTATAAATAAATAAATTGGCTAGATGTCATTTTTAATGACAATTTATTAACGATTCTACAAGTTGGTGGTTGTAACCGGGACTGACGAGTTAACGTGCTCTCCGAAGCAAGGAAACGTTTGTGTTGTAAATCTATGACAAATGTACGTAAGAAAAGTGTTTTCTCATTTTCGATTCCGGTCGCAACACAAAAATATTTATTAATGTAAATAAATACATTTAATTTATTATTATTTAATTTATTTGTGATGTTTCTCGAGTTTGGTACGCTGGAGACATCGACGAGCTTGCCACTTGTCATGATTGGCCTATAGTAAAGTTGGCTAAATGTGAATCCGCTTATTTATAACCGTGGTTTCTGACCACCCCGAAAGGGAAACGGTCCTGATACTTACATGCCGGGTGGGTTTGAACCGACCTTTGTGGGATTTAAGCAACGCATTGTTATAACCGAGCCACCACCACGCCTTAACCAAGTACCTAGGTAGTAATTGTATTTGAAAATAACCCTAATCAACTAGATATTTCCTTTCACAATAACACCGTTATGTTAAAAAAGGCCACATCGCGGGCCAAATGCAAAATTATAGCAACTTTTGAATTTTTCATGATGAATATCATTACCAAGCCCTAAAGTGGAAGATTTGTATATTTAGAGAAAAAGTCGCATTACCAATCGTATAATAAGTTTGTTTTTATACGAAGCACATTTGTATCTGCATCCGTTTGTTTGAGATGAAATCAACCGTCAGCTGGCTAGTAAAATCGTTTTTTTTTTCTGTGTAAAATATATAAGAAACCCTCTGAAGGTTTAACAATATAACAATTTTAAAGATTATTCATAAGTCAGTGTGTACTTTGAGAAAAGTAGTCTAGGAACTATAATTACAGACATTTTGGTATTTTTTTCACTTTTATGTACCTCATGGGGTGCATCGCTAACTTTTTATCACGATAGATAACTGTCAGTTGCATAGAAAACTGGTATTTTTATTACGAAATTTATTATTTTCTGGATATTATGCTAAAGTGAGCAGCTTTTAAGTGTACAAATCGAGATTTCTAAGCGAAATCAAAGATATGATGATCTCAAAATTGCCTTTCTATTAATAAAACCTTTTTTCTTTTTAAAGACGGAGTGCGCTTTCTTAATTCCTCTTTTAAGGTAGGTAGCGTTAATTTATAATACATTTTTCTGTTTTAAAAATAAAAAAATATAAAAACATTAAAAAAAATATGCGATATAAGTGTAAAACAAGGTACCATTGCCGCTAGCGACATCTACAAATAGCTTTGCCTGATACACCGCATTATAGACAGAGAAAAATAGTAAAAACATTCATAACGTTTTTATTTACTATTATTTCTACTTCTTTGATTATTACTCATGTTTATTTATTTATTCGTGGGAAAATTTACAGCTTTTACAATATTATGTATACAAAAAATATAAGTCATATGTATGTCATCTTAAAGCCTTACAAATTTTCACTGCAAGCTATAATAAAAAAAACAACAAAATTAGTACAATAACAATGATATTTGAAATTACAACACAGGGATTACAACAATGAGATATGAAACTATGTGTTTTCTAATTGGGCTCAAATTAAAAAAAAAAACTTGAAAAATAATTTAAAAAAAAAAAGGTTTTTAATGTCGTTGCACAACACAAATCACATTACAGTAAGAAAAGAAAAAAGACAACAAATAAACTTTTTTTTTTTTTAATTTGTAAAATACAATCGCAGAAATGTCAAAGCATCCAATGTTTAACTTCCAAGTCTGCTTCGTAGTTTATTGCGCCAACCTATGCAGCATCTGAAAACGCTCGCTCAGGTTCTACCTATGTGTGACAATCCCGAAAATCTCGAGATAAGCCAAGTGCAGTCCCGGGATTTTCGGGGTTAGAAAACGACCGGGATCCTGGGATTGTATTCCCTAGTTAATCGTACGAGCGAAAGAGATAAATAACCGTTAATCCCTCTTAAAACTGAATATATATATAATTTTATATATATATTATAATAAAAAATATTAAAATGACACTACTATTTTTAATTGACTGTGACTTTTTACTAATAATATTAAATCTTTATTTTCAAGCATTAAAATGAATATACATATGTATATATTAAAAACTAAAATATATAACATAGTAATATACACTACAATAAGCAATAACTAATGCTAAAGTGTATGTAGTCTGAGCGTAGCAATAGTAGTAGTCAATGTACCTACTATTTTACAACTTGACTTTTCTCATATAGTAATTGCCCAATATTTGCATGCCATTGAGGTGAAACATGTAAAGCGAATTTTCCAGCTATAAGATCTAGCAATGTAAAATGTAACCATGTTTTCTAGCAAATAAATTATTTTGATTTGATACATTACAGCTTGCAGAAATGGTAGCAAGACATTCGACGGTATCATGACGACCGTAAATTAGTGGGCTGGTTAGAAAACAAAGCGGGAATATTTGTCGAATGGCTTTTTTAATTGAAATGATTGGCATCGGAAGGTGGCGTCGCGTCGCAGCGACCTTAGATACTCGTACAGGCATGCGCAACCGCTACGTACAACAAAACCGCGGCGTCTCCTCTTAGGGGTCAATGACGTCCGAATGACTCGAGGCATATGTGTAGCCAATTAATTGATTACTTTAAACACTGCATCCTAGAAATATAAGAAATACACTTTTCTTACATTCATTTGTAATAGTTGTCCCGGTTTCACTAATACCAACTTGTGGAATCGTTACTAAATTGTCATTGAAAATTGACATCAGATCTCGCGACTGGCTAGCATGGCGAGTTTAGGCCAAATTCTCCGGAGAGTGATGTAAATTTTTAATGACAATTTATTAACGATTCCACGTTGGTTGGTTAGGTGAACCAGGACCGACGGCTTAACGTGCCTTTAGGCCAGCAGATTGTGGGATTAAAAAAAAATCAGGAAAAAAATATAAAAATACTTTGTGTTCTAAAGGTCGGTTTAGACCAAAAGAAACGAAGAGCTAGAGCCGCAACAAGAGAAAAAAAAAAAAACTCCTTTAACACAAAAATTATTTATGTTTATTAATTTAAAATTATTAGTTTATTTATCATATTATTATTTATTTATTTTATCATCATTTGTTAAATATGTAAACTGTACATTTACTGTTCCTTCCAATTTAGTAAATGGTACTGTACATCTCTGCGACCCGTGACTCACCTAATAAAAGGTATCATCTGAAAATCAGCGCTTCAGCCTCGACTGTAGCATATGCTGAGCTGACCACCTATTTATCGCCACACCTGTATGTATGTTTCGGTATATAGAATAGGCTTACATTTATACATTTAGAATTATTGCTTTTTTTTTGTGATTATTTTTATTGTTGCGATAACTAAAGTATTTTCTTTCTTACTTTAGATATGAGGTTTCGCTCGATTGGTCTAAACCCACCTTAACGTGTTTTAATTTTTTTAGTTTAATAAATTAAAACGCATTTCAGATTTGGACTAAATACTCCATATACATACGAGGGGCGTTCAAAATATTCTCGGTATTGATACGTTACAACCTCTTTTATATATATATTTGTTACTGGCCGCTAAGATTCATCCATTCACATTAAAAAAAAAGTAAAATTGGAACCGAGATGTTCTTTTGTTTTTCTGAAATTGCCGAACAAACATGAACACCATGAGCGAATTAACAATTTTAACGAAATTAGAGCACCGATCCGTCATAAAATTCTTGACAAAACAGGGTAAAAATCAAAAAACCATAAAAGAGGAAATGGATTGTGTTTACCGTGAGTCTGCTCCTTCTTTATCTACTATTCAAAAATGGTCAAGCGAATTTAAGCGTGGAAGGGAGAGTATTGAAGATGACCCTAGACCTGGCCGGCCTGTAGTGGCTACCTCACAAGAAAATATTGATAAAGTGGAAAAACTTATATTGGAAGACGGCCGAGTGAAGGTAAAATCTATAGCTCAAGTAACCAATCTCTCTATTGGTACCGTACATGACATTATACATGACCATCTTAATATGTCAAAAGTAAGTGCAAGATGGGTTCCGCGAATGCTGACGCTTCTTCAAAAGGATATGCGTGTGGCTTGCTGTTCAGATTTTATCGACCTGTGTGGTGAAAATCCCGATGAGGTGCTGCAAAAAATAGTTACTGGAGATGAAACCTGGGTTCATCATTATGACCCAGAGAGCAAACAGGAGTCCATGCAGTGGCACATTAAGGGTTCAGCTCATCCCAAGAAGTTCAAGGTAATCCCGTCAGCTGGCAAGGTCATGGCCACAATATTTTGGGATTGTGAAGGAGTTTTGCTTATCGATTATAAAGAAAAAGGTGTAAATATCACAGGGCAGTACTACGCTAACGTTATACGTCAATTAAGAGATGCGATCAAAGAAAAGAGGCGAGGAAAGTTAACCAAAGGTGTTCTGCTTCTGCATGACAACGCCCCTGTCCATACTGCTCATATTGCCAAGGCAGCTATTGTTGAATGTGGGTTTGAAACTGTTACTCATCCACCCTATAGTCCGGACTTAGCCCCAAGCGACTTCTTTTTGTTTCCCAATCTTAAAAAGGATCTGCGTGGAAATAAATTTTCTGACGATGAAGCGTTGAAGACGGCCGTGGAGGAGCATTTTTACACCAAAGATAAAAAATATTTTTATGAGGGATTAAAAAAAATAATTGATCGATCTTATAAGTGTATGAACATAGGGGGGGAGTATATTGAAAAATAAAAATATCAAACTTTTCGTACTTGTTTGTTTTTATCCACATACCGAGAATATTTTGAACGCCCCTCGTATATATAAAATCTTATGTGTTTCTCATGAATCACTACGCCAGTCTTCTTATGATAATTTATGGATTAATGTAAATAAAAATGCAAAAACTAAAATATTTACTTTGTCTTCTAAAGTCTCGATCCATTGTTAATATATTACAAAATCGAGAATTCAATAATCATTTTAAAACCGCTTTTTGTGCTGGAAAAAAACACGAGAGATTGACTTATATGTTATAGCTGGGTCAAATACAATATAATTACATTATCATAATAAATATCAATAATATATTTATTCCAAGTAGATACAATAATATTAAAATAAAATATATTATAAAACTAAACTAAAAATACCTATGAAATTAAAACTATTCTACAAAATAAACTTAACTAAGGGCTTACTACCGGGAGGGCACCTAAAACGCTCGCCGCATTTCCTCGTTGAATTATAATGGAAATATTATGTTTTAGGTAGTTATGGCATTTGGGATCGCCACACTCTTCAAAAATTCGTTTACCCAGCTCTTTTATGAATTTGTGGGTATCAATATAATTTATATTTTATCAGCAAACTACAGGGGCCTAATTCTGGTGCCTTCGACTTACGTGTCGTTTGGAAATATTCGAATGAAAAGCGACAGATCTCCATAGAAAACTGTTAGCTTCATTCGAGCATATCAAGCGGACTAGCATGTCGAAGGCGCGAGAATAGTTGCCCTGGTCCAACACTACCGGACCAAAAAATTGTAAATTGTTTTGTTACTGTCCCAAATGTGAATGTTCTAAGACGTGCGTGTCTCTTAAATCATGTAATGTAAACAAATATATAGTTTTGTATTATTCTATAAACTAAAGTTTCAATCCATATATGTGTGTTGTATGTATGTTTGTTGTCCTTGACGCCTATATTACTAGACAGATTTTGATGAATTTTGGCTGGGATGACAACTCTCCCTGTCACTATATTGTTGTGTTGTAAATCTATACATCGGGGTTCGAAGCTTTACTTGAACCGTTTTGAATTGGAAAGCTATCTTACAACCGAGCCAACAATACCATTTTTCTATGGTAGAAATATGAAATCATTGGTGGTTTTTATTTTTTTATACTAGTTGTTGCTAGTCCCATATATATTCGTTTATATATATAGGCATTGCCCTCAAAGTTTGACTGGCAGAGATTGTCTTCGGGAATTAAGTCGTTCGCCTTAGTACTTTGTGCAATAAAGTTTTTAAATAATAAATTTTAATATTTACACCGATACTATCAGTATTTACGTATACAAGTATCATCACGACCGTATCCTTTTTGGGGTGGTCAAAAACCACGGTTTTAAGGAAACGTATTCACATTTAGCCAACAACAAGTGGCAAGCTCGTCTGTGTCTCTAGCCTACCTACTCGAGAAATAACATAAATAAATTATTGTTTCCCGACCAGGAATCGAACCCGATACCTCCGCGTCTAAATCCATGGACTCAAGCTCTAGACCACGCAGGCAGTTAACTCTTTTATTTTATTTGGATTGAGTATACAATGTCGTACTAACTCTTGTCTTGTCACTACGAGGTGCTGGCAATGTATTTTCTCACTGTCACACCGTAGCCTTCCACCTAAAAAGCTGGCCACATGGTCGGTACAGTCACCGTCACCGGGCGAGCATCTTACCGTTGTTGTCACTGCGGTGTTTCGCGGGCAGATTTATTTGGACGTGCCCCCCTGGCGGAGGAGGCGCGGGCGGCCACCCACCGCGCCACCTCCACACATTTGACTGGATCAATAAGTAAGCAAAGGATGCCCGAGCAGAAAAACCATACACCCCCCCAAGGGGGCACACGTAACCGACACCCCCCACCACTAGCGGGGACTCCTCTCCGCAGATTGCCATTTTCTCTTTGCCTACGCTTTAATTAGTTGCGAAGTGACACGTGTGTATAACTCCTTGTAGGGTAATATCGATAGCAGACTACACAAGATTCCATGAGAAAACAACAAATGATCCATCTTCACTCAAACTTAAAACTTAAAACTTTCAGGAAAGCTTCAGAAATACTTTAAAAATTAAATAAAAAATATAAATAAAAAACCATTTATTGTCACATAAAAGTATCACATAGTTTTACAAATGCCTCCGTGGTCTAGCGGTTAAGTCCGTGGATTTAGACTCGGAGGTACCGAGTCCGGTTCCTGGTCGGGACACAAAAATATTTATGTAAATAAATACATTTAATTAATATTTAATTTATTTGTGATATTTCTCGAGTTTGGTACGCTGGAGACATCGACGAGCTTGCCACTTGTCATGATTGGCCAAGTTGGCTAAATGTGACTCGGCTTATAAGCGTAGTTTCTGACCACCCCGAAAGGGGTCGGGATGATACTTTACTTTTTTTTTTTAAATGTGTTTGGATTGAATAAAAAATCGATTAAGCGAAGTATACTATCCCTCTCGCTCGCACAATCCAATATTTTCAAAGATTTTTCCGGTCTGAGTTTACACCTGCTTTTGAGAAATGTATTTCTAGCAAATAAAATTAGGGACATTTTGGACATTTTTCACTTTCATAAACCTAATTTTAGACAGTGAAAAATTGCAATTTAAAAGAATAACATTTTTTCTCCAAAATGTCCGTAATTTTATTTATAGCCTACACATTTCTCAAAACTGAAAAATATTTGTAAATATTGCCCCTCTTAATTACATTTTAACACCCACACATATTCCAATAAAATGGCTTTTTTTCTCTACATTTATAAAAGATGCCATTTTTACAGTTTAAATTAAATTTTATAATCGGTTAAACGAGAAATTGTTCGCTTTTGTACATACATTCAAGTAAAGTGTTTTTTTTTTTACGAATTCATTTATTTTTTCGAAAGAATAGTTACAAAATAAAAAAAAAACAATAATTACAATCTACCTATACAAAAACAATTAAATTAAATAACTACAAACTGAGCCTAATAAAAAAAATATAAAAAAAACCTATAAATAAACAATGTTCTCAAGAGACGACCCATCTGAGATAGTCCCAAGAAAACTGGCAACATTTCCCCTCTGTATAGCAAGGCTAATACGTTAGCAAAAATAATTACCAGCCTTCCTGTCTCCAGATTTTTCCGTCAGCCGCTTCGACAAGTCCTTGGCCAGACGTTTGGCCCCATCGTCTCGACCCCAAACGGCACAAACTCGTAACCTGTGCCGCGGTTGGCGTATTTGCGCAGCTTTAGGTTCGTGAGCACAAACCGCCGCACTCCCGAGCTGGATGAGGTTGCTTGATTGTGAGATGGGGCTAATGTGTCTACACATGTCGCATCCCACACCAGAGACCGCGCAAGTTTCCACGGCCCAACGGTCATGCCGTCGGGTCTCAAGTGTAATATGGTATTATTTTTTTATTACAGCCCCTAGAACCTCCACTGTTGGAGATGGGCCTTCCAGAACATATATCTGGAGAATTTGGCCTACACTCGCCACGCTGGCCAGACGGCTTGGCGAGGATATGATGTCCATTTTTATTGACAATTTATTACGATTTCACAAGTTGGTATTAGCGGAACCGTAAATCTGTGACAAATGTACGAAGAAAAGTGCATTTCTCATTGGTACATGCCGTGGGGGTTTGAACCGACCTTTGTAGATTTTAAGGAACGCGTTCTTACAACCGAGCCACCAACCGCGCCTTTTATTAATAATAATTTAATTTACACTAAGATGATTCACTAGGCTACTTAAAATATAATTTAAGAGTTTAAATATCATAAATCATGTTACGTTTATAAACATCGGCGCTATGACATAGAGATTAGATAACCTAAGATAATTGGGCATCTGCAATGCTCACCGAGCACCTAACTAGGAGGATCATATTACGTTACATCACATTATATTAGATAAGAACAAAGACATCCACTATAAAATAGAGTGGGCATTGGTTGTTATTTAGACCCGACTGCGCGACGCAAAGAAAGAAATAGTAGAAATTTTATGTATGTATGTTTTGGTCGAAGAGACAAAAATATTAAAATAAAATAGATTATATATAAATAAATAAATTAATATTTCCAGACAGGTCACACAGTGCCATCTAAATTCCGTGGTAAGCTACGAAGCTTGTGTTACGGAAACTGATAAACTACATAAGTATTATACTTTTTTTTTTATAAATATAAAAATATTATACATATAAACACCCAGACCGAGACAAATTATACAATGTACAACTTGCCCCCGGTGGGAATCGAACCCACGACCTCCCGAGTTCACGGCAATGTTTGTTACCACTAGACCGCGGAGGCGGTCAATTAAAAACTAATTTTAAATATAACTAAACTAAAACTACTAAACTGCCTTCTTGGTGTAGCGGTTAAGTCCGTGGATTTAGAGTCGTAGGTACCGGGTTCGATTCCTGGTAGGGACACAAAAATATTTATTAATGTAAATAAATACATTTAATGAATAATTAATTTGTGATATTTCTCGAGTTTGGTACGCTGTAGACATCGACGAGCTTGCCACTTATGATTGGCCTATAGTAAAATTGGCTAAATGTTAATCCGCTTATTTATAAGCGTGGTTTCTGACCACCCCGAAAGTAAAACGGTCGTGATGATACTTTACTTTTTTTTTTATTAAACTAAAAATAACTAATAAATTAAAACTATTCTACAAAATAACTAAGGGTTTACTAAAAAATAAAAACTAACCACCTGGGAGGGTACCTAAAACGCTCGCCGCATTTCCTCGCTGAATAACAGTATAAATATTATGAACTCTTGTAAAATTCGTTTTCCCAGCTCTTATACGAATTTGTGGGTATCATGAGAATATACTCCCATTGTTTTAACCACAAATGCCACAAAGTTATAACTATAAGTTTGTTCCTTTGTGGCACACTGAAAACCAAACAGGTAGGTGCAATTAGAGAAATATGATTACGTAATAAATATGCAATATTATCTAAACTACAATAATAAATACTAAACTAAATACTAATAATACATACACATAACGTTTTATTAATACATTAGGTACATACATTACATAACATTAATACATACACTACATATAATAATATAATAAATAAACTAAATGAGTTGTTGTGAGCTATTTAAATAATATGAGTATACCATTTTTTTAAAATGCTTCGGTTGGATGTGGTCGTATATTTACCGGCAGCTTGTTCCACAGGTTTGCGGCAACAACAGCAAAAGAATCGTTCATGAACCCAGAGTGGTGCGATGGAATAGACTGAACAGAGATATGACATTAATAAAATTTTAGTAAGGCGACATCCAGATAATGTTGTAATTAAAAAAAAAAAAAAGTAGCCAAACTATATTGAGTGGGGTATCATCGAATAGGTATTTCCTTGCCTTTACTCCGTAGCCACGACTCAGACTTAACTGTTAAGGCACGTAGGTAGGGCCAACAGTGAAAGAGAGAAGGTTTATAGGGTTTTAGTTCGTAGGCGCCTTGGGGTCTCCTTCTGAGGGGCAGTGGCCTTTCAGGCTGGGGTCGTATCGTCAGACGATTTTCCGATCTCCACTTTAACAAAAAAAAAAAAATAGGTATTTGAAAATCATCTTGAGGTTTCTCTTATTATACAAAATGTATGTTATATTATTTTGACGCCATCTACTGTGTTCGTCTTCTCTTGTCTGTTTTACCCCTACAGCTATAGTGCGTCATGTATATATTTATTTAATTATGTATTTTTATTAATATAGGTAATAGTAATAATAAAAAATGATTATATGTACGTATTATTCATACAGACAGTGCAGGCGTCCAGGCCTGGGTTAGGGATAGGGATCTCAGCAGGCAATAACCTGCCGGTAAATTATGCACTACATGTACACATGTAATAGGCTTACTTGAGCACATCTCTAAGAAGTGGTATCCGTTGAGGGGCGTCTTGAAGAGTGAGCGATATTCTGGAGAAGCTTGAAGTGTCCGTTGTCTGCCGATAGATCATACGTCTAGTCAGGCCGACGACAAACTCCTCAATATTAGTCTTCTCTAGATCTCGAGCTTAAGACAGAATTAAGCACGAACGACGGCGCTCTACTTTAATTTGATGAAATTATCACCAACTTAGGTCCTTCGTCGTCCTGCGTAGCCCACGTGAGGGGCAGCCCTAGCAGCATCCTGGCACTGGATACGTCTGCATGTCAGCAGGTGGCCTTAGAAAAAAACAAGTTTTATAGTTTTGTATTTTTACTAGAGATGCGCCAAATATTCGTTTGATATTAGGTATTCGGCATCTTTTCCACTATTTGTATTCTGCAGAATTATATGGTTTTGTTGCTGAATACGAGTATATTAGGTTCGAGTATTTCCGTTTTCTTGGCTACGTGATATAGAACTAGAAGACAAAATTTCTTATGTAAGCTTTATGTTTTATTATAAGTCAAATAAAACATGAAGAATGTGTTGAATAAAGCTCATAAAAAAAGCAATTAAACTTTAAATCAACATTTATTTATAAACTTAATATAATATTTTTTTTCAACCTCAATCAAATCACATTTCTTTTTAAAACTTATATCAACATTTATTTTAAAACCTCAAATCAACATTTCAAATTTTAATGAACATTTAAGTGGTAAATTGTCAATAATAGACACTATAACAGATATATATATATAGAGACAGAGAGACACTATATAAATATTTTATGTTAGAACCTGTTTACTCAGCAAAACATTGAAATGGTAAAACGAATAATTCGGCCGAATATCCGGTTCGGTAAAGGTTAAACCGAATAGTATTCGGTATCCGCTATTCGGTGAAGCTACTATTCGGCGCATCTCAAATTTTTACTAACACTAGATATTATAACATTCCTAAAAAATTGATTGAATTTATTCTGAATTAAAGTTTTATTATTATTATTAATTTCCATAATTTTCTTATCTGAGCTCCTTTTTGATTGAATAGTACACTTTTTATTATGTTAATTGTTTTAAACAAAACAAAAGTCAGCCAACACGATTAACAATAACAAATAAAATGAATAAATAAATAAATATTTCCAGACAGGTCACACAGCGCCATCTAGTTTCCGTGGTAAGCTACGAGGCTTGTGTTACGGAAACTAAATGGTTGATAAACTACATATTATTCTTTTTTTTGTAAATATGTATATACATATTATACATATAAACACCCAGACCGAGACAAATTATACAATGTACAACTTGCTCTCGGTGGGAATCGAACCCACGACCTCCCGAGTTCACGGCAACGTTTGTTACCACTAGAACACGGAGGCGGTCAATTATAACAAGCCTAAACATCATGCGTTCGCGGTTGTACTTCTTAAGACAAATTACACGGGCAATGCCGTGTCACACAGCTAAGTTAAAATTAATGTGCCTAAAGCTACTCGCACATCTTGAAACATAATTGACTATTGATCTAAATTCGTTTGTTATAAAAACAATCTATTTTAGGGAAAACGTTGAATTATAACCAATTTTGTTTTTAATTAGCAATTTACAATAAACGGAAAATTACCAGACGAAATAGGTGCTATAAATAACCTGCGATTGTCATTATGGAAGCTCATCTTATCTTAGTAGGTGGGATGCAGTTAGGAATTTACTATGGTATGTGCTTGCCCGATAAACATTATAATGAACGAAAAATGGTTGACAGTTTGAAAGTTGTCATTGTCATAAGGCGCCGAACACAACAGTCTGAGTTTTGAAGTCGAGTTATCTTTTACTTTTTTTTTACTGAGCACAAAAGGTGATATCGCGCCCACCTAATGGTAAGCGGTACGCGAGCAACTGACGCCAGCCGACATCAGTCCTTACCATTATGCCGGCCTATCAAGATGTTTTTCACACTACGCTTAAAGGACTTAATATTGCCGCTCTTTTGGAAGTACCAATTATTATCATAAAGATCCCCCGCAATCCGGGCCCCTCAAGCTTGGATAGTGCTGCCAGGTGTCCCGCTTTGGAAGGGCCGGGCGTCCGAATATAATGGCTAATTGTCTAATTGTCGTGGTCTAGCGATTAAGTCCGTGGATTTAGACTCGGAAGTACCGGGTTCGATTCCTGGTCGGGACACAATAATATTTATTAATGTAAATAAATACATTTCATTTATTTGTGATATTTCTCGAGTTTGGTACGCTGGAGACATCGACGAGTTTGCCACTTGACAAGATTGGCCTATAGTAAAGTTGGCTAAATGTGAATCCGCTTCTTTCAAAATCTATTTACTTACTGACCACCCCGAAAGGGATACGGACGTGATGATACTTTTTACAATTTACATAACAAATAAAATTATATATGCTGTTGTCAATACATTCATGGAAAGAGCTTCCAAGACGGCCTTAACGGAATCATACAGTATTTGGTTGGGTAGGGAGAGGAGTAGAATTGTGGATGGTGATCGTATTATCGCGTAATAAAATAAAAAAGGAGGCTTCCTTTTTAAACCAGCCTATTGTCGGTCGCAAGCCCGAGACACCATTCTCATCTCTTACCCGTACACGATAGACCCGGCACCTACACGGTGAATCCATGGAATGCTTAGAAATTTGTCATCCTGATTATGTCATATAGTTAGTTGTACTTAGCCAATAATTTACATGTTGCTATGCTCAAAACATTCTGATATCGATGGAAATGTATACGGTCTCCTTGCCCGACCCCTGCCGACTCGTCTAGGGGTGGATCGAACAATCGCGTTCTCAGTTTTTACCCCCACACTTCTCATCTCAGTATTGCCAATGGAATTAATTTCGTCCGCGGCATAGACGTAATATAAAGTTACCTAATTTATTTATTTTTTTGTGGTGCTAAATTGAGACTAAGCTGACTGAATAGCCCATAGGCGCGGTGGTGGTTCGTTGGAAGAACGCGTTCCTCAAATCCTACTAAGGTCGGTTCAAATCCCCCCGACATGTACCAATGAGAAATACACTTTTTTTACGTACATTTGTCACAGATTTACAACACCACGCTTGCCGTGCCTCGGAGAGCACGTTAAGCCGTCGGTCCCGTTTTCACTAATACCAACTTGTGGAATCGTTAATAAATTGTCATTTAAAATTGACATCATATCCTCTCGCCAAGCCGTTTGGGAAGAGCGTGGCGAGTGTAGACCAAATTCTCCAGGCTTGAATGAAATGAAAGCCCATTAACAGAGTGAATTTTTGAAATGTATCAAATCATAAACTACAAGAAATAGCTAAAAATGCGGGGCGATATTGATAAAAATTAAAATCATCAGATTTTTTACAAACATATTCTCCTAGGTGGTAAAAGTATTATCAAAAGCATATCCCTTGCGAGGTGGTCAGAAACCACACTTTTGTAAAGAGCTAGTTCATATTTATCCAACTTTACTATAGACCCATACTGATCACTCATACTGAGAGAGTCGTCGATGACTCAAGCGTACCAGACTGTCACAAATACATTAAATATATATCTTTGTATACTCGACCAGGAATAGAGTATAGGTGGTAGGCGGGCTCATGGTGGTAATTTGCCCAGTCTGCTGGGGCGTGGAAGTAAGTAAGGAAGCAACAAACAGACTTGCGGGATCAGGCTCGAATTGCCGTCAAGCCCTGTTAAGCCGGCATAGTGTTAGGGACTGATGTCAGTCATGAGTCTGATTACGGTTGCTAACATTCATGGACCTCGCGCGCCACTTACCATCAGGTGGGCGCAAGGTCACACGTCGAGCTAGTATAAAAATATATAAAAATAATGTAGCATTCATGTACATACACAGGCTGATAAATTAAACACACATTCTATCTATCCCTTCCCATCACACAAACTTTGTTTCCATAACTTCATCCCTGTGGAACAACCGTCCTGTTGAAGTCAGACAAGCACCCAGCAGACCAATATTCAAGAAAAGTGTATACAGTCATTTTTATAAGTCCATAGCTTAACTTTTTACTGACTTTAATTTATTGTAGGTATTTATTATTAATATTAAGGTATTTATGTATTATTATATAATTTTATTGTATTACATTTATTTATGTAGTATTAGTATGTATGTGTGTTATATATATATATTATAGTTGTCTATGTATGTTATTTTTTAATAATATTTACGTTTTATTTTAATATTTTATTTCTCTATTTGCACCGTACTCATATTTGTATGCAAAGGTTAACGGGAAGATAATGTCTTGTGGCATTACGTTTGCTTTTTGTATAGATTTACAATAAAGTTTTTAAATTAATATTTAATTTAATAAAATTCTTTGCGTCGCGTAAAAATAAATAAAAATGGATCTGTCTTTAAATATATGTCTATGGTAGGTTTTTAATGTCTTCCCGTTGCCTGTCCCTCCGCTCACACCAATGTTGGGTTAACTTAATGGCCCCTGTTCAAACATTGATTAGATTTAAGATTCTTTAATATTTAAACTAGTTTGACTTAAGTTTTGATATTAACTTTGTCGGTTGGATAAAAAGAAAGAAAGAAAGAAATATATTTTATTTGCCACATATCAATAAACACAACTTAAACAAATAAAGACTGGTAGAGGTGTTAATGGGTAATATATACATATATATAGTGTGGTGTATGGTATTGTACGCATAAAAGGATAACTAATACATTAAATAAAAATAAAATATGTAAAACAAAATTATCGTAAAAAACAAACTATAAAATATTAAGAAGGTATGCTGCTACAGTAGCTGTTGGTATGTCAAAAGAGAGTTTTTCCGCCAACTGCACATCCAGTGGTGGGGGTAGGTTATTCCGTATCTTAGTAGCAGCATACCTAAAGCTTCCACGGAACGCTGAGGTCTTTTATCGGGGAAGACACAATAGTTTGAGACTGGATCGTGTGCCATATCTATATAAAACACTTTAATTCAAAATTTATTTATTTCATGTTCTTCAGACAAAAATCTCTAACAATACAAATTGCTTCCTAAATATCGTCTTCTTAAGTTTTGCGATCAACGCGACTGTAATCCCTTGCTTTAGTTTAAGGGCACGCTTTTAATAAAGCGGATTTACGTTTAACTAATTAATGGGGTGTATCACTAACTTTTTATCACGCTAGATGGCTCATGATAGATGATACCTAATATAACTGTCAGTTGCATAGTAAACTTGTATTTTTATTACGAAATTTATTATTTTCTGGATATTATGCCGAAGTGAGCAACTTTAAAGTGTACGAATCGAGATTTGTAAGCGAAATGAAAGATATGGTGGTTAATAAAACCTTTTTTCTTTTTAAAGACGGTGTTCGCTTTCTTAATTAGTCGTTTAAGGTAGGTAACGTTAATTTAAAATACATATTTCTGTTATGAAAATAAAAAAACTACAAAACATTTAAAAATGATGCGATTTAGGTGTATAACAAGGTACCATTGCCGCTAGCGACATCTAGAAAAAGCTTTGCCTGATACACCCCATTGGCAAGCTCTACCTATACTTACTTGAAAAAAAAAAGCGACATACCATACCATACATATATATGTATATAATAATATATCTTTATTCAGTAAAAAAGTTACAAGATATGAAAACAATGATATATTTCATTATGCATGCACAGAAAAACAGACATTTGCAGCCGAACTAAGCCTATATGTATAGGTCTGTCCGTCGGCAGTCAACACCCAGACACCCTTTTAAATATATTATTACTTTTAATTACAAAATAAAAAAAAGAAACAAAATGTACACAAAAGGAAAAATAAATTAAAAATTGTGTGGTTGAGATCCTCTTTTTGTTTATGATGTAAGTGTGTGAGTGTGTGTAAGAGGGTGTGTAAACTTTACATACTTTGTTATTATCGCATTCCTACTTTACTATTGACAGTAATTCCTCAGTTATATTATAGCCAAGAGACTGTAGCCATTGTGTGACATTCTTTCTACATATCACTTTAATGCATTGATATGGAGAGTGAGCAAAGATATGCGGGTGCACAAATAAACTGTTTAGATATAAATTTGAAACATATTTTTTTGTGTCCTGTTATATTGTAAAAAAAAACATCGAGGTTCGGCCGAAGTTCGTATTCGGCATAATCCACATTCGACCCATCACTAATTATTTCATGTATTGAACTTGTATTTTCAAACATTTGTTTCCATAGATCTTTTAAAATACAGCTATATACTTAAATGTATCCGTGGCTTCGATGATGGACCATATAAAGTTCGCTTTTTTATGTGGTTTGATATATAACGCAATAGATTATTTTGCAATTACATATATTATACTTTAATTTTAACCCTACCCAACCAAATACTGTATGATTCCGTTAATTATGCAGTATTTGGTTGGGTAGGGAGAGAAGTAGAATGGTGGATGGTGAGCGTATTATCGCGCAATAAAAAAAAAAGGAGGCCTCCTTTTCCTAAACCAGCCTATTGTCGGTCGCAAGCCCGAGCACCATTTTTCTCATCTCTTACCCACACACGATTGACCCGGCACTCGCACGGTGAATCCATGGAATGCTTAGAAATTTATCTTCTCTATTCTAATCAATATATTTGAGTGTTATTCGGGGGTCATTTGATTTGATACAAGTTTGAAGTTATTAGCAATATTGCGCCCCGCCCCCCGACTGTTCATACGGCTTGGCTGGCGACACGCGCCAAAATACGCAGGGGTTCCTTTGTCTCCGTCCCATGGGACTCGCACTTTTGTGACAACACTCATTGACTTGCTAGAGAAATCCCAACGTTTAACGGCATCTAATAACAATAGATTGTTTGCTTTTTTGGATATTCTTAAGGCTGTCTCTGTGGTCTAGCTGTATAGTAGATTTGTAATAATAATCTTTATTTTCAGGCATGAAAATGATAATACAAAAGGCCCATAAAATTAAAAATAATATAAAAGAAAAACATAAAAAATAACGAAATGGAATGTTTTATAATATGCCAAAATATTGTGGCAAGATATTTCTTTTTCCTTCCTAACCCATTTCTTAATTTATCATGCATACCTACCGATCATCAATTTAGTACGAATAATTTTAAATAAGTGTTAAGTATGTATGTTTGTACATCGCGACGTACCTTGAAACCTCCTTGAAGCTCGTTATTTTCAACTAATATTTATATTTATTAAAATTGTAATTCGTAATAATAAATAATGAAATTACATACAGTGAAAATTCTAGAGAGTTGTCGTTAAATGGAGAGAAGAAAAATCAGAATTAGAAGACAAGCTAAAACAACCAAAGCCAATTGATTTCGACGCTTTAGTTAGGGAGTTCGTTAAATCGAGTGACGTTACATGGAGTTTATGTTAGTTATGGAACATTATATTAACATTTTTGAATGATACACATTGTCTATTTTGTTCCAATATATTCATAATGTGAAAGAGACAGACTTATGGATTTCATAATTACTAAAAATTGTGTAGTAATTCTGACAATGTGAATATATTATTCATTGTTGCCAGCATTTTTTTTTTACTCGATATTTGGAGAGTTTACAACTGCCTTCGTGGTCTAGCGGTTAAGTCCGTGGACTTAGGACTCGGAGGTACCGGGTTCGATTCCTGGTCGGGACACAAAAGTATTTATTAATGTATTTATTTACATAATATTGAATTTATTTGTGATATTTCTCGAGTTTGGTACGCTGGAGACATCGACGAGCTTGCCACTTGTCATGATTGGCTTATAGTAAAGATGGCTAAATGTGAATCAGCTTCTTTATAAGCGTGGTTTCTGACCACCCCGAAAGGGAAACGGTCGTGATGATACTTATTTTTTACAACTAAGAAAACAGATTTTGAGGATTAAGAGAACCCGTTTGAGTTGAGGAGCCGTTTGGAATACGAGGGTCGGACCTTCATTGGTGAAGATGAGTTGCTTGGAGACCAGGCGGGTTGGTCAATTTCTCCACAAATGAGAATACCCATTACGAGTTGTACGCCCTTTGGGCAGAGCACTGGTGCACCTTTATAACCTATACCTGTTGTTTATAATATTAACCTGTGTCTAAACAAATAAATGATTTTGAATTTTTGAGTTTGGTACGCTAGAAACATCGACGAGCTTGCCACTTGTCATGATGGGCCTATAGTAAAGTTGGCCTAAATGTGAACTAGCTTACAAAAGCGTCGTTTCTAGCCATCCCGTAAGGGATACGGTCGTGATGGTACTGTAATAATAAAAACGAAAGTATCAAGAATCTTCGTTGCCAATAATATTCCATTGCGTAATCAGAAAACATGGTGTTTTATGTTGTAAGATAAAAATTATAAAGTTGACATGTTTTGCAATAAAATTGTGCCAGCTCGCCACTGCAACTCCGCGTGCACCGATGTTGTGCAATACTGTGTAATCAACATTTTAGATGATCTTTCTGGACAATTAATTATACTGGGTTAAACAATGTTAATGTTACTAATTTATTTTATTTATTTAAAAACTTTATTGCATAAAGTACAAAGGCGGACTTAATGCCCGTAGACATTCTCTGACAGCCAAACCTTAGGGACAAAGAACAAATATAGGTGCAATGAAACAAATATTATATACCTACTTATATATGTATTATAATATACTAAATACTAATACTACACAAAATTGTACATAAACATACACAAATACAACTTACTAACGTGGTTTAGAGCTATTCATAAAGTGTGAATAGACCAGTTTTTTAAACGTCACTTATTAATTTATAAATTCTTTCTTGTACTTTAAAAACCTTACAGTTATGTACAAGGGAAAATGATATTTTTTTTTTGAAATTGTAACACCGTCGCGTCTATCGGTTCAGACTAAAAATATCGACTTTCCCCTTCCCACACAGAGTCCTAGACTTCCAATGATGGAGATGGGCTTTTCACAACTCATACATATATCTGGAGAATTTGGCACAAGTTGGTATTAGTGGAACCGGGACCGACGCGGCTTAACGTACTCTGCGAGACACAGGAACGGTGGTGCGGAAAATTTATAACAAATGTACGTAAGAAAATTATTTCTTATATATATCTGGATATAGGCATCGCCAGAGTCTAACTATCCCCCACCAGCGACCTTTCTCAGGTTTCCGCCCATCTAGCACTATTTGCATCTAGCGTCCGTCCCACTCTGCGTCTTACAGTACACGGCCTTCACTCCAGAACCCGTCTACTACATCTTTCATCGGTTCTGTGACAGACGTGGACATTGCCACTTCAGATTAAAAGCTTGAAGCTGGCATAGCTTTGGTTCTCTGACGGATGAACATCAGAGAAATCCCGAGCATAACTCGCTGAGCGACCTTGAACTTGTGGATCAGACCCACTGTCAGTGTCCACGTCTCTGCCCCATACGACACTACTGGAAGAAAACTATCCCCTAACATGTATTTAAATATAAAATTGATATGTTTCAGTGGCAATGGAGGAGGAAACCACTCCAGAGCTGCCTGGCGCGGACGGTCTTCCCTCCAAACAAAAGCACCAGGCGAACCATCGGGAACTATTCCTTTCCCGGCACGTGGAGACCCTGCCCGCAACGCACATCCGCGGCAAGTGCTCCGTCACGCTGCTCAACGAGACAGAGTCGCTGTTGAGCTATCTCAATAAGGATGTGAGTATGTAGCGTCCACTAACGACGATCATCTTCATCGTTAACACATTTACTACCTGCAGCTGTTAGTCTTTCCAATTTTTTTTGTTCAATTATACAATATTTTAAACATAAACTTGATCCAATAATGACAAGCTTATTAGCCTTTTAATTAAAGTCTGTTCGTCGAGAGTTGATAAATATTATGATGCGTCTAGGAATAGCGACTGTCGCTTAATTATCGCAAAATGTATGACGAGCATGCTTATCCGCGCGTATACTGAGTATCGGGACACCCATTTCTAATCATATTTCTGTTTTTTTTTTACATAATATAATACGCTAACAATAGCAACGATGATAAGCCTAATGAAATATGTTTAGAGCAAAATTATTTTTATCTTAAAAAAATACGCTGGAGACATTGATGAGCTTGCCACTTGTCATGATTGGCCTATAGTAAAGTTGGCTAAATGTGAATCCGCTTATTTATAAGCGTGGTTTCTGACCACCCTGAAAGGGAAACGGTCGTGATGATACTTAAAAAAAAAATTAAATAAATAACTTTCTATATTTACTATAATATTATTTAAAAAAAAAAAAAACTTCCCCGCGAGATACTTTTTTTTTCATGTTCTTTTGATATTCCTCATAGTTTAAGTCCAATCATACAGCATAAACACCTACTTGACAAAATCCTGTATATTCATGCTTGTTTGTCCATTTGAAACTTACACCAAATCTCTTACGCTTTTGATATCGAGGGTATTCTGGCAGAAATGGAAGTACAGAAATTTCTGGAAAGCTCATCTCCAACGGTGGAGGTCTAGGACTCTTTGTTATAGAGGCTGTGATAAATAAGCATGTTTTTTTTGTAGCATGTCTATCTGTACCTTCAGTGTCTAAGCTACATCATTACAGCCCCTAGAACACAGCATCCTAGACCTCCACTGTTGGACATGGGCCTTCCAGAATCGCGTTGCTCGTAAGCAAGTAATCTATCTAAATTCTTAACTTACCTTGTGGGGTATCATTGTACCAGGTATTGTTATTAGTTACTCATAGCTGAATTTTGATTGTTGTACTGCCTTTGTACTATGACTGCAACCTTAGGGACATTACGAACATTGTATGTGGAAGGTTCGCGCAAATTATAGATCATAATATAGGGGAGTAATTAAAATACTACTAAAACTAAACTACTTACTTACTAGTAAATAATATTAATATACTAAACACTAATATAGGCTAACTTCTATCAAGTAGCTTGGTGTGGAGTTAGAAAGTCTACTGTAATACACCCTTTGTACAACTAACAAATAGCCTTAAGTACTGTATTAACAAAGTGTATCATTATGAAACTGTTGTACTTATGCAATAAAAAATATTAATATTATATTATTATTGTTATTTATAATACTTAATATATACATAAATACAATACATACTTACATTTGTTGAAATCTATTTAAGAAGTGCGTGAAAACCATATTTTTTAACAATGTTAAATTTTAAATCTGATATAGCTGAGTTTTCCTAGCAAATTCCTTTCTCAGTCAGATTAAACATTAACAGGTCATTGTAATCTGAAAAGCTGCTGGTCGTCTGCTAACAGCTTACTCTTTGGACCGTTTTGCTGTTTAGTGTTTCACTAACAGGAGTAGAATCATTCAAATTAATTTAAATAATGTTGTGTTACAAAAGCCTGTAATAGGTTAATGTGAATTAAGATATGTTATGTTCTTATATTTGGAGAATTTGGAATTAATAACGATTCCACAAACCGAGTCCGACGGCTTAACGTGTCCCCGTTAAATAAATGACAAATGTACGGAATAAATGTGTATTTCTCATTGGTACATGCCGGAATCGAATCATTTTGTTTTTATCATTTTAAGATTTCTTACAACCGAGCCACCAACGCACTAAATGAAATCATTCCTTCATTACAGCCCCTAGAGCACAGCGTCCTAGACTGTCAGTCAGTCCACTGCTGGAGATGGGCCTTCCAGAACATATATC
This sequence comes from Tinea semifulvella, assembly GCA_910589645.1. Taxonomy (NCBI): domain Eukaryota; kingdom Metazoa; phylum Arthropoda; class Insecta; order Lepidoptera; family Tineidae; genus Tinea; species Tinea semifulvella. The sequence goes on from OU342620.1 coordinate 4,944,830, forward strand.
TGGAGAATTTGGCCTACACTCGCCACTCTGGTCAGATGGCTTGGCGAGGATATGATGAGAATTTATTAACGATTCCACAAGTTGGTATTAGTGGAACCGAGACCGACTAGTTAACGTGCTCTCCGTGGCACGGAAACAGTGGTGTTGTAGATCTATGGACAAATTGGTACATGCCGGGGGGGTTTGAACCGACCTTTGTAGGATTTAAGGAACGCGTTCTTACAACCGAGCCACCAACTCACTAAATGAATATTTAATTATATTAACCGTTTGAATTTGTCTTGTTTCAGGATGCATTTTTTTATTGTTTAGTATTTGACCCTACACAAAAGACTTTATTAGCGGATAAGGGAGAAATCAGAGTTGGAACTAGATATCAGACTGAAGTTACTAATTTATTAAAAGAAGGTATGTCTATTTATATTTATTGTACCTTTAAATTACCGTCTAGCCACGCTTCTAGTGTAGGCCAAGTCTCCGGATATATGTTCTGGAAGGCGGCCCAGTAATTGTCACGTTAAGCGGGACATTCAAATAAAACAAAGGAATTTAAGCAAATGAAGTTAATATATTACAAAAATGAAGTTAACAGAGAGCAATGGGAATCTACAATTATATAAAGGGAGGGTCGTAAGCCAAAACTTAGCCCTATCACTCTTTATGCATCCGTTGACCATACGTAGGGGTACCTTCCCTCGGAGAGCCTGAAGATGGGGACCCGGAGAGCGCTGCCGATCCCAAGCGGACAACGAGGTGTCACGGGGATCCTGGGCAGCGGGGTTATCTTCTCAAGCTGGGTCCCAGCTCTAAAGTCCAGACATAGAACCCCAAGCTGGGGGGTGTACAATATCTGGCAAATGATGAGTCGAATTGAATATTATTGAATATTGTATGTTAATATAAATATATATATCAATTAGAAAATTTCGAGCAGCTGTTGCAGCGGAGCAAAAAAAACAAGTAACGTCTGACAGTTGTTTTCTTAAAAATGGTGTGAGGCAAAGGATGTCGTTCGCAGCCGAAAACGTTCATCCCTGGTCATTGTCGATAACAATCGCTACATAATTAAACCTATAACTGCTGGTACATTACAACATTATTAATAATTTTTAATAAGTGTTCTCCAACTGCCTCCATGGTCTAGCGGTTAAGTCCGTGGATTTAGACTCTGAGGTACCAGGTTCGATTCCTGGTCGGGACACAATAATATTTATTAATTTAAATTAATAGACAGAGACATCAATGGCTTGCCACTTGTCATGATTGGCCTATAGTAAAGTTGGCTAAATGTGAATCCGCTTCTTTATACGCTTGGTTTTTGGCCACCCCGGAATGGAAATGGTTGTAATAATACTTTACTTTACTTTCTCTAGTATTCTCCTAAAAATATAGTCAGTCAGATAAAAGTAATGATTTAAAGAAAAAAAAAATGCTCCCCATCGTCCCTAAGGTTGGCTGTCAGATAATGTCTAGTCCTTGTATATAGAGGATTTAATTTTTAATTAAAAATAAATAAATTCCTGCTCCAACTGGACACAAGCTCGATTGCGTTCCAAATATCCGTTTTAAAATATTGCTCTAGCACTTTAACAGCCATAATTCTGTTTTTAAATGTGATCGCACACTTGTCCCAAAGCAAGACCAAGACCAAGACTTGTAAAGTAAAGTAAAGTATCATCACGACCGTTTCCCTTTCGGGGTTGTCAGAAACCACGCTTTTAAATAAGCGGATTCACATTTAGCCAACTTTACTATAGGCCAATCATGACAAGTAGCAAGCTCGTCGATGTCTCCAGCGTACCAAACTCGAGAAATATCACAAATAAATTAAATATTAATTAAATGTATTTATTTATATTAATCAATATTTTTGTGTCCCGACCAGGAATCGAACCCGGTACCTCCGAGTCTAAATCCACGGATTTAACCGCTAGACCACGGAGGTAGTAGGCCAAGACTTGGCCAGTCATAAAAAATATAGTCAGTCAGAAAAAAGTAATTGTTTAAAGAAAATAATATTAAATTCTAGGAGTACATTATAGTTGTTATAATTTATTTATTTAATACTTTATTGCACAAATACAAAGGCGGGCTTTAATGCCGCAAGACATTTTATCATAGACAACCATTTGGGATAACTTTAAACACTTTACTTTAATTTAAATTAAATACTACTTATATATATATATATATATATATATATATACTTACTAACTTTAATGGGATAGGAAATGCGAATAGACAACTTTTTTAAATAGCCAAGAAATTGACAACAATATTAAATGTTAACTATATATAAATATCTATTGAAATAAGCATATTGTATGCCCATAATACATACAACTGTAATTAGAATAAGCAATCTATACAATAAAGAAATTTGAATTTGCTTTTAAGTCAAACATGAAATAGGTGAATCCATAGGATGTTGAAAATTTGTCTTTGAATACATGGTGCGGCTTAAAGTATAATATGCTATATTAATATCCGACTGCGCGACGCAAAGAAGGGTTATGTGCTTATCAGCCTATGTATGCATATAAGTGGTTTTACCTATCATTTTTCATTTCGAGTGACCATTTAGAACCTCCGAGTATAAAGATTAATAGTTGGTTAGCAACCATTTTATTATGTAGGTCTAAAATAAAGATGTAATAAAGTTCAAAAAACCGCTGAACTACATCAGTGAAATAATTTTATGATTGATACACACATAAAACAAATCATAAATTCTTATGCAAAACATGGGTTAAAGCAACCATGTTTAATTTTTCTGTGTGTATCAATCATAAAATTATTTCATTGGTGTAGTTTAGCGGTTCTCAAACTTATTTGGCTTGTTTTTTCTTTTATTTTTTTAAATTAAATTTATTTTTTTGCTTAGTTTGATTTATTGGTTGTTTTATTATTAATACATTTTAACAAAATTTTCAGGTGAAGAGGACCCTCGTAATATGGAAGAGTTAGAAACATTAGTATGGACCCCGGAGCACGGGCTGACGGACCGGCAGATCGACCAGTTTCTTGTAGTGTCGCGCTCGGTCGGCACCTTCGCCAGGGCCCTAGACTGTTCCAGTAGTGTTAAACAACCCTCCCTGCACATGTCTGCCGCGGCCGCCAGTCGAGACATCACCCTGGTATGTACGAGTATAAATAAATCAGTGAAAAAATTTACAAAATAGGTTCAGTATTTGCGAGATATTCGCCTACAAACAGTCAATGGTAAAGTCTGGAGACAGGAAAGCTGGCAATTATTTCTGCTAACGTAATTAGCCTCGCTATACAGAGAGGAAATGTTGCTAGTCTCCTTGGGCCTATCCTTGAAGGGTTCGTCTCTAGAGGACATAGTTTTTTTTTATTAGGTTTAGTTTATATTTACCTTTTTTTTATACTTTTAACTATTTTTTAATTATGATATATATATAAATTTATTCAAGAAATCCTAGTACCTAATGTCATAACAAAACCATCCAGTTATATTTTTCAATTTAAAAGTAAAGTATCTTCACAACCGTGTCCCTTTTGGGGTGGTCAGAAACCACGCTTGTAAGAAGCGGATTCACATTTAGCCAACTTTTCTATAGGCCACCTATCACAAGTGGCAAGCTCGTCGATGTCTCTAGCGTACCAAATAAATTTATTTAAATGAATAAATATTATTGTGAATTAAAACCGGTACCTCCGAGTCTAACTCCGCGGACTTAACCACTAGCCCACGCAGGCATTTTTTAATTTATTGTTGTCTTTGTTCGTCGTAGCTGTCGCTACATACTTAATACTGTAATATTTAATTACTATTGTGTTTTATTTCTAGTTCCACGCAATGGACACCCTACATAAATCCGGATACAGCATAGAGACCGCCCTATCATCGTTAGTGCCTGCCTCGGGACCCGTGTTGTGTCGAGACGAGATGGAAGAGTGGAGCGCCTCTGAGGCCAACCTGTTCGAGGAGGCGCTCGACAAGTATGGAAAGGACTTTGCCGATATACGACAGGACTTTGTAAGTACATCATCATCCTAACCCTTAAATATACAGTGGAAGTTGGTGCAAGAGGACTTCCAGCAAAATCGAGGACCACTCACTAAAAGAATTGGGCCTAAGCACGTCTGCTGTTAATACATTTATTGTTGGACAAGTGACATATGTCCATGTTAGAAAAACTACTATATTGATGTAATTTTTTTATTTTTGTTATACTATTACATGTGTCCACATGTACACCTGAAAGTAAGTGAAGCGCGGGGTCCATGAATGTTTGCAACTGGAATCAAACACTCATGACTGACATCAGTCTCTAATACGATGCCTGGACATGACGACAATTCGAGCCTGATCCTGAAATGTGTAGATACACTTTACTATCTTTATCGGCACGAACAATGGATACTTCCCTGCCCCGACAGACTGAGAAAATTAGTTCATCTACCACCTATTACTGACATCCAGATGCCGTGTGCCTCTACCACTGCACACACATCAAGTGGACTCTGACCGTCAAATACCTGGGCTGCATCAATAACAGGACGTCAACAATGTGTAAAATGGCCTGCCATGCTGTCAATCAGGCAAAAGCTCGAGCCATGTTACATCCTGTTATCAATTCCAGCTTGCAGTTCAGGTTGAAGGTCCGGATCTACTAGATGTTCACCCGTTCTCGTCTCACCTAAGCTGCGCCAACCTGGCACCACCTTCTGGCGAAGACCAATAGGGACAAGATCCAAAGTTAGCAGATCATAGCTCGAGATCTGAAGAGTTAGTCGATGGCTTGACTAGACGTTTCATTTTTTAGGATTTATATTTGAACCTAAAACCCCTGTGTTTGTAAGCCACACGGCCGCTGTTATACTAATAACTGTATCCAGCAGCAAAAATGCATGGATCCTGCCGGGGAAAACAGAAATGTCCCTATCCCCAACCCAGGCCCATTAGCCGAGCCTGGACAACCTTACTGTCTGTCTGTCTGTCAATATATTTATGGAACGAGTTTTTAAGACGGCATTAACGGAATCATACCATTCTTCTCAAATTTTTTTCCTACACCTGATGGAACTGGCCACTGCACTGTGAATCCATGGAATGCTTAGAAATTTGTCTTCTCTCTATGAGGATTACTCAATAGCTGACCATTTTTATTTCAGTTGCCATGGAAAACGTTAAAGAATCTAGTGGAATACTACTACATGTGGAAGACGACGGACCGCTATGTCCAGCAGAAGCGGGTGAAGGCCGTCGAAGCAGAATCCAAACTCAAACAAGTCTACATTCCCAACTAGTGAGTGTTTGTACCCCACATATAAATTATGTGTAGCATTGTTATTATTTACGTAAGGCTGTCTACCAAAACAAAGTCTCTGTAAATGATTAAAGTTAAATGTTGCCAAATGTGCCAGCTGACGGCCTTCAAAAATATAATTGGAACATTTGATGTCAAAATGTATAAAACCAGTTATATTTTCAATATATTTACTAAATAGATTAAAATTAAATGAACTTTAACTTTAATTGTCACGGTTACAAAGACTTCACTTGTAGGCACATCATGGCAAGTTCGTTGATGTCTCTAGCATACCAAACTCGAGAAATATACCAAATAAATGATTGAGTCCCGACCAGGTTATATCTGCATCTAAATTCATGGAGACAGTCCTAATTAATTAGTACTCGAGCAGTCATAAGTAAAATAGACCAATGTAAATGTTAGTAAAATTTAAATTAATTATTCATCATCAGCCTGTGTCTCTCCACTGCTGGATATAGGCCTCCCCCAAGGCTCGCCACTTCACACGATCTTCTGCCATCGTCATCCAACCCCCACCAGCGACCTTCCTCAAGTCATCCGTCCATCTAGCGGGGGGTCGACCCACTCTGCGTCTTCCCGTACGTGGTCTCCACTCTAGAACTCGTCTACTCCATCGTTCATCGGTTCTACGACAGACATGTCCAGCCCATTGCCAAAATTAATTATTATTGGTTGTAAATCTTCATCAACAAAATTTGGTCTAAATTTTTTGTCCTTATTTTTTTTTGTTGAGCTTTCTATTTCGAACTAGTGTTAGCCTAAGCTACATGCACTATAAGTCCATTCTGTGCAGAATTTGGTTCAACTTGGATATATGCATGGTCAATGTCCTCTTCTCTCTCTCCCCCACATAGAATAGACCGGAATAGTGAACCCATGGATTTCTAAGAAAGTTTTCTATTTCAGTAACAAGCCGAACCCTGCCATGATCACAAGCAGCTCCAGTGGTGGGAAAACTCCCAACGTTCTCAACGGAGGCACCAATGGAGCTACACACACAAACCCAGAACAATGTGCCTCGTGTCAAGGTAAGGTCTAGTGCAAGTGCTAAACAACGGCTAAATCATGGATGCTCAGAACTTATACAAACGGAAGTTTGAGCAAAATCGAATTTGACGATCGATTCAGCCTTAGCTTTGTTTTTGTGATTCTTTTAGTAAGTGGTGCAAAGATTTAGCTGGAACTTTTCTCGCACCAACTACCACTGCTGACAAACAGCTGAGTCTTGAACCCGTTCCGGACCATTTCTTCTGTGAGATCATAATAAGGCTGTTAAGAATAACTTACTTAATGATTGCACCTACCATATATACTGTCTAAATGTCCTAAAGGTTTGGCTGTCAGAGAATGCCTAGCGGCATTAAGTCCGCCTTTGTACATAGTGCAATAAATAAATAATATATATTTGTCTTCATGATGTCGTGTTTTGGAATATTTGATTGCCTCGGAATAACTTCTTATAAGTTCCGAGAAAACATTAATACCATATGTACTATATATTTATTTTAAGCAAATAAAGTTTTTTTTCTTTAAGAATATCGTCCAGATGCTATGATAGGTCATAGTATAGTAACAATTCAGTGCATCAATAGTAACAATTCTGTGTATTTCAGTGACAAATTCAAGTCAGTGGTACGCGTGGGGCCCTCCACACCTGCAGTATCGAGTATGCGGCACGTGTTGGCAATACTGGAAGAAATATGGCGGACTTAAAGTCAGTATAATGGTTTGATACAGGTAAATTAAGCGTACAAAATTGAAAGAAGTATGGTAATACATATTTGTCACCAGTTTTGTAACGAAATTGCTGTTGAGAGTATATGAGCTATGTTTAACGCCAATCAAAGAGACAGTTGCAGGTTGTCCCTATTTAAAAAATTGAAAGGTTTTACTGTCACCTTCCTTATACATACAGTGTAATCTCTATATAACGACACTAAAGGGACTGCATTTTATGGCGTTATAGAGAGTTGTCGTTAAATGGAGAGAAGACAAATCATGTATGGAACACAAGCTAAACCAACCAAAGCCAATTGATTACGACGCTTATTTTTTATTTATTAGGGAAAAAAACAATTATATATTTGTAAATAAGACTTATTAAAAAATAACGTGTGAATTTAGTACAATCAGCATAAATTTCAACATAGTACTAACATGATTTATATCATTTTCCACATAGTACTAACATGATTTATATCAATTTCCACATAGTACTAACATGATTTATATCGATTTCCACATAGTACTAACATGATTTATATCAATTTCCACATAGTACTAACATGATTTATAAACGCTTTAGGGAGTTTGTCGTTAAATCGAGTGACGTTACAGCGTAAACTGTATTAGGAGCTAGCGTTTTTGTTTAAAAAAATCATGGTGTGTGATGGTGTTTGTTATTGAAAGTTGATTCTTCTGCCTAGAAATTTAAAGGGCATGGTTTCATTTACCGGAGCTATTCTCTGTCCTGCTATACGCAGTCCAGCAGCCCAATTCTACTACTAGTTTCATTTCCATTCTATTTTATTTTAACGTTAAATGCTGTCAAAACCCGTATTCACCTACTGATTCATTCGCTGCAGTTTAGTTATTATTTACAAACAGTATTCTTGTAATACTTATTTACTTATTTTAAAATCACTTTTGGAACAAAATAAAAATAAACTTTTTTTTTTTAAATGTACGTTTTAATCAAATATTTGTATTACATTTTTTATTACATAGACAGTTATAAGTATATTTACTGTTTTTAAATGGTTCAGGCAGGAGATTGCTGGGTCTTATAAAATATTTTATATTAAGCCATCGAAATAAACAGGCATGTATGTAGAGGTTGTTGAATGTCAAAGAAGCGAGAGAGGTATATCGTGACAAGTGGCGCTCAATTGTCTCTGCCTACCCCGTAAGGGATTTAACGTGACGATATGTATGTATGTATTAAACTAACAGGTCACTGGAATCTGCTAAGCTGCTGGTCTTCTGGTAACAGCTTACTTATTAGACCACTTTGCTGCTTAGTCTTATTTATTTATTTGAAGAGCAAGAACAGAGACAGGCAGTATAAGAAACGATACAATAGGAGTCATTAGAATTATACCCGCCACCAAAATATTTCCCACTGTGGACAATAGTGCACCATTTATATTTTTAAATATGTTAGTACTACATATGTATACCTTGGCCAGGTATAGTGGATAATACAATTGCAGTGTTCCAATTTATGGAACTATCAATTGTCACGTTATGCGGGACATTAAAATGAAACAAATGAATTTAAGCAAAGGAAGTTATATATTGAGAAAAATGAAGTTAACAGAAAGAAAGCAATGAGTTTAAAATTATACAAGGGGAGGGTCGTAAGCCAAAACTTAGCCCTATCACTCTTTATGCATCCGTTGACTGTACGTAGTGGTACCTTCCCTCGGAGAGCCTGAAGACGGGGGCCCGGAGAGCGCTGCCGATCCCAAGCGGACAACGGGGTGTCACGGAGATCCTGCGCAGCGGGGTTATCTTCTCAAGCTGGGTCCCAGCTCTATAGTCCAGACATAGAACCCTGGAACGCACGGTGAACACGCGTTACGTTCCATCTCCAAATCCACCACCACTTCAGTCTACACCAAGACAAGATACCAGATAGATGGTGAGACTGCAGCGGTGTTGTACAAAATAATTTACTGCACGTGGTCATGAAGTGACCGCGTACTATTTTCTATTTAATACTTACCCAAGCTGGGGGGTGTACAATATCTGGCAAATGAGTGAGTTGAATTGTAATAATAATTAAAATAGAACGAAATAAAGCTGAACTAATTTAAGTTAATTTGAAGCGATGAGGAGCAGCTGTTGTAGCGAAGCAAAAAGGCAAGTGCAGTCTGACAGTTGTTTTCTTATAAAAGGTGCGAGGCAAAGGATTTCGATTGCAGCCAAAAACAAGTGACATCCTTGGCCACTAACGATCTCAGTCGCTATACAATGAACTCCGAAGCAAACCCCACCCAGCAAACTAAACTGACAACAATAGCTTCTTCATTTTGGCCTTAAATGCGGCGCGAGAATTGCTAAATATATCGACGTCCAATAACCAACTGTTGTACGTCTCGCACATTCGGCGTACTGGTGCGCTTAGACCGGCGACTGCGTGTGCGAGGGGGCATAACATTATTCTACTAAGTAGAATCATTCAAAATATTTTAATTAATGGTATTTTGACTTTTTGTAGTTAATGCTTCTATTCTTTGTAGGTAACGTTGTGTGAACAAAGCACAGTGTTTGAACCCGAAGCGGAGACGGCGCGCGTGTTGCCAGACGAGACGGCTCTCTCCTCTTCGCACCGCCCGCACCGCTGTTCCGTGCTCAACTGTGCCAAGGTAACCCTACACCCCTCTCACACACAACCCTGTTTGGGCAGTACACTATTTTTAGTTACAAATGTTTAACATATTAAATTAAATGTTTCCAGACAGGTCACACAGCGCCATCTAGTTTCCGTGGTAAGCTACGAGGCTTGTGTTACGGAAACTAGATGGTTGATAAACTACATATTATACTTTTTTTTTTGTAAATATATACATATAAACACCCAGACCGAGACAAATTATACAATGTACAACTTGCCCAATTACAATCAAACCCACGACCTCCCGAGTTCATGGCAACGTTTGTTACCACTAGATCACGGAGGCGGTCAATAGTATAAATAGCTATAATATAATATATAGCTGGACATAAATACACCAGTGCGGACCAATCAGTACAAGCCCACCGTTTGCATACCAATGGCGAGCACTAATAATCATAAACATGATTTTTGTTGTAGAGATCACATTTGTGATGATAATTTTAATAACAATAATAAATTATTTATTGTACAGAACCAAAAATAATGTGGGTACAAAGGCGAGCTTAATGCTATAAATGCATTTTCTACCAACTAACCTGTGTGAATGGGGAGCCATTATAAGCGGGTGCAGAAATACTATTGTGATCAACAATAATGAAATATAAATACATACTAATTAAATATATTAAATAAATATATACATAAATAATAAATACATATCTAAGTACATAGTAGAAAGTTATGGTAAGTTATTATTTTATGGTGTAAAAAAATTTATAACTTGTCTTTAAATATTTTGAGAGATGGAGCTTGTCTGATTACCAAAGGTAGTCTATTCCACTGGCAAGCTGCAGATACCAAAAAGGAGTCTGCATATCTGCTGGAAGAGTGGGGAGAGGTTTTAAGTAAGTTGTTTTACTTTTAGGAATTCAAACTACGCGCACATTTGGCTCGGCACGTAGCGACGGCACACGGCGGCGCGGAGGGGGCGCGTCCTGTCATGAAGACCCGCGCCGCCTTCTATCTACACGCGTCTCCCTTCACCCGCCTGGCGCGCCGGCTCTCCCGCGCACTCCGCCGGCCCAGACACTTCGCGCGAGCACCCTTCTCGCCCATCAACCTGCACCAGGTCAAACACGACTGTGAGTACTCCCAACCAGCACCAGGTCAGACACGACTGTGAGTACTCCCAACCTGCACCAGGTCAAACACGACTGTGAGTACTCCCAACCAGCACCAGGTCAAACACGACTGTGAGTACTCCCAACCAGCACCAGGTCAAACACGACTGTCAGTACTTCCAACCTGCACACAACTGTAAGTACTGCCAACCTGCACACGTCTGTAAGTACTGCCAACCTGCACACGACTGTAAGTAGTTTCAACCTGCACACGACTGTAAGTAGTACCAACCTGCACACGACTGTAAGTAGTACCAACCTGCACACGACTAAGTAGTTTCAACCTGCACACGACTGTAAATAGTACCAACCTACACACGACTGTAAGTAGTACCAACCTGCACACGACTGTAAGTACTGCCAACCTGCACACGACTGTAAGTACTGCCAACCTGCACACGACTGTAAGTAGTTTCAACCTGCACACGACTGTAAGTAGTACCAACCTGCACACGACTGTAAGTACTGCCAACCTGCACACGACTGTAAGTAGTTTCAACCTGCATACGACTGTAAGTAGTACCAACCTGCACACGACTGTAAGTACTGCCAACCTGCACACGACTGTAAGTAGTTTCAACCTGCACACAACTGTAAGTACTGCCAACCTGCACACGACTGTAAGTACTGCCAACCTGCACACGACTGTTACTTCCAACCTGCACACGACTGTAAGTAGTTTCAACCTGCACACGACTGTAAGTACTGCCAACCTGCACACGACTGTAAGTACTGCCAACCTGCACACGACTGTAAGTAGTTTCAACCTGCACACGACTGTTACTTCCAACCTGCACACGACTGTAAGTAGTTTCAACCTGCACACGACTGTTACTTCCAACCTACACACGACTGTAAGTAGTACCAACCTGCACACGACTGTAAGTACTGCCAACCTTCACACGACTGTAAGTAGTTCCAACCTGCACACGAATGTTACTTCCAACCTGCGCACGACTGTTACTTCCAACCTGCACACGACTGTAAGTAGTACCAACCTGCACACGACTATCAGTACTTCCAACCTGCACACGACTGTAAGTAGTACCAACCTGCACACGACTGTAAGTAGTACCAACCTGCACACGACTGTAAGTAGTACCAACCTGCACACGACTGTAAGTACTGCCAACCTTCACACGACTGTAAGTAGTTCCAACCTGCACACGACTGATACTTCCAACCTGCACACGACTGTAAGTAGTACCAACCTGCACACGACTATCAGTACTCCCAACCTGCACACGACTGTAAGTAGTACCAACCTGCACACGACTGTTATTTCCAACCTGCACACGACTGTAAGTAGTACCAACCTGCACACGACTGTCAGTACTCCCAACCTGCACACGACTGTAAGTAGTACCAACCTGCACACGACTATCAGTACTCCCAACCTGCACACGACTGTAAGTAGTACCAACTTGCACACGACTGTTATTTCCAACCTGCACACGACTGTAAGTAGTACCAACCTGCACACGACTGTCAGTACTCCCAACCTTCACACGACTGTCAGTACTGCTGTGAAAAACTAAACTAAACTGTGCTTGAACTTTTCTGCTTATTATCTTAACGCGTAATTCTTTATGTTTTCCAGGTTCAATAGCGATGTCTGGTCTGGGCGGCGCGGAGCTCCGGGCGCTGGGCGCGGTGAGCGGGCCAGCTCGCGGGCGCGGCCCCGTCTCGGCGGTGGCGGTGCGGCTGGCGGGCTCGCTGGGACACGCGCCCAGTCCGCGCGGACACGACTGGCTGCTGCTCACACCCAAGGACAAGATGCCACAGCCCAGCCACGTAGCCTACCCCAAACCTCCCAAGGCACCAGGTAATATATACCGCTTGCAATTATCAAAAGCACAAATATTTTTTTTAGGCTTTAAGTGTCACTACATAAACACAATTACATTACATAAATCATATCAAAATAATTTATTTCCATTGGTTCTCTCAAAACAACTTGGATACAGTCAGAACTAATAAAATCATTACAATTATCAAAACATATGTAGATACTAATCAAAGTGGTAATAATGGTTGGAACGTAAACAGGCAATAATCCATGTTTATGTATGTTATGTACAACATTATTGCTACAAGCAAGTAAAACTAACTAACTTAGAAACTACTTGAATAAGATCGTGGCTGTAAAGAGGCCGTGTCAGTTTACATTCTAAATACCTAATAATTATTATGTACAGAAATTATATACATAGGTATGTCAGATAATTTATAAAACAACATAAAAAAAAATATTTAAAAAATAAAAAAAAGACCGTATAATCTAAATAATAATAATGATATGTCAATTTAACATAAATTAATAGCTGTAAATGGGCCGTGTGATCTTATATTCTAAATAAACAAGTCTATGAAAATATATCTCTAAAATGTCTGTAATTTAATTAAAAAGCTATTTGACTACACTTGAAGAACACTCAGATTTGATGAAGTGGAAAAGTGTAACTACCCTCTTAACCTTTGTATTGCATTTTAGATGGTAGCCTAATGTACGAGCGAGTGCTGAGTCGCGCCGAGCAGGAGGCGTTGCGTCGTCCGCCATCACCTGCGCCTGCGCTCAAGAGGAGATACGACGAACTCAACGGACTCGACAGTCAGTATACTAACACTATTCATTTCATTGCAGCCCCTAGAACACAGCATCCTTGTCAGAGCGTGAACGCTAAATGCTGAGGGCCTAACAGCTAAGTCCAAGCTCTGAGCGAATATATGAACCTAACAATATATAAATGGTAGTAGTAGTGTAAAGATAGGAGTCTCACTGCTGGTGTAATACCCTAAGGCAGCGAGGGAATGGGGAAGATGGTATTCACAGGCTCACGCGACTGTACCTAGAGGAGGCAGGTGGCTAGGTGTCTTGACCAACGTGATGGATCCTAACAGAGGTCGGGCAGGGATTCAAGGTGGTGGATACACGTTCGATCGAGCAGGCTCACAAGATCGTACCTAGAAGAGGTAGCACGCAAAGGTGTCTTGGGCAACGTGTAGGAAATGAGACAAACAACGTAATGTTGCAATCTGGTTTATTCTTTACTGTACACATTCTTAAATACTAAATTTCAACTCACACCGACAGCACACAGATACATTAATCTTTACTACATTAAAATATATTTATTGTACAATTTGCTCTCTCAACAATTATGATGGCTGTGGCCTAGAAACGAGAACACAAGACATGTTTGGTCAGCTAAACAGTCCTAGACATCTACTGTTGGAGATGGGCCTTGATGGTACTCCACAAGTTGGTATTAATGGAACCGGGACCGACGGCTTAACATGCTCTCCGAGGCACGGGAACCGTGTTGTTGTAAATCTATGGCAAATGTACGTAAGAAAAGTGTATTTCTCATTAGTACATGCCCGAGAGGGTTGAAGTTAGGATTTGAGGAAAGCGTTCCTACAACCGAGCTACCACCGATATTGATTTCTACTAACACTATCCCAAACACATAAAATATTTGGTGGCATATGGTATCATCATCAGCCTATGTCTCTCCAGTGCTGAATGTAGGCCTTCCCCAAGGCTCGCCATTTCACAAAAGCAAGACACAGCGGCAGATTATACTCTTCAGTGTTTTGTATAATCTGTCGCAGGGTGTGGATGTAGCCTTTTCGAAACCCGGCCTGCTCCGGGGGCTGGAACTCATCCATTCTCTGGGCGAGACGATTTGTGACCATCCTTGAAAACAACTTATAAACGTGGCTCAGGAGTGATATGGGCCTATAGTTCTTTAGAAGGCAGGTGTTACCTTTCTTAAAGAACAGGACCACAACACTCCAGGTCCACATCTCTGGCGTAGTTCCGTGATGAATGACAGAGTTAAAGAGTTTCCCAAGTTCCTTGAGTACTGGTTTCCCTCCAGCTCTTAGAAGCTCAGCAGTAACTCCATATTCACCAGGTGCTTTGTTGTTCTTAATTTGTCCAAGGGCTATATCAATCTCGCCCAGATCTACATCCGGGATGTCTTCGGTGTAATGGCGGGTCAGTACAGCTCGGTGATCGTCATCCCAGCTGGTTGTATGGCAAGGCATATGGTAATCAGCCTTTAATTAACTACGTATTTTAGGCATATGCAAAATCGTCAGGCCCTAATCTGTGATGCTAACCAAGTAGGGATACTGTTGCGGGTCTTCGATGGCTCAATTAAAGAGTGTTTAGCTGACTATATAGGTTTATTGCAGAAATAGAATTTACAATTCATTACTTGAGTAAAAATGCTGTGATCACGACTATACTCCCGGCATTAAAGAGTTGTCTGAGCGACCAAGAAGTCACAGCATTGGAGGAAGAGACTTGTCCTTGACGAGCACCATTGTCCCCAATTTTAGCTCTCCACTACCTTCCCACTTCCACTTCCCTGTAGACAACTACACACATGTGCTATATATGTAAACTTAATATTGTGTTTTGTTTTTATAGATGCAAAATGTGACCGAGAGTCTGGTCGGCCGCCCGCCAAGCGTCCCAACAAGCATCCCGCCCCCATGCAGAGACCCTCCCGCGAGCAGTACGCCGCCATGTGTGCGCGCGCGCAGGCCACCGGACAGCCGCTACCTGCACACGTCTTCACACACGTCAGTATACTACCCTTATTGAAATACTACACTTTACTGAAAAGTAGACTCGAGACAAAAAAGTATTTTAAGGTGTGTGCAAGCAAGAGCAAATGTTTTAAAACCCTCTTAACCTCGCATAATTAAGCAAGAGAGGGTTAATTTAATTTTACATGCCATCAGAATATGTCTCACTAAGTGTAGGACAAATTATACCCGCCACCAGAATATTTCTCCCTGTGTGTAGTTCAAATTATACCTGCCACCATAATATTTATCACTAATTGTAGGTCAAATTATACCCGCCACAATATTTCTCCCTGTGTGTAGTTCAAATTATACCCGTATATTTTTCATAAAGTTTAGGATATGTTATACCCACTACCAGAATATTTCTTAATGTGTGCAAGGCCCAATTATCCAGTAATATGTTTTGTAATTTTCAGAAGTGGAAATTCAGAACTCTTGTGCTCTAAGGGTAATAAATTTTAATTTTTGTTGATAATTGTTTTTAGCAAGTAAATGGAATGCCGACAAGTCTGGGTCGCGGCGGTCGACGACACGTCATCTCCTGGATGGACGCACCAGACGACCTCTATTTCCGGGCCACAGAAACCGCCAAGTAAGTACCAAATAACCATCATCAGGCTGTGTCTCACCACGGCTGAATATAGGCCTCCTCCACTCACTATTTCACACAATCTCCTCCCACCATCATCCATCCCCCACCAGCAACCTTGGTTATGTACCTTTAAATTATTTTTGAATACCAAAATTTTTGTAGTTGTTATTCCATAAGTTACGTCACATTTTCCTGTCTAATAATATACCACAGTGTTTGAAGACAAAAGTTTTTAACCAATGCATTCATCCAGTAATGTCAGTTTGGAGCTTAGAATCCACAGGTTTAAGGTTCAGCGAGCTATAGAGAGCTATTTCTCTGATGGGTTAGAATTCGAATCGTTGCTATTATCAGATAACCAAAGTTACTGACATAGCATTCAAAATTAGCAACCTGAAGCAATGGGCCGGACACAACTGCCTCAGAACCGACATGGGGCAAACGGGTTCTAGAGCAAGGCAAGGGGGTTAGCCAGATGGACAGATAACCTAGAGAAGGTCGCTGGCGATGGTTGGATGAGGGTTGCAAAAAATCGCGTGCAGTGGCGAGTCGTGGGGAAGGCCTACATCCAGCAGTGGAGAGACATAGGCTGATGATGATGATGAAAAGGGGAAGAGGGGGTCGGCCTATTCTTATTTTTTCTTACATAGGCTACTAAGGTTCTGATAGAATAGAATAGAGGGCTGAAGACAGTTTTATTTGAGACTAATGTTAAGTTATTGTTCCAGGGGTGTGCGGCGATCACTGAGTAGTGGAGAGTTACGTCGTGGAGCTAGGGCTCCGTGGCGGGCGCTCCGGGGGGGCGGGGCCGGCGCCGTCACTCTCGGTGGGGACCAGCTCGTGGTCCTCGACTGACAGCGCCGCCCGCAAGCCTACTCCATGGAGGCGCTGCTCGGCTGAGCCCGGGGCTTCAAGGGGAGACGGTCCGGACACACAACCCCCCTACTCAGGTACCGGCTGAGCTCGGGGAAACTGTACAGTGTGACATTGAATGGTCGCTCCGAGAAGTCCAGCTCGCTGAGCCCGGGGATTCTACACTGTAACATCAAGGGGAGGCAGATCGGCTCCATGGACGCGTTTAGGGCATTGAGTGTTTGCTCCGAGGTGTCCTTGTCCAAGTCCAGACACACAATCCCTAGTAAGATAGCCAAGTGTTGCGGTCCCATGCAGGAGAAGACTTGCTCCATGGAAATGCTGAGCTTGAGGGACATGTACAGTCTATGGAGTTGCTGTTGAGCTGAGCATGGGGTCTGTAAACTATAACATCAAGGAAAGGAATATCGACTCCAAATTGTGTTGAGATCAGCTTGTGACATACTACACAGTCAAGTCTGGACACACAACCCATAGTGAGATATCAAAGATGCTGTTCAGCTGAGCTCAGAGGACCTGTACAGTGTGACACTGAATGGTCCCTCCGAGAAGTCCTACTTGAGAATTACTCCATGGAGTTGCCAGCAATCAAGGGAAGAAATATCATCAATATTGAGCCATTAAGTACTCAGCCAAGTCATGACCCACAACCCCTAGTGAGATATCCAAGCAAGGTCCCGTGCAAGGAAAGACTTGCTCCATGAAAATGTTGATTGGCTGAGCTCAGGGCCAGCAGAAGCAGCTTGCGGGTCTACTTCCATGGAGTTGCTGTTTAACTGATCATGGGGGAACTCTACACAGTAACATCATGTGTTTGCTCCAACGAGATATCAAAGTGTCGGTCACTGGTGCCTGCGGGAAATGCTGCTTAGCTCGGAGACCTGTACAGTGTGACATCGATTGATCCTTCCAAGAAGAGCTTGTGGCTTCAGCCAAGTCCGGACACACAGTTCCCTAGTGTGATATTCAAGTGTCGGTCCCGGTTCGGTGCAGGACATAGACTGGAAACCACCTTTAGTGTGATCGAGTGTTGGTAACGCAACTACAGGAGAAGATTCTCACTCAAAACGCATTTTCTTTAATATTTCTTGAATACTTTTGTAAAAACGCTTTCCTCTCGTTTTCAAAGACTTTCTAGGAAGTAAAATTACTCTCATTTAAGATTTTTCCTTATTTCAATCAAGAGTTTTTTCTCTGTTTTACTAAACCACTAATCTAGAAACACCGTACATATGTTTGTAGATTCAGTCTAAACTCTAAAATCGAAAAGTGACTTTGTGTTTAAAAATCTTTCTGCTAAATGATTGCATTTGTGCCCAAGCTATGAGAATCTGCTTCTAGTAGTTGGCTGCACTGGGCCCACGAACTCCAGGCCCACCGAGCCCAGGCCCAGACTCCGGGTAGCCGTTGTATATAGATAGTGAGTTAGTGTAATGCTCGTGTTGGGGTGAAGTGAAGTGACAGTGTTGTGTGACCGGCGAGCGGTTCTGTTCGGACGATCGGAAACAGTAAAATTAAAACGAAGATTGAAATGTATTTTTGGTAATTGAATCGCCGAGAATGGATCCTGTAGATAATATATTGAACTATATTGTTCTTATGTGGTTTGAGTTGGCGACGAGCAAACTAATGTATCTGATACATAAAATGATATGTAAGTCTATTTCATTCGGAGATTCATTGTAGGATAATTTACAATTTTTTTCATAAATAAAGCACAAATTGAAGTAAGTTTAGTTTTATTTTATACCCGCAGAACACCCAACTTTTTATCCCTCTTCACTCTTCTAGCAGATATTCAGATTCTCTCACCGTGTCAGCAGCTCGTCAATGGAACAGGTCACCATTGTTTATCAGACAGGCACCGTATTATAAATATATTCAAAAAACTTCTCTCTTACTTCCTTAAAAAGCAAAACGAATCCCAATCACCTGACACCTATGTATTTATGTATTATTATTTTTCTGTTAGTTATTATAGTATGTATTTATTTACATATTTTAATTCTGGTTTTTACTATATTATTTCCATTTTCACACTCTGCACCCATAATATTAATCTCTCACTCTCCCAAAGGTTAGCTGGTAGAGAATACCTTCATGGTATTATGCTCGCCTATGTACAACACTTTATATTGTATATTTTGTGTGCAATAAAGAATTTTATTATTATTTCTAGCTGACCCGGCAAACATTGTTTTGCCATATAAATTATTTCTAGTGTAGAAAAAAAAACTTATTGTAAGTGTGTAAGGATGTGGTATATGAGTGAAAGAGGCATGTGAGCGATGAGCGAATGTAAAAATAACAAAACACCAAACATTTTTATTTTATTTATTATATTTATTCCTTAAAATTATATATATTGTGAGAAACAGAAGACCGGCTTCGGTCTCATCCCTACTCCGTGCTGTTTACTGGGAAGTGACACCGGTGTATATCTGGCAAATGAGTGTTGACCCAGAAAAAGCGCGGAAAATTTAAAAAATCTAGCACTGGTAACACTAATTATAGCAGGAATAAACTGTCTTGATACTAATGTTACCATGTAATAAGTTTCAATTAAATATTAGGCTCAACTGGCGGGGATAACTTACCAAGTGATAATTGATCAGTTATCGAGCGGGATGGAAAATAATTAAATTACTAAAATGACTATTAAAAAATAGGGGTTGGTGAAAATTTTGGGTTGTATGTATTTTTTAATGGCACATTACTTATAAAAAATTAAATTAAAATTTTGTCCAAAAAATATAAATAAAATGTTAGGGGTGGACAACCCTTATCACTTATGGGGTATGAAAAATAGATAGTAGCCGATTCTCAGACCTACTGAATAAGCATATAAAATTTGATAAAAATCAGTCAAGCTGTTTCGGAGGAGTATGGTTACTAACATTGTGACACGAGAATTTTATATATAAGATTATACCCTTGAAATATCGATACCAGTGTTCTGGCTTGGTACCATCCTTCCATTCCGTTTCCTATAATAAATCTTCGCTCAAAGAGTAACTGTCTATTCGTCTGACAGTTGCGAACAAATCGTCGACCCAAGCAGTCGATGACCAATCGGTGGTAGCATAGTTATATAGCAAATCAGCCGGCCAGTCTGATAATAATAATAATTATTATTATAGTTATATAGCAAATCAGCCGGCCAGTCTGATTGGCCTAGTGAACTTACTGTGAAGCCTAGATTCAGTGTTCCTAATTTCCTAACCCGGACGAGCACATGTGAGTAACGTTTCTTTTCCGTACCAGTGATTGATTTTAGCAGGTTTAGGTTTCCTCAAAACTGACTCCGTGGTCTAGCGGTTAAGTCCGTGGATTTAGACTCGGAGATACCGGGTTCGATTCCTGGTCGGGGCTCAAAAATATTTATTAATGTAAATAAATACATTTAATTTATTTGTGAGATTTCTCGAGTTTGGTACTCTGGAGACATCGACAAGCTTGCAACTTGTCATGATTGGCCTATAGTAAAGTTGGCTAAATGTGAATCCGCTTATTTATAAGCGTGGTTTCTGACCACCCCGCAAGGGATACGGTCGTGATGATACTTTACTTTGTCTTTACTTTAGGTTTGCCCTAGTTTTGAAGCTGGCTGAGCTAATAATTTTAAGCGACACAAGATTTTAAATCACAATTTCATCCACGAACACGCAACAATAAGTATCAATTACCTACCGTAAAAGGCATACGGCCGATTGCAGAAAAGATGTTAAAAATCCATAATTGACTAGACATCCACTGTTGGAGATAGGCCCTGATGGGATTCCGCAAGTTGGTATTAATGGAACCGGGACCGACGGCTTAACGTGCTCTCCGAGGCACGGCAAATATACGTAAAAGTGTATTTCTCATTAGTACATGCCCGAGAGGGTTGAAGTTAGGATTTGAGGAAAGCATTCCTACAACCGAGCTACCTACGATATTGATTTATAATAACACTATCCCAAACATATAAAAGATTTGGTGGCATATGGTAATCAGCCTTCAATTAACGACGTATTTTAGGCATATGCAAAATCGTCATACGGTAAACAACCCAAAGTATACGTCAAGACGGCTGTGAAAAAAGTGTAAGAGATGAGAAGAATGGTGTCTCGGGCTTGCGACTGACAATAAACTGGTTTGAAAGGGAGGCCTTTTTTAATTTATTGCGCGATAATACATCCACCATTCCACTCCTCTCCCTACCCAACCAAATACTGTATGATTCCGTTAATGCCGTCTTGGAAGCTCGTTCCATAAATGTATCTCCTGAAGACCTGCTTAGGCCCAATTATTTCAGTAAGTGGCGCAAAGATTTTGCTGAAACTCCTCTCGCACCAACTTCCAATGCGTAAAGCTGAGTCTTGAACTTGTTCCTGATAATGTGAGTTCATAATATTTAGTCGAATTCATGTTGTGGTCTTTGGAACATTTGATTCCCACGGAAAGAATAAGGAAAACTTTTTTCAAGTTCCGAGAACACACTATACGATGTCTGTGATACAGCTAGTTCATCTGGGATCCTATAATGATGTTCAAATGCATCCATGAGAGTTTACGAGTCTGATACAGCGCCAAGGATCGAGGTGGGCTTGCATTTAGTTTTCGTGATTTATTTACCCTTTACAAATGTGGTCATAATTTAATTTGTAGTCAGTCCCTTTCCGGCTCTTGATATAGAAATACTGCGTCATGGATAACACCAAGGACTTTGTCATGTCGGCGTGAGTAATAGCCCTTTTCTAAAGAGTAACGCACCCTACCAGTGTGTCTAGCAGTTCCTATGGCAGCACCACACAATATTAGATACCTAATTTTTTTTTTAAATATCTACAGACATGAACTACACATATAAAGGAGTCTGCCCACTACACCGTATCATACCATGACTGTAATAGGAACGTGTCAGGCAAAAAATATTCTATGTATAAAAAAGCATGACACTACGTCCACTAGACCGTTCCGTCACCGACCCGTACCGTCGCGTGCCATGCACGGAGCGTTAATAATGGGGTGTATCAGACAAAGCTTTTTGTAGATGTCGCTAGCGGCAATGGTACCTTGTTTTACACCTATATCGCAACATTTTTAAAATGTTTTTATTTTCATTACAGAAAAATGTATTTTAAATTAACGTTACCTACCTTAAACGACTAATTAAGAAAGCGAACACCGTCTTTAAAAAGGAAAAAGGTTTTATTAATAGAACGGCAATTTTGAGATCACCATATCTTTGATTTCGCTTAGAAATCTCGATTTGTTCACTTTAAACTTGCTCACTTCGGCATAATATCCAGAAAATAATAAATTTCGTAATAAAAATACAAGTTTTCTATGCAAGTGACAGTTAGATACCATCTATCATGCGCCATCTATCGTGATAAGAAGTTAGTGATCACCCCATTGTCGGCGAGAATATTTTGCCGGTTCCGATACGCTCCGCGCATTCGGAAATACTGAAAAAACTTTTCTTCATCTTCAACTAAGTGCCTGTACAACGTCCAATATTCTCCTTGTTTTTCATTCTTTTAGACTTTAAGAGTATCGTGAATCCAGTAGCGTCGAGTGGTTTTTTGGTTCTCTTATTCCCCATCCAATATTATGGCAATCATTGCCAGTTGTCTAACAGTTAATCTTTTAATAGCCATATCTAATTTATTATTTTAAAATTTGATAGCACTCCCCAGACGTCCAGGCATTACCGATACACATGCGAGAATGAAACGGCTTCCTATCAATTTTACGTCATACAAATTACGGGTGGGCAACATACGGGTTGCATACTGACACCATACCGGCATCATAAACGCAGTCGATTCGTTTCAGTGGACAAAGCAAGCCGTATCGTATTGCCATCTCTGAATATCGTGCTAAGTTGAAGTGGCTGCCTATTCGTTGTCGCAGAAATCTTCGAGCCCTTTGTCTCCTTTTTTCTGTCTTGAATGAGCCTGCGACACCGAAATACCTCAAGGACAATTTCGCCTATCTCACTTCTTTCCATGACAAATCCCTTCGCTCTGCTAACAACTCTCTTCTATCTGTCCCTTCTCATCATTCTTCATTTGTGTCTAACTCTTTTGTAGTTGTTGCTACTAATTTGTGGAATAATCTACCTGTTAACATACGGCAAGCAACTACCAGAACATTATTCAAAAAACTGGTGTTTTCACACTTTCTAAATAGCTCCACACAGCGTTAGTAAGTAGTATATATGTATGTTTATGTATAATAATATGTATGTATTAGTATTTAGTGTATCGATATTATAATATTTATTCCATATATATTGTAAGTAAGAATATATTAAATTAATTTGTCTCCAAGGTTGGGCTGTCAGAGAATGTCTTCGGGCATTAAGTCCGCCTTTGTACTTTGTGCAATAAAGTTTATAAATAAATAAATTCAGTGCTTAATACGCTCATAGCACGGTCATGGTATGATACGGTGTAGTGGGCAGATTCCAAGTGTTGTGCTAACCAAAGGAAAATAAATGATTTAATTAGAATGAATGTGGAGCAAAGTACGTAAGGGAGTTAGTTGTTGAGGAAGAAAAATAAAAGAAGAACATTGGAAAAGTTATATTTATTTGAGTACATAACTATATCTTAAAATAAATGGATAAACTATTTACCTCTTGATAAATATTCCATGCGGATTTAAGACACTGCATCCCTTCAATTTGTTCCATTATCACATAGTCAACATTATTAATACAAAAATATGCGTTCTATGGACCACGCTTCAATATAGTTACAATATACTAAAATTAGTTGAACCTATGAAACAAATAACTTATAGTTTGTATTAAGCAGCTGTATTGGGCCGCCATTGTTAAAGAAACAAAATGGCCGCCGAGTGCAGACGCTTAAAATAGCATTAGATAACTTTAAATGAATCGATGCTTCTGTTACGTTATGGACGTCACGGAGGAAGCTACATTTTCCTAATATTTCTCTCCTATAATGCATTTAATATAATAAACACTACTTATTATCTAATATAACCTACAAATATTGTAAAATGAGCTGGTAAATATTGATACAAAAATAGGTTATAGGGTTAGCATCCGTCTCGCTTGCACAATCAAATATTTTTTTGCAGTTTATCAACTTTGTTGGAAATAAATTTACGGACATTTCAGACAGATTTCACGACACAATGATTTAACTAATTTTTTTCAATGGGGAGTATCAGGCAAAGCTTTTAGTAGATGTCGCTAGCGGCAATGGTACCTTATTTTACACCTATATCGCATCATTTTTTTTTTCTTATTTAATTTCTATATCTTTTGGTTGTATTTCTTGTTTTTTCTCCTTTTCTTTGACACCTAAGTATCAGTAATAAAGTATGTTTCCTAATTTGGCCAATGTATAAACTCAATTATATACCAAACTTTATGTTCTGTAATGTGCTGTGGAAATGAATGAATAAATAAATAAAATACATGTTTTCGTAGTTTTATATGTTTATAACAGAAAAATGTATTTTAAATTAACGTTACCTACCTTAAAAGACGAATTAAAAATCGCACACCGTCTTTAAAAAGAAAAAAAGGTTTTATTAATAGAACGGCAATTTTAAATTCACCATATCTTTGATTTCGCTTAGAAATCTCGATTTGTACACTAAAAAGCTGCTCACTTCGGCATATCCAGAAAATAATAAATTTCGTAATAAAAAAAAATCTGACAGTTATATTAGGTACCATCTATCATGCGCCATCTATCGTGATACACCCCAATTTTCGGAATTTTATTTTCTAAAAAGTTGATTTCTCAAATACTTGAAAAACCCTTAAATTATTGAATTGTGCAAGCGAGAAGGGTATAAAAGCGTCAAACCATCTTAATAAATAAATAAAATATTGTACATGTTGTGTTTTTATTTAAATTCTATAATTTGGACCGCATCGTTACATGTCTCTAACACAAACCTGAGAAATGATATCTAAAAATGTAGCCACCCCTCATGCTTGGTTCCAAAATGCGAATACAAGTACATATAGGGACATTTTTGTACAAATTACAAACAGCACCCGTGACCACACAACCAATGCCATCTTATTTGGTTAGGGTTATGGTAACCATACACGTAACGATATACTAGCGCAAGTTTAGACTTGTACAAGAATGCAGTAACGTGTGTTGGAAAATTATTGCGCAAATTTCTAGACTTGTACAAGTTTAAAAAAGTTTCAATTTTCAATTCCGAATTCGTGCAAATTTCCGTTTGCGCAAGTTTACTTGAACGTAGGTATACTAACCGCCTGCTGGTACGCACGTCCTGTGGTCGGTTAAACCATTGACAAAAGTTTTAAATAAGTTTCTTCGTCCATTCGCAGATAGTTATGCCAGTCCTTGGGTGCAAATTTCAATTCATTTAATAAATTGATGTGCGAATAATGCTCTCTTTTTCTTAACACGTCTTTACACCATATATTACGGTCTTTTCAGCTTTTTTGTAGCAAACATTATTAATAATAATAATAACGTTTACTGAGCTTTCTTATTAAGCCAACTATTGCCAAAGCGTCGTCCATCGACACACCCGTATGCTCTGCTCACTTTCATAGAAATGATATCGTTCAATCATACTTGAGCCGTCTGTGGTCACTCGGGGATAACGTCTAAACTTACGCAAGTATATCGTTACGTGTGTGGCTACCATTATGGAGCTTGGAGTTGTCGTTGTCGGCCCGATAGTACATCTAGTCAGGCCCACAAATATGTGAGTACGTATTCGCATTTTGGATTGAATGAGTTCTTCTTTATGTATCCGTAATTGAGCAGAATGTGTTACACTAACTTTGTTGTCGGATGGCAAAACGCAGTATACATGGGGTAATTCCCGAGCTGTATAAATAATGTTGCATGTGTGTATGGATTTTGACAGTTATTTCGAAAAATTCATATCTTTAGGTTCGCAGATAGACGTTTTTACAACAATATTTTTTTCTAGTTCAGTTTATCACACACAATTTCATTATTTATCATTACAGTCCCTATAACACAGAGTCCTAGATCTCCGCTGTTGGAGATTTCAGAAATATCTGGAGAATTTGGCCTAAACTGGCCACAGGCGCAATTTATCTATATTTAAGAAATTGATTTCTCTATTCCCTTCAAACTCCGATTTCAATGAAATTTTCAGATTAGCTTTGCGATTGATCCTATGAAGTTTAATAGCGATCGGATCAGCTTTTTTTTGGCAATCTGTGTCGCTTTTGTGTCGCTAGTGTGAAATAAAATTACCCAGCGTTGATTAAGAACGCGGGGCAGGATGGATTTTTTAGGCGGGTACTTTTAAAAACATTTATCAACTTCTTTCTAGGAAATATATTAATCATTAGTAAAATAGAGAAGAGCCGTAAATATTTTTGTTATTTAGCTCTGTTTAAAACTAGATCAATAATGATAGTAAAATATTTACAGAGTGTACTTTATGTGACTTGAAAATGTAGTTTTATGCGAGCGAGAAAATCTATCTCGTCTATCTCGATATTTGTATTTATTGCAGCCTCTAGAACACAGCGTCCTAGACCTCCACTGCTGGAGATGGGCCTTCCAGAACATATATCTGGAGAATTTGGCCTACACTCGCCACGCTGGGCAGACGGCTTGGCGAGGATATGATGTAAATTTTTAATGACAATTTATTAACGATTCCACAAGTTGGTATTAGTGGAACCGGGACCGACGGCTTAACGTGCTCTCCGAACACGGTGGTGTTGTAAATCTAAGACAAATGTACGTAAGAAAAGTGTATTTCTCATTGGTACATGCCGGAGGGGTTTGAACCGACCTTTGTAGGATTTAAGGAACGCGATCTTACATCCGAGCCACCACCACCATTTGTATACCAAAGCTGATCCGCCCTTAAACTTATAAAAATATTCTTGACGTGCATTAAAAAAAAAAATAGCAAGAAAAGGGGCAATTTACACAAAATCTTTTTTATACCAATCGACTGTGCCTTGTACCTTTTAACTGTCCCGTCGATAAAATCCTCACAGTTGCTTTTAAAATGAGATAAGTCAGCATTTTTTGTTACGGAGACATGAAAATTTCTACAATACAACGTTTTGCCATTCGACGATAGACGAACAATATCTATAGGCCTTTACAACTCAACAATATTATTACTAGAATTAACGATAGAACGCCATCCATTTAATGACAAAAATATAAAAAATAAACTAGATCGGATTTTTTTACATTATAATGGATATTAGTTAAATTATAACCACAAATATAATGATTTCAAATTTGGTTTCGAAAAAAAAGTAGTGAAGTCTTTCACCGGGGTAGTCAGAAATCAGATTTTTTTTAATGAAGCGGATTCGAATTTAGCAAACTTCACTATAGGCCAATCATGACAAGTGGCAAGCTCGTCGATGTCTCCAGCGTACCAAACTCGAGAAATATCACAAATAAATTAATTATTAATTAAATATATTTAAATAAATAAATATTATTGTGTCCCGACCAGGAATCGAACCCGGTACCTCCGAGTCTAAATCCACGAACTTAACCGCTAGACCACGGAGGCAGTTTATAGACTTGGAAAATAATATTATAGACACAAATTGTTGTCACAAAAAGACAATAGACGGTATATATCTGTATAAAAATAGGTTTTCTTTATCTTGATTTAAACGATATATTTATTATTATAATGTAGAACTGATAATGGATAATTTGCAATATTTTTGACAACAAAATGGCGGCATTTAGTTTCGTTAATTTGAAGTCAGTCCCTTACCATTCGATAACTGTTATAATACATTTACATTTAAAACCAAATGTTACTTAATAAGTAAATCGTCACGTTATTTCTTATACATTTACCGCCAGTTACCGAAACGATGATTAAATTAACGCACCTTTGACATTTGCTTATAAAGCACGTGATTGGCTGAATTGGCGTATAACATAACGTTAAATATTATTTTAATTATAGTTTCAAAAACTGGGGGTTAATCACGTTTTAATATCCATTATTTAAAAAAAACTATACACATCATCAAACCAGGTGCCTTGATGGCTAATAGGCTATTTTCAAAAAAAAAAAAATGTTAATACAGTGTAAACTCTATCACCGCGTTCGTTTTATACATCGATGTATATAGATAGACCCTCACTGATATAAAAACGTTCCCGTAAAACCAATCGAAGTCATGTAGCTGTACCAACAGTCGCGAGATAGCAAGCGTCGAGAGCGCCTAATATTAATATTTATATCGAGTAAAATATTTAAAAGAGAAATTTAATTTTCCTGGTGCCACTCGTGACAGAACTTTACGTTCTTCTTCTAACTCCACGCTCTCATTCCCCACACATCACACCGCATTCGTTTCCAAATCGTTTGCGGTGGTGGCTGTGCATCTTTGGTACCAGTTACCAGTGGACATCCGTCAAGCTCCAAATAGAACACTATTTAAGAAACTGGTCTATGCGCACTATTTAAATTTACCATAAGCTTAATACATTCTCTGCTATATTTATTTCTCTCATTATAGTCATCATATAGTAGGTATATTATATTTATGTATATTCATAGAACGTATGTATGTAGTTTTATTTGTATGTATTTGTGTATGTATTAGTATGTAAATAAGTATGTATTCTCTTGTATATATTGAAGTCTATTATTTTTCTATTACTTTTGATAGCACCTGCCTTATCTTGTCGTAACTGCTTTAGTTGTCCCAAAGGTTTGAGCAGTATAGAATGTCATTAGGTCCGCCTTTGTACTTTGTGCAATAAAGTTTATAATAAATAAATAAATAACTAGTCTTTTTGTATGCATTGTGATATAATTTCCGATGAATAAAGCATGTGGCATTATCCTTGCCTGAGAATCGCCCCCCAAAGTTGGTAGGTACACAAAGCAAGCGGCACGTTTTTAAGAGTGCGTTTTGTATTGAATAGGCTTATCTATATACATCGATGGTGTTATAGCATTTCCAATATCTCGTAGCAACTTCATAAACCATGTCAATGTCGTTTTTGTTAAGATTTCTTAAACATGGCATCCAACACACATGATATTATTATAGTATTTGAATTTACTATATAAAATCGTTTAAAATTTTTAACAAATATAATAGAAAACTATAAAGTATATAAAAATTGTAAACAAACCATTTTATATGTAAATGACATCTGTCAAAAAGTAACAACAATAACCCTCCTTTCAACACGGTACTAACATACTTTGCATCAAATGTTAGAATTTTCATTAAACGAACGACTTGTGCTAAAAAAAAGTGGTATTTTCATGCTAACATTTCTTAAAACGAACGCGACCTATACACTAGATAAAATAAAAATCAGAATTGGAAGACAAGCTAAACCAACCAAAGCCAATTGATTTCGACTCTTTAGGGGGTTTGTCGTTAAATCGAGTGACGTTACATGGAGTTTCCACTGTATTGTATGTATTGTATTTACTTACGGATTCCTGCAGCTTACCTGTATAATGAAATCCGTTAACTATATACATATATATATCACGTTATTAAGGTTGATATTTGCACGGCAGCTGTCAAGGTCGAGCGCTTATAGAGTTGAGAATTAAAGCAGATTAATTTTATGGCTGTTTACAATGTTTACTATTAAGTGACGTCACCTCACTCTGACTATTGTTTTGTATTGTAACATTTAATATCTATAAAATAATGTATTTATTTTATTAAAACATAAATCATAACGTTAATTAAAACGTACTTTTAAATTAACTTCCGTTACGATACGATCATGCGATCACCACCATAATAATCCCGCCTCTTTTTCTGACGTCCACCTGTGTGAACCCCTTTTTGTGTTGCGCAGCGCCATCTGACCAAACTCGGTTACACTACCAGGCCAAATGGCCAACAACCTCACATCTTAGTTCTAATTTAAACTCATGACGCAAGTTGCCTTTTGTACAATTCTAAATATTATCTTACAGTACGTAAGAAAAGTGTATTTCTCATTGGTACATGAGCCTCACCAGCACCGCTCGCCCAATGTGTAAATATTTGTAAAATGGACAATAAAACGTGTTAAATAATAAATAACAATGTGACTAATACACAATAATGTTGACATATACAGAAAGACATAAATTACATATGATTCTTTCTATTTACGATAAATACGGTTTAATGCATTCGTCTCCCTCGCACAAATTAATAATTTCCAAAGATTTCTAAGTACGTCTATCAATTTACTAGAAAATAAAATTACAGACATTTATAGACATACAGTGTAAACTCCATGTAACGTCACTCGACTAACGACAAACTCCCTAAATCGTCGAAATCAATTGGCTTTGGTTGGTTTAGTTTGTCTTCCAATTCTGATTTTTCTTCTCTCCATTTAACGACAACTCTCTATAACGCTATAAAATGGACAGTCCCTTCAGTGTCGTTATATAGAGTTTACACTGTATTTCCACTGACATATACCTACCTAATTTTTGACAGAGAACAATAGCAAAAACATAACGATTTTCCTCTACTTTAATAAAAAAACAAATATATGATTTTTTTAGGCTTCAGGTGTCATTAGTAGAACCTTTATTTAAAGATAAAAATCATTATCCCGAAAACAAAACACTACTGCATGGTGACCAAGGCCGCGTCTGAAAATGATCAGTACCTAAAGACTGGGGAGTGTTATTATAAATTGATCTCGCCCACAGCCGAGAGACGAAATAGAGAGAGAGAGAGAAAGAATTACCTAACCTCTCATTCCGAATCGCGATCAGAGCGCTTAGAACGAATATGACACTGACCGTCGTTCCGAATCAAATATCGCGATTTGGATGCTCAGAGTGTGATATCAATTCGGAACGGTCTAAATCACATTTTCATTCATAAAATGTTAGTTTTTTTTTAAATGTATGGAAGATAAATTGCGGATTCCACATCTTTGAGTATGAATACTAACAAATATACATGTCTCGGTTTATTCATCTTTATATGTGTAAAGTTTAATATTATTAATTTATTTTGGTCTTTTAAAATAACTTGCCGTGTTACAGACATTTTTTTTTTCACTTCCTACTTAAATATTAATTAAAGATATAAAAGAAAACCTAATATTAAATTAACTTGAAAATGGCGCGGGACGTTATGACAAAAAACTGACAGCGTTCAGAGCGATCTACCTCGATATCGTGAGCAGTCTAAGCGCGAGAAATTATGTCATTTGTGACGTCACACAGATTTGGCAAAACAGTTTAAGCGCGTCTCGGAACACCTTTAAGCGTGCTTAGGTTACTATTATCGCGTCTCGAAACGATAGGTAAGTCAACGTTCGCGCGATCTTCGACTTCTCGCTACCTACTTGATTAGGCTCTGTATGAGTTGCGATATTTTTAGGATAACTTCTCTGCGCCGTAACTTAAGATTTTGTTACTGAATAATTAAACTAAAAAATACATAGTTCTTTATTTTTATTCTTGATTATAGTATTAAATATTTAAACTTTAATGAATTTCACACAGTATATGTATGTCCGTAATTCTACTTGGGAAATCTTCGAAAATGTTGGTTTTTGCGAGCGAGACCATTTTAGAACCATCTTAAAATTAAGTATTTCTGTATATAAAAACATTAGAGCACAAAATATAAATTGCAATATTCTATATTAATCTCAGTGCGAATGAGCGCCGACTCGGGTAACGTGGCAATACTGATATTAATTCAAGGCTTAGAATTTTAAAGTCGCCATTTTAAAGTGTTATGTACAGTAAAAACTAACGATTAATTAAGGCTAATGAAATAATTAATTACATTTTATTTTATATATTGTAAATTTGATAATTTTAAGAAATACACATCATCGGTCGTGCCGTATCCCTTCCGGTCAGAAATCACGCCTTAACATTTAGCCTGCTATACTATAGGCCCATCGCTTGTCGATGTCGAGCGTACCAAATTTGAGAAATATCACATGGAAGCAGTTACGCAAAAAGGAACCAAGCCACATTTTTTTAGAAATTTAATTATGAATTTAAATCAAGTCGTTAGGTGAAAAGTAAAAAATAAAGTATCATCACGACCCTTTCCCTTTCGGGGTGGTCAGAAACCACGCTTATAAATAAGCGGATTCACATTTAGCGAACTTTACTATAGGCCAATCATGACAAGTGGCAAGCTCGTCGATGTCTTCAGCGTACCAAGACGTATATTTAGGTGTAAAACACAAAATAATTAATAAATTCACAATCCTACAAATAGGCGGTTGTGACAATGACAAAAATTTATTATATGTAGGTATATCGTGGCAAACAATACTAAGTAAGCCAATTTGACATATTTTACAGCGAAGTGATTGTGCTGTGTTTATAATTGAATTTAAGAAACTATGCCGTGCCGTGTTTGACTTGAAAGCAAAGCATAACAAAGCGCGCTTATTTTACTGAATTTGAACGACTTTCAAAGCGAAATATAGTTTAAAAAAGGGCCAAGTCGAACATGACACTAAAAATCACGAAAAACGTATAAGTCGCTAGTACCCGTAGTCAAGTAACTTTATACATCACAACATGCGTCAAATCCGGTAGAATCGTCAAAATCGTCAAAACCAAACTCGAGAAATACCAAAAATAAATTAAATAATAATAAAATGTATTTATTTACATTAATAAATATTTTTATGTCCGACCAGGAATAGAAAACGGTAACTCCGAGTCTAAATCCACGGACTTAACCGCTAGACCACGGAGGCAGTCGTTAGGATGATATAATTTATATCAAAAGCGATTCATTCTAAATGTATTAAATGTTGGACTAATCCATTAACGATGGACTAATCTAAATTTTAACTTTAAATTTAAAATTTACTTAATGTGGATTGGATACTTTTTGCGTAACAACTTAAAATTTACTTAATGTGGATTGGATACTTTTTGCGTAACAACTTAAAAATTACTTAATGTAGATTGAATACTTTTTGCGTAACAACTTAAAATTTACTTAATGTGGATTGAATACTTTTTGCGTAACAACTTAAAATTTATTCCATAGGAAAAGGCCTTCAAATTATTTTTAAATAAAAATTAAGTTCTTAGAAAAGTACAATTCTTTACTATTTATAAAAAAAAGTGTTTACTGTACATAAGTGAGTACACAAATTGCCGTGTTGATACGACTTTAGTCCAAGCCTTGATGACGTCATCCCGAGCCGACAGCCGCCATCTTGTGCGGCCGCCATACTATTTACAATACCTAGCTACTGTACATATTCCCAATTTGATCCCGAAGCTGTAGTCTTTACCTCATTTTATTTTCTAAATTAAATAATGAGATCGAATTTTTACGCCATGGAATTTCACTATGAATGCTTCGGCAAAGAGAGACACAGCATTATGCAATTTTAGTGGTGCTGGATTTGCAGCAGTCAAAGATTTTATAAGATGACGCGTGCGTTCGGAAAGCATTAACGTTTTACATTTTAATTCCAACCAGCTGTTCGAGTGAGTAAAATGTTCAAAGCCGTTCGTTAAGAATGATTAATGAGGTCATAGGGAAGGTGATAGGGAAGGCAAAGGTCTAGCCCATACAGCCAAGTCTGACGTAATATATCTTTCTTTTTTATGAGTTAATGAGGTTATCATCAAATTCCAGATTTTGCAGAATTAAGATGCTTTTCTTGGAGTGAATGTGGCCCAAACACGTCAGGTAAAATATGGGAGTTCATAGCGCGGGAAAACCGCAAAAAATAAACTTGTGCTCCAATGTGCCATAATTAAAGTCCCAATTTATCGTTTTTCATAACTATTCATATTGTAGCACATTATTAAACGAAACAACACCACTTTTGACCAACAATATGCACAGTAAATTAATTTACAAAACAAAAACTTGTACTTGACATGTCCACGCAAAATGGCGCCCTTTTTTATTTTTTTTTAACTAGTAAACTAGTAATGGCAATCGCCACTAAGGCATTTGTGCCAACATCACGTTTGTATAGATTAATAAATTGCGTATACGTACTGGTTAAAGGTTTGAATCACAAACACTAAAATGATGTGGTTAGTATGATACAACATAACACAAAACATCGAGTTGTTAGTAATTGCGACAAGATATAACATATAGACAACATGTACATTTAGGGTGTGATTGCATTGATCTACACAGATTCCCCCGAAGCCTCTACCCTAGCATCAATATAAGCATTTACAGCCCCTAGACCTCCACTGCTGGAGATGGGCCTTCCAGAACATATATCTGGAGAATTTGGCCTAATCTCGCCACGCTGGGCAGACGGGTTGACAAGGATCAAATGTCATTTTTAAGACAATTTATTAACGATTCCACAAGTTGGTATTAGTGAAAATGGAACCGACACGGCTTAACATACTCTCCGAGGCACGGGAACGGTGGTGTTGTAAATCTATGACAAATGTACGTAGGAAAATTTGATTTCTCATTGGTACATGCCGGGGGGTTTGAACCGACCGACAACCGAGCCACCTGTAATATAAGTCTATCTGACCTCAACCGCTCCCCCCTCCCTAAAAAAATACATTTTCAGTCTGAATGGAGAGAAAGAGGGGTGAAACCAGGGCAGTCAGCATCAACCTGGAGGACACCGCTATGACACTGCCGGTATTTTTTCTTATTAATATTTATATATAAAAAAACACTTTTTTTTGTGTTAATGTAAACATATAAACCAAAATTATGACTAAGTGACGTAAGTCTTAATACCTACAACTTTGTCAGCTGAGGGTATTTACACATTTTTTCATAGTAAAATACCATGGCGTATTTCGTGTTTTTTTTTTTGCAAAATAAACAATACGTTTAACTGATAATTATTTTCACTCATCATTGAATTAAAAAATATAACTTTTAGAATGAATATACGATTCGCATATATAAGTAAATGTATATAAAAAATCTGTATTGTATATATATATATATATATCGAAGGCACTGATTTTTCTATTGGTTATTAGTAGCTATATATTGACTTATATGTAATAACATGGGCATTTGGAAACAACTTTTGATATACGATGTACTAACATTTTGTGCGTGACGAGCTTAATTCTGAGAATTTGCCTGAATTCAAGCCACATTGTGAGAAGAGGTGACGATAATATCGAAAGAAGCGGATTCACATTTAGCCAACTTTACTTATAGGCCAATCATGACAAGTGGCAAGCTCGTCGATGTCTCTAGCGTACCAAACTCGGGAAATATCACAATTAAATAATATTTATTTATTTAAAACTTTATTGCACTATGTACAAGGGGCGGGCTTATTGCCGCTAGACATTCTCTGACAGCCAACCTTTGGGACAATGATAACTATAACTTAGATCGATGAGTAGGTGCGAATACGTATTTAAGATTAAATAATCATTAAGTATTAAATAATAACTATATTTATTAATAATATATATACTACATACTAATAGTACTTACATACATACATATATACATAACTATACTACATACAATGAAATAATAACTTTATTTATTTATTTAAATTAATAAATTATTATTGGGACATAATAAACCGGTAAAATAACAAGAAGAAGAAGCCCCAAGCAATGGCCCAGTCAGGGGACTGACCACCTAAACATATCTGTGCACCCGGCCATCTACTACGCCGAGGACCGAAACCATTGGAGACGGCTGGTAGATGAGCTGCGACTGCGACGAAGTCACGATACTCATCAGTGGGGTACCGAATAAAGTGGAATACTACGAATAGTACCTAATTTATGTTTATGTAGTATATAAATAGTATAACTTATTTATGTAGTTTATATATGTATGTGTGTATGTATTCGTATTTAATTTTATTATTAAATATTTATTATAATCAATAAATAATATTCTATAGACGTATATTTTTAATATATTTAATTTTAATTGATATATTGCACCTCACATAAATGTTCTCGTTGTCCCGAAGGTCTGACAGGCAGAGAATGTCAAGCGACATTATGTCACGCCTTTGTATATTTATGTGCAATAAAGTTTTAAATAAATAAATAAAAATAAATAAAGGGCCTATTCTTGAATGTTGTACAACTGAGAAATATTCTATCACTTTAGTTCTCTACTACTTTTTGTTAGTGAAGTCGTTCACTTATTTCGAGAATAGCCTTTTTAGCGAGTCGTTTGGAATTTTCATATGTCGTTCCAGTATAAATATATATATAATAAATTGGTACATGCCACTTTCTACCACCGAGCCACCACCGCTCTTAAATAATAAATCAACTTAAAAAATAACTACAATAAAATATTAGGCTCCTACACATTTATCTATATTCAATGGTTTGTCAATGACAATTAAAATAGGTACTGTCAAACTATGTTTTCGCTATTCAACAGATATTGAGATATATTTTTTAGAAGTCTTCTGATCCAGTCACAATGTGTTTTCATTTCAATTTTAAAATAATTTATTTCAAAATAATTTGTTTCAAATGCCCAGGTCATTACATATAAATCAATGTTTCTCCCAGTTTCTTATCCTAAAATAATTATAAAATATGTCAACTCGGAGTACAAATACTTTGTAAGAAAATACACTCTACTATACTAAAATATATAATATAATACAATTTGTAAATAGTTATTATTATTACTTCTTACAAACCAAATTGGATAAAATCACAATTCTTTACAAAAATACTCTTTGGGGGCGTTCATTAAATACTTGATAAATACATAAATCTCACTTAATATATGTAATTCTTTAATTTATGTATAAAATAAAACACATTTTACCTTATTCAAGTAGGTTGTTACGCAAAAAGGATCCTATCCACAATAATTCAGAAATTATTATCACGACCGTTTCCCTTTCGGGGTGGTCAGAAACCACGCTTATAAAGAAGCGGATTCACATTTAGCCAACTTTACTATAGGCCAATCATGACAAGTGGCAAGCTCGTCGATGTCTCTAGTGTACCAAACTCGAGACACATCACAAATAAATTAAATGTACCTATTTATTTATATTAATAAATATTTTTGTGTCCCAACCAGGAATCGAACCCAGTAACGGCTAGACCACGGAGACAGTTATGGAAATGTATAATATGCTGAATCGATAGACTAATCCAAATAACAATTTTAATGACCTATAACTGAAAATGATCTTAATGAGGATTGAATCCTTTATTGCAAATCTACACTACGTTAGATTGAGTGAGATTCGCCTCAAGTAGTTAATGGACGCCCCATTTTCTCTTAAAACACCAGTCAGTTATAAGGTGGGCACTCCACGTTGGAATGTTAATCAAAAATATCTTCGCTGTAGCAGCTTTTATATACCATAATAATAAAATTATGGATGCGTTCGGGTAACAGTGCGGATAGCATAAAGTGACAGTTACATTTAATTACTGTCATTATTTTTATAACATTTTCAGGTAATTTGCTAATCTCTATTAGGCACTCCTTTGTGGAGAAAACGGTATCCTATAAAGTCCTAGATGTCCAAAGTATTTAATAATGGGCATTCCAGAAAATATTTCCCGGAGAATTTGGCCTACACTGGCCAGACGAGTTGGCGAGGGACTGATGTCAATTATAATATCAGTATAATACCCATCCCAACATTTTAATCCAAAATTTTTTAACAAAAAATTAAGATATGTATTATGTATGTTGAATCGAAATAAAACAACCTTTTTTTACATTATCATACTATCAAGCTCATTGATGTCTCTAGCGTACCAACCTCGATAAATATCACAATTTAAATAAAAAATATGTTCTGACCAGTCTTCTTCTTCTTTTTTTGGGAACTAGTATAACTAGTAATGGCAATCGCCACTAAGGCATTTGTGCCAACATCACGTTTGTATAGATTAATTTAAAAAAAATTTGAAAGAGTTTATTTTTCGTTCTGACCAGTCAATCTACGGATTGTTACTAGATCACGGAGTTATTAGTGAGGACCAAAAGGGAGTGCCAAAAAGTTGATTCAAGTATTAAATTTTACTTTCATTAAAATAATGTCACAAGACGCTAGCCGCGCTGTTCCCCGAACGAGGTAATATTGCGTTGGTTTAAATATTTACAGTCAATTTAGTATAACATATAAATGCATATATCGACAAGCAGGTATATTCGACTCACGTATCCGGGTCAGTGCTTCGACAGGTTTAACGGCATATCTGAAATTTTTATTTATTCATGAAACATACAGATCTTAAAACATAATTACAAAAAAGTTACACAATCCAGCAAAGTTTCCGCTTAAATATTAAACATGCAAAAATATATATATAATAGGGATAACCTTAAAAACAATACTTATATAACAAATATATTATATATATATATATTGGTAATTAAACATATATTATTATTATATATATATATATATTTGATTACCACTTTTTTTTCCGTCCATTATTTTATATATATAAAATATATTGGTCATAGGGGATACCTATATGCCAAAACTATGCTTTTTACATTAAATGTATATCCCTTGTCAGTAAGTAAGACTTTTAACTTTAGGAAGTACTGAATTTATAGCTTCTCGTGAGCACTGACCTGCACTGTGTTGGTCGTGGGCCGACTCGGAGTAGAGCTGGTGTGCTGGCCAGGCGGGCGGCAGGGCGGGCCACAGGGGAGGCCGGTACAGCGGCGGCGGGAGGTACCCGTAGTACTGTTCCCGGTAGTACGGCCGGTACACGGGAGGGGGCGCCGGGGGACGCGACTCGGGGGACGGCGCATACCGGCGGGGGACCTGGAATAGACGAAACTCAAATCAGTGTACAACGCAACAATAGACAGAGGGGGGTGATCTCGATTAATAAAACTAAAATCAGTGTACAACACAACAATAAACAGAGCGGGGAGCTCCGGGGTGATCTCGATTAATAAAACTAAAATCAGTGTACAACACAACAATAAACAGAGCGGGGAGCTCCGGGGTGATCTCGATTAATAAAACTAAAATCAGTGTACAACACAACAATAAACAGAGCGGGGCACTCCGGGGTGATCCCGATTAATAAAACTAAAATCAGTGTACAACACAACAATAAACAGAGCGGGGAGCTCCGGGGTGATCTCGATTAATAAAACTAAAATCAGTGTACAACACAACAATAAACAGAGTGGGGCACTCCGGGGTGATCCCGATTAATAAAACTAAAATCAGTGTACAACACAACAATAAACAGAGCGGGGCGCTCCGGGGTGATCTCGATTAATAAAACTAAAATCAGTGTACAACACAACAATAAACAGAGCGGGGCGCTCCGGGGTGATCTCGATTAATAAAACTAAAATCAGTGTACAACACAACAATAAACAGAGCGGGGCACTCCGGGGTGATCCCGATTAATAAAACTAAAATCAGTGTACAACACAACAATAAACAGAGCGGGGCGCTCCGGGGTGATCTCGATTAATAAAACTAAAATCAGTGTACAACACAACAATAAACAGAGCGGGGCACTCCGGGGTGATCTCGATTAATAAAACTAAAATCAGTGTACAACAC
Organism: Tinea semifulvella; assembly: GCA_910589645.1. Classification (NCBI taxonomy): domain Eukaryota; kingdom Metazoa; phylum Arthropoda; class Insecta; order Lepidoptera; family Tineidae; genus Tinea; species Tinea semifulvella. Next base: position 4,984,219 of record OU342620.1, read on the forward strand.
AACAATAAACAGAGCGGGGGATCTCGATCATAGGGTTTAACGTTTTTGCATCCCTCTCCCTCGCACAACTCAGTGTGTACTTTTGAAAAATGTAGTCTATGAACATACTAAGGAATTAAATTACGAACATTTTGGATATATGTTAATAAATCTTTCCACCACTGACTGAAAGAATTGGACCTAAGCAGGTCTGCCGTCAATAATTTAAAATCAGTGTACAACACAACAATAAACAGAGTGGGGCACTCCGGGGTGATCCCGATTAATAAAACTAAAATCAGTGTACAACACAACAATAAACAGAGCGGGGCGCTCCGGGGTGATCTCGATTAATAAAACTAAAATCAGTGTACAACACAACAATAAACAGAGCGGGGAGCTCCGGGGTGATCTCGATTAATAAAACTAAAATCAGTGTACAACACAACAATAAACAGAGCGGGGCACTCCGGGGTGATCCCGATTAATAAAACTAAAATCAGTGTACAACACAACAATAAACAGAGCGGGGAGCTCCGGGGTGATCTCGATTAATAAAACTAAAATCAGTGTACAACACAACAATAAACAGAGTGGGGCACTCCGGGGTGATCCCGATTAATAAAACTAAAATCAGTGTACAACACAACAATAAACAGAGCGGGGAGCTCCGGGGTGATCTCGATTAATAAAACTAAAATCAGTGTACAACACAACAATAAACAGAGTGGGGCACTCCGGGGTGATCCCGATTAATAAAACTAAAATCAGTGTACAACACAACAATAAACAGAGCGGGGCGCTCCGGGGTGATCTCGATTAATAAAACTAAAATCAGTGTACAACACAACAATAAACAGAGCGGGGCGCTCCGGGGTGATCTCGATTAATAAAACTAAAATCAGTGTACAACACAACAATAAACAGAGCGGGGCACTCCGGGGTGATCCCGATTAATAAAACTAAAATCAGTGTACAACACAACAATAAACAGAGCGGGGCGCTCCGGGGTGATCTCGATTAATAAAACTAAAATCAGTGTACAACACAACAATAAACAGAGCGGGGAGCTCAGGGGTGATCTCGATTAATAAAACTAAAATCAGTGTACAACATAACAATAAACAGAGCGGGGCACTCCGGGGTGATCCCGATTAATAAAACTAAAATCAGTGTACAACACAACAATAAACAGAGCGGGGCACTCCGGGGTGATCCCGATTAATAAAACTAAAATCAGTGTACAACACAACAATAAACAGAGCGGGGCACTCCGGGGTGATCTCGATTAATAAAACTAAAATCAGTGTACAACACAACAATAAACAGAGCGGGGGATCTCGATCATAGAGTTTAACGTTTTTGCATCCCTCTCCCTCGCACAACTCAGTGTGTACTTTTGAAAAATGTAGTCTATGAACATACTAAGGAATTAAATTACGAACATTTTGGATATATGTTAATAAATCTTTCCACCACTGACTGAAAGAATTGGACCTAAGCAGGTCTGCCGTCAATAATTTATGGAAAGGGCTTCCAAGACGGCATTAACGGAATCATACAGTATTTGATTGGGTAGGGAGAGGAGTAGAATGGTGGATAGTGATCGTCTAAAATATAATAAAATAAAAAGGAGGCCTCATTTTCAAACCAATCTATTGTCGGTCATCATTAAAAGCTTAGAAATTTGTCTTCATATACCGTGTGAGTTTGTATGGTCTTACATTAGACTAATATGTTATTCTATTGATAGAAACAAACTTAAGAACTAAGAAACTGTCAGAAATGACAAAAAAAAAAAGCTTCTTTCATACAAACTGTTAATTTTAAACTAGACAATTTATATGGAGATGCCAAAAAAATGACATTTCCGACAAATGATTTCTTAACGAAAGTTGTTTGTTTCTATTAATAGAAACTTAAGACTATTAATACTTAGTAAGACCATACATATAATTAATGTATAAATTAATAAGACCATTAGATGGCGCTGTGTGACCTGTCTGGAAATATTTATTATTATTATTATTACATGGTCACCCAGTATTTATTTTAGTAAAATAGAGAAATAAATATTTTTGCTATTTTTCTGTCTAAAATTTGGTATATGAAAATATACTCACATTTTCTAAATAGCTCCTAACAAAATTTGTAAGTTTTATATGTATTTTTATTATTGTGTATATATTAGTATTTAGTATATTTATATTTATAAGTAGATTATATATAAGTAAGTTTATTATATAAGTATTTATATCTAATTGATGTGTCACTTATACTTTCCTTGCACCTACAGTTGTTCTAATTAGTCCCAAAGGTTTGGCTGTCAGAGAATGTCTACGGGCATTAAGTCCGCCTTTTGTACTTTGTGCATTAAAGTTTTGAAATAAATAAATATAGCAGGAGGGTGCAAAAGTCCTTCTTTCTTTAGACGCTGTGGCGGCACAACGGTACCTTCACCACAAGGGTCATGGGTTCGATGATGATCCCATACGGGATAGACACACTGATGTGAGCTAAGTTTAATGACCTGGGATGTAGTGAGGATACCACACTGGTCTGACCTACTACTTCCTAATCCTAGTTTCTGGCTACAATTATTGGCATTTGAAATTAAATATTTATCAACTACCAAATGAATTGAACTCTTGAATAACCCCAAAACGCTTTCTCTTAATTCGTCTTTTAAACCAGATAATGTAAACTATTATTTTAAAAATAAAAATAGATACGTAGTGAATAATAGTTCTTTTTATTTTTTATTACTTATTTTAGTAAATTTATATGTTTATTGGAGTAAAAAGTATAAAAATTAAAACTACTTAAAAGTAAAAATTAAAATAAACATAACCTAAACCTTATAAAAAAATAACTATAGGTAAAAAATAAATAAAATAAAAAAATATAAAAAATTAGATGTATACGACCCATTGCCGCTAGCGACATCTATATCATTAACTCCAGATAATACACTTTGACATTTTGAAAATAAATTAAAAAATATTCTTACCTCATCTGGCATGAGAAGCGAGGAGATGCTATACGCAGAACTCTTTCTAGTATGACTTGGACCAGGTGCGGGGGCCGGCGGCCGAGCCCTACGCTTGGCCCCATCCTCCAGGCTCACTCGCTCCATCTCCCTAAGAATCCGCTTCCTCGGAGACACCATTGTATGCTCCTGCTTACAACTTGCAAGCTTAGCATTCACAGGGGGCAACAAAACCTTCTCTTTCAACCGATCAAGTATAGAACCCAAATCTTTACGCTTATAACTGCCAGATTTTGTATAAACGCGTAATTTGTAAGGCTTTTTATGCTTCAAATAGTGATATTTGTCACCATTTCGTTCTATTCCATTAGTTAAAGATTTTTGAGGGTTAAGTTCTGTGTCGTGAGGTCGCCTTCGTTTTTTCCAAGATAAAGGATGGAGAGCGCTGTTTGTAACGTTGGCTGGACGGCAGTAGTAAAGCGCTAACTCTTTGGATATGTTTTTTCGAGGGTTGCTCTGCTTCCAGCAGTGATCCCGTTGCCATGGCGATGACTGGATCGAGCTGTTGTCGTCAGACACTGAAAACATAATTATTGTAGTTAAATATTATTTCTATGTATTTTTTGATTGTAATTCATTATGAACTTGACATGCATACATACATATCTTCACGCCAAATTCCTTGCGAGGTAGGCAGAGACAATTGAGCGCCACTTGTCACAGTCACGACATACCTCTTTCGCTTCTTCGTCGTTCATCACCTCTTAATACATGCCCTTTTGTTTCGAGGGCTTTTTAATGCAGCCTTCAGCTATTGTTTTATTTATTTGATTGTAATATGGTCTGCTAGGACCTCTTTTACCCACAACTTTCGCATTATATATCTGGTTCGTCAATCTCTCTTCACTCATCTCACTTCACCTTGAGTACAAGGGCGAACTTAATGCCTCTTGGCATTTTATACATAGTAGGAGTGTGGTAAACGATTGCGGGTTCATTAGAAATAAAAACAAATACTTAAACATACATAATAATAATTTACCCACTTAACTTAGAATATATAATAATTATATAATAATAACTTCACATATAATATACATAGCAACAACATACATACACACACAAAGTGAAATTAAAATATAGTTAGGTCTTAAAGTATCTTTTTAAGTTTAGACTTAAACCCAGTCACAGACTCGATGCAACGATTAATACTACTATTATTTAATACTTTATTGCACTTTACTTAAAAGTATGTACAAAGGCGAACTTAAAGCCATTTTGGCTTTTTCTACCAGCTAACCTTTGGGAGAGTGAGACAGTATAAATATTTTACATTCATCAGTTTACCAATCATGGCAGGATAGCAAAAGAATGACCATTAGTAGCAAAGAACAGCCATCATCATTATTACTAATTAAATCTACACAACATGAACAATACCTAAATTAAATGCTGCTGTAAAAAATGTTTGAATTTAAGCAAAATTTGGTAAAAAAAAGGCATTGAATGCTTTGCTTTTAAGTCGTACATAGCATTAAAATCTACTTTTAAATTCAGTCTTTAAATTTGTAAAGTATCATCACGACCATTTCCCCTTCAAGGTGGTGAGAAACCATGCTCATACATAAGCAGATTCACATTTAGCCAACTTTACTATAGGCCAATCAAGACAAGTGGCAAGCTCGTCGATGTCTCCAGCGTACCAAACTCGGGAAATGTCACAAATTAAATATTTTAAATGTATTTATTTACATTAATATGTGTCCCGACCAGGAATCAAACCCAGTACCTCCAAGTCCAAATCCACGGACTTAACCACTAGACCACGGAGGCAGTTTTTAAATTATTTTTTAATTAAAACGAAAATTAGCATGATTTTAGGTACTCTAATAAAATAAAGATTACAATAAAACAAAAATAGCATATTTATATATATATATATATATAGTTGACTATTGTACAACTACCCTATTACAGAGACCTCGTTTTGGTACAACCCAGCCTTAGTGTGTGGTTCCAACATGTACAGATATAGTTACCGCTGAGAGATGCGGCACGGTCGGTACGCGGCGGCGGGTGCGGTGCGGCGGCGGGAGGCCAGAACGTCTTCCTCGGCACCGACACCCAGCTGGAGCGCTCTCCCTCGCGTGCACACCCGCGAACCAGCTCCAAGATGAACTTGCCATCTGTAATATGATAATTATTTATTAAAAGTCTTTATTGCACCTAATTACAAATCAAAGTAATAATAATTTATTTGCATAAATGTCATATATACAAATTTACAGGTCTTACTAGCACTTACTTGTCAACTTAAGTGTAAATTAAATACATTTGACAAGTTTTTTTTTTTTTTTTCTTCAAAATATTAAACCATATATTTTTTTGTAATCTGTAAGTCTTGTTTCAAGCAGTGTTATTTTTATATAAATATCACCATGAAAGTAAAAATTGGCATTTGACACCATTGCAAATGGCACATACTTTCTACGAGAACAACAAATATGTGGTAGGCGCTGATAATTTTCCCAGTCTGCCGGGGCGGCGAAGTATCCACCGTTTGTGCTGATAAACCCAGTAAAGTGTATGCACACGTTTCTGGGTCAGGCTCAAATTACCGTCATGTCCAGTCAAGCTGGCATAGTGTTAGGGACTGATGTCAGTCATAAGTGTCTGATTCCAGTTGCTAACATTCATATTTTTATTCTTTTATACTAACACAACATGTGAAGTTGCGCCCACCTGGAAAGTGGCTTTAAGTTGTAAAATGAATGGAATTATTAATGGACACTAATACAATTAGAAGGCTATCTGTACTAATTAACCCAAAAAAGAGCCCAGTTCTTTTCTAGGGTTCTTACAATCGAGCCACCAATGTGCACATTTATAATATTAATATGGAACATTATAAAAGATAGAACAGTGGATTGTTTACGCTAGGTTGGTCATACCCTCTTACGAAATACACAACAATGGCAAGAGCTAGGCCAAATGTGGCTGTGTATCAGAGCATGAATACTTTCTAGTTTTCTCAACAAGTTGTACACTTCAACACATTCCTTACAATCCTGCAACAACTAAAACACTAAAACACATAAATTTTAAAACAATCAATGTAAATATAATTTTAAGTAAAAGTAGTTTTCTCAATGATTGAATTTAATTTTGTGATTCACACGACAGCCCTCTCCATTCTTCTTATAACAACTAACTCATAATCCAGCAGATAGGTTCATTCCCAGTATCAGCTTTACTAAAAAAATAGTTAGTTGGTTTTAGCTCTAACCCGGCGATATGTTAATAAGTCTATACTGAGAAGTAATCGTTTAATAATAATAATCGTTTATTTCCAATAAAATCCTATGTACATGTTTTTCTATTGGAGACCCACACTAGGAAGACCGGTATTGTGGGGTCTCAATTACACTAAATCTATAATTTAGAAGTATTTATGTAATTGAATGTATACATACTATTTATGTAGTTTATTCAGTTTAAATGGCAAATATTTATACTGTCTCACTCTTCCAGAACAGAGAAGACAAATTAATTGAAGAAAAATTAAGTATTCCATGCATTTTGTTTTGTATTGATGTGTTCAAATTAATTATTAAATTGTATTTTTTCTTATAAGGCAATTGAAATTTTTAGTTAAAAACAATTATTATATTTGTAAAATATCCCTTGCAACCAGAAAAAATACTTTTAAAGAAGTGGATTTGCTTATATAGACCCTACATGACAATAGGCTAGCTTGTTGATGTCTGTATCATGCCAGAAATAGGAATTACCTTAAAATAACAAGACCTAACTGTACTAAATAACTATATGACTTAGAGCCATGTCCTTTTCTGGGACACTTATCCAATTTGTTTATAAAGGTGTTTACAATAGAGAACTTTAATCTCTCTGATGTTAGTTTGTTCCACATCTTCTTAATTCTGTATTCATGAAGTTTGTTTGTATTGCTGGATTTTTCCATCAGTTTCATTCCATTATCACATATTTAATTGTGTTAATAAACATTTTAGCCAGGTGTGGCAGTCATATCTGCCTGTAAGGATTTTATATGTTTCAATAACTATATCTCCCCTCACTCTGTGATCTCTGAGACTCATCAGCTAAGATATATAAGCCACTAGTCATAAACGGTGTGGTGGATTGGTTGGTGCAGGATTGTTAGGTTTAAGTAAGTCAAGAAATAGTAAGACTCACCTTTGAAGAATTTGAGCCTCCCCCCTGAGGGTGTGTGGGCAGGGCTGTGCACATCATCGCCGTTGCCACTGCCGTTACCATTCACGACATGTCTTCTGTCCACTTCCTCTGTCATTTTGGTACATGTTGTCAGAGTTGTGTCCGTTCTTTCCTGTATATGCATCTCATTTCTGATGGCCTAATCAGCGCACCAACTTGCTACTTAGTCCGTAAGCACTCGCCATGTCGCGCCGTAACAATAGCAGAACCATTAAACGCAAGATTCAAATCACAAATTAAACTAAACAATATAAGCAAAATCCTCATCCTATTAAGGCCACCTGCGAGTTAAAAGCTCGACTAAAACTTTCATATAAACACATTTCCACCGTGACTCCGAAATCTCATTCCACTGCGATAATTTATGTTCCCGTTGGCACTAGAACGTTTGTCACTGATTAATTAATTGCAAAATATAACTACGAAGCCGGATTCCCGATAAAATCGGGCCCACGACACAACTTAACATAAAGCTGATCGTTTTTCAGTAGTTCATTCACACCCAGCATCCATTTTGATTCGTTCAAATATGATCGTTCTTTTTGACCACAAATAAATTAAAATCGGAATGCGTTGTAAAATGCGTTTTGTTACATAAATAACAACTTAAAATATATTTTATAACCACAATTCTGAACTATTAGTATTAACTAAAGTATTTGTAATGTATAAACACTACTTGTGTGCATAAAATTAATTTAGTAGCAATATACTTTTAATTTAATTTTAAAAAAACTTCGAATTTAAAAATATTAAATATTACAAAAACGAACCGCGTTTAAAATTATATTTAACTAGAAACATTATTATTATGCAGGACAGAAACGCATTTATACAGAGTGACGAGTAAGAAAAGGGACATGTTTGTTTTTAAATTTTAGGCAAATACAATGTTTTGCATCAGTGTTACTAGACTTAATATTTTTGACAGGCGGCGAGAGACGCCATTTTGTATTGAGCGTGTTTTCGTCGCAGCAGGTTTTTCCGAAAATTACAATATATTTTCTAGTGGTGGTTAAAAGTGGATGACAATCCGTGATATTCACTATGGCATCCTCAGAGGTTTCACTAAATAGGAAGATAATATCTGAAGACTTATCGAATGTGGAATTCGACACGAGCGAAGATGTGGAAGTTATTCCAACTTTCGATTCCATGGGCTTGCGTGATGAATTACTACGTGGGATTTATACTTACGGTAATTATCTTTTCATTATCATTATTATATGATGTGTCTTTCCACTGCTGGACATAGGCATCCCTCCTGGTTTGCCACTTCGTAAGATTTCCTCTCATTAAGCACCCACCTTTTTCAATTCATCCGTTATTTACCTTTATATCAATTAAAAACTTATTGGATAATTATTGCGGGTTGGCTTTAGAATCGAGACGCACGAATTAATTATAAATGATTGTTGTATTTGATAGATAATGAAGCCCTGATGCATGATCTAGTAGATTTATTTGAGGGAGACGCCCCGTTAAAAAAATATAACACTTTTAAGTTTTTAGGTTAAGTTGTAAAAAGTGGTAAACATAATAAGAATTGATGCAAACCAACATGATATTATAACATACATGGAGGTATATACTAACACTAACACACTAACATTTATTTGGCACCATACTAACTGTCTTTTATACACTAAACATAAAATTTTTAATTTGTTCTATTGTATTAAAAGTATTATTAATTAATATTTTTGCATTGGATTTAGGTCCTTTAATTTTTTTTTTTATTATTTATGGTCATGGTTTTAAGTCCTTATGTCTTCAATAATTTTTTTTATATTTTTTTTTGCTAAGTATACAAGTTCTCAAGCCGGATTCGTCACTGCTAAGGTTAGTTTAGACTCAAGTTATAGCCAGAAATCCTTGACACTGCTAGGTTAGGTTAGATTCAAATAAATTAGGTCATATCCAAAAATCCTTTAAGTCAATTACGACACTGCTAGGTTAGGTTAGGTTAGACTCGATTAAGTCATATCCAACACACATCACAGCCAACTGTCATTATCAAGTAAACCGAATTGGCTCGGTTAGGTTAGGCCTTCAGTACCCAAAACCGAATTGGTTCGATTAGGTTGGGTTAGGTTACCTCGATTAACTGCGTGCACGAGCCGAGTGAGCGAAGCGAACGTGCCGCGGTAGCGGTCGGCGAAGTGCCAGAACCGAATTGGTTTCGTTTCAGAAGTTTTATTCTCGGAAACAATTGCAGGGGCATTCATAATTATAACTACACAGAAAGCCTTTAGTACAGTTATAATAAATATATATGGCTGTATAAGAAATCCTTTAAGTCAGATACGACACTGTTAGGTTAGGTTAGGTTAGACTCGATTAAGTCATATCCAGAAATCATTTATGTCAGATACGACACTGCTAGGTAGGTTAAAAAATAGTTATATATCTATATTTTTACAACATATCTATTATAAGTAATAATTTCAGGTTACCTTATAATAATAGGTTATATTTAATACGTTAGGCATGGCTGTCATGGAGCTCTTTGCCTTCCCTATCGTCATTGGTCGTTAAAATAACAACAATAATATATAAAGTAGCAACGTAAAAACACAGATTCTCTGGTGTGGGATGCGACGTGTGTAGATACATTAGCTCCATCTCACATACAGGCGACCTCGTCAGGCGCGGGAAGTGCGGCTTTTTCTGCGGAGAACCTCAAATTGCGCAAATACGCTAACCTTGGTATCGGTTACGAATTTGCGCCGTTTGGGGTCGAGATGATGGGCCCATGGGGACCGTCAGCGAGGCGCTTGGCCAAGGAGTTGTCAAAGCGGCTGACAGAAAGGTCTGGAGACAGGAAGGCTGGCAATTATTTCTGCCAACGTATTAGCCTCGCTATACAGAGGGGAAATGTTGCCAGTCTCCTTGGGACTATCTCGGATGGGACGTCTCTAGAGGACATTTTTTATTTATAGTTTAGTTTATTTTTAATTTTATTATTTAGGTAGCTTTTAATTTATATTAAATGTACTATAATTAACTTCGAATAAATTATATAGGAATTAAAACGCAAAAACACAGATTCCATGGCCTAAGAAACATAATACTAAGGCATTAGTCTGTGCCATTGTTAAAAAAAAAAAAAAAATGGTTAATTATTTTCTTATTTTATTTTATTGATTTTAATTGTTTTTTGTTGCTCGTGATATTGAAATGTTTTTAGTTTTTACGTTTTTATTTACTTTACTAAGAGTATAACATTGATAAATAATGTTGACAGTATACTAGTTACTAAAAAGTTAAAAATGCGTCTTGTTATGTTTACCTCTTTTTACAACTTAACCTAAAAACTTAAAAGTGTTATATTTTTTTAACGGGGCGTCTCCCTCAAATAAATCTACTAGTTCATGCATCAGGGCTTCATTATCTATCAAATACCACAATCATTTATAATTAATTCGTGCGTCTCGATTCTAAAGCGTCCCCATTATTGCCTCCACTGCTGACAATACCAGAACAAATTTCTGGAGAATTTTGCTAGACAGTTCTTAGTTATTCCACTAGTTGGTGGCAGTTGATCCATGACCAATGACTTAACATACTCTGTTAGGCATGAGAGCAGTGGTATTGTAAATTTAAGACAAACTAATTGTTAACAAGTGGCAGGCTCGTCTATGTATCTAGTGTATCAAACTCAAGAATATCACAAATAAATTAAGTTTATTTATTTAATTGATAAATATTATTGTGATCTGAACAGAAATAGAACCCAGTACCCTTGAGTCTAAATCCACACACTTAACCACTAGACCATGAAGGCAGTTGTATTTGCACTTGTATTTCACATTATTACATACTGGGGCTCGAACTTGTGATTTAGTTTGTGTATTTCTAATTTTAAAAAACTGGTAAATCTACTTTTAGACATTTTAATCGTTTTGGTTAACAAAAGAGACTTTGGTCACCATAGTGTGTTAGTATTGAACCTAAAACAATCATTGCTTATTAGAGTTATAGGGTTCTACATTATCATCAGTCTACATCATCACTGCTTGATGTAAGACCTTCCCCAATGCTTGCCACCTTATGCAATCACTTGTTGCCTTCATAAAACGTTTACATCATTGACCGCCTCCGTGGTCTAGTGGTAACAAACGTTGCCGTGAACTCGGGGAGGTTGTGGGTTCGATTCACACCGGGGACAAGTTGTACATTGTATAATTTGTCTCAGTCTGGGTGTTTATATGTATAATATGTATATACAAAAAAAATAAAGTATAATATGTAGTTTATCAACTATCTAGTTTCTGTAACACAAGCCTCGTAAACGGAAACTGGCGCTGTGTGACCTGTCTGGAAATATTTATTATTATTATTATCCATCCGTTTGGCAAGGGCGTAGTTCCACTTTGCATCTTCCTGATCCTAGTCTCCACTGTAGAACATGTTTGCCTCATTGTTTGTAGGTTATTTAAAAAAAAAAATTTTAATTGATTTTAGGTTTTGAGAAGCCTTCTGCTATCCAGCAAAGAAGCATTCAGCCTATTGTGAAGGGTAGAGACGTGATTGCCCAGGCCCAGTCCGGTACTGGTAAAACTGCCACATTCTCCATTTCAATTCTCCAAACTTTGGACACAACTTTGAGAGAAACACAAGTTCTGATCTTATCTCCTACCAGGGAGTTGGCATGTCAAATCCAGAAGGTTATTCTAGCCTTGGGCGACTTCATGAATGTCCAGTGTCATGCTTGTATAGGTGGAACTAATCTTGGAGAAGATATAAGGAAATTGGATTACGGACAACATGTGGTATCTGGCACACCAGGCCGAGTATTTGGTAAGTTTAACAAGAGATGCTAAAACTATTTTTTAGTTGTGAATGCCTTTGTGAATAAGAATTTAACAATTATACTATATTTTTAGACATGATTCGCAGACGAGTGCTAAGAACCAGATCACTTAAAATGCTAGTTCTGGATGAGGCTGATGAGATGTTGAACAAGGGATTCAAGGAGCAGATCTACGATGTATACCGATACTTACCGCCGGCAACACAGGTGGTGCTGATCTCAGCCACATTACCTCATGAAATACTGGAAATGACATCCAAATTCATGACTGATCCTATCAGAATCTTGGTTAAACGGTAAGAGTGAGGTTATCCTCATGGCTTCTTCTTTATTTTGCAACCGAACCTCATCCATTCTTCCCAATTTTGCAACCAAACCGCATCCTTTTGTCTCTGATTCACAACCAAACTCATTCCTTCTTCCATATTTCACATAACCTAATGCCTTCTTCCCTATTTTGCAACATAACCTAGTCTCTTTTTCACAACACAACCTCATTTCTCTTCCATATTACACAATAAAACCTAATTCCGAATTTTGCAACAAAACCACTCATATGTACCCCCATACTGATTACCTACTTCTCACATCTGTTGCACACCAAAAATGTAAAATGATCTTTCAGATTGTGTGTTCTTATAACCAGGGGAATCAGTAAGAGAAGTGTGATAAAGCATCTTTCTTTTGTTGACAGTTCATTGAATTAATAATAACCATAATGTATAATTGTGTTTTACATAAGGTGTAAACACAGTACAGTTAGGAACATATAATTTATTTAAACACAAATTAATAGCAGCTTTTCTTTCCAGTGATGAGTTGACGCTTGAAGGGATAAAGCAGTTTTTCGTCGCGGTCGAGAGAGAGGAGTGGAAATTTGATACACTTTGTGACCTGTACGACACCCTGACCATAACCCAGGCTGTTATCTTCTGCAATACTAAGAGGAAGGTAGATTGGTTGACTCAGAAGATGCAGGAAGCTAATTTTACAGTTAGCTCCATGCACGGAGACATGCCACAGAAAGAAAGAGACAATATTATGAAGGAATTCCGATCGGGACAAAGGTAAGTTGTTTTGTTTAATAATTTCTTCTTAAGTAAGTTGTTAGGTTACGCTTATCATCCCAATGATTTTCAGCTTTCTAAAAATAAAATAACGGACAGTCAAGAATCCTGCAAAATCTTTGCACCACTTACTGAAAGAATTGGGGCTTATTAGGTCTGCTGTCAATAATTTAATTAACAAGCTTCCAAGACAGCATTAATGGAATCATCATGGAACAGTATTTGGTTAGATAGGGATAGGAGCAGTATGGGGGATAGATGTTTTTTTTTGGTAATGGAACAGTTCAGCTTAAACTGTTTATGCTAGCACCACACTGGTTATTTCTATAAACAGAACAGTATTACACAGTACAAACAGGTAGTAAGAAATATTTTTGTGTTCTTCCAGCCGTGTACTGATCACAACAGACGTGTGGGCGCGCGGTATCGACGTGCAACACGTGTCATTAGTCATCAACTACGACCTTCCCAACAACAGAGAGTTGTACATCCACAGAATCGGTAGATCTGGTCGGTTTGGTCGCAAAGGTGTTGCTATCAACTTCGTCAAGTCCGATGACATCAGAATCCTTAGAGATATAGAACAGTATTATTCCACACAAATCGATGAAATGCCAATGAATGTTGCCGACTTGATCTAATTCTGTTCTAAGGTAAGGTATCCAATCGTTGACACTGCCTCATTATCACGATAGATGGTACCTATACAAGTAGTACAAAATAAATGACTCGTTTTTTTTTACTCACCTGATGATAAGTGGCGAGGTCCATAAATGTTAGCAACTGTAATCAGACACTCATGACTGACACTGCCGGCCTAAAATGTGTGGATACACTTTACTGGGTTTATCGACACTAACGGTTGATGCTTTCCCACCCCGGCAGACTGGGAAATGAGTCCACCTACCACCTATTTATTATATTTATTGTTCTCGTTAAAAGTTCCAATTCGTATTGTTAAATTGGTATTTGGCACATACTTTCAATGAGAACAACAAATAGGTGGTAGGCGGACTGATGGTGGTAATTTGGCCAGTCTGCCGGGGTGGGGAATTATACCCACTATTCGTGTCGATAACCCCAGTAAAGTATATCCACTCGTTTCGGGATCAGGCTCGATTTGCCGTCATGCCCAGTAAAGCCGGCATAGTGTTGGGAATTGTGTTACGCTAAATGTCTGATTCCAGTTGCATTCATGGACCTTGCACAGCCACCTACCTTCAGTGCAAGTATATAAAAAAGAAACAATTTTAAGTAAAAAAAACCTTTATTTTATACCTTGTGACTTTGTATTGTATGACATTAAACTAATATATTATTCTATTAATAGAAACAAAATGGCTTCATACAAAGTGGTAATTTTAAAATAACTAATTTGGAAGCAAAAAAATTTTCATTTCCGGTATATGTTTTCATAAATTTTAAATTTACTATTTTTCTCTAGAAAATTGATGTGACTATATTTCTCAAAACTACTCTCAGACTTAAAAAAATATTCGATTGTGCGAGCGAGAGAAAAGCACAAGTTGTAAGCGACGATATCTTTCTCGGGTTCATTCATCATATGGTGTCAATAATTGGATATCTTATGGGATGTTCTATGTAATAAATATTATGTAGTAACTTGTACTTCATTAGCTATTCTTTATAGCATTGTATAAAGGAAGTAGCACCATCACGACCGTTTCCCTTCCGGGGTGGACACTTGAGTAATATCTATTAATATACTTTTTAATAAAAAATGTCTTTTATTAAGCCTTCCTGTTATTTCCGTCATTTTACATAGGCCGCGTTCTTTTTATGGCATTTCCAACATTTCGTAGCAACTTCATAAACCAGCGTGAAATGTCGTTTTTGTTAAGAAATACCACTTTTTTTTAACAAAGCTAACATTTCTTAAAAAAAAAACGAGCTGTGAGGCTACTTTTTGACAAGTAACAAATAATAACAAATCAATTTACAATGTATTATGGTCTTTGAATTTATTACATAAAATGAATTTCAAACGATTATAAACAAATATAATATAAAGTATACAACAATGTAAACAAACCATTTCTTATGTTAAATAACATCTGTCAAAAAGTAACATCAATAACCCTTCTTTCAACACGGTACGGACATACGAAATTAGCATCAAATGTTAGAATTTTCATTAAACGAACGACTTGTGCTAAAAAAGTGGTATTTTCATGCTAACATTTCTTAAAACGAACGCGGCCATAAGCTCATTGCATCATAATAACGACATCTCACATCATAATTAACAATAACAAAAAAGTTTCCACATAGCTTCAGGAACTTCTATAAGTCATCCGGTTGCTTTTTCCACATTGCAGTGAGTAAGAACTCCGGCTTAGTCAAACGATGAAGCCGGAGATCTGATGACGGTGCCAAGTGGGCCAATTTTAGTAAGCAGAACACGCTGTGGTATAAACGAAACGTAGGCGCCTAAAAACGTAATGGGACATCATGAAAGGCGTTGGTCGCTTATAGGGCAACCCTTCACTGTTGACTTTGGCGTATTTTCATCATCACGACCGTATCCCTTTCGGGGTGGTCAGATATCACGCTTTTTAAAGAAGCGGATTCACATTTTACTTTTACTACAGGCCCATCATGGCAAATGGCAAACTCGTCGATGTATAATATAAAAAAATAGATTTCATTTGAATAA